>OX940880.1:76683399-77312852 GCA_954870665.1 Stratiomys singularior | reverse complement strand
TGCTTGATGATTGATGATTGATGATTGATGATTGATGATAGATTATTGATTATTGATGATTGATAATTGATGATTGATGATTGATGATTGATGATTGATGATTGATGATTGATGATTGATGATTGATGATTGATGATTGATGATTGATGATTGATGATTGATGATTGATGATTGATGATTGATGATTGATGATTGATGATTGATGATTGATGATTGATGATTGATGATTGATGGTTGATGCTTCATGATTGATGATTGATGATTGATGATTGATGATTGATGATTGATGATTAATTATTGATTATTGATGATTGATGATTGATGATTGATGATTGATGATTGATGATTGATGACAGATGATTGATGATTGATGATTGATTATTGATGATTGATGATTGATGATTGATGATTGATGATTGATGATTGATTATTGATGATTGAGGATTGATGATTTATGATTGATGATTGATCATTGATCATTGATCATTGATGATATCCAATTGATGATTTATGGTTGTGGATTGATGATTGATGATTAATGATTGATGATTGATGACTGATGGTGATTGATGATTGATGATTGATGATTGATGATTGATGATTGATGATTGATGATTGATGATTGATGATTGATGATTGATGATTGATGATTGATGATTGATGATTGGTAATTGATGATTGATGATTGATGATTGATGACTGATGATTGATGGTTGATGATTGATGATTTAGGATTGATGATTGATGATTGATGGTTGATGATTGATATTTGATGATTGATGCTTGATGATTGATGATTGATGATTGATGATTGATGATTGATGATCGATGATTGATGATCGATGATTGATGATTGATGATTGATGATTGATGATTGATGTTTGATGATTGATGATTGATGATTGATGGTTGATGATTGATGATTGATGATTGATGATTGATGATTGATGATTGATGATTGATTATTGATGATTGAGGATTGATAATTGATGATTGATGATTGATGATTGATCATTGATGATATCTAATTGATGATTCATGGTTGTGGATTGATGATTGATGATTAATGATTGATGATTGATGATTGATGATTGATGATTGATGATTGATGATTGATGATTGATGATTGATGATTGATGATTGATGATTGATGATTGATGATTGATGATTGATGATTGATGATTGATGATTGATGATTGATGACTGATTATTGATGGTTGATGATTAATGATTGAGGATTGATGATTGATGATTGATGATTGATATTTGATGATTGATGCTTGATGATTGATGATTGATGATTGATGATTGATGATTGATGATTGATGATTGATGATTGATGATTGATGATTGATGATTGATGATTGATGATTGATGATTGATGATTGATGATTGATGATTGATGATTGATGATTGATGATTGATGATTGATGATTGATGATTGATGATTGATGATTGATGATTGACGATTGATGATTGATGATTGATGATTGATGATTGATGACTTATGATTGATGATTGATGATTGATGATTGATTATTGATGATTGATGATTGATGATTGATGATTGTTGATGGATTATTGATGATTGCTGAGTGGTGATTGATGACTTATGATTGATGATTGATGATTGAAGACTGATGATTGATGATTGATGATTGATCATTGATGATTGATCATTGGTGATTGATGATTGATGATTGATGATTGATGATTGATAATTGATAATTGATGACTGATGATTGTTGATTGATGATTGATTATTGATGCTTGATGATTGATGATTGATGATTGATGATTGATGATTGATGATTGATGATTGATGATTGATGATTGATGATTGATGATCGATGATTGATGATTGATGATAGCTGATTGATGATTGATGATTGATGATGGATGATTGATGATTGATGATTGAATATTGATGATTGATGATTCATGATTGATGATTGATGATTGATGTTTGATGATTGATGATTGATGGTTGATGATTGATGATAGATGATTGATGATTGATGATTGATGATTGATGATTGATGATTGATGGTTGATGATTGATGATTGATGATTGATGATTGATGATTAATGATTGATGATTGATCATTGATGATTGATGATTGATGATTGATGATTGATGATTGATGATTGATGATTGATGATTGATGATTGATGACTGATGATTGATGGTTGATGATTGATGATTGAGGATTGATGATTGATGATTGATGATTGATGATTGATGATTGATGATTGATGTTTATGATTGATGATTGATATTTGATGATTGATATTTGATGATTGATGATTGATGAATGATGATTGATGATTGATGATTGATGATTGATGATTGATGATTGATGATTGATGATTGATGATTGATGATTGATGATTGATGATTGATGATTGATGATTGATGATTGATGATTGATGATTGATGATTGATGATTGATGATTGATGATTGATGATTGATGATTGACGATTGGATATTGATGATTTATGTTTGATGATTGATGATTGATGGTTGATGATTGATGATAGATGATTGATGATTGATGATTGATGATTGATGATTGATGATTGATGATTGATGATTGATGATTGATGATTAATGATTGATGATTGATCATTGATGATTGATGATTGATGATTGATGATTGATGATTGATGATTGATGATTGATGATTGATGATTGATGATTGATGATTGATGATTGATGATTGATGATTGATGATTGATGATTGATGATTGATGATTGATGATTGATGATTGATGATTGATGATTGATGATTGATGATTGATGATTGATGATTGATGATTGATGATTGATGATTGATGATTGATGATTGATGATTGATGATTGATGATTGATGATTGATGATTGACGATTGGATATTGATGATTGATGTTTGATGATTGATGATTGATGGTTGATGATTGATGATAGATGATTGATGATTGATGATTGATGATTGATGATTGATGATTGATGATTGATGATTGATGATTAATGATTGATGATTGATCATTGATGATTGATGATTGATGATTGATGATTGATGATTGATGATTGATGATTGATGATTGATGATTGATGATTGATGATTGATGACTGATGATTGATGGTTGATGATTGATGATTGATGATTGAGGATTGATGATTGATGATTGATGATTGATGATTGATGATTGATGATTGATATTTGATGATTGATGCTTGATTATTGATGATTGATGATTGATGATTGATGATTGATGAATGATGATTTATGATTGATGATTGATGATTGATGATTGATGGTTGATGATTGATGATAGATGATTGATGATTGATGATTGATGATTGATGATTGATGATTGATGATTGATGATTGATGATTGATGATTGATGATTGACAATTGATGATTGAAGATTGATGATTGATGATTGATGATTGATGATAGATGATTGATGACTGATGATTGATAGTTGATGATTAATGATTGAGGATTGATGATTGATGATTGATGATTGATGATTGACAATTGATGATTGAAGATTGATGATTGATGATTGATGATTGATGATTGATGATTGATGATTGATGATTGATGATTGATGATTGATGATTGATGATTGATGATTGATGATTGATGATTGATGATTGATGATTGATGATTGATGATTGATGATTGATGATTGATGATTGATGATTGATGATTGATGATTGATGATTGATGATTGATGATTGATGATTGATGATTGATGATTGACGATTGGATATTGATGATTGATGTTTGATGATTGATGATTGATGGTTGATGATTGATGATAGATGATTGATGATTGATGAGTGATGATTGATGATTGATGATTGATGATTGATGATTGATGATTGATGATTGATGATTGATGATTAATGATTGATGATTGATCATTGATGATTGATGATTGATGATTGATGATTGATGATTGATGATTGATGATTGATGATTGATGATTGATGATTGATGATTGATGATTGATGACTGATGATTGATGGTTGATGATTGATGATTGAGGATTGATGATTGATGATTGATGATTGATGATTGATGATTGATGATTGCTGATTGATGATTGATGATTAATGATTGATGCTTGATTATTGATGATTGATGATTGATGATAGATGATTGATGAATGATGATTTATGATTGATGATTGATGATTGATGATTGATGGTTGATGATTGATGATAGATGATTGATGATTGATGATTGATGATTGATGATTGATGATTGATGATTGATGATTGATGATTGATGATTGATGATTGATGATTGACAATTGATGATTGAAGATTGATGATTGATGATTGATGATTGATGATTGATGATTGATGATTGATGATAGATGATTGATGATTGATGATTGATGATTGATGATTGATGATTGATGATTAATGATTGAGGATTGATGATTGATGATTGATGATTGATCATTGACAATTGATGATTGAAGATTGATGATTGATGATTGATGATTGATGATTGATGATTGATGATTGATGATAGATGATTGATGACTGATGATTGATGGTTGATGATTAATGATTGAGGATTGATGATTGATGATTGATATTTGATGATTGATGATTGATGATTGATGATTGATGATTGATGATTGATGATTGATGATTAATGATTGATGATTGATGATTGATGATCGATGATTGATGATTGATGATTGATGATTGATGATTGATGATTGATGATTGATGATTGATGATTGATGGTTGATGATTGATGATAGATGATTGATGATTGATGATTGATGATTGATGATTGATGATTGATGATTGATGATTGATGATTGATGATTGATGATTAATGATTGATGATTGATCATTGATGATTGATGATTGATGATTGATGATTGATGATTGATAATTAATGATTGATGATTGATGATTGATGATTGATGATTGATGATTGATGATTGATGACTGATGATTGATGGTTGATGATTGATGATTGATGATTGATGATTGATGATTGATGATTGATGATTGATGATTGATGATTGATGATTGATATTTGATGATTGATACTTGATGATTGATGTTTGATGATTGATGATAGATGATTGATGAATGATGGTTTATGATTGATGATTGATGATTGATGATTGATGATTGATGGTTGATGATTGATGATAGATGATTGATGATTGATGATTGATGATTGATGATTGATGATTGATGATTGATGATTGACAATTGATGATTGAAGATTGATGATTGATGATTAATGATTGATGATTGATGATAGATGATTGATGACTGATGATTGATGGTTGATGATTAATGATTGAGGATTGATGATTGATGATTGATGATTGATGATTGATATTTGATGATTGATGCTTGATGATTGATGATTGATGATTGATGATTGATGATTGATGATTGATGATTGATGATTGATGATTGATGATTGATGATTGATGATTGATGATTGATGATTGATGATTGATGATTGATGATTGATGATTGATGATTGATGATTGATGATTGATGATTGATGATTGATGATTGATGATTGATGATTGATTATTGATGATTGATGATTGAGGATTGATGATTGATGATTGATGATTGTTGATTGATTATTGATGATTGCTGAGTGGTGATTGATGACTTAGGATTGATGATTGATGGTTGAAGACTGATGATTGATGATTGATGATTGATGATTGATCATTGGTGATTGATGATTGATGATTGATGATTGATAATTGATGATTGATGATTGATGATTGATGATTGATGATTGATGATTGATGCTTGATGATTGATGATTGATGATTGATGATTGATGATTGATGATTGATGATTGATGATTGATGATTGATGATTGATGATTGATGATTGATGACCGATGATTGATCATTGATGATAGCTGATTGATGATTGATGGTCCATAATTGATCATTGATGATATCTAATTGATTATTCATGATTGTGGTTTGATGATCGATGATTGATGATTGATGATTGATGATTAATGAATGATGATTGATTATTGATAATTGATAATTGATGATTGATGATTGATGATTGATGATTGATGATTGATGATTGATGATCGATGATTGATGAATGATGATTGATGATAGATGATTGATGATTGATGATTGATGATTGATGATTGATGATTGATGATTGATGATTGATGATTGATGATTGATGATTGATGATTGATGATTGATGATTGATGATTGATGATTGATGATTGATGATTGATGATTGATGATTGATGATTGATGATTGATGATTGATGATTGATGATTGATGATTGATGATTGATGATTGATGATTGATGATTGATGATTGATGATTGATGATTGATCATTGATCATTGATGATTGATGATTGATGATTGATGATTGATGATTGATGTTTGATGATTGATGATTGACGATTGGATATTGATGATTGATGATTGATGGTTGATGATTGATGATAGATGATTGATGATTGATTATTGATGATTGATGATTAATGATTGATGATTGATGATTGATGATTGATGATTAATGATTAATGATTGATGATTGATGATTGATGATTGATGATTGATGACTGATGATTGATGGTTGATGATTAATGATTGAGGATTGAAGATTGATGATTGATGATTGATGATTGATATTTGATGATTGATGCTTGATGATTGATGATTGATGATTGATGATTGATGATTGATTATTGATGATTGGTGATTGATGATTGATGATTGATGATTGATGATTGATGATTGATGATTGATGATTGATGATTGATGATTGATGATTGATGATTGATGATTGATGATTGATGATTGATGATTGATGATTGATGATTGATGATTGATGATTGATGATTGATGATTGATGATTGATGATTGATGATTGATGATTGATGATTGATGATTGATTATTGATGATTGGTGATTGATGATTGATGATTGATGATTGATGATTGATGATTGATGATTGATGATTGATGATTGATGATTGATGATTGATGATTGATGATTGATGATTGATGATTGATGATTGTTGATTGATTATTGATGATTGCTGAGTGGTGATTGATGACTTATGATTGATGATTGATGATTGAAGACTGATGATTGATGATTGATGATTGATGATTGATGATTGATGATTGATCATTGGTGATTTATGATTGATGATTGATGATTGATGATTGATAATTGATAATTGATGACTGATGATTGTTGATTGATGATTGATGATTGATGCTTGATGATTGATGATTGATGATTGATGATTGATGATTGATGATTGATGATTGATGATTGATGATTGATGATTGATGATTGATGATTGATGATTGATGATTGATGATTGATGATTGATGATTGATGATTGATGATTGATGATTGATGATCGATGATTGATGATTGATGATAGCTGATTGAGAATTGATGGTCCAAAATTGATCATTGATGATATCTAATTGATTATTCATGATTGTGGTTTGATGATCGATGATTGATGATTGATGATTGATGATTGATGATTGATGAATGATGATTGATTATTGATAATTGATAATTGATGATTGATGATTGATGATTGATGATTGATGATTGATGATTGATGATTGATGATTGATGATTGATGATTGATGAATGATGATTGAAGATTGATGATTGATGATTGATGATTGATGATTGATGATTGATGATTGATGATTGATGATTGATGATTGATGATTGATGATTGATGATTGATGATTGATGATTGATGATTGATGAATGATGATTGATGATTGATGATTGATGATTGATGATTGATGATTGATGATTGATGATTGCTGATAGGTGATTAATGTTTGATGATTGATGATTGATGATTGATGATTGACGATTGGATATTGATGATTGATGATTGATGATTGATGGTTGATGATTGATGATAGATGATTGATGATTGATGATTGATGATTGATGATTGATGATTGATGATTGATGATTGATGATTGATGATTGATGATTGATGATTGATGATTGATGATTGATGATTGATGATTAATGATTAATGATTGATGATTGATCATTGATGATTGATGATTGATGATTGATGATTGATGATTGATGATTGATGATTGATGATTGATGATTGATGATTGATGATTGATGATTGATGATTGATGATTGATGACTGATGATTGATGGTTGATGATTGAT
Source organism: Stratiomys singularior (assembly GCA_954870665.1). Taxonomy (NCBI): domain Eukaryota; kingdom Metazoa; phylum Arthropoda; class Insecta; order Diptera; family Stratiomyidae; genus Stratiomys; species Stratiomys singularior. Next base: position 77,304,631 of record OX940880.1, on the reverse strand, counting down.
GATTGAGGATTGATGATTGATGATTGATGATTGATGATTGATGATTGATGATTGATGATTGATGAGTGATGATTGATGATTGATATTTGATGATTGATGCTTGATGATTGATGATTGATGATTGATGATTGATGATAGATGATTGATGAATGATGATTTATGATTGATGATTGATGATTGACGATTGATAGTTGATGATTGATGATAGATGATTGATGATTGATGATTGATGATTGATGATTGATGATTGATGATTGATGATTGATGATTGATGATTGAAGACTGATGATTGATGATTGATGAGTGATGATTGATGATTGATGATTGATGATTGATGATTGATGATTGATAATTGATGATTGATGAGTGACGATTGATGATTGATGATTGATGATTGATGATTGATGATTGATGATTGATGATTGATGATTGATGACTGTTGATTGACGATTGGTGATTGATGATTGATGACTGATGAATGATGGTTGATGATTGATGAGTGATGATTGATGATTGATAATTGATGATTGTAGATTGATGATTGATGATTGATGATTGATGATTGATGATTGATGATTGATGATTGATTATTGATTATTGATGATTGATGATTGATGATTGATGATTGATGACTGTTGATTGACGATTGGTGATTGATGATTGATGACTGATGATTGATGATTGATGGTTCATGATTGATGAGTGATGATTGATGATTGATGATTGATGACTGATGATTGATGATTGATGGTTGATGATTGATGAGTGATGATTGATGATTGATGATTGATGATCGATGATTGATGATTGATGATTGATGATTGATGATTGATGATTGATGATTGATGATTGATGATTGATGATTCATGATTGATGATTGATGATTGATGATTGATGATTGATGACTGATGATTGATGGTTGATGATTAATGATTGAGGATTGATGATTGATGATTGATGATTGTAATTGATGATTGATGCTTGATGATTGATGATTGATGTTTGATGATTGATTATTGATGATTGATGATTGATGATTGATGATTGATGATTGATGATTGATGATTGATGATTGATGATTGATGATTGATGATTGATGATTGATGATTGATGATTGATGATTGATGATTGATGACTGATGATTGATGGTTGATGATTAATTATCGAGGATTGATGATTGATGATTGATGATTGATATTTGATGATTGATACTTGATGATTGATGATTGATGATTGATGATTGATTATTGATGATTGATGATTGATGATTGATGATTGATGATTGATGATTGATGATTGATGATTGATGATTGATGATTGATGATTGATGATTGATGATTGATGATTGATGATTGATGATTGATGATTGATGATTGATGATTGATGACTGATGATTGATGGTTGATGATTAATGATCGAGGATTGATGATTGATGATTGATGATTGATATTTGATGATTGATGCTTGATGATTGATGATTGATGATTGATGATTGATGATTGATGATTGATGATTGATGATTGATGATTGATGATTGATGATTGATAATTGATGATTGATGAGTGACGATTGATGATTGATGATTGATGATTGATGATTGAAGATTGATGACTGTTGATTGACGATTGGTGATTGATGATTGATGACTGATGAATGATGGTTGATGATTGATGAGTGATGATTGATGATTGATAATTGATGATTGATGATTGATGATTGATGATTGATGATTGATGATTGATGATTGATGATTGATGATTGATGATTGATGATTGATGATTGATGATTGATGACTGTTGATTGACGATTGGTGATTGATGATTGATGACTGATGATTGATGATTGATGGTTGATGATTGATGAGTGATGATTGATGATTGGTGATTGATGGCTTATGATTGATGATTGATGATTGATGATTGATTATTGATGATTGATGATTGATGATTGATGATTGTTGATTGATTATTGATGATTGCTGAGTGGTGATTGATGACTTATGATTGATGATTGATGACTGAAGACTGATGATTGATGATTGATGATTGATGATTGATGATTGATGATTGATGATTGATCATTGGTGATTGATGATTGATTATTGATGATTGGTAATTGATGATTAATGACTGATGCTTGATGATTGATGATTGATGATTGATGATTGATGATTGATGATTGATGATTGATGATTGATAATTGATGATTGATGATTGATGATTGATGATTGATGATTGATGATTGATGATTGATGATTGATGATCGATGATTGATGATTGATGATAGCTGATTGATGATTGATGGTCCATAATTGATCATTGATGATATCTAATTGATTATTCATGATTGTGGTTTGATGATCGATGATTGATGATTGATGATTGATGATTGATGAATGATGATTGATTATTGATAATTGATAATTGATGATTGATGATTGATGATTGATGATTGATGATTGATGATTGATGAATGATGATTGCTGACTGATGATTGATGATTGATGATTGATGATTGATGATTGATGATTGATGATTGATGATTGATGATTGATGATTGATGATTGATGATTGATGATTGATGATTGATGATTGATGATTGATGATTGATGATTGATGATTGATGATTGATGATTGATGATTGATGATTGATGATTGATGATTGATGATTGATGATTGATGATTGATAATTGATGATTGATGATTGATGATTGATGATTGATGATTGATGATTGATGATTGATGATTGATGATTGATGATTGATGATTGATGATTGATGATTGATGATTGATGATTGATGATTGATGATTGATGATTGATGATTGATGATTGATGATTGATGATTGATGATTGATGATTGATGATTGATGATTGATGATTGATGATTGTTGATTGATTATTGATGATTGCTGAGTTTGGATTGATGACTTATGATTGATGATTGATGGTTGAAGACTGATGATTGACGATTGGATATTGATGATTGATGATTGATGATTGATGGTTGATGATTGATGATAGATGATTGATGATTGATGATTGATGATTGATGATTGATGATTGATGATTGATGATTGATGATTGATGATTAATGATTGATGATTGATCATTGATGATTGATGATTGATGATTGATGATTGATGATTGATGATTGATGATTGATGATTGATGATTGATGATTGATGACTGATGATTGATGGTTGATGATTGATGATTGATGATTGAGGATTGATGATTGATGATTGATGATTGATGATTGATGATTGATGATTGATGACTGTTGATTGACGATTGGTGATTGATTATTGATGACTGATGATTAATGGTTGATGATTGATGATTGATGAGTGATGATTGATGATTGATAATTGATGATTGATGATTGATGATTGATGATTGATGGTTGATGATTGATGATTGATGATTGATGATTGGTGACTGTTGATTGACGATTGGTGATTGATGATTGATGACTGATGATTGATGATTGATGGTTGATGATTGATGAGTGATGATTGATGATTGATGATTGATGACTGATTATTGTTGATTGATGGTTGATGATTGATGAGTGATGATTGATAATTGATGATTGATGATCGATGATTGATGATCGATGATTGATGATTGGTGATCGATGATTGGTGATTGATGACTTATGATTGTTGATTGATGATTGTAAATTGATGATTGATGATTGACGATTGACGATTGATTATTGATGATTGATTATTGATGATTGATGATTGATGATTGATGATTAATAGTTGATGATTGATGAATGAGGATTGATGATTAAGGATTGATGATTGATGGTTGACGATTGATGATATCTAATTGATGATTCATGGCTGTGGGTTGATGATTGATGATCAATGATTGATGATTGATGGTTGATAATTGATGATTGATGATTGATGATTGATGATTGACGATTGATGATTGATGATAGATGATTGATGATTGGTGATTGCTGATTGATGATTGATGATTAATGGTTGATGATTGATGATTGAGGATTGGTGATTAAGGATTGATGATTGAAGATTGGTGATCGATAATTGATCATTGATGATATCTAATTGATGATTGATGATTGATGATTGATGATTGATGATTAATGATTGATGATTGTTGATTGATGATTGATGATTGATGATTGATGATTGATGATTGATGATTGATGGTTGATGAATGATGATTGATGATTGACGATTGATGATTGATGATTGACGATTGATGATTGATGATTGATGATTGATGATTGGTGATTGCTGATTGATGATTGATGATTGATGATTGATGATTGATGATTGATGATTGATGATTGATGATTGTTGATTGATGATTGATGATTGCTGATTGGTGATTGATGACTTATGATTGATGATTGATGATTGATGACTGATGATTGATGATTGATGATTTATGATTGATGATTGATGATTGATGATTGATGATTGATGATTGATGATTGATGATTGATCATTGGTGATTGATGATTGTTGATTGATGAGTGATGATTGATGAGTGATAATTGATGACTGATGATTGTTGATTGATGATTGATGATTGATGCTTGATTATTGATGACTGATGATTGATGATTGATGATTGATGATTGATGATCGATGATTGATGATTGCTGATTGATGATTGATGATCCATAATTGATCATTGATGATATCTAATTGATTATTCATGATTGTGGTTTGATGATCGATGATTGATGATTGATGATTGATGATTGATGATTGATGATTGATGATTGATGATTGATGATTGATGATTGATGATTGATGATTGATGATTGATGATTGATGATTGATGATTGATGAATGATGATTGATGATTGATGATTGATGATTGATGATTGATGATTGATGATTGATGATTGATGATTGATGATTGATAATTGATGATTGATGATTGATGATTGATGATTGATGATTGATGATTGATATTTGATGATTGATGCTTGATGATTGATGACTGATGATTGATGATTGATGATTTATGATTGATGATTGATGATTGATGATTGATGATTGATGATTGATCATTGGTGATTGATGATTGTTGATTGATGAGTGATGATTGATGAGTGATAATTGATGACTGATGATTGTTGATTGATGATTGATGATTGATGCTTGATTTTTTATGACTGATGATTGATGATTGATGATTGATGATTGATGATCGATGATACATGATTGGTGATTGCTGATTGATGATTGATGATCCACAATTGATCATTGATAATATCTAATTGATTATTCATGATTGTGGTTTGATGATCGATGATTGATGATTGATGATTGATGATTGATGATTGATGAATGATGATTGATGATTGATGATTGATGATTGATGATTGATGATTGATGATTGATGATTGATGATTGATGATTGATGAATGATGATTGATGATTGATGATTGATGATTGATGATTGATGATTGATGATTGATGATTGATGATTGATGATTGATGATTGATAACTGATGATTGATGATTAATGATTGATGATTGATGATTGATGATTGATGATTGATGATTGATGATTGATGATTGATGATTAATGATTGATGATTGATGATTGATGATTGATGATTGATGATTGATGATTGATGATTGATGATTGATGATTGATGATTGATGATTGATGATTGATGATTGATGATTGATGATTGATGATTAATGATTGATGATTGATCATTGATGATTGATGATTGATGATTGATGATTGATGATTGATGATTGATGATTGATGATTGATGATTGATGATTGATGATTGATGATTGATGATTGATGATTGATGATTGATGATTGATGATTGATGATTGTTGACTGATGATTGGTGATTGATGATTGATGACTGATGATTGATGGTTGATGATTGATTATTGAGGATTGATGATTGATTATTGATGATTGATGATTGATGATTGATGATTGATGATTGATGATTGATGATTGATATTTGATGATTGATGCTTGATGAGTGATGATTGATGATTGATGATAGATGATTGATGAATGATGATTTATGATTGATGATTGATGATTGATGATTGATGATTGATGATTGATGATTGATTATTGATGATTGATGATTCATGATTGATGATTGATGATTGATGATTGATGATTGATGATTGATGATTGATGATTGATGATTGATGATTGATGATTGATGATTGATGATTGATGATTGAAGATTGATAATTGATGATTGATGATTGATGATTGAGGATTGATGATCGATGATTGATGATTGATGATTGATGATTGATGATTGATGATTGATAATTGATGATTGATGATTGATGATTGATGATTGATGATTGATGATTGATGATTGAAGACTGATGATTGATGATTGATGATTGATGATTGATAATTGATGATTGATGATTGATGATTGATGATTTATGATTGATGATTGATGATTGATGATTGATGATTGATGATTGATGATTGATGATTGATGATTGATGATTGATGACTGATGATTGATGATTGATGATTGATGATTGATGATTGATGATTGATGATTGATGATTGATGATTGATGATTGTTAATTGATGATTGATGAGTGACGATTGATGATTGATGATTGATGATTGATGATTGATAATTGATGATTGATTATTGATGATTGATGATTGATGACTGTTGATTGACGATTGGTGATTGATGACTGATGATTGATGATTGATGGTTGATGATTGATGAGTGATGATTGATGATTGATAATTGATGATTGATTATTGATGATTGATGATTGATGATTGATGATTGATGATTGATGATTGATGATTGATGATTGATGATTGATGATTGATGATTGATGATTGATGATTGATGATTGATCATTGATCATTGATCATTGATGATTGATGATTGATGATGATTCATGATTGATGACTGTTGATTGACGATTGGTGATTGATAATTGATGACTAATGATTGTTGATTGATGATTGATGATTGACGCTTGATGATTGATGATTGATGATTGATGACTGATGATTGATGATTGATGGTTGATTATTGATTATTGATGATTGATGATTGATGAGTGATGATTGATGATTGATGATTGATGATTGATGATTGATGATTGATGATTGATGATTGATGATTGATGATTGATGGTTAATGATTGATGATTGATCATTGATGATTGATGATTGATGATTGATGATTGATGATTGATGATTGATGATCGATGATTGATAATTGATGATCGATGATCGATGATTGGTGATTTATGACTTATGATTGATGATTGATGATAGATGATTGATGATTGATGATTGATGATTGATGATTGATGATTGATGATTGATGATTGATGATTGTTGATTGATGATTGATGATTGATAATTGATGATTGATGATTGATGATTGACGATTGATGATTGATGATTGATGATTGATGATTGATGATTGATGATTGACGATTGATAACTGATGATTGATGATTAATGATTGATGATTGATGATTGATGATTGATGATTGATGATTGATGATTGATGATTGATGATTGATGATTGATAATTGATGATTGATAATTGATGATTGATGATTGATAATTGATGATTGATGATTGATGATTGATGATTGATGATTGATAATTGATGACTGATGATTGATGATTGATGATTGATGATTGATGATTGATGATTGATAATTGATGATTGATGATTGATGATTGATGAATGATGATTGATGATTGATGATTGATGATTGATGATTGATGATTGATGATTGATGATTGATGATTGATGATTGATGATTGATGATTGATGATTGATGATTGATGATTGATGATTGATGATTGATGATTGATGATTGATGATTGATGATTGATGATTGATGATTGATGATTGATGATTTCTGATTGGTGATTGATGATCGATGACTTATGATTGATGATTGATGATTGATGATTGATGATTGATGATTGATGATTGATGATTGATGATTGATGATTGATGATTGATGATTGATGATTGATGATTGATGATTGATGATTGATGATTGATGATTGATGATTGATGATTGATAATTGATGATTGCTGATTGATGATTGATGACTTATGATTGATGATTGATGATTGATGATTGATGATTGATGACTGATGATTGATGATTGATGATTGATGATTGATGATTGATGATTGATGATTGTTGATTGATGATTGATGATTGATGATTGTTGATTGATGATTGACGATTGATGATTGATGATTGATGATTGATGATTGATGATTGATGATTGATGATTGATAATTGTTGATTGATGATTGATGATTGCTGATTGGTGATTGATGACTTATGATTGATGATTGATGATTGATGACTGATGACTGATGACTGATGATTGATGATTTATGATTGATGATTGATGATTGATGATTGATCATTGGTGATTGATGATTGTTGATTGATGAGTGATGATTGATGAGTGATAATTTATGACTGATGATTGTTGATTGATGATTGATGATTGATGCTTGATGACTGATGACTGATGATTGATGATTGATGATTGATGATTGATGATTGATGATTGATGATTGATGATTGATGATTGATGATTGATGATTGATGATTGATGATCGATGATTGATGATTGATGATTGCTGATTGATGATTGATGATCCATAATTGATCATTGATGATATCTCATTGATATTTCATGATTGTGGTTTGATGATCGATGATTGATGATTGATGATTGATGAATGATGATTGATGATTGATGATTGATGATTGATGATTGATGATTGATGATTGATGATTGATGATTGATGATTGATGATTGTTGATTGATGATTGATGATTGATGATTGATGATTGATGATTGATGAATGATGATTGATGATTGATGATTGATGATTGATGATTGATGATTGATGATTAATGATTGATGATTGATGATTGATGATTGATGATTGATGATTGATGATTGATGATTGATAACTGATGATTGATGATTAATGATTGATGATTGATGATTGATGATTGATGATTGATGATTGATGATTGATGATTGATGATTGATGATTGATGATTGATGATTGATGATTGATGATTGATGATTGATGATTGATAATTGATGATTGATGATTGATGATTAATGATTGATGATTGATGATTGATGATTGATGATTGATGATTGATGATTAATGATTGATGATTGATCATTGAAGATTGATGATTTATGATTGATGATTGATGATTGATGATTGATGATTGATGATTGATGACTGATGATTGGTGATTGATGATTGATGACTGATGATTGATGGTTGATGATTGATGATTGAGGATTGATGATTGATGATTGATGATTGATGATTGATGATTGATGATTGATGATTGATGATTGATGATTGATGATTGATGATTGATGATTGATATTTGATGATTGATGCTTGATGAGTAATGATTGATGATTGATGATAGATGATTGATGAATGATGATTTATGATTGATGATTGATGATTGATGATTGATGATTGATGATTGATTATTGATGATTGATGATTGATGATTGATGATTGATGATTGATGATTGATGATTGATGATTGATGATTGATGATTGATGATTGATGATTGATGATTGATGATTGATGATTGATGATTGATGATTGATGATTGATGATTGATGATTGATGATTGATGATTGATGATTGAAGATTGATGATTGATGATTGATGATTGATGATTGAGGATTGATGATCGATGATTGATGATTGATGATTGATGATTGATGATTGATGATTGATGATTGATGATTGATGATTGATGATTGATGATTGAAGACTGATGATTGATGATTGATGATTGGTGATTCAGGATTTATGATTGGTGATTGATGATTGATGATTGATGATTGATGATTGATGATTGATGATTGATGATTGATGATTGATGATTGATGATTGATGATTGATGATTGATGATTGATGATTGATGATTGATGATTGATGATTGATGATTGATGATTGATGACTGATGATTGATGATTAATGATTGATGATTAATGATTGATGATTGATGATTGATGATTGATAATTGATGATTGATGAGTGACGATTGATGATTGATGATTGATGATTGATGATTGATGATTGATGATTGATAACTGATGATTGATGATTGATGATTGATGATTGATGATTGATGATTGATGATTGATGACTGTTGATTGACGATTGGTGATTGATGATTGATGACTGATGATTGATGATTAATGGTTGATGATTGATGAGTGATGAGTGATGATTGATGGTTGATAATTGATGATTGATTATTGATGATTGATGATTGATGATTGATAATTGATGATTGATGATTGATGATTGATGATTGATGATTGATGATTGATGATTGATGATTGATGATTGATGATGATTCATGATTGATGACTGTTGATTGACGACTGGTGATTGATAATTGATGACTAATGATTGTTGATTGATGATTGATGATTGACGCTTGATGATTGATGATTGATGATTGATGATTGATGATTGATGGTTGATGATTGATGAGTGATGATTGATGATTGATGATTGATGATTGATGATTGATGATTGATGATTGATGATTGATGATTGATGATCGATGATTGATAATTGATGATCGATGATTGGTGATTTATGACTTATGATTGATGATTGATGATTGTTGATTGATGATTGATGATTGATGATTGTTGTCTGTTGATTGATGATTGATAATTGATGATTGATGATTGATGATTGACGATTGATGATTGATGATTGATGATTGATGACTGATGATTGATGATTGATGATTGATGATTGATAACTGATGATTGATGATTAATGATTGATGATTAATGATTGATGATTAATCATTGATGATTGATGATTGATGATTGATGATTGATGATTGATGATTGATGATCGATGATTGATAATTGATGATTGATAATTGATGATTAATAATTGATGATTGATGATTGATAATTGATGATTGATGATTGATGATTGATGATTGATGATTGATGATTGATAATTGATGATTGATGATTGATGATTGATGATTGATGATTGATGATTGATGATTGATGATTGATGATTGACGTTTATGATTGATGATTGATGATTGATGATTGATGATTGATGATTGATGATTGATGATTGATGATTGATGATTGATGATTGATAACTGATGATTGATGATTAATGATTGATGATTGATGATTGATGATTGATGATTGATGATTGATGATTGATGATTGATGATTGATGATTGATGATTGATGATTGATGATTGATGATTAATGATTGATGATTGATAATTGATGATTGATAATTGATGATTGATGATTGATAATTGATGATTAATGATTGATGATTGATGATTGATGATTGATAATTGATGATTGATGATTGATGATTGATGATTGATGATTGATGATTGATGATTGATGATTGATGATTGATGATTGATGATTGATGAAAGATGATTGATGATTGATGATTGAATATTGATGATTGATGATTGATGATTAATGATTGATGATTGATGATTGATGATTGATGATTGATGATTGATGATTGATAATTGATGATTGATGAGTGACGATTGATGATTGATGATGGATGATTGATGATTGATGATAGATGATTGATTATTGATGATTGATGATTGATGACTGTTGATTGACGATTGGTGATTGATGATTGATGACTGATGATTGATGATTGATGGTTGATGATTGATGAGTGATGATTGATGATTGATAATTGATGATTGATTATTGATGATTGATGATTGATGATTGATGATTGATGATTGATGATTGATGATTGATGATTGATGATTGATGATTGATGATTGATGATTGATGATTGATGATTGATCATTGATGATTGATGATTGATGATGATTCATGATTGATGACTGTTGATTGACGATTGGTGATTGATAATTGATGACTAATGATTGTTGATTGATGATTGATGATTGACGCTTGATGATTGATGATTGATGATTGATGACTGATGATTGATGATTGATGGTTGATGATTGATGATTGATGATTGATGATTGATGATTGATGATTGATGATTGATGATTGTTGATTGATGATTGATGATTGATGATTGATGATTGATGATTGATGATTGATGATTGATGATTGATGATTGATGGTTAATGATTGATGATTGATCATTGATGATTGATGATTGATGATTGATGATTGATGATTGATGATTGATGATTGATGATCGATGATTGATAATTGATGATCGATGATCGATGATTGGTGATTTATGACTTATGATTGATGATTGATGATTGATGATTGATGATTGATGATTGATGATTGATGATTGATGATTGATGATTGATGATTGATGATTGATGATTGCTGATTGGTGATTGGTGATTGATGACTTATGATTGATGATTGATGATTGATGATTGATGATTGATGATTGATGATTGATGATTGATGATTGATGAATGATGATTGATAATTGATGATTGCTGATTGGTGATTGATGACTTATGATTGATGATTGATGATTGATGATTGATGACTGATGATTGATGATTGATGATTGATGATTGATGATTGATGATTGTTGATTGATGATTGACGATTGATGATTGATGATTGATGATTGATGATTGATGATTGATGATTGATGATTGATAATTGTTGATTGATGATTGATTATTGCTGATTGGTGATTGATGACTTATGATTGATGATTGATGATTGATGACTGATGATTGATGATTGATGATTTATGATTGATGATTGATGATTGATGATTGATCATTGGTGATTGATGATTGTTGATTGATGAGTGATGATTGATGAGTGATAATTTATGACTGATGATTGTTGATTGATGATTGATGATTGATGCTTGATGACTGATGACTGATGATTGATGATTGATGATTGATGATTGATGATTGATGATTGATGATTGATGATTGATGATTGATGATTGATGATTGATGATTGATGATCGATGATTGATGATTGATGATTGCTGATTGATGATTGATGATCCATAATTGATCATTGATGATATCTAATTGATTATTCATGATTGTGGTTTGATGATCGATGATTGATGATTGATGAATGATGATTGATGATTGATGATTGATGATTGATGATTGATGATTGATGATTGATGATTGATGATTGATGATTGATGATTGATGATTGATGATTGATGATTGTTGATTGATGATTGATGATTGATGATTGATGATTGATGAATGATGATTGATGATTGATGATTGATGATTGATGATTGATGATTGATGATTAATGATTGATGATTGATGATTGATGATTGATGATTGATGATTGATGATTGATGATTGATAACTGATGATTGATGATTAATGATTGATGATTGATGATTGATGATTGATGATTGATGATTGATGATTGATGATTGATGATTGATGATTGATGATTGATGATTGATGATTGATGATTGATAATTGATGATTGATAATTGATGATTGATGATTGATAATTGATGATTGATGATTGATGATTGATGATTGATGATTGATGATTGATGATTGATGATTGATGATTGATGATTGATGATTGATGATTGATGATTGATGATTGATGATTGATGATTGATGATTGATAATTGATGATTGATGATTGATGATTGATGAATGATGATTGATGATTGATGATTGATGATTGATGATTGATGATTGATGATTGATGATTGATGATTGATGATTGATGATTGATGATTGATGATTGATGATTGATGATTGATGATTGATGATTGATGATTGATGATTGATGATTGCTGATTGGTGATTGGTGATTGATGACTTATGATTGATGATTGATGATTGATGATTGATGATTGATTATTGATGATTGATGAATGATGATTGATAATTGATGATTGCTGATTGGTGATTGATGACTTATGATTGATGATTGATGATTGATGATTGATGACTGATGATTGATGATTGATGATTGATGATTGATGATTGATGATTGTTGATTGATGATTGATGATTGATGATTGTTGATTGATGATTGACGATTGATGATTGATGATTGATGATTGATGATTGATGATTGATGATTGATGATTGATGATTGATAATTGTTGATTGATGATTGATGATTGCTGATTGGTGATTGATGACTTATGATTGATGATTGATGATTGATGACTGATGATTGATGATTGATGCTTTATGATTGATGATTGATGATTGATGATTGATCATTGGTGATTGATGATTGTTGATTGATGAGTGATGATTGATGAGTGATAATTTATGACTGATGATTGTTGATTGATGATTGATGATTGATACTTGATGACTGATGACTGATTATTGATGATTGATGATTGATGATTGACGATTGATGATTGATGATTGATGATTGATGATTGATGATTGATGATCGATGATTGATGATTGATGATTGCTGATTGATGATTGATGATCCATAATTGATCATTGATGATATCTAATTGATTATTCATGATTGTGGTTTGATGATCCATGATTGATGATTGATGATTGATGAATGATGATTGATGATTGATGATTGATGATTGATGATTGATGATTGATGATTGATGATTGATGATTGTTGATTGATGATTGATGATTGATGATTGATGATTGATGAATGATGATTGATGATTGATGATTGATGATTGATGATTGATGATTGATGATTAATGATTGATGATTGATGATTGATGATTGATGATTGATGATTGATGATTGATAACTGATGATTGATGATTAATGATTGATGATTGATGATTGATGATTGATGATTGATGATTGATGATTGATGATTGATAATTGATGATTGATGAGTGATGATTAATGATTGATGATTGATGATTGATGATTGATGATTGATGATTGATGATTAATGATTGATGATTGATCATTGATGATTGATGATTGATGATTGATGATTGATGATTGATGATTGATGATTGATGATTGATGATTGATTATTGATGATTGATGATTGATGATTGATGATTGATGACTGATGATTGGTGATTGATGATTGATGACTGATGATTGATGGTTGATGATTGATGATTGAGGATTGATGATTGATGATTGATGATTGATGATTGATGATTGATGATTGATGATTGATATTTGATGATTGACGCTTGATGAGTAATGATTGATGATTGATGATAGATGATTGATGAATGATGATTTATGATTGATGATTGATGATTGATGATTGATGATTGATGATTGATGATTGATTATTGATGATTGATGATTGATGATTGATGATTGATGATTGATGATTGATGATTGATGATTGATGATTGATGATTGATGATTGATGATTGATGATTGATGATTGATGATTGATGATTGATGATTGATGATTGATGATTGATGATTGATGATTGATGATTGAAGATTGATGATTGATGATTGATGATTGAGGATTGAGGATTGATGATCGATGATTGATGATTGATGATTGATGATTGATGATTGATGATTGATGATTGATGATTGATGATTGATGATTGATGATTGATGATTGAAGACTGATGATTGATGATTGATGATTGATGATTGATAATTGATGATTGATGATTGATGATTGATGATTGATGATTGATGATTGATGATTGATGATTGATGATTGATGATTGATGATTGATGATTGATGATTGATGACTGATGATTGATGATTAATGATTGATGATTGATGATTGATGATTGATGATTGATGATTGATGATTGATAATTGATGATTGATGAGTGACGATTGATGATTGATGATTGATGATTGATGATTGATGATTGATGATTGATGATTGATGATTGATGATTGATGACTGTTGATTGACGATTGGTGATTGATGATTGATGACTGATGATTGATGATTAATGGTTGATGATTGATGAGTGATGAGTGATGATTGATGATTGATAATTGATGATTGATTATTGATGATTGATGATTGATGATTGATGATTGATTATTGATGATTGATGATTGATGATTGATGATTGATCATTGATGATTGATGATTGATGATGATTCATGATTGATGACTGTTGATTGACGATTGGTGATTGATAATTGATGACTAATGATTGTTGATTGATGATTGATGATTGACGCTTGATGATTGATGATTGATGATTGATGACTGATGATTGATGATTGATGGTTGATGATTGATGAGTGATGATTGATGATTGATGATTGATGATTGATGATTGATGATTGATGATTGATGATCGATGATTGATAATTGATGATCGATGATTGGTGATTTATGACTTATGATTGATGATTGATGATTGTTGATTGATGATTGATGATTGATGATTGATGATTGTTGATTGATGATTGATGATTGATAATTGATGATTGATGATTGATTATTGACGATTGATGATTGATGATTGATGATTGATGACTGATGATTGATGATTGATGATTGATGATTGATAACTGATGATTGATGATTAATGATTGATGATTAATGATTGATGATTGATGATTGATGATTGATGATTGATGATTGATGATTGATGATCGATGATTGATAATTGATGATTGATAATTGATGATTAATAACTGATGATTGATGATTGATAATTGATGATTGATGATTGATGATTGATGATTGATGATCGATGATTGATAATTGATGATTGATGATTGATGACTGATGATTGATGATTGATAATTGATGATTGATAATTGATGATTGATGATTGATAATTGATGATTAATGATTGATGATTGATGATTGATGATTGATAATTGATGATTGATGATTGATGATTGATTATTGATGATTGATGATTGATGTTGATGATTGATGATTGATGATTGATGATTGATGATTGAATATTGATGATTGATGATTGATGATTAATGATTGATGTTTGATGATTGATGATTGATGATTGATGATTGATGATTGATGATTGATGATTGATGATTGATGATTGATTATTGATGATTGATGATTGATGATTGATGATTGATGATTGATGATTGATGATTGATGATTGATAATTGATGATTGATAATTGATGATTGATGATTGATAAATGATGATTAATGATTGATGATTGATGATTGATGATTGATAATTGATGATTGATGATTGATGATTGATTATTGATGATTGATGATTGATGTTGATGATTGATGATTGATGATTGATGATTGATGATTGAATATTGATGATTGATGATTGATGATTAATGATTGATGTTTGATGATTGATGATTGATGATTGATGATTGATGATTGATGATTGATGATTGATGATTGATGATTGATGATTGATGATTGATTATTGATGATTGATGATTGATGATTGATGATTGATAATTGATGATTGATGATTAATGATTGATGATTGATGATTGATGATTGATGACTGATGATTGATGATTGCTATGATGATTGATGATTGATGATTGATGATTGATGATTGATGATTGATGATTGATGATTGATGATTGATGATTGATGATTGATGATTTATGATTGATGATTGATGATTGATGCTTGATGATTGATGATTGATGATTGATGATTGATGATTGATGATTGATGATTGATGATTGATGATTCATGATTCATGATTAATGATTCATGATTGATGATTGACGATTGGTTATTGATGATTGATGATTGGTGATTGATGATTGATGGTTGATGATTGATGATAGATGATTGATGATTGATGATTGATGATTGATGATTGATGATTGATGATTAATGATTGATGATTGATCATTGATGATTGATGATTGATGATTGATGATTGATGATTGATGATTGATGATTGATGATTGATGATTGATGATTAATGATTGATGATTGATGATTGATGATTGATAATTGATGATTGATGATTGATGATTGATGATTGATGATTGATGATTGATGATTGATGATTGATGATTGATGATTGATGATTGATGATTGATGATTGATGATTGATGATTGATGATTGATGATTAATGATTGATGAATGATGATTGATGATTGATGATTGATGATTGATGATTGATGATTGATGATTGATGATTGATGATTGATGATTGATGATTGATGATTGATAATTGATGACTGATGATTGTTGATTGATGATTGATGGTTGATGATTGATGATAGATGCTTGATGATTGATGATTGATGATTGAAGATTGATGATTGATGATTGATGATTGATAATTGATGATCGATGATTGATGATTGATGATTGCTGATTGATGATTGATGATCCATAATTGAACATTGATGATATCTAGTTGATTATTCATGGTTGTGGATTGATGATTGATGATTGATGAATGATGATTGATGATTGATGATTGATGATTGATGATTGATGATTGATGATTGATGATTGATGATTGATGATTGATGATTGATGATTGATGATTGATGATTGGTGATTGATGATTGATGATTGATGATTGATGATTGATGATTGATGATTGATAATTGATAATTGATGACTGATGATTGTTGATTGATGATTGATGCTTGATGATTGATGATTGATGATTGATGATTGATGATTGATGATTGATGATTAACGATTGACGATTGCTGATTGATGATTGATGATTGATGATTGATGATTGATGATTGATGATTGACGATTGCTGATTGGTGATTGATGACTTATGATTGATGATTGATGATTGATGATTGATTATTGATGATTGATGATTGATGATTGATGATTGATGATTGATGATTGATAATTGATTATTGCTGATTGGTGATTGACGACTTATGATTGATGATTGATGATTGATGACTGATGATTGATGATTGATGATTGATGATTGATGATTGATGATTGATGATTGATGATTGATGATTGATGATTCATGATTGATGATTGATGATTGATGATTGATGATTGATGATTGATGATTGATGATTGATGATTGATGATTGATGATTGATGATTGATGATTGATGAGTGATGATTGATGATTGATGATTGATGATTGATGATTGATGAGTGATGATTGATGATTGATGATTGATGATTGATGATTGATGATTGATGATTGATGATTGATGATTGATGATTGATGATTGATGATTGATGATTGATGATTGATGATTGATGATTGATGATTGATGATTGATGATTGATGATTGATAATTGATGATTGCTGATTGGTGATTGATGACTTATGATTGATGATTGATGATTGTTAATTGATGATTGATTATTGATTATTGATTATTGATGATTGATGATTGATGATTGATGATTGATGATTGATGATTGATGATTGCTGATTGGTGATTGATGACTTATGATTGATCATTGATGATTGATGATTGATGTCTGATGATTGATGATTGATGATTGATGATTGATAATTGATGATTGATGATTGATGAATGATGATTGATTATTGATGATTGATGATTAATGATTGATGATTGATGATTGATGATTGTTGATTGATGATTGATGATTGATGATTGATGATTGATGATTGATGATTGATGATTGATGAGTGATGACTGTTGATTGACGATTGGTGATTAATGATTGATGACTGATGATTGATGATTGATGATTGATGATTGATGATTGATGAGTGATGATTGATGATTGATGACTGATTATTGATGATTAATGGTTGATGATTGATGAGTGATGATTGATGATTGATGATTGATGATTGATGATCGATGATTGATGATTGATGATCGATGATTGGTGATTGATGACTTATGATTGATTATTGATGATTGTTGATTGATGATTGATGATTGATTATTGATGATTGATGATTGATGATTGATGATTGATGATTGATGATTGATGATTGATGATTGATAATTGATGATTGATGATTGATGATTGTTGTTTGATGATTGATGATTGATGATTGATGACTGATGATTGATGATTGATGATTGATGATTGATGATTGATGATTGATGATTGATGATTGATGATTGATGATTGATGATTGATGATTGATGATTGATGATTGATGATTGATGATTGATGATTGATAATTGATGATTGATGATTGATGATTGATGATTGATGATTGATGATTGATGATTGATGATTGATGATTGATGATTGCTGATTAATGATTGATGATTGCTGATTGGTGATTGATGACTTATGATTGATGATTGATGATTGATTATTTATGATTGATGATTGATGATTGATGATTGATGATTGATGATTGATGATTGATGATTGATGATTGATGATTGATGATTGATAATTGATGATTGATGATTGATGATTGATGATTGATGATTGATGATTGATGATTAATGATTGATGATTGATGACTGATGATTGATGATTGATGATTGATGATTGATGATTGATGATTGATGATTCATGATTGGTGATTGTTGATTGATGATTGAAGATTGATGATTGATGATTGATGATTGATGATTGATGATTGATGATTGATGATTGATGATTGATGATTGATGATTGATGATTGATGAGTGATGATTGATGATTGATGATTGATAATTGATGATTGATGATTGATGATTGATGATTGATGATTGATGATTGATGATTGATGATTGCTGATTGCTGATTGGTGATTGATGACTTATGATTGATGATTGATGATTGATGATTGATGATTGATGATTGATGATTGATCATTGGTGATTGATGATTGATGATTGATAATTGATAATTGATAATTGATAATTGATGACTGATGATTGTTGATTAATAATTGATGATTGATGCTTGATGATTGATGATTGATGATTGATGATTGATGATTGATGATTGATCATTGATGATTGATGATTGATGATTGATGATTGATGATTGAATATCGATGATTGATGACTGATGATTGCTGATTGATGATTGATGATCAATAATTGATAATTGTTGATATCTAATTGATTATTCATGGTTGTGGTTTGATGATCGATGATTGATGATTGATGATTGATGATTGATGATTGATGATTGATTATTGATGAATGACGATTGATGATTGATGATTGATAATTGATGATTGATGATTGATGATTGATGACTGATGATTGATGGTTGATGATTCATGATTGATGATTGATGATTGATGATTGATGATTGATGATTGATGATTGATGATTGATGATTGATGATTGATGATTGATGATTGATGACTGATGATTGATGATTGATGATTGATGATTGATGATTGATGATTGATGATTGATGATTGATGATTGATGATTGATGATTGACGATTGATGATTGATGATTGATGATTGATGATTGATGATTGATGATTGATGATTGATGATTGATGATTGATGATTGATGATTGATGATTGATAATAGATGATTGATGATTGATGATTGCTGATTGATGATTGGTGATGAATGGATGATGATTGAGGATTGGTGATTCAGGATTTATGATTGGTGATTGATGATCGATAATTGATCATTGATGATATCTGATTGATGATTCATGGTTGTGGATTAATGATTGATGATTAATGATTGATGATTGATGATTGATGATTGATGATTGACGATTGAAGATTTATGACTGATGATTGATGATTGATGATTGATGATTGATGATTGATGATTGATTATTGATGATTGAGGATTGATGATTTAAGATTGATGATTGGTTATTGATGATTGATTATTGATGATTGATGTTTGATGATTGATGATTGACGATTGATGATTGATGATTGATGATTGATGACTGATGATTGATGGTTGATGATTCATGATTGAGGATTGATGATTGATGATTGATGATTGATGATTGATGATTGATATTTGATGATTGATGCTTGATGATTGATGATTGATGATTGATGATTGATGATTGATGATTGATGATTGATGATTGATGATTGATGATAGATGATTGATGAATGGTGATTTATGATTGATGATTGATGATTGATGATTGATGATTGATTATTGATGATTGATGATTGATGATTGATGATTGATGATTGATGATTGATGATTCATGATTGATGATTGATGATTGATGATTGATGATTGATGATTGATGATTGATGATTGATGATTGATGATTGATGATTGATGATTGATGATTGAAGATTGATGATTGATGATTGATGATTGATGATTGAGGATTGATGATTGATGAGTGATGATTGATGATTGATGATTGATGATTGATGATTGATGATTGATGATTGATGATTGATGATTGATGATTGATGATTGATGATTGATGATTGATGATTGATGATTGATAATTGATGATTGTAATTGATGATTGATGATTGATGATCGATGATTGAAGACTGATGATTGATGATTGATGATTGATGTTTGATGATTGATGATTGATGATTGATGATTGATGATTGATGATTGATGATTGAAAACTGATGATTAATGATTGATGATTGATGATTTATGATTGATGATTGATGATTGATGATTGATGATTGATGATTGATGATTGATGATTGGTGATTGATGATTGATGATTGATGATTGATGATCGATGATTGATGATTGATGTTCGATGATTGGTGATTGATGATTGATGATTGATGATTGATGATTGAAGACTGATGATTGATGATTGATAATTGATGATTGATGATTGATGATTGATGATTGATGATTTATGATTGATGATTGATGATTGATGATTGATGATTGATGATTGATGATTGATGATTGATGATTGATGATTGATGATTGATGATTGATGATTGATGATTGATGATTGATGGTTGATGATTGATGATAGATGATATATGATTGATGATTGATGATTGATGATTGATGATTGATGATTGATGATTGATGATTGATGATTGTTGATTGATGACTGATGATTGATGATTGATGATTGATGATTGATGATTGATGATTGATGATTGATGATTGATGATTGATGATTGATGATTGATGATTGATGATTGATGATTGATGATTGATGATTGATGATTCATGATTGATGATATACGATTGGTTATTGATGATTGATTATTGATGGTTGATGATTGATGATAGATGATTGATGATTGATGATTGATGATTGATGATTGATGATTGATGATTGATGATTGATGATTGATGATTGATGATTGATGATTCATGATTGATGATTGATGATTGATGATTGATGATTGATGATTGACGATTGATGATTGATGATTGATGATTGAAGAGTGATGATTGATGATTGATGATTGATGATTGATGATTGATGATTGATGATTGATGATTGATGATTGATGATTGATAATTGATGATTGATGATTGCTGATTGGTGATTGATGACTTAAGATTGATGATTGATGATTGATGATTGATGATTGATCATTGATTATTGATGATTGATGATTGATAATTGATGATTGATGGTTTATGATTGCTGATTGATAATTGATGATTGATGATTGATGACTGATGATTGATGATTGATGATTGATCATTGGTGATTGATGATTGATGATTGATGATTGATGATTGATGATTGATAATTGATGACTGATGATTGTTGATTGATGATTGATGATTGATGATTGATGCTTGATGATTGATGATTGATGATTGATGATTGATGATTGATGATTGAGGATTGATGATTGATGATTGATGATTCATGATTGATGATTGATGATTGAGGATTGATGATTGATGATTGATGATTGATGATTGATGATTGATGATTGATGATTGATGATTGATGATTGATGATTGATGATTGATGATTGATGATTGATGATTGATGATTGATGATTGATGATTGATGATTGATGATTGATGATTGATGATTGATGATTGATGATTGATGATTGATGATTGATGATTGATGATTGATGATTGATGATTGATGATTGATGATTGATGATTGATGATTGATGACTGATGATTGATGATTGATCATTGATGATTGATGATTGATGAATGATGATTGATGATTGATGATTGATGATTGACGATTGATGATTGATGATTAATGGTTGATGATTGATGATTGAGGATTGATGATTAAGGATTGATGATTGATGATTGATGATCGAGAATTGATCATTGATGATATCTAATTGATGATTCATTGTTGTGGATTGATGATTGATGTTTAATGATTGATGATTGATGATTGATGATTGATAATTGATGATTGAGGAATGGTGATTGATGATTGATGATTGATGATCGATGATTGATGATTGATGGTTGCTGATTGATGATTGATGATTGATGATTGATGACTGATGATTGATGATTGATCATTGATGATTGATGATTGATGATTGATGAATGATGATTGATGATTGATGATTGATGATTGACGATTGATGATTGATGATTAATGGTTGATGATTGATGATTGAGGATTGATGATTAAGGATTGATGATTGATGTTTGATGATCGAGAATTGATCATTGATGATATCTAATTGATGATTCATTGTTGTGGATTGATGATTGATGTTTAATGATTGATGATTGATGATTGATGATTGATAATTGATGATTGATGAATGGTGATTGATGATTGATGATTGATGATCGATGATTGATGATTGATGGTTGCTGTTTAATGATTGATGATTGATGATTGATTATTGATGATTGATGATTGATGATTGATGATTGATGATTGATGACTGATGATTGATGGTTGATGATTGATGATTGAGGATTGATGATTGATGATTGATGATTGATGATTGATGATTGATGATTGATGATTGATGATTGATGATTGATGATTGATGATTGATGATTGATGATTGATGATTGATGATTGATGATTGATGATTGATATTTGATGATTGATGCTTGATGATTGATGATTGATGATTGATGATAGATGATTGATGAATGATGATTGATGATTGATGATTGATGATTGATGATTGATGATTGATGATTGATGATTGATGATTGATGATTGATGTTTGATGATTGATGATTGATGATTGACGATTGATGATTGATGATTGATGATTGATGATTGATGTTTGATTATTGATAATTGTGGATTGATGATTAATGATTGATGATTGATCATTGATGATTGATGATTGATGATTGATGATTGGTGATTGATGATTGATGATTGATGACTTATGATTGATGATTGATGATTGATGATTGATGATTGATGACTGATGATTGATGGTTGATGATTGATGATTGAGGATTGATGATTGATGATTGATGATTGATGATTGATGATTGATGATTGATGATTGATGATTGATATTTGATGATTGATGCTTGATGCTTGATGATTGATGATTGATGATTGATGATAGATGATTGATGAATGATGATTGATGATTGATGATTGATGATTGATGATTGATGATTGATGATTGATGATTGATGATTGATGATTGATGATTGATGATTGATGATTGATGATTGATGATTGATGATTGATGATTGATGATTGATGATTGATGATTGATGATTGATGATTGATGATTGATGATTGATGATTGATGATTGATGATTGATGATTGATGATTTAAGATTGATGATTGATGATTGATGATTAATGATTGATGATTGATGATTGTTGACTCTTGATTTACGATTGGTGATTGATGATTGATGACTGATGATTGATGATTGATAGTTGATGATTGATGAGTGATGATTGATGATTGATGATTGATGATTGATGATTGATGATTGATGATTGATGATCGATGATCGATAATTGATCATTGATGATCGATGATTGGTGATTGATGACTTAGGATTGATGATTGATGATTGTTGATTGATGACTGATGATTGATGATTGATGATTGATGATTGATGATTGATGATTGATGATTGATGATTGATGATTGATGATTGATGATTGATTTTTGATGATTGATGATTGATGATTGATGATCGATTATTGATGATTGATGATCGATGATTGGTGATTGATGACTTCTGATTGATGATTGATGACTGTTGATTGATGACTGATGATTGATGATTAATGGTTGATGATTGATGAGTGATGAGTGATGATTGATGGTTGATGATTGATGAATGGTTATTGATGATTGATGATTGATGATTAATAATTGATGATTGATGATTGATGATTGATGATTGATGATTGATGATTGATGATTGATGATTGATGATTGATGATTGATGATTGATGATTGATGATTGATGATTGATGATTGATGATTGATGAGTGACGATTGATGATTGATGATTGAGGATTGAGGATTGATGATTGATGATTGATGATTGATGATTGATGATTGATGATTGATGGTTGATGATTGATGATTGATGATTGATGATTGATGATTGATGATTGATGACTGAGGATTGATGATTGATGATTGATGATTGATGATTGATGATTGATGATTGATGATTGATGATTGATGATTAATGATTGATGATTGATGATTGATGATTGATGATTAATGATTGATGATTGATGATTGATGATTGATGATTGATGATTGATGATTGATGATTGATGATTGATGATTGATGATTGATGATTGATGATTGATGACTGATGATTGATGATTGATGATTGATGATTGATGATTGATTATTGATGATTGATGATTGATGATTGATGATTGATGATTGATGATTGATGATTGATGATTGATGATTGATGATTGATGATTGATGATTGATGATTGACGATTGATAATTCATGATTGATGATTGATGATTGATGATTGCTGATTGATGATTGATGATTGATGAGTATTGGTTGATGATTGATGATTGAGGATTGATGATTAAGGATTGATGTTTGATGATTGATGATCGATAATTGATCATTGATGATATTTAATTGATGATTCATGGTTGTGGATTGATCATTGATGATTAATGATTGATGATTGATGATTGATGATTGATGATTGATGATTGATGATTGATGATTGATGATTGACGATTGATGATTGATGATTGATGATTGATGATTGATTATTGATGATTGAGGATTGATGACTGATGATTGATGATTGATGATTGATGATTGATGATTGATCATTGATGATTAATGATTGACGATTGGTGATTGATGATTGATGATTGATGGTTGATGATTGATGATTGATGACTGATGGTTGATGATGAATGATAGGTGATTGATGATTGATGATTGATGATTGATGATTGATGATTGATGATTGATGACTGATGATTTATGATTGATGATTGATGATTGATGATTGATGATTGATGATTGATGATTGATGATTGATGATTGACGATTGATAATTCATGATTGATGATTGATGATTGCTGATTGATGATTGATGATTGATGAGTATTGGTTGATGATTGATGATTGAGGATTGATGATTAAGGATTGATGATTGATGATTGATGATCGATAATTGATCATTGATGATATTTAATTGATGATTCATGGTTGTGGATTGATCATTGATGATTAATGATTGATGATTGATGATTGATGATTGATGATTGATGATTGATGATTGATGATTGATGATTGACGATTGATGATTGATGATTGATGATTGATGATTGATGATTGATTATTGATGATTGAGGATTGATGACTGATGATTGATGATTGATGATTGATGATTGATGATTGATGATTGATGATTGATGATTGATGATTATGATTGATGATTGATAATTCATGATTGATGATTGACGATTGGTCATTGATGATTGATGATTGATGATTGATAATTGATGATTGATGATTGATGATTGATGATTGATGATTGATGATTGATGATTGATGATTGATGATTGACGATTGATGATTGATGATTGATGATTGATGATTGATGATTGATGATTGATGATTGATGATTGATGATTGATGATTGATGATTGTTGATCAATGATTGATGATTGAGGATTGGTCATTGATGATTGATGATTGATATTTGATTATTGATGCTTGATGATTGATGTTTGATGATTGATGATTGATGATTGATGATTGAGAATTCGTGATTGATGATTGGCGATTGGTGACTGATGATTGATGATTGATGCTTGATGATTGATGGTTGATGATTGATGCTAGATGATTGATGATTGATGATTCATGATTGATGATTGATGAGTAATGATTGATGATTGATGATTGATGATTGATGATTGATGATTGATGATTGATGATTGATGATTGATGATTGATGATTGATAATTGATGGTTGATGGTTGATGATAGATGATTGAGGATTGATGATTGATGATTGATGATTGATGATTGATGATTGATGATTGATGATTGATGATTGATGATTGATGATTGATGATTGATGTTTGATGATTGATGATTGATGATGTATGATTATGATTGATGATTGATGATTCATGATTGATGATTGACGATTGGTGATTGATGATTGGTGATTGATGATTGATGATTGATGATTGATGATTGATTATTGATGATTGAGGATTGATGACTGATGATTGATGATTGATGATTGATGATTGATAATTGATGGTTGATGGTTGATGATAGATGATTGAGGATTGATGATTGATGATTGATGATTGATGATTGATGATTGATGATTGATGATTGATGATTGATGATTGATGATTGATGATTGATGATTGATGATTGATAATTGATGATTGATGATTCATTATTGATGATTGAGGATTGATCATTGATCATTGATGATTGATGATTGATGATTGATGATTGATGATTGATGATTGATGATTGATGGTTGATGGTTGATGATAGATGATTGATGATTGATGATTGATGAATGATGATTGATGATTGATGATTGATAATTGATGGTTGATGGTTGATGATAGATGATTGATGATTGATGATTGATGAATGATGATTGATGATTGATGATTGATGATTGATGATTGATGATTGATGATTGATGATTGATGATTGATGATTGATGATTGATGATTGATGATTGATGATTGATGATTGATGATTGATGGTTGATGACTGATGATTGATGATTGATGATTGATGATTGATGATTGATAATTGATGATTTATGATTGATGATTGATGGTTGATTATTGATGATTGATGATTGATGATTGACGATTGATGATTGATGATTGATGATTGATGATTGATGATAGATGACTGATGATTGATGATTGCTGATTGATGATTGGTGATGAATGGTTGATGATTGATGATTGAGAATTGGTGATTAAGGATTGATGATTGGTGATTGATGATCGATAATTGATCATTGATGATATCTGATTGATGATTCATGGTTGTGGATTGATGATTGATGATTAATGATTGATGATTGATGATTGATGATTGATGACTGACGATTGATGATTGATGATTGACGATTGAAGATTTATGATTGATGATTGATGATTGATGATTGATTATTGATGATTGAGGATTGATGATTTATGATTGATGATTGATCATTGATTATTGATGATTGATGATTGATGATTGATGATTGATGATTGATGATTGACGATTGATGATTGATGATTGATGATTGATGATTGATGATTGATGACTGATGATTGATGGTTGATGATTCATGAGTGACGATTGATGATTGATGATTGATGATTGATGATTGATAATTGATGATTGATGATTGATGATTGATGATTGATAACTGTTGATTGACGATTGGTGATTGATGATTGATGACTGATGATTGATGATTGATGGTTGATGATTGATGAGTGATGATTGATGATTGATAATTGATGATTGATGATTGATGATTGATGATTGATGATTAATGATTGATAATTGATGATTGATGATTAATGATTGATGATTGATGATTGATGACTGTTGATTGACGATTGGTGATTGATGATTGATGACTAATGATTGACGATTGATAGTTGATGATTGATGAGTGATGATTGATGATTGATGATTGATAATTGATGATCGATGATCGATGATTGATGATTGATGATCGATGATTGATGATTGATGACTTATGATTGATGATTGATGATTGTTGATTGATGACTGATGATTGATGATTGATGATTGATGATTGATGATTGATGATTGATGATTGATGATTGATGATTGATGATTGATGATTGATGATTGATGATTGATGATTGATGATTGATGATTGATGATTGATGATTGATAATCGATGATTGATGATTGATGATCGATGATATGTGATTGATGACTTCTGATTGATGATTGATGATTGTTGATTGATGACTGATGATTGATGATTGATAATTGGTGATTGATGATTGATGATTGATGATTGATGGTTGATGATTGATGAGAGGTTATTGATGATTGATGATTGATGATTGATAATTAATGATTGATGATTGATGATTGATGATTGATGATTGATGATTGATGATTGATGATTGATGATTGATGATTGATGATTGATGATTGATGATTGATGATTGATGATTGATGATTGATGATTGATGATTGATGATTGATGATTGATGATTGATGATTGATGACTGATGATTGATGATTGATGATTGATGATTGATGATTGATGATTGATGATTGATGATTAATGATTGATGATTGATGATTGATGATTGATGATTGATGATTGAAGATTGATGATTGATGATTGATGATTGATGATTGATGATTGATGATTGATGATTGATGATTGATGATTGATGATTGATGACTGATGATTGATGATTGATGATTGATGATTGATGATTGATGATTGATGATTGATGATTGATGATTGATGATTGACGATTGATGATTCATGATTGATGATTGATGATTGATGATTGATGATTGATGATTGATGATTACTGATTGATGATTGATGAGTATTGGTTGATGATTGATGATTGAGGATTGATGATTAAGGATTGATGATTGATGATTGATGATCGATAATTGATCATTGATGATATTTAATTGATGATTCATGGTTGTGGATTGATCATTGATGATTAATGATTGATGATTGATGATTGATGATTGACGATTGATGATTGATGATTGATGATTGATGATTGATGATTGATGATTGATGATTGATTATTGATGATTGAGGATTGATGACTGATGATTGATGATTGATGATTGATGATTGATCATTGATGATTGATGATTGACGATTGGTGATTGATGATTGATGATTGATGATTGATGGTTGATGATTGATGATTGATGACTGATGGTTGATGATGAATGATAGATGATTGAGGATTGATGATTGATGATTGATGATTTTTGATTGATGATTGATGATTGATGATTGATGATTGATGATTGATGATTAATGATTGATTATTGATGATTGATGATTGATGATTGATGATTGATGATTGATGATTGATGATTGATGATTGATGATTGATGATTGATGATTGATGATTGATGATTGATGATTGATGATTGATGATTGATGATTGATGATTGCTGATTGATGATTGATGATTATGATTGATGATTGATAATTCATGATTGATGATTGACGATTTGTCATTGATGATTGATGATTGATGATTGATGGTTGATGATTGATGATTGATGATTGATGATTGATGATTGATGATTGATGATTGATGATTGATGATTGATGATTGATGATTGATGATTGATGATTGATGATTGATGATTGATGATTGATGATTGATGATTGATGATTGATGATTGATGATTGATGAGTGATGATTGATGACTGATGATTGATGATTGATGATTGATGATTGATGATTGATGATTGATGATTGATGATCGATGATTGATGATTGAGGATTGATCATTGATGATAGATGATTGATGATTGATATTTGATTATTGATGCTTGATGATTGATGTTTGATGATTGATGATTGATGATTGAGAATTCGTGATTGATGATTGGCGATTGGTGACTGATGATTGATGATTGATGCTTGATGATTGATGGTTGATGATTGATGCTAGATGATTGATGATTGATGATTGATGATTGATGATTGATGATTGATGATTGATGATTGATGATTGATGATAGATGATTGATGATTGATGATTGATGATTGATGATTGATGATTGATGATTGATGATTGATGATTGATGATTGATTATTGATGATTGATGATTGATGATTGATGATTGATAATTGATGGTTGATGGTTGATGATAGATGATTGATGATTGATGATTGATGATTGATGATTGATGATTGATGATTGATGATTGATGACTGATGATTATGATTGATGATTGATGATTCATGATTGATGATTGACGATTGGTGACTGATGATTGGTGATTGATGATTGATGATTGCTGATTGATGACTGATGATTGATGATTGATGATTGATGATTGATGATTGATGATTGAGGATTGATCATTGATCATTGATCATTGATGATTGATGATTGATGATTGATGATTGATAATTGATGATTGATGATTGATGATTGATGATTGATGATTGATGATTGATAATTGGTGGTTGATGGTTGATGATAGATGATTGATGATTGATGATTGATGATTGATTATTGATGATTGGTGATTGATGATTAATGATTGATGATTGATGATTGATGATTGACGATTGATGATTGATGATTGATGGTTGATGGTTGATGATAGATGATTGATGATTGATGATTGATGATTGATGATTGATGATTGATGATTGATGATTGATGATTGATGATTGATGATTGATGATTGATGATTGATGATTGATGATTGATGATTGACGATTGATGATTGATGATTGATGATTGAAGATTGATGATTGATGATTGATGATTGAGGATTGATCATTGATGATTGATGAGTAACGATTGATGATTGATGATTGATGATTGAGGATTGATCATTGATCATTGATCATTGATCATTGATCATTGATCATTGATGATTGATGATTGATGATTGATGATTGATAATTGATGATTGATGATTGATGATTGATGATTGCTGATTGATGATTGATGATTGATGATTGATGATTGATAATTGATGATTGATGATAGGTGATTGATGATTGATGATTGATGATATATGATTGATGATTGATGATTGATGATTGATGATTGATGATTGATAATTGATGGTTGATGGTTGATGGTTGATGATAGATGATTGATGATTGATGATTGATGATTGATGAATGATGATTGATGATAGATGATTGATGATTGATGATTGATGATTGATGATTGATGATTGATGATTGATGATTGATGATTGATGATTGATGATTGATGATTGATGATTGATGATTGATGATTGATGATTGATGATTGATGATTGATGATTGATTAGTGATGATTGATGATTGATGGTTGATGGTTGATAATAGATGATTGATGATTGATGATTGATGAATGATGAATGATGATTGATGATTGATGATTGATGATTGACGATTGATGATTGATGATTGATGATTGATGATTGATAATTGATGATTGATGATTGAGGATTGATCATTGATCATTGATCATTGATGATTGATGATTGATGATTGATGATTGATGATTGATAATTGATGATTGATGATTGATGATTGATGCTTGATGATTGATGGTTGATGATTGATGCTAGATGATTGATGATTGATGATTGATGATTGATGATTGATGATTGATGATAGATGATTGATGATTGATGATTGATGATTGATGATTGATGATTGGTGATTGATGATTGATGATTGATGATTGATGAAAGATGATTGATGATTGATGATTGATAAATGATGGTTGATGGTTGATGATAGATGATTGATGATTGGTGATTGATGATTATGATTGATGATTGATGATTCATGATTGATGATTGACGATTGGTGGTAGATGATTGGTGATTGATGATTGATGATTGATGATTGATGATTGATGATTGATGATTGATGATTGATGATTTATGATTGATGATTGAGGATTGATCATTGATCATTGATGATTGATGATTGATGATTGATGATTGATGATTGATGATTGATAATTGATGATTGATGATTGATGATTGATGATTGATGATTGATGATTGATGATTGATGATTGATGATTGATGATTGATGATTGATGATTGATGATTGATGATTGATGATTGATGATTGATGATTGATGATTGATGGTTGATGGTTGATGATAGATGATTGATGATTGATGATTGATGATTGATGATTGATGATTGATGATTGAAGATTGATGATTGATGATTGATGATTGATGATTGATGATTGATGATTGATGATTGATGATTGATGATTGATGATTGATGATTGAGGATTGATCATTGATGATTGATGATTGACGATTGATATTTGATTATTGATGCTTGATGATTGATGATTGATGATTGATGATTGATGGTTGATGATTGATGGTAGATGATTGATGATAGATGATTGATGATTGATGATTGATGATTGATGATTGATGATTGATGATTGATGATTGATGATTGATGATTGATGATTGATGATTGATGATTGATTAGTGATGATTGATGATTGATGATTGATGATTGATGATTGATGATTGATGATTGATGATTGATGATTGATGATTGACGATTGATGATTGATGATTGATGATTGATGATTGATGATTGCTGATTAATAGTTGATGATTGATGAATGAGGATTGATGATTAAGGATTGATGATTAATGGTTGACGATTGATGATATCTAATTGATGATTCATGGCTGTGGACTGATGATTGATGATTAATGATTGATGATTGATGATTGATGATTGATGATTAATGATTGATGATTGATGATTGACGATTGATGATTGATGATTGATGATTGATGATTGGTGATTGCTGATTGATGATTGATGATTAATGGTTGATGATTGATGATTGAGGATTGGTGATTAAGGATTGATGATTGAAGATTGGTGATCGATAATTGATCATTGATGATATCTAATTGATGATTGATGATTGATGATTGATGATTAATGATTGATGATTGATGATTGATGATTGATGATTGATGATTGATGATTGATGATTGATGATTGATGATTGATGATTATGATTGATGATTGATGATTCATGATTGATGATTGACGATTGGTGATTGATGATTGATGATTGATGATTTATGATTGATGATTGATGATTGATGGTTGATGGTTGATGATAGATGATTGATGATTGATGATTGATGATTGATGATTGATGATTGAAGATTGATGATTGATGATTGATGATTGATGATTGATGATTGATGATTGAGGATTGATCATTGATGATTGATGATTGACGATTGATATTTGATTATTGATGCTTGATGATTGATGATTGATGATTGATGATTGATGGTTGATGATTGATGGTAGATGATTGATGATAGATGATTGATGATTGATGATTGATGATTGATGATTGATGATTAATGATTGATGATTGATGATTGATGATTGATGATTGATGATTGATGATTGATGATTGATGATTGATGATTGATGATTGCTGATTGATGATTGATGATTGATGATTGATGATTGATGATTGATGATTGATGATTGACGATTGATGATTGATGATTGATGATTGATGATTGATGATTGATGATTGATGATTGATGATTGCTGATTAATAGTTGATGATTGATGAATGAGGATTGATGATTAAGGATTGATGATTAATGGTTGACGATTGATGATATCTAATTGATGATTCATGGCTGTGGACTGATGATTGATGATTAATGATTGATGATTGATGATTGATGATTGATGATTGATGATTGACGATTGATGATTGATGATTGATGATTGATGATTGGTGATTGCTGATTGATGATTGATGATTAATGGTTGATGATTGATGATTGAGGATTGGTGATTACGGATTGATGATTGAAGATTGGTGATCGATAATTGATCATTGATGATATCTAATTGATGATTGATGATTGATGATTGATGATTAATGATTGATGATTGTTGATTGATGATTGATGATTGATGATTGATGATTGATGATTGATGATTGATGATTGATGATTGATGGTTGATGAATGATGATTGATGATTGACGATTGATGATTGATGATTGATGATTGACGATTGATGATTGATGATTGATGATTGATGATTGGTGATTGCTGATTGATGATTGATGATTGATGACTGATGATTGATGGTTGACGATTGATGATATTCAATTGATGATTCATGGCTGAGGATTGACGATTGATGATTAATGATTGATGATTGAATATTGATAATTTATGATTGATGATTGATGATTGATGATTGATGATTGATGATTGATGATTGATGATTGATGATTGATGATTGATGATTGATGATTGATGATTGTTGATTGATGATTGATGATTGATGATTGATGACTGATGGTTGATGATTGATGATTGATGATTGATGATTGATGATTGATGATTGATGATTGATGATTGATGACTGAGGATTGATGATTGATGATTGATGATTGATGATTGTTGATTGATGATTAATGATTGATGATTGATGATTGATGATTGATGATTAATGATTGATGATTGATGATTGATGATTGATGATTGATGATTGATGATTGATGATTGATGATTGATGATTGATGATTGATGATTGATGACTGATGATTGATGATTGATGATTGATGATTGATGATTGATGATTGATGATTGATGATTGATGATTGATGATTGATGATTGACGATTGATGATTCATGATTGATGATTGATGATTGATGATTGATGATTGATGATTGATGATTGATGATTGATGATTGATGATTGATGATTGATGAGTGATGATTGCTGATTGATGATTGATGAGTAATGGTTGATGATTGATGATTTAGGATTGATGATTGATGATTGATGATTGGTGACTTAGGATTGATGATTGATGATTGATGATTGATGATTAATGATTGATGATTGATGATTGATGATTGATGATTGATGATTGATGATTAATGATTGATGATTGTTGATTGATGATTGATGATTGATGATTGATGACTGATGGTTGATGATTGATGATTGATGATTGATGATTGATGATTGATGATTGATGACTGAGGATTGATGATTGATGATTGATGATTGATGATTGATGATTGATGATTGATGATTGATAATTGATGATTGATGATTGACGATTGATGATTCATGATTGATGATTGATGATTGATGATTGATGATTGATGATTGATGACTGAGGATTGATGATTGATGATTGATGATTGATGATTGATGATTAATGATTGATGATTGATGATTGATGATTGATGATTAATGATTGATGATTGATGATTGATGATTGATGATTGATGATTGATGATTGTTGATTGATGATTGATGATTGATGACTGATGGT
Organism: Stratiomys singularior; assembly: GCA_954870665.1. Classification (NCBI taxonomy): domain Eukaryota; kingdom Metazoa; phylum Arthropoda; class Insecta; order Diptera; family Stratiomyidae; genus Stratiomys; species Stratiomys singularior. The sequence goes on along the minus strand of OX940880.1, from coordinate 77,267,249 downwards.
TGATGATTGATGATTGATGATTGATGATTGATGATTGATGATTGATGACTGAGGATTGATGATTGATGATTGATGATTGATGATTGATGATTGATGATTGATGATTAATGATTGGTGATTGATGATTGATGATTGATGATTAATGATTGATGATTGATGATTAATGATTGAGGATTGATGATTGATGATTGATGATTGATGATTGATGATTGATGATTGATGACTGATGATTGATGATTGATGATTGATGATTGATGATTGATGATTGATGATTGATGATTGATGATTGATGATTGATGATTGACGATTGATAATTCATGATTGATGATTGATGATTGATGATTGATGATTGATGATTGATGATCGATGATTGATGATTGCTGATTGATGATTGATGAGTAATGGTTGATGATTGATGATTGAGGATTGATGATTAAGGATTGATGATTGATGATTGATGATCGATAATTGATGATATTTAATTGATGATTCATGGTTGTGGATTGATCATTGATGATTAATGATTGATGACTGATGATTGATGATTGATGATTGATGATTGGTGATTGATCATTGATGATTGATGATTGACGATTGGTGATTGATGATTGATGATTGATGATTGATGGTTGATGATTGATGATTGATGACTGATGGTTGATGATGAATGATAGATTATTGATGATTGATGATTGATGATTGATGATTATGATTGATGATTGATGATTCATGATTCATGATTCATGATTCATGATTGATGATTGATGATTGATGATTGATGATTGACGATTGATGATTGATGATTGATGATTGATGATTGATGATTATGATTGATGATTGATGATTCATGATTGATGATTGACGATTGGTGATTGATGATTGGTGATTGATGATTGATGATTGATGATTGATGATTGATGATTGATGATCGCTGATTGATGATTGATGATTAATAGTTGATGATTGATGATTGATGATTGATGATTGATGATTATGATTGATGATTGATGATTGATGATTCATGATTGATGATTGATGATTGATGATTGATGATTGATGATTGATGATTCATGATTGATGATTGACGATTGGTGATTGATGATTGATGATTGATGATTGATGATTGATGATTGATGATCGCTGATTGATGATTGATGATTAATGATTGATGATTGTTGATTGATGATTGATGATTGATAATTGATGACTGATGGTTGATGATTGATGATTGATGATTGATGATTGATGATTGATGATTGATGATTGATGATTGATGATTGATGATTGATGACTGAGGATTGATGATTGATGATTGATGATTGATGATTGATGATTGATGATTAATTATTGATGATTGATGATTGATGATTGATGATTAATGATTGATGATTGATGATTGATGATTGATGATTGATGATTGATGATTGATGATTGATGATTGATGATTGATGATTGTTGATTGATGATTGATGATTGATGATTGATGACTGATGGTTGATGATTGATGATTGATGATTGATGATTGATGATTGATGATTGATGATTGATGACTGAGGATTGATGATTGATGATTGATGATTGATGATTGATGATTGATGATTGATGATTAATGATTGATGATTGATGATTGATGATTGATGATTAATGATTGATGATTGATGATTGATGATTGATGATTGATGATTGATGATTGATGATTGATGATTGATGATTGATGATCGATAATTGATGATTGATGATTGATGATTGATGACTGATGATTGATGATTGATGATTTATGATTGATGATTGATGATTGATGATTGATGATTGATGATTGATGATTGACGATTGATGATTCATGATTGATGATTGATGATTGATGATTGATGATTGATGATTGATGATTGATGATTGATGATTGATGATTGCTGATTGATGATTGCTGATTGATGTTTGATGAGTAATGGTTGATGATTGATGATTGAGGATTGATGATTAAGGATAGATGATTGATGATTGATGATCGATAATTGATCATTGATGATATTTAATTGATGATTCATGGTTGTGGATTGATCATTGATGATTAATGATTGATGATTAATGATTGATGATTGATGATTGACGATTGATGATTGATGATTGATGATTGATGATAAATGATTGATTATTGATGATTGAGGATTGATGACTGATGATTGATGATTGATGATTGATGATTGATGATTGATGATTGATCATTGATGATTGATGATTGACGATTGGTGATTGATGATTGATGATTGATGATTGATGGTTGATGATTGATGATTGATGACTGATGGTTGATGATGAATGATAGATTATTGATGATTGATGATTGATGATTGATGATTATGATTGATGATTGATGATTCATGATTCATGATTCATGATTGATGATTGATGATTGATGATTGATGATTGACGATTGATGATTGATGATTGATGATTGATGATTGATGATTATGATTGATGATTGATGATTCATGATTGATGATTGACGATTGGTGATTGATGATTGGTGATTGATGATTGATGATTGATGATTGATGATTGATGATTGATGATCGCTGATTGATGATTGATGATTAATAGTTGATGATTGATGATTGATGATTGATGATTGATGATTATGATTGATGATTGATGATTGATGATTCATGATTGATGATTGATGATTGATGATTGATGATTGATGATTGATGATTGATGATTCATGATTGATGATTGACGATTGGTGATTGATGATTGATGATTGATGATTGATGATTGATGATTGATGATTGATGATCGCTGATTGATGATTGATGATTAATGATTGATGATTGTTGATTGATGATTGATGATTGATGATTGATAATTGATGACTGATGGTTGATGATTGATGATTGATGATTGATGATTGATGATTGATGATTGATGATTGATGATTGATGATTGATGACTGAGGATTGATGATTGATGATTGATGATTGATGATTGATGATTGATGATTAATTATTGATGATTGATGATTGATGATTGATGATTAATGATTGATGATTGATGATTGATGATTGATGATTGATGATTGATGATTGATGATTGATGATTGTTGATTGATGATTGATGATTGATGACTGATGGTTGATGATTGATGATTGATGATTGATGATTGATGATTGATGATTGATGACTGAGGATTGATGATTGATGATTGATGATTGATGATTGATGATTGATTATTGATGATTAATGATTGATGATTGATGATTGATGATTGATGATTAATGATTGATGATTGATGATTGATGATTGATGATTGATGATTGATGATTGATGATTGATGATTGATGATCGATAATTGATGATTGATGATTGATGATTGATGACTGATGATTGATGATTGATGATTTATGATTTATGATTGATGATTGATGATTGATGATTGATGATTGATGATTGATGATTGACGATTGATGATTCATGATTGATGATTGATGATTGATGATTGATGATTGATGATTGATGATTGATGATTGATGATTGATGATTGCTGATTGATGATTGCTGATTGATGTTTGATGAGTAATGGTTGATGATTGATGATTGAGGATTGATGATTACGGATAGATGATTGATGATTGATGATCGATAATTGATCATTGATGATATTTAATTGATGATTCATGGTTGTGGATTGATCATTGATGATTAATGATTGATGATTAATGATTGATGATTGATGATTGACGATTGATGATTGATGATTGATGATTGATGATAAATGATTGATTATTGATGATTGAGGATTGATGACTGATGATTGATGATTGATGATTGATGATTGATCATTGATGATTGATGATTGACGATTGGTGATTGATGATTGATGATTGATGATTGATGGTTGATGATTGATGATTGATGACTGATGGTTGATGATGAATGATAGATGATTGATGATTGATGATTGATGATTGATGATTGATGATTGATGATTGATGATTGATGTTTATGATTGATGATTGATGATTCATGATTCATGATTCATGATTGATGATTGATGATTGATGATTGATGATTGATGATTGATGATTATGATTGATGATTGATGATTCATGATTGATGATTGACGATAGGTGATTGATGATTGGTGATTGATGATTGATGATTGATGATTGATGATCGCTGATTGATGATTGATGATTAATAGTTGATGATTGATGAATGAGGATTGATGATTAAGGATTGATGTTTGATGGTTGACGATTGATGATATCTAATTGATGATTCATGGCTGTGGATTGATGATTGATGATTAATGATTGATGATTGATGGTTGATAATTGATGATTGATGATTGATGATTGATGATTGACGATTGATGATTGATGATAGATGATTGATGATTGGTGATTGCTGATTGATGATTGATGATTAATGGTTGATGATTGATGATTGAGGATTGGTGATTAAGGATTGATGATTGAAGATTGGTGATCGATAATTGATCATTGATGATATCTAATTGATGATTGATGATTGATGATTGATGATTGATGATTAATGATTGATGATTGTTGATTGATGATTGATGATTGATGATTGATGATTGATGATTGATGATTGATGATTGATGATTGATGATTGATGATTGATGATTTACGATTGATGATTGATGATTGATGATTGATGATTGACGATTGATGATTGATGATTGATGATTAACGATTGATGATTGATGATTGATGATTGATGATTGATGATTGGTGATTGATGATTGATGATTTACGATTGATGATTGATGATTGATGATTGATGATTGACGATTGATGATTGATGATTGATGATTGAAGATTGATAATTGATGATTGATGATTGATGATTGATGATTGATGATTGATGATTGATGATTGACGATTGATGATTAATGATTGATGATTGGTGATTGCTAATTGATGATTAATGATTAATGGTTGATGATTGATGATTGAGGATTAGTGATTAAGGATTGATGATTGGAGATTTGTGATCGATTATTGATCATTGATGATATCTGATTGATGATTCATGGTTGTGGATTGATGATTGATGATTAATGATTGATGTTAGATGATTGACGACTGATGATTGATGGTTAATGATTGATGATTGAGGATTAATGATTGATGATTGATGATTGATGACTGATGATTGATGATTGATAATTGATGATTGATGATTGATGATTGATGATTGATGATTGATGATTGATGATTGATGATTGATGATTGATGATTGATGATTGATGATTGATGATTGATGATTGATGATTGATGATTGATAATTGATGATTGATGATTGATGAGTGATTATTGATGATTGATGATTGATGATTGATGATTGATGATTGATGATTGATGATTGATGATTGATGATTGATGCTTGATGATTGATGATTGATGCCTGATGATTGATGACTGATGACTAATGAAATATGATTGATGATTGATGTTTGATGCTTGTTGATTCATGATTGATGATTGATGATTGATAATTGATAATTGATAATTGATGATTGATGATTGATGATTGATGATTGATGATTGATGATTGATGATTGATGATTGATGATTGATGATTGATGATTGATGATTGATGATTGATGATTAATGATTGATGATTGATGATTGGTGATTGATGATTGATGATTGATGATTGATGCCTGATGATTGATGAGTGATGATTGATGATTGATGATTGATGATTGATGATTGATGATTGATGATTGATGATTGATGCTTGATGATTGATGATTGATGCCTGATGATTGATGACTGATGATTGATGAAATATGATTGATGATTGATCATTGATGATTGTTGATACATGATTGATGATATCTGCTTGATGATTGATGATTTATGATTGATGACTGATGTTTGACGATTCGTGATTGATGATTTATGATTGATGATTGATGATTGATGATTGATGATTAATGATTGATGATTGTCGATTGATGAATGAAGATTGATTATTGATGATTGATGATAGATGATTGTTGATTGATGATTGATGATTGATGATTGATGATCGATATTGATCATTGACGATATCTAATTTATGATTCATGGTTGTGGATTGATGATTGATGATTAATGATTGATGATTGACGATTGATAATTGATGATTGATGATTGACGACTGATGATTGATGATTGATGATTGATGATTGATGATCGATATTGATCATTGATGATATCTAATTGATGATACATGGTTGTGGATTGATGATTGATGATTAATGATTGATGATTGATGATTGATTATTGATGATTGATGATTGACGATTGATGATTGATGATTGATGATTGATGATCGATTATTGATGATTGATGATTGATGATCGACGATTATTGATGATTGATGATATATGATTCATGGTTGTGGATTGATAATTGATGATTGATAGTTGATGATGGATGATTGATGAATAGTGAAAGATGGTTGATGATTGTTGATTGATGATTGATGATTGATGATTGATGGTTGACGATTGATGATATCTAATTGATGATTCATGGCTGTGGATTGATGATTGATTATTAATAAGTGATGATTGAGGATTGATAATTGATGATTGATGATTGATGATTGATGATTGATGATTGAGGATTCATGATTGACGATTGATGATTGATGATTGGTGATTGCTGATTGATGATTGATGATTAATGGTTGATGATTGATGATTGAGGATTGGTGACTTAGGATAGATGATTGAAGATTGGTGATCGATAATTGATCATTGATGATATCTAATTGATGATTCATGGTTGTGGATTGATGATTGATGATTGATGTTTGATGGTTGATGAATGATGATTGATGATTGACGATTGATGATTGATGATTGGTGATTGATGATTGGTGATTGATGATTGATGATTGCTGATTGATGATTGATGATTGATGATTAATAGTTGATGATTGATGATTGAGGATTGATGATAAAGGATTGATGATTGATGATTGATGACTGATAATTGATGATTGATGATTGATGATTGATGATTGATGATTGATAATTGATGATTGATGATTGATGATTAATATTCATGATTGATGATTGATGATTGATGATTGACGATTAATGATTGATGATTGATGATTGGTGATTGCTGATTGATGATTGATGATTTATGGTTGATGATTGAGGATTGGTGATTAAGGATTGATGATTCAAGATTGATGATCGATAATTGATCATTGATGATATCTAGTTGATGATACATGGTAGTGGATTGATGATTGATTATTAATGATTGATGATTGATGATTGATAATTGATGATTGATGATTGATGATTGATGATTGATGATTGCTGATTGATGATTGATAATTGATGATTAATAGTTGATGATTGATGATTTAGGATTGATGATTAAGGATTGATGATTGATGATTGATGGTTGACGATTGATGATGTTAAATTGATGATTCATGGCTGTGGATTGATGATTGATGTATAATGATTGATGATTGATAATTGATGATTGATGATTGATGATTGATGATTGATGATTGATGATTGATGACTGACGATTGATGATTGATGATTGATGATTGGTGATTGCTGATAGATGATTGATGATTAATGGTTGATGATTGATGATTGATGATTGATGATTGATGATTGATGATTGATGATTGATGATTGATGATTGATGATTGATGATTGATGATTGATGATAGATGATTGATGCTCGATGATTGATGAATCTTGATTCATGATTGATAATTGATGATTGATGATTGATGATTGATGATTGATGATTGATGATTGATGATTGATGATTGATGATTGATGATTGATGATTGATGATTGATGAGTGATGATTGATGTTTTAGGTTTGATGATTGATGATTGATGATTGATGATTGGTGATTTATGATTGGTGAATGATGAATGATGATTGATGATCTATAATTGATCATTGATGATTGATAGTTCATGGTTTACGATTGATGATTGAAATTGATTATTGATGGTTGATGATTGATGATTGATGATTTATGGTTGATGATTGACGATTGATGATTGATGATTGATGATTGATGGTTGAAGATTGATGATCGCAAATTGATGATTGATGGTTGATGGTTGATGATTGATGAGTGATGATTGCTGATTGATGATTGCTGATTAATGGTTAATGAGTGATGATTGATGATTGATGATTGCTGATTGTTGATTGATGATTGATGATTGATGATTGCTGATTGATGATTGATTATTGATTATTGGTGATTGATGATTGTTGAATGTCGATTGATGATTGATGATTGAGGATTGATGATTGATGATTGCTGATTGATGATTGATGATTAATGGTTGATGATTGATGGTTGAGGATTGATGATTGATGAATAATGATTGATGATTGATGATTGATGATTGATGATTGATGATTGATGATTGATGATTGATGATTGGTGATTGATGATTTATGATTGATGATTGATGATTGATGATTGATGATTGATGATTGATGATTGATGATTGATGATTGATGATTGATGATTGATGATTGATGATTGATGGTTGATGAATGATGATTGATGATTGACGATTGATGATTGATGATTGATGATTGACGATTGATGATTGATGATTGATGATTGATGATTGGTGATTGCTGATTGATGATTGATCATTGATGATTGATGATTGATGGTTGACGATTGATGATATTCAATTGATGATTCATGGCTGTGGATTGACGATTGATGATTAATGATTGATGATTGAAGATTGATAATTGATGATTGATGATTGATGATTGATGATTGATGATTGATGATTGATGATTGATGATTGATGATTGACGATTGATGATTGATGATTGATGATTGGTGATTGCTAATTGATGATTAATGATTAATGGTTGATGATTGATGATTGAGGATTGGTGATTAAGGATTGATGATTGGAGATTTGTGATCGATTATTGATCATTGATGATATCTGATTGATGATTCATGGTTGTGGATTGATGATTGATGATTAATGATTGATGTTAGATGATTGATGACTGATGATTGATGGTCAATGATTGATGATTGAGGATTGATGATTGATGATTGATGATTGATGATTGATGATTGATGATTGATGATTGATGATTGATAATTGATGATTGATGATTGATGATTGATGATTGATGATTGATGATTGATGATTGATGATTGATGATTGATGATTGATGATTGATGATTGATGATTGATGATTGATGATTGATGATTGATGATTGATGATTGATGATTGATGATTGATGATTGATAATTGATGCCTGAAGATCGATCATTGATGATTGATGATTGATGATTGATGATTGATGATTGATGATTGATGATTGATGCCTGATGATTGATGATTGATGCCTGATGATTGATGACTGATGACTGATGAAATATGATTGATGATTTATGTTTGATGCTTGTTGATTCATGATTGATGATTGATAATTGATGATTGATGATTGATGATTGATGATTGATGATTGATGATTGATGATTGATGATTGATGATTTATGATTAATGATTGATGATTGATGATTGATGATTGATGATTGATGATTGATGATTGATGATTGATGATTGATGCCTGATGATTGATGAGTGATGATTGATGATTGATGATTGATGATTGATGATTGATGATTGATGCTTAATGATTGATGATTGATGCCTGATGATTGATGACTGATGATTGATGAAATATGATTGATGATTGATCATTGATGATTGTTGATACATGATTGATGATATCTGCTTGATGATTGAGGATTGATGATTGATGATTGATGTTTGACGATTCGTGATTGATGATTTATGATTGATGATTGATGATTGATGATTGATGAATGATGATTAATAGTTGATGATTGAGGATTGATGATTAAGGATTGATGATTGATGATTGATGATTGATGGTTGACGATCGATGATATCTAAATGATGATTCATGGCTGTGGACTGATGATTGATGATTAATGATTGATGATTGACGATTGATAATTGATGATTGATGATTGATGATTGATGATTGATGATTGATGATTGATGATTGATGATTGATGATTGATGATTGATGATTGATGATTGATGATTGATGATTGATGATTGATGATTGACGATTGATGATTGATGATTGATGATTGATGTTTAGTGATTGCTAATTGATGATTGATGATTAATGGTTGATGATTGATGATTGATGATTGGTGATTAAGGATTGATGATTGGAGATTTGTGATCGATTATTGATCATTGATGATATCTGATTGATGATTCATGGTTGTGGATTGATGATTGATGATTAATGATTGATGTTTGATGATTGACGACTTATGATTGCTGGTTAATGATTGATGATTGAGGATTGATGATTGTTGATTGATGATTGATGATTGATGATTGATGATTGATGATTGATGATTGATGATTGATGATTGATGATTGATGATTGATGATTGATGATTGATGATTGATGATTGATGATTGATGATTGATGATTGATAATTGATGATTGATGATTGATGAGTGATGAATGATGATTGATGATTGACGATTGATGATTGATGATTGATGATTGATGTTTGGTGATTGCTAATTGATGATTGATGATTAATGGTTGATGATTGATGATTGATGATTGGTGATTAAGGATTGATGATTGGAGATTTGTGATCGATTATTGATCATTGATGATATCTGATTGATGATTCATGGTTGTGGATTGATGATTGATGATTAATGATTGATGTTTGATGATTGACGACTTATGATTGCTGGTTAATGATTGATGATTGAGGATTGATGATTGTTGATTGATGATTGATGATTGATGATTGATGATTGTTGATTGATGATTGATGATTGATGATTGATGATTGATGATTGATGATTGATGATTGATGATTGATGATTGATGATTGATGATTGATGATTGATGATTGATGATTGATGATTGATGATTGATGATTGATAATTTATGATTGATGATTGATGATTGATGAGTGATGAATGATGATTGATGATTGACGATTGATGATTGATGATTGGTGATTGATGATTGGTGATTGATGATTGATGATTGCTGATTGATGATTGATGATTGATGATTAATAGTTGATGATTGATGATTGAGGATTGATGATTAAGGATTGATGATTGTTGATTGATGATTGATGATTGATGATTGATGATTGATGATTGATGATTGATGATTGATGATTGATGATTGATGATTGATGATTGATGATTGATCATTGATAATTTATGATTGATGATTGATGATTGATGATTGATAATTGATGATTGATGAATGATGAGTGATGAATGATGATTGATGATTGACGATTGATGATTGATGATTGGTGATTGATGATTGGTGATTGATGATTGATGATTGCTGATTGATGATTGATGATTGATGATTAATAGTTGATGATTGATGATTGAGGATTGATGATTAAGGATTGATGATTGATGATTGATGACTGATAATTAATGATTTATGATTGATGATTGATGATTGATGATTGACGATTGATGATTGATGATTGATGATTGATGATTGGTGATTGCTAATTGATGATTTATGATTAATGGTTGATGATTGATGATTGAGGATTGATGATTAAGGATTGATGATTGATGATTGATGACTGATAATTAATGATTTATGATTGATGATTGAGGATTGATGATTGTTGATTGATGATTGATGATTGATGATTGATGATTGATGATTGATGATTGATGATTGATGATTGATGATTGATGATTGATGATTGATGATTGATGATTGATGATTGATAATTGATGATTGATGATTGATGATTGATGAGTGATGAATGATGATTGATGATTGACGATGGATGATTGATGATTGGTGATTGATGATTGGTGATTGATGATTGATGATTGCTGATTGATGATTGATGATTGATGATTAATAGTTGATGATTGATGATTGAGGATTGATGATTAAGGATTGATGATTGATGATTGATGACTGATAATTAATGATTTATGATTAAGGATTGATGATTGATGATTGATGACTGATAATTAATGATTTATGATTGATGATTGATGATTGATAATTGATGATTGATGATTGATGATTAATGAGTGATGATTGAGGTTTGATAATTGATGATTGATGATTGATGATTGATGATTGAGGATTCATGATTGACGATTGATGATTGATGATTGGTGATTGGTGATTGATGATTGATGATTAATGGTTGATGATTGATGATTGAGGATTGGTGATTGAGGATAGATGATTGAAGATTGGTGATCGATAATTGATCATTGATGATATCTAATTGATGATTCATGGTTGTGGATTGATGATTGATGATTGATAATTGATGATTGATGGTTGATGAATGATGATTGATGATTGACGATTGATGATTGATGATTGGTGATTGATGATTGGTGATTGATGATTGATGATTGCTGATTGATGATTGATGATTGATGATTAATAGTTGATGATTATTGATTGAGGATTGATGATTAAGGATTGATGATTGATGATTGATGACTGATAATTAATGATTTATGATTGATGATTGATGATTGATAATTGATGATTGATGATTGATGATTAATATTCATGATTGATGATTGATGATTGATGATTGACGATTAATGATTGATGATTGATGATTGGTGATTGCTGATTGATGATTGATGCTTAATGGTTGATGATTGAGGATTGGTGATTAAGGATTGATGATTCAAGATTGATGATCGATAATTGATCATTGATGATATCTAGTTGATGATTCATGGTAGTGGATTGATGATTGATGATTAATGATTGATGATTGATAATTGATGATTGATGATTGATGATTGATGATTGCTGATTGATGATTGATGATTGATGATTAATAGTTGATGATTGATGATTGAGGATTGATGATTAAGGATTGATGATTGATGATTGATGGTTGACGATTGATGATGTTAAATTGATGATTCATGGCTGTGGATTGATGATTGATGTATAATGATTGATGATTGATAATTGATGATTGATGATTGATGATTGATGATTGATGATTGATGATTGATGACTGACGATTGATGATTGATGATTGATGATTGGTGATTGCTGATAATGATTGATGATTAATGGTTGATGATTGATGATTGATGATTGATGATTGATGATTGATGATTGATAATTGATGATTGATGATAGATGAATGATGCTCGATGATTGATGATTCTTGATTCATGATTGATGATTGATGATTGATGATTGATGATTGATGATTGACGATTGATGATTGATGATTGATGATTGATGATTGATGATTGATGAGTGATGATTGATGTTTGATGTTTGATGATTGATGATTGATGATTGATGATTAATGATTGGTGAATGATGAATGATGATTGATGATCTATAAAAGATCATTGATGATTGATAGTTCATGGTTTACGATTGATGATTGAAATTGATTATTGATGGTTGATGATTGATGATTGATGATTTATGGTTGATGATTGACGATTGATGATTGATGATTGATGATTGATGGTTCAAGATTGATGATCGCAAATTGATGATTGATGGTTGATGGTTGATGATTGATGAGTGATGATTGCTGATTGATGATTGCTGATTAATGGTAAATGAGTGATGATTGATGATTGATGATTGCTGATTGTTGATTGATGATTGATGATTGATGATTGATGATTGATGATTGATGATTGATGATTGATGATTGATGATTGATTATTGGTGATTGATGATTGTTGAATGTTGATTGATGATTGATGATTGATGATTGAGGATTGATGATTGATGATTGCTGATTGATGATTGATGATTAATGGTTGATGATTGATGGTTGAGGATTGATGATTGATGAATAATGATTGATGATTAATGATTGATGATTGATGATTGATGATTGATGATTGATGATTGATGATTGATGATTGGTGATTGATGATTGATGATTGATGATTGATGATTGATGATTGATGATTGATGATTGATGATTGATGATTGATGATTGATGATTGATGATTGATGATTAATGATTGATGATTGATGATTGATGATTGATGATTGATGATTGATGATTCATGATTGATGATTGATGATTGATGATTGATGATTGATGATTGATGATTTATGATTTATGGTCGATGATTGATGATTGATGATTGATGAAAAATGATTACTGATTGATAATTGATGGTTGAAGATTGATGATCGCAAATTGATGATTGATGGTTGATGATTTATGATTAATGAGTGATGATTGATGATTGATGATTGATGATTAATGATCGATCATTAGTTATTGATAATATCTAATTGATGATTCATGGTTGGGTATTGATACTTGATGATTAATTATTGATGATTGATGATTGATGATTGATGATTGATGATTGCTGATTGATGATTGATGATTGATGGTTGATGATTGATGATTGATGATTGATGATTGATGATTGATGATTGATGATTGATGATTGATGATTGATGATTGATGATTGATGATTGATGATTGATGATTGATGATTGATGATTGATGATTGATGATTGATGATTGATGATTGATGATTGATGATTGATGATTGATTATTGGTGATTGATGATTGAAGAATGTTGATTGATGATTGATGATTGATGATTGATGATTGATGATTGATGATTGATGATTGATGATTGATGATTGATGATTGCTGATTGATGATCGATGATTAATGGTTGATGAATAATGGTTCAGGATTGATGATTGAGGATTGATGATTGATGATTGATGATTGATGATTGATGATTGATGATTGATGATTGATGATTGATGATTGATGATTGATGATCGTTGATTGATTATTGATGATTGATGTTTGATGAGTGATGATTGATGATTGATGATTGATGATTGATGATTGATGATAGATGATTGATGATTGATGTTTGATGATTGATGATTGATGATTGATGATTGATGATTGATGGTTGATGATTGATGATTGATGATTGATGATTGATGATTGATGATTGATGATTGATGATTGATGATTGATGATTGATGGTTGAGGATTGATGATTGATGGTTGATGATTGATGATTGATGATTGATGATTGATGATTGATGATTGATGATTGATGACTAATGGTTGATGATTGATGGTTGAGGATTGATGATTGATGATTGATGATTGATGATTGATGATTGATGATTGAAGATTGATGATTAATGATTGATGATTGATGATTGATGATTGATGATTGATGTTTGATGATTGATGATTGATGATTGATGATTGATGATTGATGATTGATGATTGATGATTGATGATTGATGATTGATGATTGATGATTGATGATTGATGATTGATGATTGATGATTGATGATTGATGATTGATGATTAATGATTGATGATTGATGATTGATGATTGATGATTGATGATTGATGATTGATGATTGATGATTGATGATTGATGATTGATGATTGATGATTGATGATTGATGATTGATGATTGATGATTGATGATTGATGATTGCTGATTGATGATTAATAATTGATGATTGATGATTGATGATTGATGATTTATGGTTGATGATTGATGATTGATGAAAAATGATTGCTGATCGATGGTTGAAGTTTGATGATCGCAAATTGATGATTGCTGGTTGATGATTGATGATATATGAGTGATGATGGATGATTGATGATTGATGATCGATCATTGATCATTGATAATATCTAATTGATGATTCATGGTTGGGTATTGATAATTGATAATTGATGATTGATGATTGATTATTGATAATTGAAGATTGATGATGGATGATAGATGATTGATGATTGATGATTGATGATTGCTGATTGATGATTGATGATTGATGATTGATGATTGCTGATTGATGATTCATGATTGATGATTGATGATTGATGATTGATGATTGATGATTGATTATTGGTGATTGATGATTGATGAATGTTGACTGATGATTGATGATTGATGATTGATGACTGATGATTGCTGATTGATGATTGATTATTAATGGGTGATGAATAATGGTTGAGGATTGATGATTGAGGATTGATGATTGAGGATTGATGATTGATGATTGATGATTGATGATTGATGATCGATGATTGATGATTGATGATTGATGATTGATGATTGATGATTGATGATTGATGATTGATGATTGATGATTGATTATAGGTGATTGATGATTGTTGAATGTTGATTGATGATTGATGATTGATGATTGATGATTGCTGATTGATGATTGAAGATTAATGGTTGATGATTGATATTTGAGGATTGATGATTGAGGATTGATGATTGATGATTGATGATTGATGATTGATGATTGATGATTGATGATTGATGATTGATGATTGATGATTGATGATTGATGATTGATGATTAATGATTGATGATTGATGATTGATGATTGATGATTTATGGTTGATGATTGATGATTGATGAAAAAAGATTGCTGATTGATGATTGAGGGTTGAAGATTGATGATCGCAAATTGATGATTGATGGTTGATGATTGATGAGTAATGATTGATGATTGATGATTGATGATTGATGATCGATCATTGATCATTGATAATATCTAATTGATGATTCATGGTTGGGTATTGATAATTGATGATTGATGACTGATTTTTGATGATTGATGATTGATGATTGATGATTGATGATTGATGATTGATGATTGATGATTGATGATTGATGATTGATGATTGATGATTGATGATTGCTGATTGATGATTGATGATTGTTGATTGATGATTGATGATTGATGATTGATGATTGATTATTGATTATTGGTGATTGATGATTGATGAATGTTAATTGATGATTGATGATTGATGATTGCTGATTGACGATTGATGATTAATGGCTGATGAATAATGGTTGAGGATTGATGATTGAGGATTGATGATTGATGATTGATGATTGATGATTGATGATTAATGATTGATGATTGATGATTGCTGATTGATGATTGATGATCGATGATTGATGGTTGATGGTTGATGATTGATGATTGCTGATTGATGATTGATGATTGATGAGTGATGATTGATGATTGATGATTGATGATTGACGATTGATGATTGATGATTGGTGATTGATGATTGATGATTGATGATTGATAATTGATGATTGATGATTGATGATTGATTATTGATGATTGATGATTGATGATTGATGATTGATGATTGATGATTGATGGTTGAGGATTGATGATTGATGATTGATGATTGATGATTGATGATTGATGATTGATGATTGATGATTGATGATTGATGATTGAAGATTGATGATTGCAAATTGATGATTGATGATTGAGTAGTGAATATTGATAATTCATTATTCATGGGTGACGATTTAGGATTGATGATTGATGATAGATGATTGATGCTCGATGATTGATGATTCTTGATTCATGATTGATGATTGATGATTGATGATTGATGATTGATGATTGATGATTGACAATTGATGATTGATGATTGATGATTGATGATTGATGATTGATGATTGATGATTGATGATTGATGAGTGATGATTGATGTTTGATGTTTGATGATTGGTGATTGATGATTGATGATTGATGATTGATGATTGATGATTGGTGAATGATGATTGATGATCTATCATTGATCATTGATGATTGATAATTCATGGTTGACGATTGATGATTGAAATTGATTATTGACGGTTGATGATTGATGATTGATGATTTATGGTTGATGATTGATGATTGATGAAAAATGATTGCTGATTGATGATTGATGGTTGAAGATTGATGATCGCAAATTGATGATTGATGGTTGATGATTTATGATTGATGAGTGATGATTGCTGATTGATGATTGCTGATTAATGGTTAATGAGTGATGATTGAGGATTGACGATTGATGATTGCTGATTAATGATTGATGATTGATCATTAATGAATGCTGATGATGATTGATGCTCGATGATTAATAATTGATGATTGATGATTGCTGATTGATGATTGATGATTGATGATTGACGATTGATGATTGATGATTGATGTTTGATGATTGATGATTGATGATTGATAATTGATGATTGATGATTGATGATTGATGATTGATTATTGATGGTTGATGAATGATGATTGATGTTTGCTGATTGATGATTTAGGTTTGATTGATGATTGATAATTGATGATTGATGATTGATGATTGATGATTGATGATTGATGATTGATGATTGATGATTGATGATTGATTATTGATGATTGATGATTGATGATTGATGATTGATGATATATGATATATGATTGATGATTGATGATTGATGATTGATGATTGATGATTGATGATTGATGATTGATGATTGATGATTGATGATTGATGATTGATGATTGATGATTGATGATTGATGATTGATGATTGATGATTGATGATTGATGATTGATGATTGATGATTGATGATTGCTGATTGATGATTGATGATTGATGATCGATCATTAATCATTGATAATATCTAATTGATTTTCCATGGTTGTGTATTGATAATTGACGATTGAAGATTGATCATTGATGATTGATGATTGATGATTGATGAGTGATGATTGCTGATTGATGATTGATGATTTATGATTGATGATTGATGATTGATGATTGATGATTGACGATTGATGATTGATGATTGATGATTGATGATTGATGATTGATGATTGATGATTGATGATTGATGATTGATGATTGATGATTGATGATTGATGATTGACGATTGATGATTGATGATTGATGATTGATGATTGGTGATTGATGATTGATGATTGATGATTGATGCTTGATGATTGATGATTGATGATTGATGATTGATGATTGATGATTGACGATTGATGATTGATGATTGATGATTGATGATTGATGGTTGATGATTGATGATTGATGATTGATGATTGATGATTGATGATTGATGATTGATGATTGATGATTGATGATTGACGATTGGTGATTGATGATTGATGATTGATTATTGATGCTTGATGATTGATGATTGATGAATGATGAATGATGATTGATGATTGCTGATTGATGATTGAGGTTTGATGATTGATCATTGATAATTTATGATTGATGATTGATAATTGATGATTGATGATTGATGAGTGATGATTGATGATTGATGATTGATGATTGATGATTGATGATTGATGATTCATGATTGATTATTGATGATTGATGATTGATTCTTGATGTTTGATGATTGATGATATATGATATATGATTGATGATTGTTGATTGATGATTGATGATTGATGATTGATGATTGATGATTGATGATTGATGATTGCTGATTGATGATTGATGATTGATGATCGATCGTTAATCATTGATAATATCTAATTGATTTTCCATGGTTGTGTATTGATAATTGACGATTGAAGATTGATCATTGATGATTGATGATTGATGATTGATGAGTGATGATTGCTGATTGATGATTGATGATTGATGTTTGATGATTAATGATTGATGATTGTTGATTGATGATTGATGATTGATGATTGATAATTGGTGATTTATGTTTGATGATTGATGATTGATGATTGATGATTGATGATTGATGATTGATGATTGATGATTGATGATTGATGATTTATGATTGATGACTGATGATTGATGATTGATAATTGATGATTGTTGATTGATGTTTGATGATTGATGATTGATGATTGATGATTGATGATTGACGATTGATGATTGATGATTGATGATTGATGATTGATGATTGATGATTGATGATTGATGATTGATGATTAATGATTGATATTTGATGATTGATGATTGATGATTGATGATTGATGATTGATGATTGATGATTGATGATTGATGATTGATGATTGATGATTGATGATCGATGATCGATGATTGATGATTGATGAGTGATGATTGATGATTGTATATTGATGATTGATGATTGGTGTTTGATGATTGATGATTGATGACTAATGATCGATGATTGATGATTGATGATTGATGATTGATGGTGGATGATTGATAATTGATAATTGATGATTGATCATTGATCATTGATGACTGATGATTGATCATTGATGATTGATGATTGATGATTGATGATTGATGATTGATGATTGATGATTGATGATTGATGATTGATGATTGATGATTGATGATTGATGATTGATGATTGATGATTGATGATTGATGATTGATGATTGATGATTGATGATTGATGATTGATGATTGATGATTGATGATTGATGATTGATGATTGATGATTGATGATTGATGATTGATGATTGATGATTGATGATTGATGATTGATGATTGATGATTGATGATTCATGATTCATGTTTGAAGATTGATGATGATTGATAATTGATGATTGATGATTTATAATTGATGATTGATGATTGATGATTGATGATTGATGATTGATGATTGATGATTGATGATTGATGATTGATGATTGATGATTGATGATTGATGATTGATGATTGATGATTGATGATGGATGATTGATGATTGATGATTGATGATTTATGATTGATGATTGATGATTGATGATTGATGATTGATGATTGATGGTTGATAATTGATGATTGATGATTGATGATTGATGATTAATGATTGATGATTGATGATTGATGATTGATGATTGATGATTGATGATTGATGATTGATGATTGATGATTGATGATTGATGCTTGATGATTGATGATTGATGATTGATGATTGATGATTGATGATTGATGATTGATGATTGATGGTTGATGATTGATGATTGATGATTGATGATTGATGATTTATGATTGTTGATTGATGATTGATGATTGATGATTGATGATTGATGGTTGATGATTGATGATTGATGATTGATGATTGATGATTGATGATTGATGATTGATGATTGATGATTGATGATTGATGATTGATGATTGATGATTGATGATTGATGATTGATGATTGATGATTGATGATTGATGATTGATGATTGATGATTGATGATTGATGATTGATGATTGATGATTGATGATTAATGATTGAAGGTTGATGATTGATGATTAATGAGTGAGAATTGATAATTGATGATTGCTGATTGATGATTGATGATTGATGATTGATGATTGATGATTGATGGTTGAAGATTGATGATTGCAAATTGATGGTTGGTGATAGATGATTGTTGATTGATGATTGGTGATTAATGGATGATGATTGATGATTGAGGATTGATGATTGATGATAGATGATTGATGATTGATGATTGATGATTGATAATTGATGATTGATGATTGGCGGTTGATAATTGATGATTGATGATTCATGATTGATGATTGGTGATTCATGCCTAATGATTGATGATTGATGATTGATGACTGATTATTGATAATTGATGATTGATGATTGACGATTGATGATTGATGATTGATGATTGATGATTGATGATTGATGATTGATGATTGATGATTGATGATTGATGATTGATGATTGATGATTGATGATTGATGATTGATGATTGATGATTGATGATTGATGATTGATGATTGATGATTCATGATTGATGATTGATGATCCATGACTGATGATTGATGATTCATGATTGATGATTGATGATTCATGACTGATGATTGATGATTGATGATTGATGATAGATGATTGACGATTGATGATTGATGATTGATAATATATGATTGATGATTGATGATTGATAATTAATGATTGATGATTGATGATTGATGATTGATGATTGATGATTGATGATTGATTATTGGTGATTGATGATTGTTGAATGTTGATTGATGATTGATGATTGAGGATTGATGATTGATGATTGCTGATTGATGATTGATGATTAATGGTTGATGATTGATGGTTGAGGATTGATGATTGATGAATAATGATTGATGATTGATGATTGATGATTGATGATTGATGATTGATGATTGGTGATTGATGATTGATGATTGATGATTGATGATTGATGATTGATGATTGATGATTGATGATTGATGATTGATGATTGATGATTGATTATTGATGATTGATGATTGATGATTGATGATTGATGATTGATGGTTGATGATTGATGATTGATGATTGATGATTGATGATTGATGATTGATGATTGATGATTGATGATTGATGATTGATGATTGATGATTGATGATTGATGATTGATGATTGATGATTGATTATTCATGTTTGTGGATTGATAATTGATGATTGATGATTGATGACTCATGTTTGTGGATTCATAGTTTCTGATTGATTATTGATGATTGATGATTGATGAATAATGAATGATGGTTGAATAGTGATGATTGATGACTGATGATTGATGATTGATGGTTGACTATTGATTATTGATGATTGATGATTGATGATTGGTGACTGATGATTGATGATTGATGATTGATTATATGTGATTGATGATTGATGAATGTTGATTGATGATTGATGACTGATGATTGATTATTGATGATTGATGATTGATTATTGATGATTGATGATTGATGATTAGTGATTGATGATTGATGATTGATGTTTGATGATTGATGATTGATGATTGATGATTGATGATTGATGATTGATGATTGATGATTGATGATTAATGATTGCAAATTGATGGTTGGTGATAGATGATTGTTGATTGATGATTGGTGATTAATGGATGATGATTGATGATTGAGGATTGATGATTGATGATAGATGATTGATGATTGATGATTGATGATTGATAATTGATGATTGATGATTGGCGGTTGATAATTGATGATTGATGATTCATGATTGATGATTGGTGATTCATGCCTAATGATTGATGATTGATGATTGATGACTGATTATTGATAATTGATGATTGATGATTGACGATTGATGATTGATGATTGATGATTGATGATTGATGATTGATGATTGATGATTGATGATTGATGATTGATGATTGATGATTGATGATTGATGATTGATGATTGATGATTGATGATTGATGATTGATGATTCATGATTGATGATTGATGATCCATGACTGATGATTGATGATTCATGATTGATGATTGATGATTCATGACTGATGATTGATGATTGATGATTGATGATTGATGATTGACGATTGATGATTGATGATTGATAATATATGATTGATGATTGATGATTGATAATTAATGATTGATGATTGATGATTGATGATTGATGATTGATGATTGATGATTGATGATTGATGATTGATTATTGGTGATTGATGATTGTTGAATGTTGATTGATGATTGATGATTGAGGATTGATGATTGATGATTGCTGATTGATGATTGATGATTAATGGTTGATGATTGATGGTTGAGGATTGATGATTGATGAATAATGATTGATGATTGATGATTGATGATTGATGATTGATGATTGATGATTGATGATTGGTGATTGATGATTGATGATTGATGATTGATGATTGATGATTGATGATTGATGATTGATGATTGATGATTGATGATTGATGATTGATGATTGATGATTGATTATTGATGATTGATGATTGATGATTGATGATTGATGATTGATGGTTGATGATTGATGATTGATGATTGATGATTGATGATTGATGATTGATGATTGATGATTGATGATTGATGATTGATGATTGATGATTGATGATTGATGATTGATTATTCATGTTTGTGGATTGATAATTGATGATTGATGATTGATGACTCATGTTTGTGGATTCATAGTTTCTGATTGATTATTGATGATTGATGATTGATGAATAATGAATGATGGTTGAATAGTGATGATTGATGACTGATGATTGATGATTGATGGTTGACTATTGATTATTGATGATTGATGATTGATGATTGGTGACTGATGATTGATGATTGATGATTGATTATATGTGATTGATGATTGATGAATGTTGATTGATGATTGATGATTGATGATTGATTATTGATGATTGATGATTGATTATTGATGATTGATGATTGATGATTAGTGATTGATGATTGATGATTGATGTTTGATGATTGATGATTGATGATTGATGATTGATGATTGATGATTGATGATTGATGATTGATGATTAATGATTGAAGGTTGATGATTGATGATTAATGAGTGAGAATTGATGATTGATGATTGCTGATTGATGATTGATGATTGATGATTGATGATTGATGGTTGAAGATTGATGATTGCAAATTGATGGTTGGTGGTTGATGATTGTTGATTGATGATTGATGATTAATGGATGATGATTGATGATTGAGGATTGATGATTGATGATAGATGATTGATGATTGATGATTGATGATTGATAATTGATGATTGATGATTGATGATTGGCGGTTGATAATTGATGATTGATGATTCATGATTGATGATTGGTGATTCATGCCTAATGATTGATGATTGATGATTGATGACTGATTATTGATAATTGATGATTGATGATTGACGATTGATGATTGATGATTGATGATTGATGATTGATGATTGATGATTGATGATTGATGATTGATGATTGATGATTGATGATTGATGATTCATGATTGCTGATTGATGATTGATGACTTATGATTGATGATTGATGATTGATGATTGATGATTGATGACTGATGATTGATGATTGATGATTGAAGATTGATGATTGATGATTGATAATATATGATTGATGATTGATGATTGATAATTAATGATTGATGATTGATGATTGATGATTGATGATTGATGATTGATGATTGATGATTGATGATTGATGATTGATGATTGATGATTGATGATTGATGATTGATGATTGATGATTGATGATTTATGATTGATGATTGATGATCGATGAATGATGATTGACGATTGATGATTGATGATTGATGATTGATGAGTGATGATCTATGATTGATGATTGATGATTGATGGTTGATGATTGATGATCGACGATTGCTGATTCATGATTGATGATTCATGGTTGTGGATTGATAATTGGTGATTGATAGTTGATGATTGATGATCGATGAATAATGAATGATTGATTATGAGTGATGAATGATGATTGATGATTGATGATTGAGGATTGATGATTGATGATTGATGATTGATGATTGATAATTGATGATTGATATTTGATCATTGATGACTGATGATTGATGATTGATGATTGATGATTGTTGATTGATGATTGATGATTGATGATTGATGATTGATGATTGATTATTGATGATTGATGATTGATAATTGATGATTGATGATTGATGGTTGATGATTGATGATTGATGATTGATGATTGATGATTGATGATTGATGATTGATGATTGATGATTGATGATTGATGATTGATTATTCATGTTTGTGGATTGATAATTGATGATTGATGATTGATGACTCATGTTTGTGGATTCATAGTTTCTGATTGATTATTGATGATTGATGATTGATGAATAATGAATGATGGTTGAAAAGTGATGATTGATGACTGATGATTGATGATTGATGGTTGACTATTGATTATTGATGATTGATGATTGGTGACTGATGATTGATGATTGATGATTGATTATATGTGATTGATGATTGATGAATGTTGATTGATGATTGATGATTGATGATTGATTATTGATGATTGATGATTGATGATTGATGATTGATGATTGATGATTGATGATTGATGATTGATGATTAATGATTGAAGGTAGATGATTGATGATTAATGAGTGAGAATTGATGATTGATGATTGCTGATTGATGATTGATGATTGATGATTGATGATTGATGATTGATGGTTGAAGATTGATGATTGCAAATTGATGGTTGGTGGTTGATGATTGTTGATTGATGATTGATGATTAATGGATGATGATTGATGATTGAGGATTGATGATTGATGATAGATGATTGATGATTGATGATTGATGATTGATAATTGATGATTGATGATTGATGATTGATGATTGGCGGTTGATAATTGATGATTGATGATTCATGATTGATGATTGGTGATTCATGCCTGATGATTGATGATTGATGATTGATGACTGATTATTGATAATTGATGATTGATGATTGACGATTGATGATTGATGATTGATGATTGATGATTGATGATTGATGATTGATGATTGATGATTGATGATTGGTGATTGATGATTGATGATTGATGATTGATGATTGATGATTCATGATTGATGATTGATGATTGATGATTGATGATTGATGATTGATGATTGATGATTGATGATTCATGATTGATGATTGATGATTCATGACTGATGATTGATGATTCATGATTGATGATTGATGATTCATGACTGATGATTGATGATCGATGATTGACGATTGATGATTGATGATTGATAATATATGATTGATGATTGATGATTGATAATTAATGATTGATGATTGATGATTGATGATTGATGATTGATGATTGACGATTGATGATTGATGATTGATAATATATGATTGATGATTGAAGATTGATGATTGATGATAGATGATTGATGATTGATGATTGATGATTGATAATTGATGATTGATGATTGATGATTGATGATTGGCGGTTTATAATTGATGATTGATGATTCATGATTGATGATTGGTGATTCATGCCTGATGATTGATGATTGATGATTGATGACTAATTATTGATAATTGATGATTGATGATTGATGATTGACGATTGATGATTGATGATTGATGATTGATGATTGATAATTGATGATTGATGATTGATGATTAATGATTGATGATTGATGATTGATGATTGATGATTGATGATTGATGATTGATGATTCATGATTGATGATTGATGATTCATGACTGATGATTGATGATTCATGATTGATGATTAATGATTCATGACTGATGATTGATGATTGATGATTGACGATTGATGATTGATGATTGATAATATATGATTGATGATTGATAATTAATGATTGATGATTGATGATTGATGAGTGATGAGTGATGATTGATGCCTGATGATCGATCATTGATGATTGATGATTGATGATTGATGATTGATGCTTGAGGATTGATGATTGATGCCTGATGATTGATGACTGATGACTGATGACATATGATTGATGATTTATGTTTGATGCTTGTTGATTCATGATTGATGATTGATGATTGATAATTGATAATTGATGATTGATGATTGATGATTGATGATTAATGATTGATGATTGATGATTGATGGTTGATGATTGATGATTAATGATTGATGATTGATGATTGATGATTGATGATTGATGATTGATGATTGATGATTGATGATTGATGCCTGTTGATTGATGAGTGATGATTGATGATTGATGATTGATGATTGATGATTGATGATTGATGATTGATGATTGATGATTGATGCTTGATGATTGATGATTGATGCCTGATGATTGATGACTGATGATTGATGAAATATGATTGATGATTGATCATTGATGATTGTTGATACATGATTGATGATATCTGCTTGATGATTGATGATTGATGATTGATGATTGATGTTTGATGATTGATGATTGATGATTGATGATTGATGATTGATGATTGATGATTGATGATTGATGATTGATAATTGATGATTGATGATTGATGATTGATCATTGATGACTGATGATTGATGATTGATGATTGATGATTGATGATTGTTGATTGATGATTGATGATTGATGATTGATGATTGATTATTGATGATTGATGATTGATGATTGATGATTGATGATTGATGATTGATGGTTGATGATTGATGATTGATGATTAAGGATTGATGATTGATGATTGATGATTGATGATTGATGGTTGACGATCGATGATATCTAAATGATGATTCATGGCTGTCGACTGATGATGATTCGTAGACTGAATGATTCATGATTGACGATTGATAATTGATGATTGATGATTGATGATTGATGATTGATGATTGATGATTGATGATTGATGATTGACGATTGATGATTGATGATTGATGATTGATGATTGGTGATTGCTAATTGATGATTGATGATTAATGGTTGATGATTGATGATTGGTGATTAAGGATTGATGATTGGAGATTTGTGATCGATTATTGATCATTGATGATATCTGATTGATGATTCATGGTTGTGGATTGATGGTTGATGATTAATGATTGATGTTTGATGATTGATGACTGATGATTGATGGTTAATGATTGATGATTGAGGATTGATGATTGATGATTGATGATTGATGATTGATGATTGATGATTGATGATTGATGATTGATGATTGATGATTGATGATTGATGATTGATGATTGATGATTGATGATTGATGATTGATAATTGATGATTGATGATTGATGAGTGATGATTGATGATTGATGATTGATGATTGATGATTGATGATTGATGATTGATGATTGATGATTGATGATTGATGATTGATGATTGATGATTGATGCTTGATGATTGATGATTGATGCCTGATGATTGATGACTGATGACTGATGAAATATGATTGATGATTGATGTTTGATGCTTGTTGATTCATGATTGATGATTGATGATTGATAATTGATAATTGATGATTGATGATTGATGATTGATGAATGATGATTGATGATTGATGATTGATGATTGATGATTGATGATTGATGATTGATGATTGATGATTAATGATTGATGATTGATGATTGATGATTGGTGATTGATGATTGATGATTGATGATTGATGATTGATGCCTGATGATTGATGAGTGATAATTGATGATTGATGATTGATGATTGATGATTTATGATTGATGCTTGATGATTGATAATTGATGCCTGATGATTGATGACTGATGATTGATGAAATATGATTGATGATTGATCATTGATGATTGTTGATACATGATTGATGATATCTGCTTGATGATTGATGATTGATGATTGATGATTGATGTTTGACGATTCGTGATTGATGATTTATGATTGATGATTGATGATTGATGATTAATGATTGATGATTGTCGATTGATGAATGAAGATTGATTATTGATGATTGACGATTGCTGATTGAAGATTGATGATTGATGATGAAGAGTTGATGATTGATGATTGAGCATTGATGATTAAGGATTGATGATTGATGATTGATGATTGATGATAGATGATTGTTGATTGATGATTGATGATCGATGATTGATGATCGATATTGATCATTGACGATATCTAATTTTTGATTCATGGTTGTGGATTGATGATTGATGATTAATGATTGATGATTGACGATTGATAATTGATGATTGATGATTGACGATTGATGATTGATGATTGATGATTGATGATTGATGATTGATGATTGATGATTGATGATTGATGATTGATGATTGATGATTCATGATTGATGATTGATGATCGATATTGATCATTGATGATATCTAATTGATGATACATGGTTGTGGATTGATGATTGATGATTAATGATTGATGATTGATGATTGATGATTGACGATTGATAATTGATGATTGATGATTGATGATTGATGATTGATGACTGATGATCGATGATTGATGATTGATGATTGATGATCGACGATTATTGATGATTGATGATATATGATTCATGGTTGTGGATTGATATTTGATGATTGATAGTTGATGATCGATGATTGATGAATAGTTAAAGATGGTTGATGATTGCTGATTGATGATTGATGATTGATTATTGATTATTGATGATTGATGATTGATTATTGATTGTTGACGATTGATGATATCTAATTGATGATTCATGGCTGTGGATTGATGATTGATGATTAATGAGTGATGATTGAGGATTGATAATTGATGATTGATGATTGATGATTGATGACTGATGATTGATGATTGAGGATTCATGATTGACGATTGATGATTGATGATTGGTGATTGCTGATTGATGATTGATGATTAATGGTTGATGATTGATGATTGAGGATTGGTGATTAAGGATAGATGATTGAAGATTGGTGATCGATAATTGATCATTGATGATATCTAATTGATGATTCATGGTTGTGGATTGATGATTGATGATTGATGGTTGATGAATGATGATTGATGATTGACGATTAATGATTGATGATTGGTGATTGATGATTGGTGATTGATGATTGATGATTGCTGATTGATGATTGATGATTGATGATTGATGATTAATAGTTGATGATTGATGATTGAGGATTGATGATTAAGGATTGATGATTGATGATTGATGACTGATAATTGATGATTGATGATTGCTGATTGATGATTGATGATTGATGATTGATGATTGATAATTGATGATTGATGATTGATGATTAATATTGATGATTGATGATTGATGATTGATGATTGACGATTAATGATTGATGATTGATGATTGGTGATTGCTGATTGATGATTGATGATTAATGGTTGATGATTGAGGATTGGTGATAAAGGATTGTTATTCAAGATTTATGATCGATAATTGATCATTGATGATATCTAGTTGATGATTCATGGTTGTGGATTGATGATTGATGATTAATGATTGATGATTGATGATTGATAATTGATGATTGATGATTGATGATTGATGATTGCTGATTGATGATTGATGATTTATGATTAATAGTTGATGATTGATGATTGAGGATTGATGATTAAGGATTGATGATTGATGATTGATGGTTGACGATTGATGATGTCTAATTGATGATTCATGGCTGTGGATTGATGATTGATGTATAATGATTGATGATTGATGATTGATAATTGATGATTGATGATTGATGATTGATGATTGATGACTGACGATTGATGATTGATGATTGATGATTGGTGATTGCTGATTGATGATTGATGATTGATGATTGATGATTGATGATTGATGATTTATGATTGGTTATAGGTGATTGATGATTGTTGAATGTTGATTGATGATTGATGATTGATGATTGATGATTGCTGATTGATGATATAAGATTAATGGTTGATGATTGATATTTGAGGATTGATGATTGAGGATTGATGATTGATGATTGATGATTGATGATTGATAATTTATGGTTGATGATTGATGATTGATGAAAAAAGATTGCTGATTGATGATTGATGGTTGAAGATTGATGATCGCAAATTGATGATTGATGGTTGATGATTGATGAGTAATGATTGATGATTGATGATTGATGATTGATGATCGATCATTGATCATTGATAATATCTAATTGATGATTCATGGTTGGGTATTGATAATTGATGATTGATGATTGATTATTGATGATTGATGATTGATGATTGATGATTGATGATTGATGATTGATGATTGATGATTGATGATTGATGATTGATGATTGATGATTGCTGATTGATGATTGATGATTGATGATTGATGATTGATGATTGATGATTGATGATTGATGATTGATGATTGATGATTGATGATTGATGATTGATTATTGGTGATTGATGATTGATGAATGTTGATTGATGATTGATGATTGATGATTGATGATTGCTGATTGACGATTGATGATTAATGGTTGATGAATAATGGTTGAGGATTGATGATTGAGGAGTGATGATTGATGATTGATGATTGATGATTGAGGATTGAAGATTGATGATGGATGATTGATGATTGATGATTAATGATTGATGATTGATGATTGATGATTGCTGATTGATGATTGATGATCGATGATTGATGGTTGATGATTGATGATTGCTGATTGATAATTGATGATTGATGAGTGATGATTGATGATTGATGAATGACGATTGATGATTGATGATTGGTGATTGATGATTGATGATTGATGATTGATGATTGATAATTGATGATTGATGATTGATGATTGATTATTGATGATTGATGATTGATGATTGATGATTGATGATTGATGATTGATGATTGATGGTTGAGGATTGATGATTGATGATTGATGATTGATGATTGATGATTGATGATTGATGATTGATGATTGATGATTGATGATTGATGATTGATGATTGATGATTGATGATTGAGGATTGATGATTGCAAATTGATGATTGATGATTGAGTAGTGATGATTGATAATTCATTATTCATGGGTGACGATTTAGGATTGATGATTGATGATAGATGATTGATGCTCGATGATTGATGATTCTTGATTCATGATTGATGATTGATGATTGATGATTGATGATTGATGATTGATGATTGATGATTGATGATTGACGATTGATGATTGATGATTGATGATTGATGATTGATGATTGATGATTGATGATTGATGATTGATGATTGATGAAAGATGATTGTTGATTGATGATTGATGATTGATGATCGATATTGATCATTGACGATATCTAATTTATGATTCATGGTTGTGGATTGATGATTGATGATTAATGATTGATGATTGACGATTGATAAATGATGATTGATGATTGACGATTGATAATTAATGATTGATGATTGATGATTGATGATTGATGATTGATGATTGATGATTGATGATCGATATTGATCATTGATGATATCTAATTGATGATACATGGTTGTGGATTGATGATTGATGATTAATGATTGATGATTGATGATTGATGATTGATGATTGACGATTGATGATTGATGACTGATGATTGATGATTGATGATTGATGATCGATGATTGATGATTGATGATTGATGATCGACGATTATTGATGATTGATGATATATGATTCATGGTTGTGGATTGATAATTGATGATTGATAGTTGATGATCGATGATTGATGAAAAGTGAAAGATGATTGATGATTGATGATTAATGATTGATGATTGATGATTGATGATTGATGATTGATGATTCATGATTGATGATTGATGATTCATGACTGATGATTGATGATTCATGATTGATGATTGATGATTCATGACTGATGATTGATGATTGATGATTGACGATTGATGATTGATGATTGATAATATATGATTGATGATTGATAATTAATGATTGATGATTGATGATTGATGAGTGATGAGTGATGATTGATGCCTGATGATCGATCATTGATGATTGATGATTGATGATTGATGATTGATGCTTGAGGATTGATGATTGATGCCTGATGATTGATGACTGATGACTGATGACATATGATTGATGATTTATGTTTGATGCTTGTTGATTCATGATTGATGATTGATGATTGATAATTGATAATTGATGATTGATGATTGATGATTGATGATTGATGATTGATGATTGATGATTGATGGTTGATGATTGATGATTAATGATTGATGATTGATGATTGATGATTGATGATTGATGATTGATGATTGATGATTGATGCCTGTTGATTGATGAGTGATGATTGATGATTGATGATTGATGATTGATGATTGATGATTGATGATTGATGCTTGATGATTGATGATTGATGCCTGATGATTGATGACTGATGATTGATGAAATATGATTGATGATTGATCATTGATGATTGTTGATACATGATTGATGATATCTGCTTGATGATTGATGATTGATGATTGATGTTTGATGATTGATGATTGATGATTGATGATTGATGATTGATGATTGATGATTGATGATTGATGATTGATGATTGATGATTGATGATTGATGATTGATAATTGATGATTGATGATTGATGATTGATCATTGATGACTGATGATTGATGATTGATGATTGATGATTGATGATTGTTGATTGATGATTGATGATTGATGATTGATGATTGATTATTGATGATTGATGATTGATGATTGATGATTGATGATTGATGATTGATGATTGATGGTTGATGATTGATGATTGATGATTAAGGATTGATGATTGATGATTGATGATTGATGATTGATGATTGATGATTGATGGTTGACGATCGATGATATCTAAATGATGATTCATGGCTGTCGACTGATGATTGATGATTAATGATTCATGATTGACGATTGATAATTGATGATTGATGATTGATGATTGATGATTGATGATTGATGATTGATGATTGATGATTGATGATTGACGATTGATGATTGATGATTGATGATTGATGATTGATGATTGGTGATTGCTAATTGATGATTGATGATTAATGGTTGATGATTGATGATTGGTGATTAAGGATTGATGATTGGAGATTTGTGATCGATTATTGATCATTGATGATATCTGATTGATGATTCATGGTTGTGGATTGATGGTTGATGATTAATGATTGATGTTTGATGATTGATGACTGATGATTGATGGTTAATGATTGATGATTGAGGATTGATGATTGATGATTGATGATTGATGATTGATGATTGATGATTGATGATTGATGATTGATGATTGATGATTGATGATTGATGATTGATGATTGATGATTGATGATTGATGATTGATGATTGATGATTGATGATTGATGATTGATGATTGATAATTGATGACTGATGATTGATGAGTGATGATTGATGATTGATGATTGATGATTGATGATTGATGATTGATGATTGATGATTGATGATTGATGATTGATGCTTGATGATTGATGATTGATGCCTGATGATTGATGACTGATGACTGATGAAATATGATTGATGATTGATGTTTGATGCTTGTTGATTCATGATTGATGATTGATGATTGATAATTGATAATTGATGATTGATGATTGATGATTGATGAATGATGATTGATGATTGATGATTGATGATTGATGATTGATGATTGATGATTGATGATTGATGATTGATGATTGATGATTAATGATTGATGATTGATGATTGATGATTGGTGATTGATGATTGATGATTGATGATTGATGCCTGATGATTGATGAGTGATAATTGATGATTGATGATTGATGATTGATGATTTATGATTGATGCTTGATGATTGATAATTGATGCCTGATGATTGATGACTGATGATTGATGAAATATGATTGATGATTGATCATTGATGATTGTTGATACATGATTGATGATATCTGCTTGATGATTGATGATTGATGATTGATGATTGATGTTTGACGATTCGTGATTGATGATTTATGATTGATGATTGATGATTGATGATTAATGATTGATGATTGTCGATTGATGAATGAAGATTGATTATTGATGATTGACGATTGCTGCTTGAAGATTGATGATTGATGATGAAGAGTTGATGATTGATGATTGAGGATTGATGATTAAGGATTGATGATTGATGATTGATGATTGATGATAGATGATTGTTGATTGATGATTGATGATCGATGATTGATGATCGATATTGATCATTGACGATATCTAATTTTTGATTCATGGTTGTGGATTGATGATTGATGATTAATGATTGATGATTGACGATTGATAATTGATGATTGATGATTGACGATTGATGATTGATGATTGATGATTGATGATTGATGATTGATGATTGATGATTGATGATTGATGATTGATGATTGATGATTGATGATTCATGATTGATGATTGATGATCGATATTGATCATTGATGATATCTAATTGATGATACATGGTTGTGGATTGATGATTGATGATTAATGATTGATGATTGATGATTGATGATTGACGATTGATAATTGATGATTGATGATTGATGATTGATGATTGATGACTGATGATCGATGATTGATGATTGATGATTGATGATCGACGATTATTGATGATTGATGATATATGATTCATGGTTGTGGATTGATATTTGATGATTGATAGTTGATGATCGATGATTGATGAATAGTTAAAGATGGTTGATGATTGCTGATTGATGATTGATGATTGATTATTGATTATTGATGATTGATGATTGATTATTGATTGTTGACGATTGATGATATCTAATTGATGATTCATGGCTGTGGATTGATGATTGATGATTAATGAGTGATGATTGAGGATTGATAATTGATGATTGATGATTGATGATTGATGATTGATGATTGATGATTGAGGATTCATGATTGACGATTGATGATTGATGATTGGTGATTGCTGATTGATGATTGATGATTAATGGTTGATGATTGATGATTGAGGATTGGTGATTAAGGATAGATGATTGAAGATTGGTGATCGATAATTGATCATTGATGATATCTAATTGATGATTCATGGTTGTGGATTGATGATTGATGATTGATGGTTGATGAATGATGATTGATGATTGACGATTAATGATTGATGATTGGTGATTGATGATTGGTGATTGATGATTGATGATTGCTGATTGATGATTGATGATTGATGATTAATAGTTGATGATTGATGATTGAGGATTGATGATTAAGGATTGATGATTGATGATTGATGACTGATAATTGATGATTGATGATTGCTGATTGATGATTGATGATTGATGATTGATGATTGGTGATTGATAATTGATGATTGATGATTGATGATTAATATTGATGATTGATGATTGATGATTGATGATTGATGATTGACGATTAATGATTGATGATTGATGATTGGTGATTGCTGATTGATGATTGATGATTAATGGTTGATGATTGAGGATTGGTGATAAAGGATTGTTATTCAAGATTGATGATCGATAATTGATCATTGATGATATCTAGTTGATGATTCATGGTTGTGGATTGATGATTGATGATTAATGATTGATGATTGATGATTGATAATTGATGATTGATGATTGATGATTGATGATTGCTGATTGATGATTGATGATTTATGATTAATAGTTGATGATTGATGATTGAGGATTGATGATTAAGGATTGTTATTCAAGATTGATGATCGATAATTGATCATTGATGATATCTAGTTGATGATTCATGGTTGTGGATTGATGATTGATGATTAATGATTGATGATTGATGATTGATAATTGATGATTGATGATTGATGATTGATGATTGCTGATTGATGATTGATGATTTATGATTAATAGTTGATGATTGATGATTGAGGATTGATGATTAAGGATTGATGATTGATGATTGATGGTTGACGATTGATGATGTCTAATTGATGATTCATGGCTGTGGATTGATGATTGATGATTAATGAGTGATGATTGAGGATTGATAATTGATGATTGATGATTGATGATTGATGATTGAGGTTTCATGATTGACGATTGATGATTGATGATTGGTGATTGCTGATTGATGATTGATGATTAATGGTTGATGATTGATGATTGAGGATTGGTGATTAAGGATAGATGATTGAAGATTGGTGATCGATAATTGATCATTGATGATATCTAATTGATGATTCATGGTTGTGGATTGATGATTGATGATTGATGGTTGATGAATGATGATTGATGACTGACGATTGATGATTGATGATTGGTGATTGATGATTGGTGATTGATGATTGATGATTGCTGATTGATGATTGATGATTGATGATTAATAGTTGATGATTGATGATTGAGGATTGATGATTAAGGATTGATGATTGATGATTGATGACTGATAATTGATGATTGATGATTGCTGATTGATGATTGATGATTGATGATTGATGATTGATAATTGATGATTGATGATTGATGATTAATATTGATGATTGATGATTGATGATTGATGATTGATGATTGACGATTAATGATTGATGATTGATGATTGGTGATTGCTGATTGATGATTGATGATTAATGGTTGATGATTGAGGATTGGTGATAAAGGATTGTTATTCAAGATTGATGATCGATAATTGATCATTGATGATATCTAGTTGATGATTCATGGTTGTGGATTGATGATTGATGATTAATGATTGATGATTGATGATTGATAATTGATGATTGATGATTGATGATTGATGATTGCTGATTGATGATTGATGATTTATGATTAATAGTTGATGATTGATGATTGAGGATTGATGATTAAGGATTGATGATTGATGATTGATGGTTGACGATTGATGATGTCTAATTGATGATTCATGGCTGTGGATTGATGATTGATGTATAATGATTGATGATTGATGATTGATAATTGATGATTGATGATTGATGATTGATGATTGATGACTGACGATTGATGATTGATGATTGATGATTGGTGATTGCTGATTGACGATTGATGATTAATGGTTGATGATTGATGATTGATGATTGATGATTGATGATTGATGATTGATGATTGATGATTGATGATTGATGATTGATGATTGATGATTGATGATAGATGATTGATGCTCGATGATTGATGATTCTTGATTCATGATTGATGATTGATGATTGATGATTCATGATTGACGATTGATGATTGATGATTGATGATTGATGATTGATGATTGATGAGTGATGATTGATGTTTGATGTTTGATGATTGATGATTGATGATTGATGATTGATGATTGATGATTTATGATTGGTGAATGATGAATGATGATTGATGATCTATAACTGATCATTGATGATTGATAGTTCATGGTTTACGATTGATGATTGAAATTGATTATTGATGGTTGATGATTGATGATTTATGATTTATGGTTGATGATTGATGGTTGATGGTTGATGATTGATGAGTGATGATTGCTGATTGATGATCGCTGATTAATGGTTAATGAGTGATGATTGATGATTGATGATTGTTGATTGATGATTGATGATTGATGATTGATGATTGATGATTGATGATTGATGATTGATGATTGATGATTGATGATTGATGATTGATGATTGATGTTTGATGATTGATGATTGATGATTGATTATTGGTGATTGATGATTGTTAAATGTTGATTGATGATTGATGATTGAGGATTGATGATTAATGGTTGATGATTGATGGTTGAGGATTGATGATTGATGAATAATGATTGATGATTGATGATTGATGATTGATGATTGATGATTGATGATTGATGATTGATGATTGATGATTGATGATTGATGATTGGTGATTGATGATTGATGATTGATGATTGATGATTGATGATTGATGATTGATGATTGATGATTGATGATTGATGATTGATGATTGATGATTAATGATTGATGATTGATGATTGATGATTGATGATTGATGATTGATGATTTATGGTCGATGATTGATGATTGATGATTGATGAAAAATGATTACTGATTGATGATTGATGGTTGAAGATTGATGATCGCAAATTGATGATTGATGGTTGATGATTGATAATTAATGAGTGATGATTGATGATTGATGATTAATGATCGATCATTAGTTATTGATAATATCTAATTGATGATTCATGGTTGGGTATTGATAATTGATGATTGATGATTGATTATTGATGATTGATGATTGATGATTGATGATTGATGATTGATGATTGATGATTGATGATTGATGATTGCTGATTGATGATTGATGATTGATGGTTGATGATTGATGATTCATGATTGATGATTGATGATTGATGATTGATGATTGATGATTGATGATTGGTGATTGATGATTGATGATTGATGATTGATGATTGATGATTGATGATTGATGATTAATGATTGATGATTGATGATTGATGATTGATGATTGATGATTGATGATTGATGATTGATGATTGATGATTGATGATTGATGATTGATGATTGATGATTGATGATTGATGATTGATGATTGATGATTTATGGTCGATGATTGATGATTGATGAAAAATGATTACTGATTGATGATTGATGGTTGAAGATTGATGATCGCAAATTGATGATTGATGGTTAATGATTGATGATTAATGAGTGATGATTGATGATTGATGATTGATGATTAATGATCGATCATTAGTTATTGATAATATCTAATTGATGATTCATGGTTGGGTATTGATAATTGATGATTGATGATTGATTATTGATGATTGATGATTGATGATTGATGATTGATGATTGATGATTGATGATTGATGATTAATGATTGATGATTGATGATTGATGATTGATGATTGATGATTGATGATTGATGATTGATGATTGATGATTAATAATTGATGATTGATGATTGATGATTGATGATTGATGATTGATGATTGATGATTGATGATTGATGATTGATGATTGATGATTGATGATTGATGATTGATGATTGATGATTGATGATTGATGATTGATGATTGATGATTGATGATTGATGATTGATGTTTGATGTTTGATGATTGATGATTGATGATTGATGATTGATGATTTATGGTTGATGATTGATGATTGATGAAAAATGATTGCTGATTGATGGTTGAAGTTTGATGATCGCAAATTGATGATTGCTGGTTGATGATTGATGATATATGAGTGATGATTGATGATTGATGATTGATGATCGATCATTGATCATTGATAATATCTAATTGATGATTCATGGTTGGGAATTGATAATTGATAATTGATGATTGATGATTGATTATTGATGATTGAAGATTGATGATTGATGATTGATGATTGATGATTGATGATTGATGATTGCTGATTGATGATTGATGATTGATGATTGATGA
This sequence comes from Stratiomys singularior, assembly GCA_954870665.1. Lineage (NCBI taxonomy): Eukaryota > Metazoa > Arthropoda > Insecta > Diptera > Stratiomyidae > Stratiomys > Stratiomys singularior. The sequence continues at coordinate 77,226,762 of OX940880.1, read as the reverse complement.
TTGATGATTGATGATTGCTGATTGATGATTGATGATTGATGATTGATGATTGATGATTGATGATTGATTATTGGTGATTGATGATTGATGAATGTTGACTGATGATTGATGATTGATGATTGATGACTGATGATTGCTGATTGATGATTGATTATTAATGGGTGATGAATAATGGTTGAGGATTGATGATTGAGGATTGATGATTGATGATTGATGATTGATGATTGATGATTGATGATTGATGATTGTTGATTGATGATTGATGATTGATGATAGATGATTGATGATTTATGATTGATTATAGGTGATTGATGATTGTTGAATGTTGATTGATGATTGATGATTGATGATTGATGATTGCTGATTGATGATATAAGATTAATGGTTGATGATTGATATTTGAGGATTGATGATTGAGGATTGATGATTGATGATTGATGATTGATAATTTATGGTTGATGATTGATGATTGATGAAAAAAGATTGCTGATTGATGATTGATGGTTGAAGATTGATGATCGCAAATTGATGATTGATGGTTGATGATTGATGAGTAATGATTGATGATTGATGATTGATGATTGATGATCGATCATTGATCATTGATAATATCTAATTGATGATTCATGGTTGGGTATTGATAATTGATGATTGATGATTGATTATTGATGATTGATGATTGATGATTGATGATTGATGATTGATGATTGATGATTGATGATTGATGATTGATGATTGCTGATTGATGATTGATGATTGATGATTGATGATTGATGATTGATGATTGATGATTGATGATTGATGATTGATGATTGATGATTGATGATTGATTATTGGTGATTGATGATTGATGAATGTTGATTGATGATTGATGATTGATGATTGATGATTGCTGATTGACGATTGATGATTAATGGTTGATGAATAATGGTTGAGGATTGATGATTGAGGATTGATGATTGATGATTGATGATTGATGATTGATGATTGAGGATTGAAGATTGATGATGGATGATTGATGATTAATGATTGATGATTGATGATTGATGATTGCTGATTGATGATTGATGATCGATGATTGATGGTTGATGGTTGATGATTGATGATTGCTGATTGATAATTGATGATTGATGAGTGATGATTGATGATTGATGAATGACGATTGATGATTGATGATTGGTGATTGATGATTGATGATTGATGATTGATGATTGATAATTGATGATTGATGATTGATGATTGATGATTGCAAATTGATGATTGATGATTGAGTAGTGATGATTGATAATTCATTATTCATGGGTGACGATTTAGGATTGATGATTGATGATAGATGATTGATGCTCGATGATTGATGATTCTTGATTCATGATTGATGATTGATGATTGATGATTGATGATTGATGATTGATGATTGATGATTGACGATTGATGATTGATGATTGATGATTGATGATTGATGATTGATGATTGATGATTGATGATTGATGATTGATGAAAGATGATTGTTGATTGATGATTGATGATTGATGATCGATATTGATCATTGACGATATCTAATTTATGATTCATGGTTGTGGATTGATGATTGATGATTAATGATTGATGATTGACGATTGATAAATGATGATTGATGATTGACGATTGATAATTAATGATTGATGATTGATGATTGATGATTGATGATTGATGATTGATGATTGATGATCGATATTGATCATTGATGATATCTAATTGATGATACATGGTTGTGGATTGATGATTGATGATTAATGATTGATGATTGATGATTGATGATTGACGATTGATGATTGATGACTGATGATTGATGATTGATGATTGATGATCGATGATTGATGATTGATGATTGATGATCGACGATTATTGATGATTGATGATATATGATTCATGGTTGTGGATTGATAATTGATGATTGATAGTTGATGATCGATGATTGATGAAAAGTGAAAGATGGTTGATGATTGCTGATTGATGATTGATGATTGATTATTGATTATTGATTATTGATGATTGATGATTGATGATTGATGATTGATGATTGATGATTGATGATTGATGGTTGACGATTGATGATATCTAATTGATGATTTATGGCTGTGGATTGATGATTGATGATTAATGAGTGATGATTGAGGATTGATAATTGATGATTGATGATTGATAATTGGTGATTGATGATTGAGGATTCATGATCGACGATTGATGATTGATGATTGGTGATTGCTGATTGATGATTGATGATTAATGGTTGATGATTGATGATTGAGGATTGGTGATTAAGGATAGATGATTGAAGATTGGTGATCGATAATTGATCATTGATGATATCTAATTGATGATTCATGGTTGTGGATTGATGATTGATGATTGATGGTTGATGAATGATGATTGATGATTGACGATTGATGATTGATGATTGGTGATTGATGATTGGTGATTGATGATTGATGATTGATGATTGCTGATTGAGGATTGATGATTGATGATTAATAGTTGATGATTGATGATTGAGGATTGATGATTAAGGATTGATGATTGATGATTGATGGTTGACGATTGATGATGTCTAATTGATGATTCATGGCTGTGGATTGATGATTGATGTATAATGATTGATGATTGATGATTGATAATTGATGATTGATGATTGATGATTGATGATTGATGACTGACGATTGATGATTGATGATTGGTGATTGCTGATTGATGATTGATGATTAATGGTTGATGATTGATGATTGATGATTGATGATTGATGATTGATGATTGATGATTGATGATTGATGATTGATGATTGATGATTGATGATTGATGATTGATGATTGATGATTGATGATTGATGATTGATGATTGATGATTGATGATTGATGATTGATGATTGATGATTGATGATTGATGATTGATGATTGATGATAGATGATTGATGCTCGATGATTGATGATTCTTGATTCATGATTGATGATTGATGATTGATGATTGACGATTGATGATTGATGATTGATGATTGATGATTGATGATTGATGAGTGATGATTGATGTTTGATGTTTGATGATTGATGATTGATGATTGATGATTGATGATTGATGATTGATGATTTATGATTGGTGAATGATGAATGATGATTGATGATCTATAATTGATCATTGATGATTGATAGTTCATGGTTTACGATTGATGATTGAAATTGATTATTGATGGTTGATGATTGATGATTTATGGTTGATGATTGATGATTGATGATTGATGATTGATGATTGATGATTGATGATTGATGATTGATGATTGATGATTGATGATTGATGATTGATGGTTGAAGATTGATGATCGCAAATTGATGATTGATGGTTGATGGTTGATGATTGATGAGTGATGATTGCTGATTGCTGATTAATGGTTAATGAGTGATGATTGATGATTGATGATTGCTGATTGTTGATTGATGATTGATGATTGATGATTGATGATTGATGATTGATGGTTGAAGATTGATGATCGCAAATTAATGATTGATGGTTGATGGTTGATGATTGATGAGTGATGATTGCTGATTGATGATTGCTGATTAATGGTTAATGAGTGATGATTGATGATTGATGATTGCTGATTGTTGATTGATGATTGATGATTGATGATTGATGATTGATGATTGATGATTGATGATTGATGATTGATGATTGATGATTGATGATTGATGATTGATGATTGATGATTGATGATTGATGATTGATGATTGGTGATTGATGATTGATGATTGCTGATTGAGGATTGATGATTGATGATTAATAGTTGATGATTGATGATTGAGGATTGATGATTAAGGATTGATGATTGATGATTGATGACTGATAATTGATGATTGATGATTGATGATTGATGATTGATGATTGATGACTGATAATTGATGATTGATGATTGATGATTAATATTGATGATTGATGATTGATGATTGACGATTAATGATTGATGATTGATGATTGGTGATTGCTGATTGATGATTGATGATTAATGGTTGATGATGGAGGATTGGTGATTAAGGATTGTTATTCAAGATTGATGATCGATAATTGATCATTGATGATATCTAGTTGATGATTCATGGTTGTGGATTGATGATTAATGATTGATGATTGATGATTGATAATTGATGATTGATGATTGATGATTGATGATTGCTGATTGATGATTGATGATTGATGATTAATAGTTGATGATTGATGATTGAGGATTGATGATTAAGGATTGATGATTGATGATTGATGGTTGACGATTGATGATGTCTAATTGATGATTCATGGCTGTGGATTGATGATTGATGTATAATGATTGATGATTGATGATTGATAATTGATGATTGATGATTGATGATTGATGATTGATGATTGATGACTGACGATTGATGATTGATGATTGGTGATTGGTGATTGCTGATTGATGATTGATGATTAATGGTTGATGATTGATGATTGATGATTGATGATTGATGATTGATGATTGATGATTGATGATTGATGATAGATGATTGATGCTCGATGATTGATGATTCTTGATTCATGATTGATGATTGATGATTGATGATTGATGATTGATGATTGATGATTGATGATTGACGATTGATGATTGATGATTTATGATTGATGATTGATGATTGATGAGTGATGATTGATGTTTGATGTTTGATGATTGATGATTGATGATTGATGATTGATGATTGATGATTTATGATTGGTGAATGATGAATGATGATTGATGATCTATAATTGATCATTGATGATTGATAGTTCATGGTTTACGATTGATGATTGAAATTGATTATTGATGGTTGATGATTGATGATTGATGATTTATGGTTGATGATTGATGATTGATGATTGATGATTGATGATTGATAATTGATGGTTGAAGATTGATGATCGCAAATTGATGATTGATGGTTGATGGTTGATGATTGATGAGTGATGATTGCTGATTGATGATTGCTGATTAATGGTTAATGAGTGATGATTGATGATTGATGATTGCTGATTGTTGATTGATGATTGATGATTGATGATTGATGATTGATGATTGATGATTGATGATTGATGATTGATGATTGATGATTGATGATTGATGATTTATGATTGATGATTGATGATTGATTATTGGTTATTGATGAATGTTGAATGTTGATTGATGATTGATGATTGAGGATTGATGATTGATGATTGCTGATTGATGATTGATGATTAATGGTTGATGATTGATGGTTGAGGATTGATGATTGATGAATAATGATTGATGATTGCTGATTGATGATTGATGATTGATGATTGATGATTGGTGATTGATGATTGATGATTGATGATTGATGATTGATGATTGATGATTGATGATTGATGATTGATGATTGATGATTGATGATTAATGATTGATGATTGATGATTGATGATTGATGATTGATGATTGATGATTGATGATTGATGATTGATGATTGATGATTGATGATTCATGATTCATGATTGATGATTTATGGTCGATGATTGATGATTGATGATTGATGAAAAATGATTACTGATTGATGATTGATGGTTGAAGATTGATGATCGCAAATTGATGATTGATGGTTGATGATTGATGATTAATGAGTGATGATTGATGATTGATGATTAATGATCGATCATTAGTTATTGATAATATCTAATTGATGATTCATGGTTGGGTATTGATAATTGATGATTGATGATTGATTATTGATTATTGATGATTGATGATTGATGATTGATGATTGATGATTGATGATTGATGATTGCTGATTGATGATTGATGATTGATGATTGATGATTGATGATTGATGATTGATGATTGATGATTGATGATTGATGATTGATGATTGATGATTGATGATTGATGATTGATGATTGATGATTGATGATTAATGATTGATGATTGATGATTGATGATTGATGATTGATGATTGATGATTGATGATTGATGATTGATGATTGATGATTAATAATTGATGATTGATGATTGATGATTGATGATTGATGATTGATGATTTATGGTTGATGATTGATGAAAAATGATTGCTGATTGATGGTTGAAGTTTGATGATCGCAAATTGATGATTGATGGTTGATGATTGATGATTAATGAGTGATGATTGATGATTGATGATTAATGATCGATTATTAGTTATTGATAATATCTAATTGATGATTCATGGTTGGGTATTGATAATTGATGATTGATGATTGATTATTGATGATTGATGATTGATGATTGATGATTGATGATTGATGATTGATGATTGATGATTGCTGATTGATGATTGATGATTGATGAGTGATGATTGATGTTTCATGATTGATGATTGATGATTGATGATTTATGATTGATGATTGATGATTGATGATTGATGATTGATGATTGATGATTGATGATTGATGATTGATGATTGATGATTGATGATTACTGATTGATGATTGATGATTGATGATTGATGATTGATGATTGATGATTGATGATTGATGATTGATGATTGATGATTGATGATTAATAATTGATGATTGATAATTGATGATTGATGATTGCTGATTGATGATTGATGATTGATGATTAATAGTTGATGATTGATGATTGAGGATTGATGATTAAGGATTGATGATTGATGATTGATGGTTGACGATTGATGATGTCTAATTGATGATTCAAGGCTGTTGATTGATGATTGATGTATAATGATTGATGATTGATGATTGATAATTGATGATTGATGATTGATGATTGATGATTGATAATTGATGACTGACGATTGATGATTGATGATTGATAATTGGTGATTGCTGATTGATGATTGATGATTAATGGTTGATGATTGATGATTGATGATTGATGATTGATGACTGACGATTGATGATTGATGATTGATGATTGGTGATTGCTGATTGATGATTGATGATTAATGGTTGATGATTGATGATTGATGATTGATGATTGATGATTGATGATTGATGATTGATGATTGATGATTGATGATTGATGATAGATGATTGATGCTCGATGATTGATGATTCTTGATTCATGATTGATGATTGATGATTGATGATTGATGATTGACGATTGATGATTGATGATTGATGATTGATGATTGATGAGTGATGATTGATGTTTGATGTTTGATGATTGATGATTGATGATTGATGATTGATGATTGATGATTGATGATTGATGATTTATGATTGGTGAATGATGAATGATGATTGATGATCTATAATTGATCATTGATGATTGATAGTTCATGGTTTACGATTGATGATTGAAATTGATTATTGATGGTTGATGATTGATGATTGATGATTTATGGTTGATGATTGATGATTGATGATTGATGATTGATGATTGATGGTTGAAGATTGATGATCGCAAATTGATGATTGATGGTTGATGGTTGATGATTGATGAGTGATGATTGCTGATTGATGATTGCTGATTAATGGTTAATGAGTGATGATTGATGATTGCTGATTGTTGATTGATGATTGATGATTGATGATTGATGATTGATGATTGATGATTGATGATTGATGATTGATGATTGATGATTGATGATTGATGATTGATGATTGATGATTGATGATTGATGATTGATGATTGATGATTGATGATTTATGATTGATGATTGATGATTGATTATTGGTTATTGATGAATGTTGAATGTTGATTGATGATTGATGATTGAGGATTGATGATTGATGATTGCTGATTGATGATTGATGATTAATGGTTGATGATTGATGGTTGAGGATTGATGATTGATGAATAATGATTGATGATTGCTGATTGATGATTGATGATTGATGATTGATGATTGATGATTGCTGATTGTTGATTGATGATTGATGATTGATGATTGATGATTGATGATTGATGATTGATGATTAATGATTGATGATTGATGATTGATGATTGATGATTGATGATTGATGATTGATGATTGATGATTGATGATTGATGATTGATGATTGATGATTCATGATTGATGATTTATGGTCGATGATTGATGATTGATGATTGATGAAAAATGATAACTGATTGATGATTGATGGTTGAAGATTGATGATCGCAAATTGATGATTGATGGTTGATGATTGATGATTAATGAGTGATGATTGATGATTGATGATTGATGATTGATGATTAATGATCGATCATTAGTTATTGATAATATCTAATTGATGATTCATGGTTGGGTATTGATAATTGATGATTGATGATTGATTATTGATTATTGATGATTGATGATTGATGATTGATGATTGATGATTGATGATTGATGATTGATGATTGATGATTGATGATTGCTGATTGATGATTGATGATTGATGGTTGATGATTGATGATTGATGATTGATGATTGATGATTGATGATTGATGATTGATGATTGATGATTGATGATTGATGATTGATGATTGATGATTAATGATTGATGATTGATGATTGATGATTGATGATTGATGATTGATGATTGATGATTGATGATTGATGATTGATGATTGATGATTAATAATTGATGATTGATGATTGATGATTGATGATTTATGGTTGATGATTGATGAAAAATGATTGCTGATTGATGGTTGAAGTTTGATGATCGCAAATTGATGATTGATGGTTGATGATTGATGATTAATGAGTGATGATTGATGATTGATGATTAATGATCGATTATTAGTTATTGATAATATCTAATTGATGATTCATGGTTGGGTATTGATAATTGATGATTGATGATTGATTATTGATGATTGATGATTGATGATTGATGATTGATGATTGATGATTGATGATTGATGATTGCTGATTGATGATTGATGATTGATGAGTGATGATTGATGATTCATGATTAATGATTGATGATTGATGATTTATGATTGATGATTGATGATTGATGATTGATGATTGATGATTGATGATTGATGATTAATGATTGATGATTGATGATTGATGATTGATGATTGATGATTGATGATTGATGATTGATGATTGATGATTGATGATTGATGATTGATGATTAATAATTGATGATTGATAATTGATGATTGATGATTGCTGATTGATGATTGATGATTGATGATTAATAGTTGATGATTGATGATTGAGGATTGATGATTGATGATTGATGGTTGACGATTGATGATGTCTAATTGATGATTCATGGCTGTTGATTGATGATTGATGTATAATGATTGATGATTGATGATTGATAATTGATGATTGATGATTGATGATTGATGATTGATGATTGATGACTGACGATTGATGATTGATGATTGATGATTGGTGATTGCTGATTGATGATTGATGATTAATGGTTGATGATTGATGATTGATGATTGATGATTGATGATTGATGATTGATGATTGATGATTGATGATTGATGATTATTGATTGATGATTGATGATTGATGATAGATGATTGATGCTCGATGATTGATGATTCTTGATTCATGATTGATGATTGATGATTGATGATTGATGATTGACGATTGATGATTGATGATTGATGATTGATGATTGATGAGTGATGATTGATGTTTGATGTTTGATGATTGATGATTGATGATTGATGATTGATGATTTATGATTGGTGAATGATGAATGATGATTGATGATCTATAATTGATCATTGATGATTGATAGTTCATGGTCTACGATTGATGATTGAAATTGATTATTGATGGTTGATGATTGATGATTGATGATTTATGGTTGATGATTGATGATTGATGATTGATGATTGATGATTGATGGTTGAAGATTGATGATCGCAAATTGATGATTGATGGTTGATGGTTGATGATTGATGAGTGATGATTGCTGATTAATGATTGCTGATTAATGGTTAACGAGTGATGATTGATGATTGATGATTGCTGATTGTTGATTGATAATTGATGATTGATGATTGATGATTAATGATTGATGATTGATGATTGATGATTGATGACTGATGATTGATGATTGATGATTGATGATTGATGATTGATGATTGATGATTGATGATTTATGATTGATGATTGATGATTGATTATTGGTGATTGATGAATGTTGAATGTTGATTGATGATTGATGATTGAGGATTGATGATTGATGATTGATGATTGATAATTGATGATTGATGATTGGTGATTGATGATTGATGATTGATGATTGATGATTGATGATTGATGATTAATGATTGATGGTTGATGATTGATGATTGATGATTGATGATTGATGATTGATGATTGATGATTGATGATTGATGATTGATGATTGATGATTTATGGTCGATGATTGATGATTGATGATTGATGAAAAATGATTACTGATTGATGATTGATGGTTGAAGATTGATGATCGCAAATTGATGATTGATGATTGATGATTGATGATTAATGGTTGATGATTGATGGTTGAGGATTGATGATTGATGAATAATGATTGATGATTGATGATTGATGTTTGATGATTGATGATTGATGATTGATGATTGGTGATTGATGATTGATGATTGATGATTGATGATTGATGATTAATGATTGAATATTGATGATTGATGATTGATGATTGATGATTGATGATTGATGATTGATGATTGATGATTGATGATTGATGATTGATGATTGATGATTGATGATTGATGATTGATGATTGATGATTGATGATTGATGATTGATGATTGATGATTAATGATTGAAGATTGATGATCGCAAATTGATGATTGATGGTTGATGGTTGATGATTGATGAGTGATGATTGCTGATTGATGATTGCTGATTAATGGTTAATGAGTGATGATTGATGATTGCTGATTGTTGATTGATGATTGATGATTGATGATTGATGATTGATGATTGATGATTGATGATTGATGATTGATGATTGATGATTGATGATTGATGATTGATGATTGATGATTGATGATTTATGATTGATGATTGATGATTGATTATTGGATATTGATGAATGTTGAATGTTGATTGATGATTGATGATTGAGGATTGATGATTGATGATTGCTGATTGATGATTGATGATTAATGGTTGATGATTGATGGTTGAGGATTGATGATTGATGAATAATGATTGATGATTGCTGATTGATGATTGATGATTGATGATTGATGATTGGTGATTGATGATTGATGATTGATGATTGATGATTGATGATTGATGATTGATGATTGATGATTGATGATTGATGATTGATGATTGATGATTAATGATTGATGATTGATGATTGATGATTGATGATTGATGATTGATGATTGATGATTGATGATTGATGATTGATGATTGATGATTCATGATTGATGATTTATGGTCGATGATTGATGATTGATGATTGATGAAAAATGATTACTGATTGATGATTGATGGTTGAAGATTGATGATCGCAAATTGATGATTGATGGTTGATTATTGATGATTAATGAGTGATGATTGATGATTGATGATTGATGATTAATGATCGATCATTAGTTATTGATAATATCTAATTGATGATTCATGGTTGGGTATTGATAATTGATGATTGATGATTGATTATTGATTATTGATGATTGATGATTGATGATTGATGATTGATGATTGATGATTGATGATTGATGATTGATGATTGCTGATTGATGATTGATGATTGATGGTTGATGATTGATGATTGATGATTGATGATTGATGATTGATGATTGATGATTGATGATTGATGATTGATGATTGATGATTGATGATTGATGATTGATGATTAATGATTAATGATTGATGATTGATGATTGATGATTGATGATTGATGATTGATGATTGATGATTGATGATTGATGATTGATGATTGATGATTAATAATTGATGATTGATGATTGATGATTGATGATTGATGATTGATGATTTATGGTTGATGATTGATGAAAAATGATTGCTGATTGATGGTTGAAGTTTGATGATCGCAAATTGATGATTGATGGTTGATGATTGATGATTAATGAGTGATGATTGATGATTGATGATTAATGATCGATTTTTAGTTATTGATAATATCTAATTGATGATTCATGGTTGGGTATTGATAATTGATGATTGATGATTGATTATTGATGATTGATGATTGATGATTGATGATTGATGATTGATGATTGATGATTGATGATTGATGATTGCTGATTGATGATTGATGATTGATGAGTGATGATTGATGATTGATGATTGATGATTGATGATTGATGATTGATGATTGATGATTGATGATTGATGATTGATGATTGATGATTAATGATTGATGATTGATGATTGATGATTGATAATTGATGATTGATGATTGCTGATTGATGATTGATGATTGATGATTAATAGTTGATGATTGATGATTGAGGATTGATGATTAAGGATTGATGATTGATGGTTGACGATTGATGATGTCTAATTGATGATTCATGGCTGTTGATTGATGATTGATGTATAATGATTGATGATTGATGATTGATAATTGATGATTGATGATTGATGATTGATGATTGATGACTGACGATTGATGATTGATGATTGATGATTGGTGATTGCTGATTGATGATTGATGATTAATGGTTGATGATTGATGATTGATGATTGATGATTGATGATTGATGATTGATGATTGATGATTGATGATTGATGATTGATGATTGATGATAGATGATTGATGCTCGATGATTGATGATTCTTGATTCATGATTGATGATTGATGATTGATGATTGATGATTGACGATTGATGATTGATGATTGATGATTGATGATTGATGATTGATGAGTGATGATTGATGTTTGATGTTTGATGATTGATGATTGATGATTGATGATTGATGATTTATGATTGGTGAATGATGAATGATGATTGATGATCTATAATTGATCATTGATGATTGATAGTTCATGGTTTACGATTGATGATTGAAATTGATTATTGATGGTTGATGATTGATGATTGATGATTTATGGTTGATGATTGATGATTGATGATTGATGATTGATGATTGATGGTTGAAGATTGATGATCGCAAATTGATGATTGATGGTTGATGGTTGATGATTGATGAGTGATGATTGCTGATTGATGATTGCTGATTAATTGTTAATGAGTGATGATTGATGATTGATGATTGCTGATTGTTGATTGATAATTGATGATTGATGATTGATGATTGATGATTGATGATTGATGATTGATGATTGATGATTGATGATTGATGATTGATGATTGATGATTGATGATTGATGATTGATGATTGATGATTGATGATTTATGATTGATGATTGATGATTGATTATTGGTGATTGATGAGTGTTGAATGTTGATTGATGATTGATGATTGAGGATTGATGATTGAAGATTGATGATTGATGATTGATGATTGATGATTGGTGATTGATGATTGATGATTGATGATTGATGATTGATGATTAATGATTGATGATTGATGATTGATGATTGATGATTGATGATTGATGATTGATGATTGATGATTGATGATTGATGATTGATGATTGATGATTGATGATTGATGATTGATGATTGATGATTGATGATTGATGATTTATGGTCGATGATTGATGATTGATGATTGATGAAAAATGATTACTGATTGATGATTGATGGTTGAAGATTGATGATCGCAAATTGATGATTGATGATTGATGATTGATGATTAATGGTTGATGATTGATGGTTGAGGATTGATGATTGATGAATAATGATTGATGATTGCTGATTGATGATTGATGTTTGATGATTGATGATTGATGATTGATGATTGATGATTGGTGATTGATGATTGATGATTGATGATTGATGATTGATGATTGATGATTGATGATTAATGATTGATGATTGATGATTGATGATTGATGATTGATGATTGATGATTGATGATTGATGATTGATGATTGATGATTGATGATTGATGATTGATGATTGATGATTGATGATTTATGGTCGATGATTGATGATTGATGATTGATGAAAAATGATTACTGATTGATGATTGATGGTTGAAGATTGATGATCGCAAATTGATGATTGATGGTTGATGATTGATGATTAATGAGTGATGATTGATGATTGATGATTGATGATTGATGATTAATGATCGATCATTAGTTATTGATAATATCTAATTGATGATTCATGGTTGGGTATTGATAATTGATGATTGATGATTGATTATTGATGATTGATGATTGATGATTGATGATTGATGATTGATGATTGATGATTGATGATTGATGATTGATGATTGCTGATTGATGATTGATGATTGATGGTTGATGATTGATGATTCATGATTCATGATTGATGATTGATGATTGATGATTGATGATTGATGATTGATGATTGATGATTGATGATTGATGATTGATGATTGATGATTGATGATTGATGATTGATGATTGATGATTGATGATTGATGATTGATGATTGATGATTGATGATTGATGATTGATGATTGATGATTGATGATTGATGATTGATGATTGATGATTGATGATTGATGATTGATGATTGATGATTGATGATTGATGATTGATGATTGATGATTGATGATTGATGATTGATGATTGATGATTGATGATTGATGATTGATGATTGATGATTGATGATTGATGATTGATGATTGATGATTGATGATTAATAATTGATGATTGATGATTGATGATTGATGATTGCTGATTGATGATTGATGATTAATGGTTGATGATGGAGGATTGGTGATTAAGGATTGTTATTCAAGATTGATGATCGATAATTGATCATTGATGATATCTAGTTGATGATTCATGGTTGTGGATTGATGATTGATGATTAATGATTAATGATTGATGATTGATGATTGATAATTGATGATTGATGATTGATGATTGATGATTGATGATTAATAGTTGATGATTGATGATTGAGGATTGATGATTAAGGATTGATGATTGATGATTGATGGTTGATGATGTCTAATTGATGATTCATGGCTGTGGATTGATGATTGATGTATAATGATTGATGATTGATGATTGATGATTGATGATTGATGATTGATGATTGATGATTGATGATTGATGATTGATGATTGATGATTGATGATTAATAATTGATGATTGATGATTGATGATTGATGATTGCTGATTGATGATTGATGATTAATGGTTGATGATGGAGGATTGGTGATTAAGGATTGTTATTCAAGATTGATGATCGATAATTGATCATTGATGATATCTAGTTGATGATTCATGGTTGTGGATTGATGATTGATGATTAATGATTAATGATTGATGATTGATGATTGATAATTGATGATTGATGATTGATGATTGATGATTGATGATTAATAGTTGATGATTGATGATTGAGGATTGATGATTAAGGATTGATGATTGATGATTGATGGTTGATGATGTCTAATTGATGATTCATGGCTGTGGATTGATGATTGATGTATAATGATTGATGATTGATGATTGATAATTGATGATTGATGATTGATGATTGATGATTGATGATTGATGATTGATGATTGATGACTGACGATTGATGATTGATGATTGATGATTGGTGATTGCTGATTGATGATTGATGATTAATGGTTGATGATTGATGATTGATGATTGATGATTGATGATTGATGATTGATGATTGATGATTGATGATTGATGATTGATGATTGATGATTGATGATTGATGATTGATGATTGATGATTGATGATTGATGATTGATGATAGATGATTGATGCTCGATGATTGATGATTCTTGATTCATGATTGATGATTGATGATTGATGATTGATGATTGATGATTGATGATTGACGATTGATGATTGATGATTGATGATTGATGATTGATGATTGATGAGTGATGATTGATGTTTGATGTTTGATGATTGATGATTGATGATTGATGATTGATGATTTATTTTTGGTGAATGATGAATGATGATTGATGATCTATAATTGATCATTGATGGTTGATAGTTCATGTTTTACGATTGATGATTGAAATTGATTATTGATGGTTGATGATTGATGATTGATGATTTATGGTTGATGATTGATGATTGATGATTGATGATTGATGATTGATGGTTGAAGATTGATGATCGCAAATTGATGATTGATGGTTGATGGTTGATGATTGATGAGTGATGATCGCTGATTGATGATTGCTGATTATTGGTTAATGAGTGATGATTGATGATTGATGATTGCTGATTGTTGATTGATGATTGATGATTGATGATTGATGATTGATGATTGATGATTGATGATTGATGATTGATGATTGATGATTGATGATTGATGATTGATGATTGATGATTGATGATTGATGATTGATGATTGATGATTGATGATTGATGATTGATGATTGATGATTTATGATTGATGATTGATGATTGATTATTGGTGATTGATGAATGTTGAATGTTGATTGATGATTGATGATTGAGGATTGATGATTGATGATTGCTGATTGATGATTGATGATTAATGGTTGATGATTGATGGTTGAGGATTGATGATTGATGAATAATGATTGATGATTGCTGATTGATGATTGATGATTGATGATTGATGATTGATGATTGATGATTGATGATTGATGATTGATGATTCATGATTGATGATTGATGATTGATGATTGGTGATTGATGATTGATGATTGATGATTGATGATTGATGATTGATGATTGATGATTGATGATTAATGATTGATGATTGATGATTGATGATTGATGATTGATGATTGATGATTGATGATTGATGATTGATGATTGATGATTGATGATTGATGATTGATGATTGATGATTGATGATTGATGATTGATGATTGATGATTTATGGTCGATGATTGATGATTGATGAAAAATGATTACTGATTGATGATTGATGGTTGAAGATTGATGATCGCAAATTGATGATTGATGGTTAATGATTGATGATTAATGAGTGATGATTGATGATTGATGATTGATGATTAATGATCGATCATTAGTTATTGATAATATCTAATTGATGATTCATGGTTGGGTATTGATAATTGATGATTGATGATTGATTATTGATGATTGATGATTGATGATTGATGATTGATGATTGATGATTACTGATTGATGATTGATGATTGATGGTTGATGATTCATGATTCATGATTGATGATTGATGATTGATGATTGATGATTGATGATTGATGATTGATGATTGATGATTAATGATTGATGACTGATGATTGATGATTGATGATTGATGATTGATGATTTATAATTGATGATTGATGATTGATGATTGATGATTGATGATTGATGATTGATGATTTATGGTTGATGATTGATGAAAAATGATTGCTGATTGATGGTTGAAGTTTGATGATCGCAAATTGATGATTGCTGGTTGATGATTGATGATATATGAGTGATGATTGATGATTGATGATTGATAATCGATCATTGATCATTGATTATATCTAATTGATGATTCATGGTTGGGTATTGATAATTGATAATTGATGATTGATGATTGATTATTGATGATTGAAGATTGATGATTGGTGATTGATGATTGATGATTGATGATTGATGATTGATGATTGCTGATTGATGATTGATGATTGATGATTGATGATTGCTGATTGATGATTGATGATTGATGATTGATGATTGATGATTGATTATTGGTGATTGATGATTGATGAATGTTGACTGATGATTGATTATTGATGATTGATGACTGATGATTGCTGATTGATGATTGATTATTAATGGGTGATGAATAATGGTTGAGGATTGATGATTGAGGATTGATGATTGATGATTGATGATTGATTATAGGTGATTGATGATTGTTGAATGTTGATTGATGATTGATGATTGATGATTGATGATTGATGATTGATGATTGATGATTGCTGATTGATGATTGAAGATTAATGGTTGATGATTGATATTTGAGGATTGATGATTGAGGACTGATGATTGATGGTTGATGGTTGATGATTGATGAGTGATGATCGCTGATTGATGATTGCTGATTATTGGTTAATGAGTGATGATTGATGATTGATGATTGCTGATTGTTGATTGATGATTGATGATTGATGATTGATGATTGATGATTGATGATTGATGATTGATGATTGATGATTGATGATTGATGATTGATGATTGATGATTGATGATTGATGATTGATGATTGATGATTGATGATTGATGATTGATGATTGATGATTGATGATTGATGATTGATGATTGATGATTGATGATTTATGATTGATGATTGATGATTGATTATTGGTGATTGATGAATGTTGAATGTTGATTGATGATTGATGATTGAGGATTGATGATTGATGATTGCTGATTGATGATTGATGATTAATGGTTGATGATTGATGGTTGAGGATTGATGATTGATGAATAATGATTGATGATTGCTGATTGATGATTGATGATTGATGATTGATGATTGATGATTGATGATTGATGATTGATGATTGATGATTGATGATTGGTGATTGATGATTGATGATTGATGATTGATGATTGATGATTGATGATTGATGATTAATGATTGATGATTGATGATTGATGATTGATGATTGATGATTGATGATTGATGATTGATGATTGATGATTGATGATTGATGATTGATGATTGATGATTGATGATTGATGATTGATGATTGATGATTGATGATTGATGATTGATGATTGATGATTGATGATTGATGATTTATGGTCGATGATTGATGATTGATGAAAAATGATTACTGATTGATGATTGATGGTTGAAGATTGATGATCGCAAATTGATGATTGATGGTTAATGATTGATTATTAATGAGTGATGATTGATGATTGATGATTGATGATTAATGATCGATCATTAGTTATTGATAATACCTAATTGATGATTCATGGTTGGGTATTGATAATTGATGATTGATGATTGATTATTGATGATTGATGATTGATGATTGATGATTGATGATTGATGATTACTGATTGATGATTGATGGTTGATGATTCATGATTCATGATTGATGATTGATGATTGATGATTGATGATTGATGATTGATGATTGATGATTGATGATTAATGATTGATGACTGATGATTGATGATTGATGATTGATGATTGATGATTGATGATTAATAATTGATGATTGATGATTGATGATTGATGATTGATGATTGATGATTGATGATTTATGGTTGATGATTGATGAAAAATGATTGCTGATTGATGGTTGAAGTTTGATGATCGCAAATTGATGATTGCTGGTTGATGATTGATGATATATGAGTGATGATTGATGTTTGATGATTGATAATCGATCATTGATCATTGATTATATCTAATTGATGATTCATAGTTGGGTATTGATAATTGATAATTGATGATTGATGATTGATTATTGATGATTGAAGATTGATGATTGGTGATTGATGATTGATGATTGATGATTGATGATTGATGATTGCTGATTGATGATTGATGATTGATGATTGATGATTGATGATTGCTGATTGATGATTGATGATTGATGATTGATGATTGATGATTGATTATTGGTGATTGATGATTGATGAATGTTGACTGATGATTGATTATTGATGATTGATGACTGATGATTGCTGATTGATGATTGATTATTAATGGGTGATGAATAATGGTTGAGGATTGATGATTGAGGATTGATGATTGATGATTGATGATTGATGATAGATGATTGATGATTGATGATTGATGATTGATGATTGATGATTGATGATTGATGATTGATGATTGATGATTGATGATTGATTATAGGTGATTGATGATTGTTGAATGTTGATTGATGATTGATGATTGATGTTTGATGATTGATGATTGATGATTGCTGATTGATGATTGAAGATTAATGGTTGATGATTGATATTTGAGGATTGATGATTGAGGACTGATGATTGATGATTGATGATTGATGATTGATGATTCATGGTTGATGATTGATGATTGATGATTGATGATTGATGATTGATGGTTGAAGATTGATGATCGCAAATTGATGATTGATGGTTGATGATTGATGAGTAATGATTGATGATTGATGATTGATGATTGATGATCGATCATTGATCATTGATAATATTTAATTGATGATTCATGCTTGGGTATTGATAATTGATGATTGATGATTGATTATTGATGATTGATGATTGATGATTGATGATTGATGATTGATGATTGATGATTGATGATTGCTGATTGATGATTGATGACTGATGATTGATGATTGATGATTGATGATTGATGATTGATGATTGATGATTGATGATTGATGATTGATGATTGATGATTGACGATTGACGATTGATGATTGATTATTGGTGATTGATGATTGATGAATGTTGATTGATGATTGATGATTGATGATTGATGATTGCTGATTGACGATTTATGATTAATGGTTGATGAATAATGGTTGAGGATTGATGATTGAGGATTGATGATTGATGATTGATGATTGATGATTGATGATTGATGATTGAGGATTGAAGATTGATGATGGATGATTGATGATTAATGATTGATGATTGATGATTGCTGATTGATGATTGATGATCGATGATTGATGGTTGATGGTTGATGATTGATGATTGCTGATTGATGATTGATGATTGATGAGTGATGATTGATGATTGATGATTGACGATTGATGATTGATGATTGGTGATTGATGATTGATGATTGATGATTGATGATTGATAATTGATGATTGATGATTGATGATTGATGATTGATGATTGATGATTGATGATTGATGGTTGAGGATTGATTGTTGATTATTGATGATTGATGATTGATGATTGATGATTCATGATTGATGATTGATGATTGATGATTGAAGATTGATGATTGCAAATTGATGATTGATGATTGAGTAGTGATATTTGTTAATTCATTATTCATGGGTGATGATTTAGGATTGATGATTGATGATAGATGATTGATGCTCGATGATTGATGATTCTTGATTCATGATTGATGATTGATGATTGATGATTGATGATTGATGATTGACGATTGATGATTGATGATTGATGATTGATGATTGATGATTGATGATTGATGATTGATGATTGATGAGTGATGATTGATGTTTGATGTTTGATGATTGGTGATTGATGATTGATGATTGATGATTGATGATTGATGATTGGTGAATGATGATTGATGATCTATCATTGATCATTGATGATTGATAATTCATGGTTGACGATTGATAATTGAAATTGATTATTGACGGTTGATGATTGATGATTTATGGTTGATGATTGATGATTGATGAAAAATGATTGCTGATTGATGATTGATGGTTGAAGATTGATGATCGCAAATTGATGATTGATGGTTGATGATTTATGATTGATGAGTGATGATTGCTGATTGATGATTGCTGTTTAATGGTTAATGAGTGATGATTGAGGATTGACGATTGATGATTGATGATTGATGATTAATGATTGATGATTGATCATTGATGAATGCTGATGATGATTGATGCTCGATGATTAATGATTGATGATTGATGATTGCTGATTGATGATTGATGATTGATGATTGACGATTGATGATTGATGATTGATGTGTGATGATTGATGATTGATGATTGATGATTGATAATTGATTATTGATGGTTGATGATTGATGATTGATGAATGATGAATGATGATTGATGATTGCTGATTGATGATTGAGGTTTGATGATTGATCATTGATAATTTATGATTGATGATTGATAATTGATGATTGATGGTTGATGATTGATGATTGATGATTGATGATTGATGATTGATGATTGAGGGTTCATGATTGATGATTGATGATTGATTATTGATGATTGATGATTGATGATATATGATATATGATTGCTGATTGATGATTGATGATTGATGATTGATGATTGATGATTGGTGATTGATGATTGATGATTGCTGATTGATGATTGATGATTGATGATCGATCATTAATCATTGATAATATCTAATTGATTTTCCATGGTTGTGTATTGATAATTGACGATTGAAGATTGATCATTGATGATTGATGATTGATGATTGATGAGTGATGATTGCTGATTGATGATTGATGATTGATGATTAATGATTGATGATTGTTGATTGATGATTGATGATTGATGATTGATGATTGGTGATTGATGTTTGATGATTGATGATTGATGATTGATGATTGATGATTGATGATTGATGATTGATGATTTATGATTGATGATTGATGATTGATAATTGATGATTGATGATTGATGTTTGATGATTGATGATTGATGATTGATGATTGATGATTGATGATTGATGATTGACGATTGATGATTGATGATTGATGATTGATGATTGATGATTGATGATTGATGATTGATGATTGATGATTGATGATTGATGATTGATGATTGATGATTGATGATTGATGATTGATGATTGGTGATTGATGATTGATGATTGATGATTGATGGTTGATGATTGATGATTGATGAATGATGAATGATGATTGATGATTGCTGATTGATGATTGAGGTTTGATGATTGATCATTGATAATTTATGATTGATGATTGATAATTGATGATTGATGATTGATGATTGCTGATTGATGATTGATGATTGATGATTGATGATTCATGATTGATGATTGATGATTGATGATTGATTCTTGACGATTGATGATTGATGATATATGATATATGATTGATGATTGATGATTGATGATTGATGATTGATGAAAGATGATTGATGATTGATGATTGATGATTGATGATTGATGATTGATGATTGATGATTGATGATTGATGATTGCTGATTGATGATTGATGATTGATGATCGATCATTAATCATTGATAATATCTAATTGATTTTCCATGGTTGTGTATTGATAATTGACGATTGAAGATTGATCATTGATGATTGATGATTGATGATTGATGATTGATGAGTGATAATCGCTGATTGATGATTGATGATTGATGATTAATGATTGATGATTGTTGATTGATGATTGATGATTGATGATTGATGATTGATTATTGATGATTGGTGATTGATGTTTGATGATTGACGATTGATGATTGATGATTGATGATTGATGATTGATGATTTATGATTGATGATTGATGATTGATACTTGATGATTGATGATTGATGTTTGATGATTGATGATTGATGATTGATGATTGATGATTGATGATTGATGATTGATGATTGATGATTGACGATTGATGATTGATGATTGATGATTGATGATTGATGATTGATGATTGATATTTGATGATTGATGATTGATGATTGATGATTGATGATTGATGATTGATGATTGATGATCGATGATTGATGATTGATGAGTGATGATTGATGATTGTATATTGATGATTGATGATTGAAGGTTGATGATTGATGATTGATGAGTGATGATTAATGATCGATGATTGATGATTGATGATTGATGATTGATGGTGGATGATTGATAATTGGTAATTGATGATTGATCATTGATCATTGATGACTGATGATTGATCATTGATGATTGATGATTGATGATTGATGATTGATGATTGATGATTGATGATTGATGATTGATGATTGATGATTGATGATTGATGATTGATGATTGATGATTGATGATTGATGATTGATGATTGATGATTGATGATTGATGATTGATGATTGATGATTCATGTTTGAAGATTGATGATTGATGATTGATAATTGATGATTGATGATTTATAATTGATGATTGATGATTGATGCTTGATGATTGATGATTGATGATTGATGATTGATGATTGATGATTGATGATTGATGATTGATGATTGATGATTGATGATTGATGATTGATGATTTATGATTGATGATTGATGATTGATGATTGATGATTGATGATTGATGATTGATGATTGATGATTGATGATTGATGATTTATGATTGATGATTGATGATTGATGATTGATGATTGATGATTGATGATTGATGATTGATGATTGATGATTGATGATTGATGATTGAGGATTGATGATTGATGATTGATGATTGATGATTGATGATTGATGATTGATAATTGATTATCTATGATTGCTCAATAATGATTGATGATAGATGATTGATGATCGACTATTGATGTTTGATGATTGATGATTCATGGTTATGGATTGATAATTGATGATTGATAGTTGATGATTGATGATTAATGAATAATGAATGATTGATTATGAGTGATGAATGATGATTGATGATTGATGATTGATGATTGAACATTGATCATTGATGATTGATGATTGATGATTGATGATTGATGATTGATGATTGATGATTGATGATTGATGATTGAGGATTGATGATTGATGATTGATGATTGATGATTGATGATTGATGATTGATGATTGATGATTGATGATTGATGATTGATGATTGATGATTGATGATTGATGATTGATGATTGATGATTGATAAGTGATGATCTATGATTGCTCAATAATGATTGATGATTGATGATCGACGATTGATGTTTAATGATTGATGATTCATGGTTATGAATTGATGATTGATGATTGATAGTTGATGATTGATGATTAATGAATAATGATTGATTGATTATGAGTGATGAATGATGATTGATGATTGATGATTGATGATTGATGATTGAACATTGATCATTGATGACTGATGATTGATAATTGATGACTGATGATTGCTGATTGATGATTGATGATTCATGGTTATGGATTGATAATTGATGATTGATTATTGATGGTTGATGATTGATGATAAATGAATGATGGTTGATGAGTGATGATTGATGATTGATAATTGATCATTGATCATTGATGATTGATGATTGATGATTGATGATTGATCATTGATGATTGATGATTGATGATTGATGATTGATGATTGATGATTGATGATTGATGATTGATGATTGATGATTGATGATTGATGATTGATGATTGATGATTGATGATTGATGATTGATGATTGATGATCGTTGATTGATTATTGATGATTGATGATTGATGAGTGATGATTGATGATTGATGATTGATGATTGATGTTTGATGATTGATGATTGATGGTTGATGATTGATGATTGATGATTGATTATTGATGATTGATGATTGATGATTGATGATTGATGATTGATGATTGATGATTGATGATTCATGATTGATGATTGATGATCGATGAATGATGATTGATGATTGATGATTGATGAGTGATGATTGATGATTGATGAGTGATGATCTATGATTGATGATTGATGATTGATGGTTGATGATTGATGATCGACGATTGATGATTGATGATTGATGATTCATGATTGTGGATTGATAATTGGTGATTGATAGTTGATGATTGAGGATCGATGAATAATGAATGATTGATTATGAGTGATGAATGATGATTGATGATTGATGATTGAGGATTGATGATTGATGATTGATGATTGATAATTGATGATTGATGATTGATCATTGATAACTGATGATTGATGATTGATGATTGATGATTGTTGATTGTTGATTGATGATTGATGATTGATGATTCATGATTGATGATTGATTATTGATGATTGATGATTGATGATTGAGGATTGATGGTTGATGATTGATGATTGATGATTGATGATTGATGATTGATGATTGATGATTGATGATTGATGATTGATGATTGATGATTGATGATTGATGATTGATGATTGATGATTGATGATTGATGATTGATGATTGATGATTGATTATTCATGTTTGCGGATTGATAATTGATGATTGATGATTGATGACTCATGTTTGTGGATTCATAGTTGCTGATTGATTATTGATGATTGATGATTAATGAATAATGAATGATGGTTGAAAAGTGATGATTGACGACTGATGATTGATGGTTGACTATTGATTATTGATGATTGATGATTGATGATTGATGATTGGTGACTGATGATTGATGATTGATGATTGATTATATGTGATTGATGATTGATGATTGAACATTGATCATTGATGACTGATGATTGATAATTGATGACTGATGATTGCTGATTGATGATTGATGATTCATGGTTATGGATTGATAATTGATGATTGATTATTGATGGTTGATGATTGATGATAAATGAATGATGGTTGATGAGTGATGATTGATGATTGATAATTGATCATTGATCATTGATGATTGATGATTGATGATTGATGATTGATCATTGATGATTGATGATTGATGATTGATGATTGATGATTGATGATTGATGATTGATGATTGATGATTGATGATTGATGATTGATGATTGATGATTGATGATTGATGATTGATGATTGATGATTGATGATTGATGATTGATGATTGATGATTGATGATTGATGATTGATGATTGATTATTCATGTTTGCGGATTGATAATTGATGATTGATGATTGATGACTCATGTTTGTGGATTCATAGTTGCTGATTGATTATTGATGATTGATGATTGATGAATAATGAATGATGGTTGAAAAGTGATGATTGACGACTGATGATTGATGGTTGACTATTGATTATTGATGATTGATGATTGATGATTGGTGACTGATGATTGATGATTGATGATTGATTATATGTGATTGATGATTGATGAATGTTGATCGATGATTGATGATTGATGATTGATTATTGATGATTGATTATTGATTATTGATGATTGGTGATTGATGATTGATGATTGATGATTGATGATTGATGATTGATGATTGATGATTGATGATTGATGATTGATGATTGATGATTGATGATTGATGATTGATGATTGATGATTAATGATTGAAGGTTGATGATTGATGATTAATGAGTGAGAATTGATGATTGATGATTGCTGATTGATGATTGATGATTGATGATTGATGGTTGAAGATTGATGATTGCAAATTGATGGTTGGTGGTTGATGATTGTTGATTGATGATTGATGACTAATGGATGATGATTGATGATTGATGATTGATTATTGATGATTGATGATTGATGATTGATGATTGATGATGGATGATTGATGATTGATGATTGATGATTGATGATTGATGATTGATGATTGATGATTGATGATTGATGATTGATGATTGATGATTGATGATTGATGATTGACGATTGATGATTGATGATTGATGATTGATGATTGATGATTGATGATTGATGATTGATGATTGATGATTGATGATTGATGATTGATGATTGATGATTGATGATTGATGATTGATGATTGATGATTGATGATTGATGATTGATGATTGCTGATTGATAATTGATGATTGATGATTGAAGATTGATGATTGATTATTGGTGATTGATGATTGATGAATGTTGCTTGATGATTGATGATTGACGGTTTATCATTGATCATTTATGATTGATTATTCATGGTTTACGTTTGATGATTGAGAATTGATTATTGATGGTTGATGATTGACGATGGATGATCGATGATTGATAAGTGATGATTTATGATCGATGATTGATGATTGAATAATGATGGGTTATGATTGATAATTGATGATTGATGATTGATGGTTGATGATTGATGTTTGATGATTGATGATTGATAATTGATGATTGATGATTTATCATTGATCATTGATGACTGATGATTGATGGTGGATCATTGATCAATGATGATTGATGATTGATGATTGATGATTGATGATTGATGATTGACGATTGATGATTGATGATTGATAATATATGAATGATGATTGATGATTGATATTCAATGATTGATGAGTGATGATTGATGATTGATGATTGATGATTGATGATTGATGAATGATGATTGATGATTGATGATTGATGATTGATGATTGATGATTGATGATTAATGATTGATGATTGATGATTGATGATTGATGATTGATGATTGATGGTTGGTAATTGATGATTGATGATTGATCATTGATCATTGATGACTGATGATTGATGATGGATCATTGATCAATGATAATTGATGATTGATGATTGACGATTGATGATTGATGATTTATGATTCATGATTGATGATTCATTGTAATGGATTAATAAGTGATGATTGATGATTGACGATTCATGTTTGTGAATTCATATTTGATGATTGATGATTGATGAATATAGAATGATGGTTGAAAAGTGATGATTGATTATTGATGATTGATGGTTGACTATTGATGATTGATGATTGATGATTGGTGACTGATGATTGATGATTGATGATTGATGATTGATGATTGATGATTCATGTTTGATGATTGATGATTGATGATTGATAATTGATGATTGATGATTTATAATTGATGATTGATGATTGATGCTTGATGATTGATGATTGATGATTGATGATTCATGATTCATGATTGATGATTGATGATTGATGATTGATGATTGATGATTGATGATTGAAGATTGATGATTGATGATTGATGATTGATGATTGATGATTGATGATTGATGATTCATGATTGATGATTCATGATCGATGATTGATGATTGATGATTGATGATTGATGATTGATGATTGATGATTGATGATTGCTGATTGATGATTGATGATTGATGATTGATGATTGATGGTTGATTATTGATGATTGATGATTGATGATTGATGATTGATGATTGATGATTGATGATTGATGATTGATGATTGATGATTGATGAGTGATGATCTATGATTGCTCAATAATGATTGATGATTGATGATCGTTGATTGATGTTTTATGATTGATGATTCATGGCTGTGGATTGATAATTGATGATTAATAGTTGATGATTGATGATTAATGAATAATGAATGATTGATTATGAGTGATGAATGATGATTGATGATTGATGATTGATGATTGAGGATTGATGATTGATGATTGATGATTGATGATTGATGATTGATGATTGATGATTGATGATTGATGATTGATGACTGATGATTGATGATTGATAATTGATGATTGAACATTGAACATTTATGACTGATGATTGATAATTGATGATTGATAATTGATGATTGATGATTCATGGCTATGGATTGACAATTGATGATTGATTATTGATGGTTGATGATTGATGATAAATGAATGATGGTTGATGAGTGATGATTGATGATTGATAATTGATCATTGATCATTGATGATTGATGATTGATGATTGATGATTGATGATTGATGATTGATGATTGATGATTGATGATTGATGATTGATGATTGATGATTAATGATTAATGATTGATGATTGATGATTGATGATTGATGATCGTTGATTGATTATTAATGATTGATGATTGATGATAGATGATTGATGATTGATGATTGATGATTGATGATTGATGATTGATGATTGATGATTGATGATTGATGAATGATGATTGATGATTGATGATTGATGATTGATGATTGATGATTGATGAGTGATGATCTATGATTGATGATTGATGATTGATGGTTGATGTTTGATGATCGACGATTGATGATTGAACATTCATGGTTGTGGATTGATAATTGATGATTGAGAGTTGATGATTGATGATCGATGAATAATGAATGATTGATTATGAGTTTTGAATGATGATTGATGAGTGATGATTGATGATTGAGGATTGATGATTGATGATTGATGATTGATGATTGATAATTGATCATTGATGATTGATCATTGATGACTGATGATTGATGATTGATGATTGATGATTGATGATTGATGATTGATGATTGATGATTGATGGTTGATGATTGATGATTGATGATTGATGATTGATGATTGATGATTGATGATTGATGATTGATTATTCATGTTTGTGGATTGATAATTGATGATTGATGATTGATGACTCAGGTTTGTGGATTCATAGTTGATGATTGATTATTGATGATTGATGAATAATTAATGATGGTTGAAAAGTGATAATTGATGACAGATGATTGATGATTGATGGTTGACTATTGATTATTGATGATTGATGATTGATGATTGGTGAATGATGATTGATGATTGATGATTGACGATTGATTATATGTGATTGATGATTGATGAATGTTGATTGTGAATTGATGATTGATGATTGATGATTGATGATATATGATTGATGTTTGATGATTGATGATTGATGATTGATGATTGATGATTGATGATTGATGATTGATGATTGATGATTGATGATTGATGATTGATGATTGATGATTGATGATTGATGATTGATGATTGATGATTGATGATTGATGATTGATGATTGATGATTGATAATTGATTATTCATGATTGATGATTGATGATTGAAGGTTGATGATTGATGATTGATGAGTGAGAATTGATGATTGATGATTGCTGATTGATGATTGATGATTGATGATTGATGGTTGAAGATTGATGATTGCAAATTGATGGTTGGTGGTTGATGATTGTTGATTGATGATTGATGATTGATGATTAATGGATGATGATTGGTGATTGAGGATTGATGATTGATGATTGATGATTGATGATTGATGATTGATGATTGATGATTGATGATTGATGATTGATGATTGATGATTGATGATTGATAATTGATGATTGATGATTGATGATTGGCGGTTGATAATTGATGATTGATGATTCATGATTGATGATTGGTGATTCATGCCTGATGATTGATGATTGATGACTGATAATTGATAATTGATGATTGATGATTGATGATTGATGATTGACGATATATGATTGATGATTGATGATTGATGATTGATGATTGATGATTGATGATTGATGATTGATGATTGATGATTGATGATTGTTGATTGATGATTCATGATTGATGATTGATGATTCATGACTGATTATTGATGATTCATGACTGGTGACTGATGACTGAGGAATGTTGATTGATGATTGATGAGTGATGGTTGATGATTGATGATTGAGGATTGATGATTGATGATTGATGATTGATGATTGATGATGGATGATTGATGATTGATGATTGATGATTGATGATTGATGATTGATGATTGATGATTGATGATTGATGATTGATGATTGATGATTGATGATTGATGATTGATGATTGATGATTGATGATTGATGATTGATCATTGATCATTGATGATTGATGATTGATCATTGATCATTGATCATTGATGATTGATCATTGATCATTGATGAATGATGAATGACGATAGTTGATTGATGACTGATGATTGATGTTTGATGATTGCTGATTTATTATTGATGATTGATGATTAATGATTGATGATTCATGGTTGTGGATTGATAATTGATGATTGATTATTGATGGTTGATGATTGTTGAATAATGAATGATGGTTAATTAGTGAATATTGATGATTGATGATTGATGATTGATGGTTGATCATTGATGATTGATGATTGATGATTGATCATTAATGATTGATGATTAATGAATGAAATGACGATTCATGATTGCTGATTGATAATTCATGATTGATTATTGATGGTTTATGATTGATGAATAATGAATGATGGTTAATGTGTGAATATTGATGATTGATGATTGATGGTTGATGATTGATGATTGATGATTGATCATTGATCATTGATCATTGATGATTGATGATTGATCATTGATCATTGATCATTGATCATTGATGATTGATCATTGATCATTGATGATTGATGATTGACGATAGTTGATTGATGATTGATGATTGATGTTTGATGATTGCTGATTTTTTATTGATGATTGATGATTAATGATTGATGATTCATGGTTGTGGATTGATAATTGATAATTGATTATTGATGGTTGATGATTGTTGAATAATGAATGATGGTTAATTAGTGAATATTGATGATTGATGATTGATGATTGATGGTTGATGATTGATGATTGATGATTGATGATTGATGCTTGATGATTGATGATTGACGATTCATGATTGCTGAATGATGATTGATGATTGATTATTGGCGATTGAGAATTGTTGAATGATGAGTGACGATTGATGAGTGATGATTGATGAGTGATGATTGATGATTGATGTTTGATGAATGAGGATTGATGATTGATGATTGATGATTGATTATTGATAATTGTTGATTGATGATTGATGATTGATGATTGATGATGGATGATTGATGATTGTTGATTGATGATTGATGAATGATGATTGATGATTGATGATTGATGATTGACGATTGATGATTGATGATTGATGTTTGATGATTGGTGATTGATGATTGATAATTGATGATTGATGATTGATGATTGATGATTGATGATTGATGATTGATGATTGATGATTGATGATTGATGATTGATGATTGATGATTGCTGATTGATGATTGATGATTGATGATTGATGATTTATGATTGATGTTTGATGATTGATAATTGATGGTTGATGATTGATGATTGATGATTGATACTTGATGATTGATGATTGATGATGGATGATTGATGATTGATGATTGATGATCGATGATTGATGATTGATGATTGATGATTGATGATTGATGATTGACGAGTGATGATTGATGATTGATGATTGATGATTGATGATTTATGATTTATGATTGATGATTGCTGATTGATAATTAATGATTGATGATTGATGATTGATGATTGGTGGTTGATGATTGATGAATGTTGCTTGGTGATTGATGATTGACGGTTTATCATTGATCATTGATGATTGATTATTCATGGTTGACGTTTGATGATTGAGAATTGATTATTGATGGTTGATAATTGATCATTGATGACTGATGATTGATGGTGGATCATTGATCAATGATGATTGATGATTGATGATTGATGCTTGATGATTGACGACTGATGATTGATGATTGATAATATATGATTGATGATTGATGATTGATAATCAATGATTGATGATTGATGATTGATGAGTGATTATTGATGCTTGATGATTGATGATTGATGAATGATGAATGATGATTGATGATTGATGATTGATGATTGATGATTGGTGATTTATGATTGATGATTGATGGTTGATAATTGATAATTGATGATTGATCATTGATCATTGATGACTAATGATTGATGATGGATCATTGATCAATGATGATTGATGATTAATGATTGATGATTGATGATTGCTGATTGATGATTTATGATTCATGATTGATGATTCATGGTAATGGATTGATAATTGATGATTGATAATTGATGATTCATGTGTGTGAATTCATAGTTGATGATTGATTATTGATGACTGATGATTGATGATTGATGATTGATGATTGATGATTGATGGTTGACTATTGATGATTGATGATTGGTGACTGATAATTGATGATTGATGATTGAAGATTGATGATTGATTATTGATGATTGATAATCGATAATGGATGATTGGTGATTAATGATTGATGATTGATGATTGATTATTGATGATTTATGATTGATTATTGATGATTAATGATTGCTGATTGATGATTGATGATTGATGATTGATGATTGATGATTGATGATTGATGATTGTTGATTGATGATTAATGATTGATGATTGATGATTGATGATTGATGATTGATGATTGATGATTGATGATTCATGGCTATGGATTGACAATTGATGATTAATTATTGATGGTTGATGATTGATGATACATGAATTATGGTTGTTGAGTGATGATTGATAATTGATCATTGATCATTGATGATTGATGATTGATCATTGATCATTGATGATTGATGATTGATGATTGATGATTGATGATTAATGATTGATGATTGATGATTGATGATTGATGATTGATGATCGTTGATTGATTATTGATGATTGATGATATATGATTAATGATTGATGATTGATGATTGATGATTGATGATTGATGATTGATGGTTGATGATTGATGATTGATGATTGATGATTGATGATTGATGATTGATGATTGATGATTAATAATTGATGATTGATGAATGATGATTGATGATTGTTGATTGATGATTGATGATTGATGATTGATGAGTGATGATCTATGATTGATGATTGATGATTGATGTTTGATGATTGATGATCGACGATTGATGATTGATGATTGATGATTCATGGTTGTGGATTGATAATTGATGATTGATACACGATGATTGATGATCGATGAATAATGAATGATTGATTATGAGTGATGAATGATGATTGATGATTGATGATTGATGATTGATGATTGATGATTGAGGATTGATGATTGGTGATTGATGATTGATGATTGATCATTGATGATTGATGATTGATGATTGATGATTGATGATTGATGATTGATGATTGATGATTGATGATTGATGATTGATAATTGATGATTGATTATTCATGTTTGTGGATTGATAATTGAGGATTGATGATTGATGACTCATGTTTGTGGATTCATAGTTGATGATTGATTTTTGATGATTGATGATTGATGAATAATGAATGATGGTTGAAAAGTGATGATTGATGACTGATGATTGATGATTGATGGTTGACTATTGATTATTGATGATTGATGATTGATGATTGGTGACTGATGATTGATGATTGATGATTGATGATTGATGATTGATTACATGTGATTGATGATTGATGAATGTTGATTGATGATTGATGATTGATGATTGATGATTGATGATTGATTATTGATGATTGATGATTGATGATTGATGATTCATGATTCATGATTGATGATTGATGATTGAAGGTTGATGATTGATGATTGATGAGTGAGAATTGATGATTGATGATTGCTGATTGATGATTGATGATTGATGATTGATGGTTGAAGATTGATGATTGCAAATTGATGGTTGGTGGTTGATGATTGTTGATTGATGATTGATGATTGATGATTAATGGATGATAATTGATGATTGAGGATTAATGATTGATGATAGATGATTGATGATTGATGATTAATGATTGATGATTGATGATTGATAATTGATGATTGATGATTGGCGGTTGATAATTGATGATTGATGATTCATGATTGATGATTGGTGATCCATGCCTGATGATTTACGATTGATGATTGATGACTGATTATAGATAATTGATGATTGATGATTGACGATTGACGATTGACGATTGATGATTGATGATTGATGATTGATGATTGATGATTGATGATTGATGATTGATGATTGATGATTGATGATTGATGATTGATGATTGATGATTGATGATTGACGATTGATGATTGATGATTGATGATTGATGATTGATGATTGATGATTGATGATTGTTGATTGATGATTGATGATTGATGATTGATGATTCATGACTGATGATTGATGATTCATGACTGGTGACTGATGACTGAGGATTGTTGATTGATGATTGATGAGTGATGATTGATGATTGATGATTGATGATTGATGATTGATGATTGATGATTGATGATTGTTGATTGATGATTGATGATGGATGATTGATGATTGATGATTGATGATTGATGATTGATGATTGATAATTGATGATTGATGATTGATGATTGATGATTAATGATTGATGATTGTTGATTGATCATTGATCATTGATCATTGATGATTGATGTTTGATGATTGATGATTTATTATTGATGATTGATGATTAATGATTGATGATTCATGGTTGTGGATTGATAATTGATGATTGATTATTGATGGTTGATGATTGTTGAATAATGAATGATGGTTAATTAGTGAATATTGATGATTGATGATTGATGATTGATGGTTGATGATTGATGATTGAAGATTGATGATTGATGATTGATGATTGATGCTTGATGATTGATGATTGACGATTGATCATTAATGATTGATGATTAATGAATGAAATGACGATTCATGATTGCTGATTGATTATTGATGGTTTATGATTGATGAATAATGAATGATGGTTAATGTGTGAATATTGATGATTGATGTTTGATGATTGATTATTGAGGGTAATGATTGATAATTGATGATTGATGATTGATGATTGATGCTTGATGATTGATGATTGACGATTCATGATTGCTGAATGATGATTGATGATTGGCGATTGAGAATTGTTGATTGATGAGTGATGATTGATGAGTGATGATTGATGAGTGAAAATTGATGATTGATGTTTGATGAATGAGGATTGATGATTGATGATTGATGATTGATGATTGATTATTGATTATTGATAATTGTTGATTGATGATTGATGATTGATGATGGATGATTGATGATTGCTGATTGGTGATTGATGATTGATGAATGATGATTGATGATTGATGATTGATGATTGACGATTGATGATTGATGATTGATGATTGATGATTGATGATTGATAATTGATGATTGATGATTGATGATTGATGATTGATGATTGATGATTGATGATTGATGATTGATGATTGCTGATTGATGATTGATGATTGATGATTGATGATTGATGGTTGATGATTGATGTTTGATGATTGATAATTGATGGTTGATGATTGATGATTGATGATTGATATTTGATGATTGATGATTGATGATTGATGATGGATGATTGATGATTGATGATTGATGATTGATGATTGATGATTGATGATTGATGATTGATGATTGATGATTGATGATTGATGATTGATGATTGATGATTGATGATTGATGATTGATGATTGATTATTGATGATTGATGATTGATGATTGATGATTGATGATTGATGATTCATGATTCATGATTGATGATTGATGATTGAAGGTTGATGATTGATGATTGATGAGTGAGAATTGATGATTGATGTTTGCTGATTGATGATTGATGATTGATGATTGATGGTTGAAGATAGTTGATTGCAAATTGATGGTTGGTGGTTGATGATTGTTGATTGATGATTGATGATTGATGATTAATGGATGATAATTGATGATTGAGGATTAATGATTGATGATAGATGATTGATGATTGATGATTAATGATTGATGATTGATGATTGATAATTGATGATTGATGATTGGCGGTTGATAATTGATGATTGATGATTCATGATTGATGATTGGTGATCCATGCCTGATGATTGAAGATTGATGATTGATGACTGATTATAGATAATTGATGATAAATGATTGACGATTGATGATTGATGATTGATGATTGATGATTGATGATTGATGATTGATGATTGATGATTGATGATTGATGATTGATGATTGATGATTGATGATTGATGATTGATGATTGATGATTGATGATTGATGATTGATGATTGATGATTGATGATTGATGATTGATGATTGATGATTGATGATTGATGATTGATGATTGATGATTGATGATTGATGATTGATGATTGATGATTGATGATTGATGATTGATGATTGATGATTGATGATTGATGATTGATGATTGTTGATTGATGATTCATGATTGATGATTGATGATTCATGACTGATGATTGATGATTCATGACTGGTGACTGATGACTGAGGATTGTTGATTGGTGATTGATGAGTGATGATTGATGATTGATGATTGAGGATTGATGATTGATGATTGATGATTGTTGATTGATGATTGATGATGGATGATTGATGATTGATGATTGATGATTGATGATTGATGATTGATGATTGATGATTGATGATTGATGATTAATGATTGATGATTGTTGATTGATCATTGATCATTGATCATTGATGATTGATGTTTGATGATTGATGATTTATTATTGATGATTGCTGATTAATGATTGATGATTCATGGTTGTGGATTGATAATTGATGATTGATTATTGATGGTTGATGATTGTTGAATAATGAATGATGGTTAATTAGTGAATATTGATGATTGATGATTGATGATTGATGGTTGATGATTGATGATTGAAGATTGATGATTGATGATTGATGATTGATGATTGATGATTGATGATTGATCATTTATGATTGATGATTAATGAATGAAATGACGATTCATGATTGCTGATTGATAATTGATGATTGATTATTGATGGTTTATGATTGATGAATAATGAATGATGGTTAATGTGTGAATATTGATGATTGATGTTTGATGATTGATTATTGAGGGTAATGATTGATGATTGATGATTGATGATTGATGATTGATGATTGATGATTGACGATTCATGATTGCTGAATGATGATTGATGATTGGCGATTGAGAATTGTTGATTGATGAGTGATGATTGATGAGTGATGATTGATGAGTGATGATTGATGATTGATGTTTGATGAATGAGGATTGATGATTGATGATTGAAGATTGATGATTAATGATTGATGATTGATGATTGATTATTGATTATTGATAATTGTTGATTGATGATTGATGATTGATGATGGATAATTGATGATTGATAATTGGTGATTGATGATTGATGAATGATGATTGATGATTGATGATTGATGATTGATGATTGACGATTGATGATTGATGATTGATGATTGATGATTGATGATTGATGATTGATGATTGATAATTGATGATTGATGATTGATGATTGATGATTGATGATTGATGATTGATGATTGATGATTGCTGATTGATGATTGATGATTGATGATTGATGATTGATGGTTGATGATTGATGTTTGATGATTGATAATTGATGGTTGGTGATTGATGATTGATGATTGATATTTGATGATTGATGAGTGATGATTGATGATGGATGAATGATGATTGAAGATTGATTATTGATTATTGATGATTGATGATTGATTATTGATGATTGATGATTGATGATTGATGATTGATGATTGACGATTGATGATTGATGATTGATGATTGATGATTGATGATTGATGATTGATGATTGATGATTGATGATTGATGATTGATGATTTATGATTGATGATTGCTGATTGATAATTGATGATTGATGATTGATGATTGATGATTGGTGATTGATGATTGATGAATGTTTCTTGATGATTGATGATTGACGGTTTATCATTGATCATTGATGATTGATTATTCATGGTTGACGTTTGATGAACGAGAATTGATTATTGATGGTTGATAATTGATCATTAATGACTGATGATTGATGGTGGATCATTGATCAATGATGATTGATGATTGATGATTGATGATTGACGATTGATGATTGATGATTGATAATATATGATTGATGATTGATGATTGATAATCAATGATTGATGATTGATGATTGATGAGTGATGATTGATGATTGATGATTGATGATTGATGATTGATGATTGATGATTGATGATTGATGATTGATGATTGATGATTGATGATTGATGATTGATGATTGATGATTGATGATTGATGATTGATGATTGATGATTGATGATTGATGATTGATGATTGATGATTGATGATTGATGATTGATGGTTGATAATTGATGATTGATGATTGATCATTGATCATTGATGACCGATGATTGATGATGGATCTTTGATCAATGATGATTGATGATTGATGATTGATGATTGATGATTGATGATTGATGATTGATGATTGATGATTGATGATTGATGATTGATGATTGATGATTTATGATTGATGATTGATGATTCATGGTAATGGATTGATAAGTGATGATTGATGATTGATGATTCATGTGTGTGAATTCATAGTTGATGATTGATTATTGATGACTGATGATTGATGAATAATGAATGATGGTTGAAAAGTGATGATTGATTATTGATGATTGATGATTGATGGTTGACTATTGATGATTGATGATTGGTGACTGATGATTGATGATTGATGATTGAAGATTGATGATTGATTATTGATGATTGATAATCGATAATGGATGATTGGTGATTGATGATTGATGATTGATGATTGATGATTGATTATTGATGATTTATGATTGATTATTGATGATTGATGATTGATGATTGATGATTGATGATTGATGATTGATGATTGATGATTGATGATTGATGATTGTTGATTGATGATTAATGATTGATGATTGATGATTGATGATTAATGATAGATGATTGATGATTGATGAGTGAGAATTGATGATTGATGATTGCAAATTGATGATTGATGATTGATGATTGATAGTTGAAGATTGATGATTGCAAATTGATGGTTGGTGGTTGATGATTGTTGATTGATGATTGATGATTGATGATTAATGGATGATGATTGATGATTGAGGGTTGATGATTGATGATAGATGATTGATGATTGATAATTGATGAGTGAGAATTCATGATTGATGATTGCTAATTGATGATTGATGATTGATGATTGATGATTGATGATTGATGATTGATGATTGATGATTGTTGATTGATGATTAATGATTGATGATTGATGATTGATGATTAATGATAGATGATTGATGATTGATGAGTGAGAATTGATGATTGATGATTGCAAATTGATGATTGATGATTGATGATTGATAGTTGAAGATGGATGATTGCAAATTGATGGTTGGGGGTTGATGATTGTTGATTGATGATTGATGATTGATGATTGATGATTGATGATTGATGATTGATTATTGATGATTGATGATTGATGTTTGATGATTGATGATTGATGATTGATGATTGATGATTGATGATTGATGATTGATGATTCATGATTCATGATTGATGATTGAAGGTTGATGATTGATGATTGATGAGTGACAATTGATGATCGCTGATTGATGACTGATGATTGATGATTGTTGGTTGAAGATTGCTGATTGCAAATTGATGGTTGGTGGTTGATGATTGTTGATTGATGATTGATGATTGATGATTTATGATTAATGGATGATGATTGATGATTGAGGATTGATGATTGATGATTGATGATTGATGATTAATGATTGATGATTGGAGATTGATGATTGATGATTGATGATTGAAGATTGATGATTGATGATTGATGATTGATAATTGATGATTGATGATTGATGATTGATGATTGATAATTGATGATTGATGATTGATGATTGATGATTAAAGGTTGATGATTGATGATTGATGAGTGAGAATTGATGATTGATGATTGCTAATTGATGATTGATGATTGATAGTTGAAGATTGATGATTGCAAATTGATGGTTGGGGGTTGATGATTGTTGATTGATGATTGATGATTAATGGATGATGATTGATTATTGATGATTGATGATTGATGATTGATGATTGATGATTGATGATTGATGATTGATGATTGATGATTGATGATTGATGATTGATGATTGATGATTGATGATTGATAATTGATGATTGATGACTGATGATTGGCGGTTGATGATTGATGATTGATGATTCATGATTGATGATTGATGATTGATGACTGATGATTGATGATTGGTGATTGATGATTGATGGCTGATGATTGATAATTGGAGATTGATGATTGATGATTGACGATTGATGATTGATGATTGATGATTGATGATTGATGATTGATGATTGATGATTGATGGTTCATGATTGATGATTGATGATTCATGACTGATGATTGATGATTCATGATTGATGATTGATGATTCATGACTGATGATTGATGATTGATGATTGACGATTGATGATTGATGATTGTTAATATATGATTGATGATTGATAATTGATAAGTAATGATTGATGATTGATGATTGATGATTGATGATTGATGATTGATGAGTGATGATAGATGATTGATGATTGATGATTGATGATTGATGATTGATGATTGATGATTGATGATTGATGATTGATGATTCATGGTTGTGGATTGATAATTGATGATTGTTTATTGATGGTTGATGATTGATGAATAATGGATGATGGTTAATGAGTTAATATTGATGCTTGATGATTGATGATTGATGATTGATGGTTGATGATTGATGATTGATGATTGATGATTGATGATTGATGATTGATCATTAATGATTGATGATTAATGAATGAAATGACGATTCATGATTACTGATTGATAATTGATGATTGATTATTGATGGTTGATGATTGATGAATAAAGAATGATGGTTAATGTGTGAATATTGATGATTGATGATTGCTGATTGATGATTGATGATTTATGATTGATGATTCGTGATTGATGATTGAAGGTTGATGATTGATGATAAATGAGTTAGAATTGATGATTGATGATTTCTGATTGATGATTGATGATTGATGGTTGAAGATTGGTGATTGCAAATTGATGGTTGGTGGTTGATGATTGTTGATTGATGATTGATGATTGATGATTGATGATTAATGGATGATGATTGATGATTGAGGATTGATGATTGATGATAGATGATTGATGATTGATGATTGATGATTGATGATTGATGATTGATGATTGATGATTGATGAGTGATGATTGATGATTGATGATTGATGATTGATGATTGATGATTGATGATTGATGATTGATGATTGATGATTGGTGAATAATGATGGATGGTTAATGAGTGAATATTGATGATTGATGATTGTTAATTGATGATTGATGATTGACGATTGATAGTTGAAGATTGATGATTGGAAATTGATGGTTGGTGGTTGATGATTGTTGATTGATGATTGGTGATTGATGATTAATCGATGATGATTGATGATTGATGATTGATGATTCGTGATTGATGATTGAAGGTTGATGATTGATGATAAATGAGTGAGAATTGATGATTGATGATTTCTGATTGATGATTGATGATTGATGGTTGAAGATTGGTGATTGCAAATTGATGGTTGGTGGTTGATGATTGTTGATTGATGATTGATGATTGATGATTAATGGATGATGATTGATGATTGAGGATTGATGATTGATGATAGATGATTGATGATTGATGATTGATGATTGATGATTGATGATTGATGATTGATGATTGATGATTGATGATTGATGAGTGATGATTGATGATTGATGATTGATGATTGATGATTGATGATTGATGATTGATGATTGATGATTCATGATTGATGATTGATGATTCATGACTGATGATTGATGATTGATGATTGATGACTGATGATTGATAATTGATGATTGATGATTGATGACTGACGATTGATGATTGATGATTGATGATTGATGATTGATGATTGATGATTGATGATTGATGATTGATGATTGATGATTGATGATTGATGGTACATGATTGATGATTGATGATTAATGATTCATGATTAATGATTGATGATTCATGACTGATGTTTGATGATTGATGATTGATGATTGACGATTGATGATTGATGATTGATAATATATGATTGATGATTGATAGTTAATGATTGATGATTGATGATAGATGATTGATGAGTGATGATTGATGATTGATGATTGATGAGTGATGATTGATGATTGATGATTGATGATTGATGATTGATGATTGATGATTGATGATTCATGGTTGTGGATTGATAATTGATGATTGATTATTGATGGTTGATGATTGATGAATAATGAATGATGGTTAATGGGTGAATATTGATGATTGATGATTGATGATTGATGATTGATGGTTAATGATTGATGATTGATGATTGATGATTCATCATTAATGATTGATGATTAATGAATGAAATGACGATTCATGATTGCTGATTGATAATTGATGATTGATTATTGATGGTTGATGATTGATGAATAATGAATGATGGTTAATGTGTGAATATTGATAATTGATGATTGATGATTGATGATTAATGATTGATGATTCATGGTTGTGGATTGATAATTGATGATTGATTATTGATGGTTAATGATTGATGAATAATGAATGATGTTTAATGAGTGAATATTGAAGATTGATGATTGATGGTTGATGGTTGATGATTGATGATTGATGATTGATGATTGATGATTGATGATTGATGATTGATGATTGATGATTGATGATTGATGATTGATGATCGATGATTGATCATTAATGGATGATGATTGATGATTGATGATTGATGATTGATGATTGATGATTGATGATTGATGATTGATGATTGATGACTGATGATTGATGATTGATGATTGATGATTGAAGGTTGATGATTGATGATTGATGAGTGAGAATTGATGATTGATGGTTGGTGGTTGATGATTGTTGATTTATGATTGATGATTGATGATAGATGATTAATGGATGATGATTGATGATTGAGGATTGATGATTTATGATAGATGATTGATGATTGATGATTGATGATTGATGATTGATGATTGATGATTGATGATTGATAATTGATGATTGATGATTGATTATTGGCGGTTGATGATTGATGATTGATGATTCATGATTAATGATTGATGATTGATGATTGATGATTGATGATTGGTGATTGATGATTGATGATTGATGATTGATGATTGATGATTGATGATTGATAATTGATGATTGATGACTGATGATTGGCGGTTGATGATTGATGATTGATGATTCATGATTGATGATTGATGATTGATGATTGATGACTGATGATTAATGATATATGATTGATGCTTGATGACTGATGATTGATAATTGAAGATTGATGATTGATGATTGACGATTGATGATTGATGATTGATGATTGATGATTGATGGTTCATGATTGATGATTGATGATTCATGACTGATGATTGATGATTCATGATTGATGATTAATGATTCATGACTGATGATTGATGATTGATGATTGACGATTGATGATTGATGATTGTTAATATATGATTGATGATTGATAAGTAATGATTGATGATTGATGATTGATGAGTGATGATAGATGATTGATGATTGATGATTGATGATTGATGATTGATGATTGCTGATTGATGATTGATGATTGATGATTGATGATTGATGATTGATGATTGATGATTGATGATTGATGAT
Organism: Stratiomys singularior; assembly: GCA_954870665.1. Taxonomy (NCBI): domain Eukaryota; kingdom Metazoa; phylum Arthropoda; class Insecta; order Diptera; family Stratiomyidae; genus Stratiomys; species Stratiomys singularior. Next base: position 77,181,942 of record OX940880.1, on the reverse strand, counting down.
TGATGATTGATGATTGATGATTGATGATTGATGATTGATGATTGATGATTGATGATTGATGATTCATGGTTGTGGATTGATAATTGATGATTGTTTATTGATGATTGATGGTTAATGAATAATGGATGATGGTTAATGAGTGAATATTGATGATTGATGATTGGTGATTGATGGTTGATGATTGATGATTGATGATTGATGATTGATGATTGATGATTGATGATTGATGATTGATGATTGATGATTGATGATTGATGATTGATGATTGATGATTGATGATTGATCATTAATGATTGATGATTAATGAATGAAATGACGATTCATGATTACTGATTGATAATTGATGATTGATTATTGAATCAATTGAATGTCAATCAATGTCAATCAATGAATTGATGATTGATGATTGATGATTGATTATTGATAATTGATGATTGATGATTGATGATTGATGATTGAAGATGGATGATTGATGATTGATGATTGATGATTGATGATTGATGATTGATGATTGATGATTGATGATTGATGATTGATGATTGATTATTGATAATTGATGATTGATGATTGATGATTGATGATTGATAATTGAAGATGGATGATTGATGATTGATGATTGATGATTGATGATTGATGATTGACGATTGATGATTGATGATTGATGATTGATGATTGATGATTGATGATTGATGATTGATGATTGATGATTGATGATTGATGATTGATGATTGATGATTGATGATTGATGATTGATGATTGATGATTGATGATTGATGATTGATGATTGATGATTGATGATTGATGATTGCTGATTGATGATTGCTGATTGATGATTGCTGATGATGATTGATGATTGATGATTGGTGATTGATGATTGATGTTTGATGATTGATGATTGATAATTGATGGTTGATGATTGATGATTGATGATTGATGATTGATGATTGATGATTGATGATGGATGATTGATGATTGATGATTGATGATTGATGATTGACGATTGATGATTGATGATTGATGATTGATGATTGATGATTGATGATTGATGATTAATGATTGATGATTGATGATTGATCATTAATGGATGATGATTGATGATTGCAAATTGATGATTTATGATTGATGATTCATGATTGATGATTGATGATTGAAGGTTGATGATTGATGATTGATGATTGATGGTTGAAGATTGGTGATTGCAAATTAATGGTTGGTGGTTGATGATTGTTGATTTATGATTGATGATTGATGATTGATGATTGATGATTGATTATTGATAATTGATGATTGATGATTGATGATTGATGATTGATGATTGATGATTGATGATTGATAATTGATGATTGATGACTGATGATTGGCGGTTGATGATTGATGATTGATGATTCATGATTGATGATTGATGATTGATGACTGATGATTAATGATATGTGAATGATGCTTGATGACTGATGATTGATAATTGAAGATTGATGATTGATGATTGACGATTGATGATTGATGATTCATGATTGATGATTGATGATTGATGATTTATGATAGATGATTGATGATTGATGATTGATGATTGATGATTGATGATTGATGATTGATGATTGATGATTAATGATTGATGATTGATGATTGATAATTGATGATTGATGATTGATGATTGGCGGTTGATTATTGATGATTGATGATTCATGATTGATGATTGATGATTGATGACTGATGATTGATGATTGATGATTGATGATTGATGATTGATGAGTGATGATAGATGATTGATAATTGATGATTGATGATTGATGATTGATGATTGATGATTGCTGATTGATGATTGATGATTGATGATTGATGATTGGTGATTGATGATTGATGATTGATGATTGATGATTGATGATTCATGGTTGTGGATTGATAATTGATGATTGTTTATTGATGATTGATGGTTGATGAATAATGGATGATGGTTAATGAGTGAATATTGATGATTGATGATTGGTGATTGATGGTTGATGATTAATGATTGATGATTGATGATTGATGATTGATGATTGATCATTAATGATTGATGATTAATGAATGAAATGACGATTCATGATTACTGAGTGATAATTGATGATTGATTATTGATGGTTGATGATTGATGAATAAAGAATTATGGTTAATGTGTGAATATTGATGATTGATGATTGCTGATTGATGATTAATGATTGATGATTCATGGTTGTGAATTTATAATTGATGATTGATTATTGATGGTTGAACATTGATGAATAATGAATGATGGTTAATGAGTGAATATTGATGATTGATGATTGATGGTTGATGATTGATGATTGATGATTGATGATTGATGATTGATGATTGATGATTGATGATTGATGATTGATGATTGATGATTGATGATTGATGATTGATGATTGATGATTGGTGAATAATGAATGATGGTTAATGAGTGAATATTGATGATTGATGATTGCTAATTGATGATTGATGATTGATGATTGATAGTTGAAGATTGATGATTGCAAATTGATGGTTGGTGGTTGATGATTGTTGATTGATGATTGGTGATTGATGATTAATCGATGATGATTGATGATTGATGATTGATGATTGATGATTGATGATTCGTGATTGATGATTGAAGGTTGATGATTAATGATTGATGAGTGAGAATTGATGATTGATGATTTCTGATTGATGATTGATGATTGATGGTTGAAGATTGGTGATTGCAAATTGATAGTTGGTGGTTGATGATTGTTGATTGATGATTGATGATTAATGGATGATGATTGATGATTGAGGATTGATGATTGATGATTGATGATTGATGATTGGTGATTGATGATTGATGATTGATGATTGATGAGTGATGATTGATGATTGATGATTGAGGATTGAGGATTGATGATTGATGATTGATGATTGATGATTCATGATTGATGATTGATGATTCATGACTGATGATTGATGATTGATGACTGATGATTGATAATTGATGATTGATGATTGATGACTGACGATTGATGATTCATGATTGATGATTGATGATTGATGATTGATGATTCATGATTCATGATTGATGATTGAAAGTTGATGATTGATGATTGATGAGTGAGAATTGATGATTGATGATTGATGATTGATGATTGATGACTGATAGTACATGATTGATGATTGATGATTCATGACTGATGATTGATGATTGATGATTGATGATTGATGATTGATGAGTGATGATAGATGATTGATGATTGATGATTGATGATTGATGATTGATGATTGATGATTGATGATTGATGATTGATGATTGATGATTGATGATTCATGGTTGTGGATTGATAATTGATGATTGTTTATTGATGATTGATGGTTGATGAATAATGGATGATGGTTAATGAGTGAATATTGATGATTGATGATTGGTGATTGATGGTTGATGATTAATGATTGATGATTGATGATTGATGATTGATCATTAATGATTGATGATTAATGAATGAAATGACGATTCATGATTACTGAGTGATAATTGATGATTGATTATTGATGGTTGATGATTGATGAATAAAGAATTATGGTTAATGTGTGAATATTGATGATTGATGATTGCTGATTGATGATTAATGATTGATGATTCATGGTTGTGAATTTATAATTGATGATTGATTATTGATGGTTGAACATTGATGAATAATGAATGATGGTTAATGAGTGAATATTGATGATTGATGATTGATGGTTGATGATTGATGATTGATGATTGATGATTGATGATTGATGATTGATGATTGATGATTGATGATTGGTGAATAATGAATGATGGTTAATGAGTGAATATTGATGATTGATGATTGCTAATTGATGATTGATGATTGATGATTGATAGTTGAAGATTGATGATTGCAAATTGATGGTTGGTGGTTGATGATTGTTGATTGATGATTGGTGATTGATGATTAATCGATGATGATTGATGATTGATGATTGATGATTGATGATTGATGATTGATGATTCGTGATTGATGATTGAAGGTTGATGATTAATGATTGATGAGTGAGAATTGATGATTGATGATTTCTGATTGATGATTGATGATTGATGGTTGAAGATTGGTGATTGCAAATTGATAGTTGGTGGTTGATGATTGTTGATTGATGATTGATGATTAATGGATGATGATTGATGATTGAGGATTGATGATTGATGATTGATGATTGATGATTGGTGATTGATGATTGATGATTGATGATTGATGAGTGATGATTGATGATTGATGATTGAGGATTGAGGATTGATGATTGATGATTGATGATTGATGATTCATGATTGATGATTGATGATTCATGACTGATGATTGATGATTGATGACTGATGATTGATAATTGATGATTGATGACTGACGATTGATGATTCATGATTGATGATTGATGATTGATGATTGATGATTCATGATTCATGATTGATGATTGAAGGTTGATGATTGATGATTGATGAGTGAGAATTGATGATTGATGATTGATGATTGATGATTGATGACTGATAGTACATGATTGATGATTGATGATTCATGACTGATGATTGATGATTCATGATAAATGATTATTGATTCATGACTGATGATTGATGATTGATGATTGATGATTGATGATTGACGATTGATGATTGATGATTGATAATATATGATTGATGATTGATAGTTAATGATTGATGATTGATGATAGATGATTGATGAGTGAGGATTGATGATTGATGATTGATGAGTGATGATTGATGATTGATGATTGATGATTGATGATTGATGATTGATGATTGATGATTGATGATTCATGGTTGTGGATTGATAATTGATGATTGATTATTGATGGTTGATGATTGATGAATAATGAATGATGGTTAATGAGTGAATATTTATGATTGATGATTGATGATTGATGGTTGATGATTGATGATTGATGACTGATGACTGAGGATTGTTGATTGATGTTTGATGAGTGATGATTCATGATTGTTGATTGAGGATTGATGATTGCTGATTGATGATTGCTGATTGATGATTGATGATTGATGATTGATGATTGGTGATTGATGATTGATGTTTGATGATTGATGATTGATAATTGATGGTTGATGATTGATGATTGATGATTGATGATTGATGATGGATGATTGATGATTGATGATTGATGATTGATAATTGATGATTGATGATTGACGATTGATGATTGATGATTGATGATTGATGATTGATGATTGATGATTGATTATTGATAATTGATGATTGATGATTGATGATTGATGATTGATGATTGAAGATGGATGATTGATGATTGATGATTGATGATTGATGATTGATGATTGATGATTGACGATTGATGATTGATGATTGATGATTGATGATTGATGATTGATGATTGATGATTGATGATTGATGATTGATGATTGATGATTGATGATTGATGATTGATGATTGATGATTGATGATTGATGATTGATGATTGATGATTGCTGATTGATGATTGCTGATTGATGATTGCTGATTGATGATTGATGATTGATGATTGGTGATTGATGATTGATGTTTGATGATTGATGATTGATGATTGATGGTCGATGATTGATGATTGATGATTGATGATTGATGATGGATGATTGATTATTGATGATTGATGATTGATGATTGACGATTGATGATTGATGATTGATGATTGATGATTGATAATTGATGATTGATGATTGATGATTGATGATTGATGATTGATGATTGATGATTAATGATTGATGATTGATGATTGATGATTGATGATTGATGATTGATGATTGATGATTGATGATTGATGATTGATGATTGATGATTGATGATTGATGATTGATGGTTCATGATTGATGATTCATGATTCATGACTGATGATTGATGATTCATGATTGATGATTGATGATTCATGACTGATGATTGATAATTGATGTTTGATGATTGACGATTGATGATTGATGATTGATAATACATGATTGATGATTGATTATTGATAATTAATGATTAATGATTGATGATTGATGATTGATGATTGATGAGTGATGATTGATGTTTGATGATTGATGAGTGTTGATTGATGATTGATGATTGATGATTGATGATTGATGATTCATGGATGTGGATTGATAATTGATGATTGATTATTGATGGTTGATGATTGATGAATAATGAATGATGGTTAATGAGTGAATATTGATGATTGATGATTGATGATTGATGATTGATGGTTGATGATTGATGATTGATGATTGATGATTGATGATTGATGATTGATGATTGATGATTGATGATTGATGATTGACGATTGATGATTGATGATTGATGATTGATGATTGATCATTAATGATTGATGATTAATGAATGAAATGACGATTCATGATTGCTGATTGATAATTGATGATTGATTATTGATGGTTGATGATTGATGAATTATGTGTTAATGTGTGAATATTGATGATTGATGATTGATGATTAATGATTGATGATTCATGGTTGTGGATTGATAATTGATAATTGATTATTGATGGTTGATGATTGATGAATAATGAATGATGGTTAATGAGTGAATATTGATGATTGATGATTGATGGTTGATGATTGATGATTGATGATTGATGATTGATGATTGATCATTGATCATTAATGATTGATGATTAATGAATGAAATGACGATTCATGATTGCTGATTGATAATTGTTGATTGATTATTGATGGTTGATGATTGATGAATAATGAATGATGGTTAATGTGTGAATATTGATGATTGATGATTGATGGTTGATAATTGATGATTGATGATTGATGCTTGATGATTGATGATTGACGATTCATGATTGCTGATTGATGATTGATGATTGATAATTGGCGATTGAGAATTGTTGATTGATGAGTGATGATTGATGAGTGATGATTGATGAGTGATGATTGATGTTTGATGTTTGATGATTGATGATTGATGATTATTGATTGATGATTGATGATTGATGATTGATGATTGATGATTGATGATTGATGGTTGATGATTGATGATTGATGATTGATGATTGATGATGGATGATTGATGATTGATGATTGATGATTGATGATTGATGATTGATGATTGACGATTGATGATTGATGATTGATGATTGATGATTGATGATTGATGATTGATGATTGATGATTGATGATTGATGATTGATGATTGATGATTGATGATTGATGATTGATGATTGATGATTGATGATTGATGATTGATGATTCTTGATTGATGATTGATGGTTCATGACTGATGATTGATGATTGATGATTGATGATTGATGATTCATGACTGATGATTGATGATTGATGTTTGATGATTGACGATTGATGATTGATGATTGATAATATATGATTGATGATTGATTAATGATAATTAATGATTGATGATTGATGATTGATGATTGATGATTGATGAGTGATGATTGATGATTGATGATTGATGATTGATGATTGATGAGTGATGAGTGATGATTGATGATTGATGATTGATGATTAATGATTCATGGAAGTGGATTGATAATTGATGATTGATTATTGATGGTTGATGATTGATGAATAATGAATGATGGTTAATGAGTGAATATTGATGATTGATGATTGATGATTGATGGTTGATGATTGATGATTGATGATTGATGATTGATCATTAATGATTGATGATTAATGAATGAAATGACGATTCATGATTGCTGATTGATAATTGATGATTGATTATTGATGGTTGATCATTGATGAATAATGAATGATGGTTAATGTGTGAATATTGATGATTGATGATTGATGCTTGATGATTGATGATTAATGATTGATGATTCATGGTTGTGGATTGATAATTGATAATTGATTATTGATGGTTGATGATTGATGAATAATGAATGATGGTTAATGAGTGAATATTGATGATTGATGATTGATGGTTGATGATTGATGATTGATGATTGATGATTGATGATTGATCATTAATGATTGATGATTAATGAGTGAAATGACGATTCATGATTGCTGATTGATAATTGATGATTGATTATTGATGGTTGATGATTGATGAATAATGAATGATGGTTAATGTGTGAATATTGATGATTGATGATTGATGATTGATGATTGATGGTTGATAATTGATGATTGATGATTGATGATTGATGATTGATGCTTGATGATTGATGATTGACGATTCATGATTGCTGATTGATGATTGATGATTGGCGATTGAGAATTGCTATTTGATGAGTGATGATTGATGAGTGATGATTGATGTTTGATGTTTGATGATTGATGATTGATGGTCAATCATTGATCATTGATGATTGATAGTTCATGGTTGACGATTGATGATTGAAATTGATTATTGATTGTTGATGATTGATGATTGATGATTCATCATTGGTGATTGCTGATTGATGATTGATGATTGATGGCTGATGACTGATGACTGAGGATTGTTGATTGATGATTGATGATTGATGATTGATGATTGATGATTGCTGATTGATGATTGAAGGTTGATGATTGATGAGTGAGAATTGATGATTGATGATTGCTAATTGATGATTAATGATTGATGATTGATGATTGATAGCTGAAGATTGATGATTGCAAATTGATGTTTAGTAGTTGATAATTGTTGATTGATGATTGATGATTGATGATTGATGATTGAGGATTGATGATTGATTATTGATAGTTGATGATTGATTATTGATAATTGATGATTGATGATTGATGATTGATGATTTATGATGGATGATTGATGATTGATGATTGATGATTGATGACTGATGATTGATGATTGATGATGGATGATTGATGATTGATGATTGATGATTGATGATTGACGATTGATGATTGATGATTGATGATTGATGATTGATGATTGATGATTGATGATTGATGATTGATGATTGATGATTGATGATTGATGATTGATGATTGATGATTGATGATTGATGATTGATGATTGATGATTGATGATTGATGATTGATGATTGATGATTGATGATTGATGATTGATGATTGATGATTGATGATTGATGATTGATGATTGATGATTGATGATTGATGATTGCTGATTGATGATTGCTGATTGATGATTGATGATTGATGATTGATGATTGATGATTGATGTTTAATGATTGATGATTGATAATTGATGGTTGATGATTTAATATTGATGATTGATGATGGATGATTGATGATTGATGATTGATGATTGATGATTGATGATTGATGATTGATGATTGGTGATTGATGATTGATGAATGTTGCTTGATGATTGATGATTGACGGTTTATCATTGATCATTGATGATTGATTATTCTCTTTTGACGTTTGATGATTGAGAATATATTATTGATGGTTGCTGATTGACGATTGATGATCGATGATTGATAAGTGATGATTTCTGATCGATGATTGATGATTGATGAATGATGGGTTATGATTGATAATTGATGATTGATGATTGATGGTTGATGATTGATGTTTGATGATTGATGATTGATAATTGATGATTGATGATTTATCATTTATCATTGATGACTGATGATTGATGGTGGATCATTGATCAATGATGATTGATGATTGATGATTGATGATTGATGATTGATGATTGATGATTGATGATTGATGATTGATGATTAATGATTGATGATTGATAATTAATGATTGATGATTGATGAGTGATGATTGATGATTGATGATTTATGATTGATGATTGATAATTGATGATTGATTATTGATGATTGATGATTGATGATTGATGATTGATGATTGATGATTGATGATTGATGATTGATAATTGATGATTGATGGTTGATAATTGATGATTGATGATTGATCATTGATCATTGACGACTGAAGTTTGATGATGGATCATTTACCAATGATGATTGATGATTGATGATTGATGATTGATGATTGATGATTGATGATTTATGATTGATGATTGATGATTGATGATTGATGATTGATGAGTGAGAATTGATGATTGATGATTGCTAATTGATGAATGATGATTGATGATTGATAGTTGAAGATTGATGATTGCAAATTGATAGTTGGTGGTTGATGATTGTTGATTGATGATTGATGATTGATGATTAATGGATGATGATTGATGATTGAGGATTGATGATTGGTGATAGATGATTGATGATTGATGATTGATGATTGATGATTGATGATTGATGATTGATTATTGATGATTGATGATTGATGATTGATGATTGATGATTGATGATTGATGATTGATGATTGATGATTGATGATTGATGATTGATGATTGATGATTGATGATTGATGATTGATGATTGATGATTGATGATTGATGATTGATGATTGATGATTGATGATAGATGATTGGCGGTTGATGATTGATGATTGATTATTGATGATTGATGACTGATGATTGATGGTTGATGATTGATGATTGATGATTGATGATTGATGATTGATGATTGATGATTGATGATTGATGATTGATGATTGATGATTGATGATTGATGATTGATGATTGATGGTTGATGATTGATGATTGATGAGTGAGAATTGATGATTGATGATTGCTAATTGATGATTGATGATTGATGATTGATAGTTGAAGATTGATGACTGAAGATTGATGTTTGGTGGTTGATGATTGTTGATTGATGATTGATGATTGATGATTGATGATCAGTGGATGATGATTGATGATTGAGGATTGATGATTGATGATTGATGATTGATGATTGATGATTGATGATTGATGATTGATGATTGATAGTTGAAGATTGATGATTGCAAATTGATGGTTGGTGGTTGATTATTGTTGATTGCTGATTGATGATTGATGATTAATGGATGATGATTGATGATTGATGATTGATGATTAATGGATGATGATTGATGATTGAGGATTGATGATTGATGATAGATGATTGATGATTGATGATTGATGGTTTAAGATTGGTGATTGCAAATTGATGGTTGGTGTTTGATGATTGTTGATTGATGATTGATGATTGATGATTAATGGATGATGATTGATGATTGAGGATTGATGATTGATGATAGATGATATATGATTGCTGATTGATGATTGATGATTGATGACTGATGATTGATGATTGATAATTGATGATTGATGATTGATGATTGGCGGTTGATGATTGATGATTCATGATTGATGATTGATGATTCTTGACTGTTGATTGGTGATTGATGATTGATGACTGAAGATTGATAATTGATGATTGATGATTGACGATTGATGATTGATTATTGATGATTGATGATTGATGGTTGATGGTTCATGATTGATGATTGATGAGTAGTGACTGATGATTGATGATTCATGATTGATGATTGATGATTCATGACTGATGATTGATTATTGATGATTGATGATTGGCGATTGATGATTAATGATTGATAATATATGATTGATGATTTAATATTGATAATTAATGATTGATGATTGATGATTGTTGATTGATGAGTGATAATTGATGATTGATGATTGATGATTGACGATTGATGATTGATGATTGATGATTGATGATTGATCATTGATCATTGATGATTGATGATTGATCATTGATCATTGATCATTGATGATTGATGATTGATGATTGAAGATAGATGATTGATGATTGATGATTGATGATTGATGATTGATGATTGATGATTTATGATTGATGATTAATGATTGATGATTCATGGTTGTGGATTGTTAATTGATGATTGATTATTGATGGTTGATGATTGATGATTGATGATTGATGATTGACGAGTGATGATTGATGATTGATGATTGATGATTGATGATTGATGAGTGATGATCGCTGATTGATGATTGATGATTGATGATCACTGATTGATGATTGATGATTGATGATTGATGATTCATTATTGATGTTAGATGTTTGATGATTGATGATTGATGATTGATGATTGATGATTGATGATGGATGATTGATGATTGATGATTGATGATTGATGATTGATGATTGATGATTGATGATTGATGATTGATGATTGATGATTAATAATTGATGATTGATGATTGACGAATGATGATTGATGATTGATGATTGATGATTGATGATTGATGATTGATGATTTATAATTGATGATTGATGATTGATGTTTGATGATTGATGATTGATGATTGATGATTGATGATTGATGATTGATGATTGATGATTGATGATTGATGATTGATGATTGATGATTGATGATTGATGATTGATGATTGATGATTGATTATTGATGATTGATGATTGATGATTGATGATTGATGATTGATGATTGATGATTGATGATTGATGATTGATGATTGCTGATTGATGATTGATGATTGATGATTGATGATTGATCGTTGTGAATATCTGATTGATGATTCATGGTTTTGTATTGATAAATTATAATTGACGATTGATGATTGATGATTGATGATTGATGATTGATGATTGATATTTGATGATTGATGAATGATGATTGATTATTGGTGATTAATGATTGATGAATGTTGCTTGATGATTGATGATTGACGGTTGATCATTGATCATTGATGATTGATTATTCATGGTTGACGTTTGATGATTGAGAATTGATTATTGATGGTTGATGATTGACGATTGATGATCGATGATTGATAAGTGATGATTTCTGATCGATGATTGATGATTGATGAATGATGGGTTATCATTGGTAATTGATAATTGATGGTTGACAATTGATGTTTGATGATTGATGATTGATAATTGATGATTGATGCTTTATCATTGATTGTTGATGACTGATGATTGATGATGGATCATTGATCAATGATGATTGATGATTGATGATTGATGATTGATGATTGACGACTGATGGTTGATGATTGATAATATATGATTGATGATTGATAATTAATGATTGATGATTGATGATTGATGAGTGATGATTGATGATTGATGATTGATGATTGATCATTGATCATTGATGGTTGATAACTGATGATTCATGATTGATCATTGATCATTGATGACTGATGATTGATGATGGATCATTGATCAATGATGATTGATGATTGATGATTGATGATTGATGATTGATGATTGATGATTTATGATTGATGATTGATGATTGATGATTGATGATTGATGGTTGATGATTGATGATTCATGGTTGTGGATTGATAATTGATGATTGATGATTGATGATTCATGGTTGTGAATTCATAGTTGATGATTGATTATTGATGATTGATGATTGATGAATAATGAATGATGGTTGAAAAGTGATGATTGATTATTGATGATTGATGATTGATGATTGATGATTGATGATTTATGATTGATGATTGATGATTGATGATTCATGGTTGATGATTGATGATTCATGGTTGTGGATTGATAATTGATGATTGATGATTGATGATTCATGGTTGTGAATTCATAGTTGATGATTGATTATTGATGATTGATGATTGATGAATAATGAATGATGGTTGAAAAGTGATGATTGATTATTGATGATTGATGATTGATGATTGATGATTGATGGTTGACTATTGATGATTGATGATTGATGATTGGTGACTGATGATTGATGATTGATGATTGATGATTGATTATTGATGATTGATGATCGATAATGGATGATTGATGAGTGATGATTGATGATTGATGATACATGATTGATGATTGATTATGTATGATTGATGATTGGTAATTGATGATTGATGATTGTTTATTGATGATTGATGATTGATGATTTATGATTGATGATTGATGATTAATGATTGATGATTCATGTTTGTGGATTGTTAATTGATGATTGATTATTGATGGTTGATGATTGATGAATAAAGAATGATGGTTAATGAGTAAATATTGATGATTGATGATTGATGGTTGATGATTGATGATTGATGAGTGATGATTGATGATTAATGATTGATGATTGATGATTGATCATTGATGATTGATGATTAATGTATGAAATGACGATTCATGATTGCTGATTGATAATTGATGATTGCTTATTGATGGTTGATGATTGATGAATAATGAATGATGGTTAATGTGTGAATATTGATGATTGATGATTGATGATTGATGGTTGATGATTGTTGATTAATGATTGATGCTTGATGATTGATGATTGACGATTCATGATTGCTGATTGATGATTGATAATTGATGATTGGCGATTGAGAATTGTTGATTGATGAGTGATGATTGATGAGTGATGATTGATAAGTGATGATTGATGTTTGATGTTTGATGATTGATGATTGATGATTAATGATTGATGATTGATGATTGATGATTGATGGTCGATCATTGATCATTGATGATTGATAGTTCATGGTTGACGATTAATGATTGAAATTGATTATTGATGGTTGGTGATTCATGATTGATGATTCATCATTGGTGATTGCTGATTGATGATTGATGATTGATGACTGATGACTGATGACTGAGGATTGTTGATTGATGATTGATGAGTGATGATTCATGATTGATGATTGAGGATTGATGATTGATGATTGATGATTGATGATTGATAATTGATGATTGATGATTGATGCTTGATGATTGATGATGGATGATTGATGATTGATGATTGATGATTGATGATTGATGATTGACGAGTGATGATTGATGATTGATGATTGATGATTGATGATTGATGATTGATGATTGATGATTGATGATTGATGAGTGATGATCGCTGATTGATGATTGATGATTGATGATCACTGATTGATGATTGATGATTGATGATTGATGATTGATGATTGATGATTGATGATTGATGATTCATTATTGATGTTAGATGTTTGATGATTGATGATTGATGATTGATGATTGATGATGGATGATTGATGATTGATGATTGATGATTGATGATTGATGATTGATGATTGATGATTGATGATTGATGATTGATGATTGATGATTGATGATTGATGATTGATGATTAATGATTGATGATTGATGATTGACGAATGATGATTGATGATTGATGATAGATGATTGATGATTGATGATTGATGATTGATGATTGATGATTGATGATTGATGATTGATGATTGATGATTGATGATTGATGATTGATTATTGATAATTGATGATTGATGATTGATGATCGATGATTGATCGTTGTAAATATCTGATTGATGATTCATGGTTTTGTATTGATAATTGATAATTGACGATTGATGATTGATGATTGATGATTGATGATTGATGATTGATCATTTATATTTGATGATTGATAGATGATTGATCATTGATGATTTCTAATTAATGATTGATGATTGATGATTAATGATTGATGATTGATGATTGATGATTGATGATTGATGATTGATGATTAATGATTGATGATTGAAGGTTGATGATTGATGATTGATGAGTGAGAATTGATGATTGATGATTGCTAATTGATGATTGATGTTTGATGATTGATGATTAATAGTTGAAGATTGATGATTGCAAATTGATGGTTGGTGGTTGATGATGGTTGATTGATGATTGATGATTGATGATTAATGGATGATGATTGATGATTGAGGATTGATGATTGATGATTGATGATAGATGATTGATGATTGATGATTGATGATTGATGATTGATGATCGACGATTGATGATTGATGATTGATGATTGATGATTGATGATTGATGATTGATGATTGATGATTGATGATTGATGATTGATGATTGATGATTAATGATTGATTCTTGAAGATTGATGATTGATGATTGATGATTGATGATTGATAATTGATAATTGATGATTGATGATTGATGATTGATGATTCATGACTGATGATTGATGATTGACGATTGATGATTGATGATTGTAAACATATGATTGATGATTGACAATTAATGTTTGATGATTGATAATTGATGAGTGATGATTTATGGTTGATGATTGATGATTGATGATTGATGATTGATGATTGATGATTGATGATTGATGATTGATGATTGATGGTTGATGATTGATGATTGATGATTGATGGTTGGTCGTTGATGATGGTTTTTTGATGATTGATGATTGATGATTAATGGATGATGATTGATGATTGAGCATTGATGATTGATGACTGAAGATTGATAATTGATGATTGATGATTGTTGATTGATAATTGATGATTTGTGATTGATGATTGTTGATTAATGATTGCTGATTGATGATTGATGATTGATGATTGATGATTGATGATTGATGATTGATGATTGATGATTGATGATTGATGATTGATGATTGATGATTGATGATTCATGACTGATGATATATGATTGACGATTGATGATTGATGATTGTAAACACATGATTGATGATTGATGATTGACAATTAATGTTTGATGATTGATAATTGATGAGTGATGATTGATGATTGATGATTGATGATTGATGATTGATGATTGATGGTTGATGATTGATGATTGATGATTGATGATTGATGATTGATGATTGATGATTGAGGATTGATGATTGATGATTGATGATTGATGATTGATGATTGATGATTGATGATTGATGATTAATGGATGTTTATTGATGATTGAGGATTGATGATTGATGATTGATGATAGATGATTGATGATTGATGATTGATGATTGATGATTGATGATTGATGATTGATGATTGATGATTGATGATTGGTGATTGATGATTGATGATTGATGATTGATGATTGATGATTGATGATTGATGATTGATGATTAATGATTGATGATTCAAGATTGATGATTGATGATTGATGATTGATAATTGATAATTGATGATTGATTATTGGCGGTTGATGATTGATGACTGATGATTGATAATTGATGATTGATGATTGTTGATTGATTATTGATGATTTGTGATTGATGATTGATGACTGATTGAAATGTTGAAAATGGCGATACATACATTAAACCGTTTAAGCCACACCCAAATTTATTACTATCTGAAGGGATATAAGTTAACCAACTATAAACATTATGTGCAAGAAAAATGCAGCAACAAACGTATGCAACCAAATGGAAATCCATCAGGAAAACATAAATGCAATTAGCTACACCAAGACTCAGTTACACACTACACGTACCACATCTGCTGACCGTCCTCATGATCTCAGAAGGATAATACAAAATATCCTTTTTTCCTTTTATTATTTTATGAGGGTGTCGGCATTTCAAAGATGCGTTGATCATTATATGATGTCTTACAAAATAAGAAAAATTTTATAGAGGTTAAGGTGTTAGAATATGCATATGTAAATTCCTAAGTAAATAGCGACAATAGAATAAGGATAAGATATTTTAAGTATAAATACAAAAGATTATTTAGTAACGTAGTACCATGTTCACCGCCACACAAATAACTGCTAACAAAAAACACTGATGACATCAAAGGATCACATTTCCATACTCACATGGAATGCAAATTCCCTACTTCGGAACTCTGGTGAGTTGAAAGAGTTCATATTCGAACATAAATATGACATCATACTCATCCAAGAGACCTTTCTGAAGCCGGGAAACCGATTCCGCATCCCCAACTACATTTCATACAGAAATGACAGATTAACGGGAAGAGGAGGAGGCACGGCAATCTTCGTGAGGTGAAATGTGAACCACGATGTCATCAATACACCACACCTCCATCACATGGAAGCCACGGTTATAAAGGTACGAACCGACTCTCTGGAATTCTTTGTGATCTCAACCTACAGAACAGAATGCCGTTTCCACGCTGATGACCTCAAGACACTGATGTCCTTCAATGGTCCAATCTTCATCGCCGGAGACTTTAACGCCATACATCGCCTCTGGGGAGCTGTGAGAAGTAACAAAGCTGGGATCGAGCTACACAAGTTCAGCACAGCAAATCAAATAAGCCTGCATATCCCCAATGAACCCACCCACTACGGGCAAATACACGGCCACGCACTAGACATCGCTATTTCACGTAATTTCTTAAATGATGTTCGCTTAGAAGTCCTCGACGAACTATCATCAGACCACAAGCCCGTTCTTTTTCGAGTAGGAAACATCTTTCTAGATGTCCCCATACGGGAAAAAAGAATAACGGACTGGAAAGCTTTCCAAGTCGCATTAGCCAAAGAAATACACCGAACACCTGAAACGGCTGACGACATAGAGAAAACAATAGAAACTCTAACAGATAAAATCACGCAGGCAAAAGAGGACAATACGACCATAACTCCGAGAAGGGAAATGAATCCCTACGAACTCCCAGAAAATATTAAAAAACTCATAAGGAGAAGGAACAAAGTTCGGAGAAGAGCCAGGTACACAGGTGATCCTGGACAAAGAGTGAGAGCTACACGATTAACTAATGAAATACATGAAAAGATAAGCGAATTCAGAAACGAGCAATGGGAAAGCTTTCTACTAAGCTTTGACCCTGGCTCAGACAACTTCTGGAGAGTATCCAAGTATTTTCGATTGAGAGACAAGATACAAATACCTCCAATACATGGCCTAAACGGCCTAAAAAACAGTGCAGACAAAGCAGAAGCATTTGCGGACTCCCTTGAAATGCAATTCAGGGAAAATTCGTCTGACGACGAAGACCATGACTTTGCAGATGGCGTATCAGATTCGGCCGACAGGCTCCTGAGATCACACGAGAACAACGACCAAACAATACTGCCAACAGACATCCACGAAATCAAAGGACTAATACAAACTCTAAACAAACGAAAAGCACCGGGAATTGATACAATAACGAATACCATGCTAAAATGGCTACCCGACAATATACTACAAACATTGACGGACATAATAAATGCGATTTTCCAGCTGCGAAAGTACCCCAAAGCATGGAAATCAGCGACAATCATTGTTTTTCAGAAGCCTCAAAAGGACCCAACTTTTCCACAAAATTGGAGGCCAATCAGCCTCCTTTCATCGATGGCGAAAATTGCAGAAAGGGTGATTTTGCATCGTCTTAATGAGGCATTATATGACAGAAATATCATACCGGAAGAACAATTTGGCTTCAAAGCTAATCATTCCACAGAGCTCCAGCTCGTAAGGGTGGTCCAACACATAAGAACGGTCTAGAACGCAGGAAGTCAACAGGACTGGTTATGTTTGACATAGCCAAAGCCTTTGACAAAGTCTGGCATGCAGGACTAATATTCAAAATGCATGAATTCAACTTGCCACTACAACTCACCCAAATCATTGGCTCCTTCCTACAAGAAAGAACATTCCGCGTCAAAGTCGACAACAGCCTTTCAACCCTGCGACCCATAGAAGCTGGAGTCCCTCAAGGATCACCTATCTCACCGGTCCTTTACAATATATACACTGCAGATCTTCCCACTCTGCCTCGAACAGTAAAAATATCACTGTACGCTGACGACACCTGTATCTTCACCACAGGACGACAAGCAAAAGTCATAACGTCAAATTTGCAACGCTCAACGAACATCCTTCTGAAATACTTTCGCAGATGGAAAATCAAGATCAACTCGGACAAGACAAAAGCCATTTTTATAACCAGAAAACCACGACAAAATCCACAGACAATTACAATCGACAATGAACCCTTAGCTTGGAACAGAACCGCAAAATACCTCGGACTTACATTCGACGACAGACTTACTTGGAAACAGCACATACACAACAAACGAGGACACTTATTGGTCTCCTATCCTCACTCCACCCACTTCTCGCATCTAAAAAGCTTAGCTTAAAAAACAGAGTGCTTATTTACAAACAGATCATACGACCGACGCTACTGTACGGTAGTTCCGCTTTCTACCAAACGACAAAAACAAACAAAAAAGCACTCCAATCCTTCCAAAATCGAGCGATAAGGAAAATCTTGGGAACCCCATGGTATGTCCGAAATACGGACATATACAAAGACATCAACATAGAGACAGTCAAAAAATACGTACGAGACAAGGCTTTAAAGCTCTTTGACACAATAGACAACCACGACAACAGTACTATGGCGTTCTTAAGAACCATGAAGACTAAACCCAATTCCAGATACCCGAATATCCGCCAGATAACTATTTAAAATTTAAAGTAATTAAAGACAGACCGCGATGGATTGAGTGGGCATATAATGCTCACAGACAAGAGGGAGTCAAAGTGCTAAATCGCACTAACTCCATCAACCACATACTCCAGAGAGTAACGTAGAAGCAGTATTCCCGAGTTGCTGAAGGAAGCAACTAGTAAGAATTTAATGTAAAATTTTGTAACAGTTTTGAATGAATAAATTATTTTTTCTAATACAAACTCTACACAGAGTTTAATTAAAATTATTAATTTATATACCGCTGATGATTGGCACGCATTTGTTGAAGTATTAAACCTATCTCAAAATGATCTCAAAAATATTACTCCTTGAACAACCTCTTATGGTTGAAAATCTTTCCAGAAACTACGAAGAAATAAATAATTTCAATATCAACTATAAAGAGGAAAGCTCACCTCTTGCTCCATCTAACGGCCTCATCGACTTGCTACGAGTAACACACCTAAATCAGGAAGAGCGTATAGAACTCTTCAATGTGTGTCGGGAGTACGATGATATATTCCTCCGAGAAGGACAAAACCTCACATTTATAAACCAAGTCAAGCATCGTATCAGAAATTCCTATCCATACTATATCTTATGGGTACCCTTTCATCCACAAGGAAGAAGTGCGCAGACAAATATCCGATATGCTGAATCAAGGCATAATCCTTCCAAGTTACTCCCCTAGGAGAGCTACTGTGTGGATAGTACGGAAGAAACCTGATACTAGCGGGAAAGAAAAATGGCGCCTTGTCATAGACTACCGCAAATTAAATGAAAAAACAATCAGTGACAGATACCCCTCACTCAATATAAACGACATCCTAGATAAACTGAGAAAGTCCATGTATTCATAGACTTTTGATTTAGCTAGCGGTTTCCATCAAGTCGAAATAGATCCATATTTCCAAAACGGCCTTTACTGCTGAAGGAGGACACTATGAATCGGTACGGATGCCTTTCGGGCTTAAAAATGCACCCTCAACGTTTCAACGAGTCATAGACAACGTCTTAAAAGAACTTCAGGGCACCATTTGCCTCGTCTACTTAGATGATATAATTATATTTCCACATCCCTACAAAAACACATTGGGAATCTCAAAAAGGTCTTTGAAAGATTACGCGAAGCGAATTTCAAAGTGCAACTCGACAAATCCGAGTTTCTAAAAAAAGAAATAGCTTTTATTGGTCATTTGATTACAACGGAAGGAGTTAAAGCAAACCCAGACAAAGTAAAGGCAATCCTAAACTTTCCATTACCAAAACCCCGAAAGAAATTAAATCATTTCTTGGGTTATTCGGTTATTACCGAAAATTCATCAAAGACTTTGTGAAACTTAAAAAGCCTCTTACGCAGTGTTTGAAAAAAGGAAAAAAATCGAATTCACTTCCCAGTATACACATTCATTCAACGATTGCAGAAATATCCTGATTAATGATCCTCTTCTCCAACATCCTGACATGAAAAAACCTTTTGTATTAACAACTGACGCCAGCCACTTTGATCTTGGTGCCATTTTATCACAAAGATTATTTATCATTTTATCACCATTATCAGTTACTATCTACTATTCTACAATAGAGAGATATATATATATCTGGCAATATATATGGCAAGCCCGTACTATCCAAATGTTAGAATTTTCAGAACAAAACGTTCTCTAACTGTTTAAGAGATGCATTCCGACCAATCGTCGTACTGTCATTTATAGTACAGATTAAATCTTCAATATGATCCAAGAAGTATACTCAAAACAGTTTTCAGGATCCAATAATCTCAAACTTGTAAGATGTACATCAATAGTCCAAGACATTGTAGAAAGTGATGAACAAGATGCTCTAATCAATGATTACCACCAGAAAAACAATCATCGTGGCATCAATGAAACCCTTCTTCACCTCAAAAGAAAACACTACCTTCCTCAAATGAAAACTAAAATTACACAAATCATCAATAATTTCGAGCAATGCCAAACACTTAAGTATGACAGACAGACCACAAATACCAAAATTTCAATTTCCCGAAGTTGCCAAAAAACCCCTTGAGATTATACATACAGACATTGACACAGTAGACAAACAGTACATTTTTACCATCATTGACAAATTTTCAAAATTCGCTGCTGCTTACATATTACCTGCAAGAAATAGTTTATCAATCATCAATCTTTAAAACATTTTATCAGCCTCCACGGAATACCAGAAATATCATTACAGTTGTAACAGATCAAGGAACTGAATTCACTTCCAAAATCTATAAAGACTTCTGTAAACAATACAGCATGAACCATCACATGACCTCATTTCAACAAACCAGCAGTAATGCCCCGGTAGAAAGATTCCACTCAACATTAACTGAAACATATAGAATTATATATTATAAGAACAAAGATAAAGATCCTGCAGAGATATTGAATGAAGTAATCATAACTTACAATAATGCAATACACTCATCAACCAAATATACACCTTTGAACTCTTTTACGGTAGAACATATAAATTTAATAATTATATAGAAACTACTAGCAGACACGAATAATTAGAGCAACTAAGAGAATTTCAAACTAAATTACAAGCAGAAATCAAAACACGCTTAGAAGAACAAACACAAAAAAGGTTAAGGAAAGTAAACGAGGACAGAGAAGATCCCGAAATTCAGAATGAAGGATCTATCGTGTTTAGGAAAGATATAGGTGAAATAGGCTTACTCGATTTACAAAACATAGGGTTAAGAAAAACAATAATGTAACAATTATAACAGATTAAACCCAAAAGATTCATAAAGCTACGATTAAAAAGAACCTTAATACAATACTTAATATATAAATACTCAATACAATAATACAATAATCAATAATCTTAATACAGACGAATACTAGCAATACTCGGGCAGAAAATGGAAATTCAACAACGGAATATTACCAATGGAATTGGGCCATGCAAGGTAAATTACGTCCTATAGCAACCTAATACACATAATACAATTAGATAAATACAAAGACAACATAAACAAAATTTCATGTTCACTTCAAACTTTCGAAAACAACGCAGATTTAATCGATTTTCTAAGAATAACACAAAATAAACTGAGTCAAGTCAGTAACAAACTGTTCACATAATGCCTGATGTATGAAACGCGGATTAATAAATGGATTACGAACAATTATTAAAGGAATAACCGGCAATTTATATGATAATGATGCTGTTAACATTAAGAAACAAATAAATAAATTACTAAACAATGAAAATAAATTGAACATTGAGATGAATCAACAATCCAAACTTAACGGGCAAATGATAAAACGTTTCGAGGATATTACGAATCATATTAATCAACAACAACATGCTACAACAAGCTATCTTAAATACATAAACGAGAACTCCCGGAATCAAATTAGAACAGAACGCAAAAATCTTAAATACGCCTTTTAAACGATCACTTATACTGCATCTCAGAAGCTATACTTTTGGCCAAATTAAATGTAATTTCCAAATTGATATTAAGCCCACAAGAATTGCTAGAATTACGCCATTTATTCCATAACTAAAATATAAATATTACTTCTAGCATATGTATAAATTATTTTGCCTTGAAGCTTATTCCAATGGAACCAACATAATTTTCAATATAAAAATCCCAATTGTATCAAACGAAACTAAGTCCCTATTTCATATGCCAAATGTCAAAACGTCGCAAGGACATTTTACTGCAAACGCAACCAACATTGGAAGCCGATCGAAGAATCCAAATGCACGGCTAAGATCCTGAAGAACGAAGCAGCCCAATGTGAACTACACAATCGATGAAACGACGTGCGAATTTTTGAACTGGTACTGAATCATCTCGTCTCGCCTCACCTGTAGTCCTGGTAAAGAAAAAGGATGGAAGCACACGTTTTTGCATTGAGCTTTTGCATACAGGTAGCTGAATGATGTCACAGAAAAAACAGCTACCCGCTTCTACGCATCGACGACATTATGGATACAATGGCGTATTCGAAGTAGGTCTCTACTCTTGACTTAAAGAGTGGGTACTGGCAGATTGAAATCAATAAAAAAGACAGAGGGAAAACTGCATTTTCAGTGGGTACAGGATTGTGGCAATTTTAAGTGATGTCATTTGGGCTTTGCAATGCTCCAATGCTGCTGCAATGTTCTCAAGGCTACGACGGGCTAACTTTAAGCTGATTCCAAAGAAGTGCACACTTTTCGTAAAATAGCTGGGACATGATGTATCGGCAAAAGGTGTGAAAACGGACCCCGAGAAAATAGAAGCTGTTAGAAGTTGGCCGAAACCTAAAAGCAAACGGCAACTTCGAAGTTTCTTTGGACTGGCAACTTATTATCGCCGATTCGTTAAAGATTTTGCAAAAATAGCGAAGTGTCTCCATCAGCTGACAGAAAAGAATCGCCCCTTTATCTGGAATGAGCAGTATGAAAATGCCTTCGAGATGTTGAAGAATAAGCTCTGTGAATCACCGGTTCTAGCGTACCCCTTTGTCCTTTGATTACGTACCAGTCCTTTGATAACGAAATCGTCCATCGGAAAGGAAGACTTAAATTCAAATTCAAATTAATTTATTGGGTGATTTTTTCATACTATATACAATCATTATTTACAATATTTTCTTAACCTAATACTTAGCCTACGGGCTTTGCCTAATGGCTGTGCCCAGAACTCTATACTAACATTTGTTTAATATCAAAAATTATTACTTATATATCAAAAAAGAAAATTATTATTACTAACATTTACACCCTAAATGTGACCTCTGTTGTTTTTGGTCGTTTTATATTTATTTAATTTAAATCTTGATTTATATACAATAATTATTAATAAAATTTTTGTATTAATTTTTTTGTTAAATTTTTAATACAATATTTTACTTATAACTATTATTAAAATTAATTTCTTAATCTATCCGTTGGCTACCTCCATCGCTCGACTATCTGCCGCGTTACTAATAGTGGCGGTCTCGTGCTCCGCCATACGCCTTGCAGCTCGTTCGGTCAACATCTTGGCGTAGCTGTGAACCGGCTCCACATCTGCCTCCCGGTATAGATATCGGTTGGGGTAGGACCGTCCGTCCCCCCTTTTGAACACTCCAGTGCAAGCCCGAAGGATTTTACGTTCCAATAATCTTATCTTGCCCCATTTGTATTTTGGTGCTGCCTGCCATATCAGCACTGCGTACAGGAGTATGGGCCTGATTAGAGCTTTGTAAGCAATAATCTTGACCCGCTTGCTGGTCGTTGACTGTTTCCTGAAAAGAGGCATAAGAAGATGGTATGCATAAATGGCTTTCTTCCAAGCAGAATCTACGTGAGCACTGAAGGTGTTTTTTGTATCGAAAATCACCCCCAGATACTTCGTTTGTTTGGAGCAGTGCACCACCTGCCCGTTCAATTTTACTCTGGTACCACAGATGTTCTTTGTTCGACGTCCATATTTTTGATGTGGGTCCTTGAACACAATCAGCTCGCTTTTCCTAGCGTTAACCCTCATCCCCCACTTTCCGTAGTACGCAGTTAACGAGTCCAGGTACCTTAGGAGTCTCGTTCGCGCAAAGCGGAGATTATGCTCAGATGACCACGCCAATAAGTCATCAGCAAAGAGATTCACCTCGATTCCAGGTTTAAATTCATCTCTGATGCCGGGAATATCAGACGTGAATATATTAACGAGAAAAGGGCCTAGAATAGACCCCTGAGGGACCCTCGAATCGATACCAAAGGGTTCGGAACTAGCTCCACCAGACACCGCAAAGGCAGTACGTCCCCTGATGAAACTGCCTACTATTTTTATAACACTCACCGGGAACCCAAATTGAATTAGTTTGTAGATAAGTCCATCGATCCAAACCGAATCAAAAGCTTTTTCTACATCAATGAGGCACGCTACTACGACCTTTCTGGCCTACCAATTTCTTTTTATACTGGCTTGAAAAACAGCCAACGCGTCTACCGTTGAATGAGCTCTTTTAAAGCCGAATTGTCTTTCCGGTACAGTTCCTGCTTCTTCAGAGAACTGTGTGATGCCTTGTAGGATCACTCTTTCCAGTAACTTCCCTACGTTGGACAGAAGAGATATCGGACGAGTATTGACTACGTCAGTACTGTTGGACTCTTTCGGAATGACAAATATTTTGGCGCATTTCCATTGCTGAGGGAAGTAGCAAATGTTTATGCAGTTGTTTAGAAGGATTGCGAGAAGAACAAAATAAGTATGGGTAAAGTTTTTTTATAAAGAAATTTGAAATTCCATCAGCCCCAGCCGATTATTTGGAATTTTGCTCTAGTGCGAGCATCCTGAGTCTCTCAGGGCTCACAAACAGGGTACTGCCAATAGGAGCGTCCGACGGATTCGAATCGGAAAATCTAGTCAAGCACAAGTTTTTGTGGTCCCTGTCGAACGTTGATATTGTTCTCTTTACTAATGAATTGAAAGCAGAGTCCTGACTTGCTTTCTCCTCTTGAAGAACAGTCGCAAAGTGGTTTGCGATGGAGTCAGCAACGGCCTTTTCATCCATGAGCATGGATCCGTTATAAGTGAGGACTCCTGGCAGGCGCTTCCGACCAGTTATTTTATTAATTTGGGGGAACATACAGGCACCTGGTCGAATGTTTGCTAGGGTCTGTTCGAATCTCTCATTGGCAAAATCAGATGTTCTTCTCGAGATCATTATATTAAGGGAGAGTATAAGGAGGTGAACCCACTGATACTCCCAGTTAACTACATTCAAGTTGCGATGGTATATTCTTGAGAGTAGTTTTCTGAGGGTGCTACGTCTGCGATGAAGCTCCAAAATGTCCTGTGGTAAATCTCTATAAAGGTAATTCCTGGAGGAGTTTTTTATGGAGATCTTTGAGATGACCGTATTAAGGGTTGAATTTAAACAAACGATTCCCTCTTCGATTTCGGTGGTTGTGAGATTTTTCGATCTGTTGATTGAAATATCGTCAAGTTTTCCACTCAAGTCAGCACTAACTGCTTCCCAGTCGATACGCTTGTATGGGATAAAGAGCTGAGGGTCTGCTACCTCCAGCTTTACACCCTTTTTCACTCTTATGGTCAGCTCTACCAAAAGATGGTCAGACTTGGCGTCGATAACTCCACATTCGAAGTTCCTCCAGCTGTGGGAGATATTTACCAGGTTGGTAGACACAATGAAAAAATCAATAGTTGACGAGCTTCTTCGGAAGGTGGGCTCGCTTGGCGCAATCAAAATGAGATCCATATTTCCTTGCACCCAGTTGAACAGAGCCGTTCCATATCCATTTGATACGTGATTTCCCCATGAAGGATGTCTTGCATTGAAGTCACCCCCTATCGCAAAGAAATCGAACTTTTCACACAAAGTAAGGGCTATTTCCAAGTCTTCAATGAGATCCCCTCCCGAATATCCGTGTTTAACGTATATTCCAACAAATGCAAAGGTGAACCCTCCCTCCCTTCACACTTGGAAGACAGTGTCTTTGAATTTTGAGATGCTCCCTGAAGGCCATAGCTACTCCAAGGATTCCATATGGGTCGTCATCCCTTATGACTTTATATTTCCCCAAGTGAACTTTGTGTTTACTTTTCAGTCTTGTTTCTGAAATGAACAAGAAATCTGGTCTATGCATGTCCAAGTATTCTTGAACAGAGTTTCTTTTGAAATGTGGAGCTAGCGAACAAATGTTGACGATGGAGAGCTTAATGGAGCTCATCGCGACAACAGATTTTGAAGGCGAAGTCTAAATACGCCGCCTTTTTCTCACTCAGGTTAGTGAGTTTTTTATATTGTGGAATGAATGAGTCCACTTTGCGGATGAGAGTGAACAAGTCACACCCGAAGAATTGATTGCAGTCGTTATTCATGACAGAATTTCTGTCTTTTTGCTGCTGTTGACTATTATTCGCTTTAGTTTGCCGTACAGGCTGGGTTGCAGCTGGCTTGGCTGCACCCCTTGCTATATTAGCGAATGAGACACCATTTCGAATGGTGTTTTTTAAGTCTTATAAGATTGCGTCTCCTCTCCTCAGCCTCTTTGGCCTTAGGACAGCCCCTGAAACTCGCGGGGTGGCCTTTGCTGTTGCAATTTACGCAGAAAATCGCATCTTTCCGCTCTTCCTTTTCAATAGGGCAGTCTTTTGACTGGTGGTGTTTGTCACACTTGACGCAACGAGGTTCCATTCCGCAATTTGAAGCTACGTGTCGAAATCGTTGACAATTGAAACACTGCGAGGTATTTGATTTAGTCAAACGCTCCCATTGTACCATTTGGTGTAGGAGCGTTTTTACGTTCATAGCCTTATTGACGTCAAAGTCTGGCTTAAATTGAATAAGGAAGGAAGAAAGAGTTTTCTTTTCCTTCCTTGAGGCCACCGTTGAGAACCTTTTGGCTCCCAAAACATCCTCCCCTAGGATGGCTTGGAGTTCTTCCTTGACATCATTGTCTTCGTAGGAAGTGTGCACACCCTTTAGCAACAGGGTCAGTTTTTTCTCAGTTGGGAGCGTATAGGTGTAGCATGCCACCTTGTCCCATTTTAAGAAGTCAAAGAGACTTTTATGGTCATCTATAGTTTTAGGATGTAACGATGTTCGTGTAGAACTGTTGACGGTTACATCAAATTTTGGAGCATCAAGCTGATTTTTTTCACATGCTCGATGGATTCTCTCCCTGAAAAGCTTAAGATTAAGCCTATAGCACACTATTGGTGGAACCCTCTGTTTCTTAGGGGCAGCAATGTTAGTTGGGTTTCCCTTAGCTCCGATAGCTATTCTACGCCCTGGTGGTGTGACTTCAGATTTAGTGATAGCTGAAGCTTTTGAAACCGCAGCCTGAAGCTGCGGGAAACTCCTTCCACTCACGTTTTGAGGTTGGCTCCGGAGTTGGAGACACAATTGGCCTTTTCCGACCAACCTCCTCCCGGACCACTTCCATTGACTCTTCCTGATCGGACTCACTGTCACAATCCGTCAGAGCGTCTCCTTCTGTAGTGCTACACTCATCTACAGCTAGATCTTTTGCTGGGACTTGCAATTGGAGTTTGCAACTTGCTATGAAATCTAGCAAGAACTCCTCCTTTATATTACCCCGAAATTTTTGGCAAAACCTCTTCAGGTTTTTCTTAGCTTTCCGCGTGAAAGCAGCCTTTGCCGCGGAAAGCTCCCCCTCCGCTTCTGAGTCACCCATTCCGGCTATTTCCAAGACAGATCTTGGATGCGGAGTTAAATTAAAGGGACCCCTTCCAGACAATTTGATTAACATGTAACGATATTTTAATTAACAGTTAATGTTCCTGAGCCTCGGCAAGAAATTAAGGGTTAAGGCCTCGGTTCACCCACTGTCCTATTATTTAAACTAATTATAAAATCGAAAAAGGGACCGCTTCAAGGCAGCTTAATTGACACTTAATGATGTACTAATTAATGGATAATTATGTTCAGCAACCTGCCGGCCTCGGCAGGAAATTAAGGGCTTAGGCTTCGGTTCGCCCACTGTCCTAATAATATTAAAACTAATTATGAAACTATAATAAACGAATGAATGGATATTATCAGCTCCTTGCCAGCCTCAGCAAGAATTTAAGGGCTTAGGCCTCGGTTTGACAACTGATAATAATTTCCTAGCTAAATAATATCACTCTTCTAGCTAAAACACTTTCCTAGCTAACACAACCTGTCACTCCGACGGTTGAAACCTATCTTCTATCTATCGAAAGGAAGAGTTGGTGGAAATGCCGACGCTTTATCCCGTCGCTAGCCGATGATGATATTGGACCATTGTTGGTATGGAAAGGGACAACAGGACGTCCCGAGTGGAAGGACATATCGGCACACGGCACAGTATTAAAAAGCTTTTGGGCTAAATGGGACACCCCTTCAGGCTGAAGATGGAATGCGAAACGAAAATGGTAAACGGCAGAAATGAAACGGCACTTCATATAGGAAGCAAATTGTTCTTCCTAAGAGTGGGTTCAAAGGAATGCTAAAGGAGATGCATGAAGGAACATCGGGAAGTAAACCTGGGGTGGAAAAGACCCTGACAAAGGTGCGAGAATGATCTTACTGGCTCCACGCATACATACATACATAAATATGAATACATGGATGCATACACACATACTTATCTGCGCACGTAAAGACGTACATACATACATACATACATTCAAATGCAGTTTTTCGGTCGTCCTGAGCGGTCGTGTGGGACATTGCGTGTGCGTTGCGCTACTCATTGTGCAGAGTTATCGTATGTGCTAACAAGACGCAGGATAAATCCTGTCGTCATAAAAGTGAAAGCGACGCTTACTAGTTGAACAACTGTGTGTATTGTGATGATGCCAAGCGCGGGAAAATAGTGAAAGTGACTCTAACGAGAATTTGTGAACTGTGTGTGCGATTGAGTCAATAGCCATGCATGGCGATATTGAACGCTTTAGAATTATGATTTCCTTCGCGGATTGGTTTTAAAAACTAAGAAACTGTGTAAAGTTTTCAACTTGTGACGTGTGCATTGATTATTCGTGCTTCGACTGCCGCGATAATCTGTGTTAATTTCATGCTATCGAAACCGTCTGATAAACGGAGTGGTGTTACTGTCGATTTATCCCCTAACTGGTCCCACGGGGGCCTGATTGAGCAAAACCATTTATTTTATCGCCCCCAAAAGTGTGGTGAAGGGCTTGTCCCTTTTGAATTTTACTGTATCCCATTGAAAAAATAACAAAAGAACAAAATGAGCAAAGAACCAGGATGAAGCGAAAGAAGTGAACATGAGCGAAGACGAGACGGGAGCCTACACTACGGTAGTCGCCAAAAGAAACAGGAAGAAGCAGAAGGCGCAGCAACCCGAAAAGGCGGAGGTACAAACTATAAAGACAAAAATAAGTGAGAAGCAAGTTAAAACAAATAAGTTGCCGCCCATTAATGGGTTCCACCAGGACTCTAATGACCTGGTGAAGCTCATTAAAGAGTGCGCTTTACTATTAAGAGAATTACTAATTCACAAACACAAATCAAGGTTGAGAAGTTGGAAGATTTCAGGAATGTGAAGGAAGTCCTCAAGAAAGCAGAGGCTCCCTTCTATTCATTTACTCCAAAAGAGGAGAAAACGCAGACGTTCCTACTGAAGGGACTCTGTCAAGGGTACGACCCGAGTGAGCTTCAAAAAGAACTTGAATCCAAGGCTGAGACAGTGAAATTCGTTTCAGTGAAACCTTTCACTACGCGTCGCTCTATAGTAGAGAAGCGAGTCCTCCCCATATATCTCGTGCAAATATCGCACGAGAGCTCTGCAGCCGAACTACTCAAGTTGAGGTTCCTCAACCATCAAGTAGTTCGGTTTGAGAAATTACAAAAAAAAGACATCATGCAGTGCTTCAGATGTCAAAGATTTGGGCACAGTTCGGCGAACTGTAACATGCAGTTCCGCTGTGTCAAATGCAGCGTTGTCCATGAACCTGGCAAGTGCGGGTTGGGGGAAAATGATGGCAAAGACAAGATCTTTTGCGTTGACTGCAGGACATATGGACATCCTGCTTCCTCCAAGGGCTGTCCAGCATATGAGAAAATTAAAAAACCAATGCGGATTGAGCGCGCCCCACCAAGCCGTCCGCTGATAGCCCCGGCTCCAATTACCCCTGGAGTATCTTTCGCAGCTGTTGCGAGGGGTACAGTTGACCCAGCACCCCAAAAGAGGGATGAAAGCGATTTGACCGCTATGTTCAAGATCATCTTGGACAGGTTGGGTAAAATCGAGAACACCCTGATCTATCACAGCTCCAAAATCAGGGGCCTTATAAGTACGTCTAGCTATTCCCATGACCAATACTAGACACCTCTCTGCAGTTTTGGCTCGAGATGAACTTCATTTAATAGCTGTGAATGTCAACTCGATAGCGAGTGTCTACAGGAGGTCTGATCTACTGGATTTTGCATCTGAACACAAACCTGACATTATACTGCAGAACGAGACTGAACTCAACGAAAGACATAACGTACAGTTCAAGGACTACAACTTCATACGTACTGACAGACCCAACTCGACTAACGTAGGAGGGACAGAAATAATGCTCTCACGACACATCAAGTACGAACACGTAAACAGACCAGAATTCAGTGGATTTAAAATCCTAGAGTTGACATGCATAAAGCTTGAAATTCAAGGCGGCTAACGTCTCTTTGTTATCTCCGCATATGCATCGAGTACGAAAAATTTGAGAACGAAATTCAGGGAAGAGTTCAGCCTCGTGTTTGAACTTCTTCGACTAGATGATCCCAGTAATTATTATGTTCTAGCAGGTGACCTGAACGCAAAACATAGCGACTGGCTGAACGAGTACGCCAATCCACGGGGAGTATTTCTAAAACGATGGATTGATGAGAATCAAATGGAATACCGATGCCAGCTCGTCGGGCCGGGTACTCCTACATTGCCTCGATCTGGATCGTATCTGGATCTTTGCATAGTTGATATGCGTTTGAATCTTACTGGCTTGACAGTGGACAACAAACTGCAAACGTTGCACTATGACAGCGACCACAAAGCAATTCAAATAAAGATTGCTAAAGAGAACCGTGACTTATTCCTACTTACTGCCCAACAAATACAATTACAGAAAAACAAATTGGACGAAATTCAACCAAACACTAACACAAATACACGACCCACTTGTACAAAACTCAACCACCTACATTCCGAACAATACAAACTTTACTAATGACCAAATTGACGAATACATAAACGAAACAAACAAACTGATACTCACTGCAATGGATGAGACCATACCAAAAATCACACCACGAAACAACATGGACCAATACTTGACCCGACGCATCAAGAAACTTAAAAAGCTCAAAAGTATGATTCTGACGCATATTAACAGTATATATAGGAGTTCCGCTGCGAGATGGCATCCGCATTTAAAAACTCTCAAAGAAATCATGAAGGCTGTGCGTTATCTCATCAAGTTGAGCTTTACTCAAGAAGTAAACCAACAATGCGCTGAGAAAGCACAGAGCATTCATCCTCAGGATCCCGACGGAATGTTCAGCCAGATCAACGCTTTCTTCAGGTCGAAGAATCCGGCAACGGTGTCGACTTTGAAAATCCCGTTAGAACATGATGAATATAGGACCATGGAAACAGATGCACCTGACAACATTCAACCTCCCATACAATACGAAACTGTCACAAACGAGACAGAAAAATTAGATGTAATTGGTATGAGTATGGAATCAGTCCATCGACAAAACTCAAATCTAGGTAGTTCTCGATTGATAGAAACGGTCAAAAATAAAGTTGAAGAATTCCTGACTTCTTGCAGTCGAGAACCGACTCTCCATTTCAGTGAGTCATTAAATTCAAATATGCTACCACAGAACAGTTTGAAAGACTATTTTGTGTCGAAGGAGGATGTACAGCATGCCTTTCGGACACTTAATAACAAAAAATCAACTGGAATTGATGGCATACCCAACATTGTCCTCAAACACTTACCAGAAACCAATAATAACGGAATTTACTTGCATTTTCAAGAATGCACTCAATAATAAATACTTTCCACAAAATTGGAAGAAGGCCAGGGTCATTCCAATTTTGAAGAAAGGAAAAGATCCTAGCGATCCGAAAAGCTATCGACCGATAAGCTAATTGTCGAAAGCAGGCAAAGTCCTTGAGAGTTTCTTGAACAGAAATATCAAGAAATACCTCGAAGACACAGATATCATCAGCAATAGTCAGTTTGAATTTCGCAGAAGTCATTCTACTATCCATGCTACCACGAAAGTGATAGGTTTCATACCACCGGAAGCATTTCCTTACTTAGATGGAAAGAGACTTATCGTTGATGGAAATGGAATACCTGTTATCTACCACATTTACAGACGAAACACTGACAAGAGACTTATATACGACGACAGTATAGACACCCACAATACTGAGGTAGATTTACGATATTCGATGCATATGTGGCATAAACAGAGAAACCACCAACAGTATTGGTGGCTGGAGTGAGATTCTAGTGGTCAGGCGAACGGTTGGCGTGTCTATGATACGCGGAGTTGTTAATTGTCGTGTTTTCATAATGAACATAGCAGCCTTGATTTGTGTTTTAAGTAGAATATCATATAACAATGTAAATAACTTGTACATAGTTAGCTTTATTTAATTTTTCATATCTACGTTAATCTAGTATCCTTTACCACAGGACAAAAAACAACAATAGATATAGATATATATATATATAAAAGTGAAAAATAAAAACAAAATAAATTAATATGAAACCATTCAAAAACTAACAATAAACGTAAGTCATTAAACTAGGACTTAAGAAACTTTAGCGATAGCCAAATAATACATGTAATTTTACTTTCTGCTCCTCTATATGTCTTCTTCTCTTCCTTCTATTGTTATTATTTATTTGTTATTTCTACTTTTGCTTCAATTTTCCTCCTTCTCTTTGTACATAAGGTAGTATTAAGATCCGAAATAAAAGTAAATATAATGCGTTTAAAAAAAAACATTAAAAGCATTAACAAAATATTAAACTATAACTATAGAAAACTTAATAGTTAATAGCTAGATTAAAACAAACTGAAATAGTATTTAAAAAGTATTAATATACGACGATATTATTAGCAAAAACAAATAACGCTGCACACAACTATTCAGAAGGGAGCCGACCACGCGTCTGAGCCGCGCGGCATGGTACCTCGTAGAGCTACAACCCCCCTCCGCGTCGCCCGAAAGCAACGCCACTCCTCGCCCGCCGGCCAGGCGCAGCGTCATGTTTTGCACATCATTCATGCGGCGTGTGTGAAAATTATATCGGAGTTATTTTAAAATTGTAATATCTTCTAAGATGTTCATTGAAATTAAGTGATGTCAAAGACAATTTCGTTCACAATTAAATACTCTTAATCAACAACACATTTATTTGGATAAAGATTAATATTATTATGTTGATACAACTCTAACAAATAATTGGTAATAATGCATTAATTTCGACCAAATTTGATTACCATAAAAACGATTCTAGTGAGTTAACCTTAAAAGATAGACATATACTGTCGCGGACATTTTTTTAGATCATTTCAAGAGAAATAACTCTTTCATACATATTTTTTTGGTATCTTGAACCGTTTTCGCAGCGCACGCAACGGAAGCCCTCAAAGATGAATAATTTTCCCCGTTTTTCCCACATTTTCCATTATTTCTTTGCTCCTATTAGTTGCAGCGTGATGTTATGTAGCCTAAAGCCTTCCTCGATAAATGGTCTATTCAATGAAAAAAGAATTTTTCAATTCGAACCAGGAGTTCCTGAGATTAGCGCGTTCAAACAAACAAACAAACAAAAACACAAACAAACTCTTCAGCTTTATAATATTAGTATAGATTAATATTACGGTTAAGTCGTTTTAGAACATATTCCTTATTGTATTTATTATACAGACAAAATATCATTATGATTATAACAAATATTATGGATGTTGCTATGGATTACGTGTATTCCTCCGCGATGATTGCGTCTACTGTTCAGCGTGAAACGTCAGTTCAATTCCAATTTGTCGTGAAATAGTTTTATGTTTGTCCGTTGATATCTGGATGAAACGGTGTACCACGGCTCATTCACGCTTTAATTCGTTTTCCGACCTCCTCTTGGTCGCCTCTTTTTTGGGATGGGTGATGTTTCTGATCTCATTCTCCCGTAGAACTCCTTTAATGACCGTGGTTTCGGTTCTCTGGTTTCGATAGTCCCAATCGTCGTGGATACGTCATCTGGAGCTTTAAGTGTGTTTTCCAAAGGTTGCGGTACGTACTCTTCTAACAAGTCCTTTCTATTTTCAAAATTCTTGTCGAACAGATCGTCCAATTCCGCACGAAGTTCTTTGCGCTCGTTTAGCGTATCGTCCTTCTCTACTGGGGTTAACTGTTATCCAGTGCCATCTAGGGTCGGTATTGCAGTATGTATATATTTGTTGATCAGAAGATTGAAAAATTCGGGTTAGCATGAAATCCACGTAATATAAGTTGATTCGTATTTTCATGGACTAATGTACTGTTCGTTGATTGTTTATATGACAATTGTTGTTTTGCTATATCATACAACGTTGCGTTTTTAGACAATTAAATTTAATTTAGTAAACTAGTTTACAGGATTAAATGGTTATGTCAAAAAGGATATAAATGTTAAAACGCTCCTACACCAAAAGGTGCATTGGGAGCGTTTGACGAAATCAAACACATAATAGTGTCTTAACTGCCAAAGATTTGAACCTGTTGCCTCGAACTGTGGAATGGAGTCCAGGCGCGTCAAGTGCAACAAATACCACCAATCAAAGGACTGCCCCATTGAAAAGCAAGAGAGAAAAGATGCAATCTTCTGTGTTAATTGCAATAGTAAGGGTCACCCCACGAGTTTCAGGGGATGACCCAAGGCCAAAGAGGCTGAGGAGAGGAGACGGAATCTCCAAAAGAAGAAGGAAGAAAGGAGGGACTTAGTCACTTCTTCCTTAAAAAACACCATTCAAAATGGAGTCTCATTCGCTACTATAGCAAGGGCTGCAGCCAAGCCAGCTGCAGCTCAGCTTCTACGGCAACCCAAAGTAAATACTGACTTAAAGCAGCATGGAGAATGAAATACTGTCATGTCCAATGACTGCAAGCAATTCTTCGGGTGTGACTTGTTCACTCTCATCCGCAAAGTGGATTCATTCATTCCACAATACAAAAAACTCACTAATCTGAATGAGAAAAAGGCGGTGTTCTTGGACTTCGCTTTCAAAATCTGTTGTCGCGATGAGCTCCATTAAGCTCTCCATCGTCAACATTTATTCGCTAGCTCCGCATTTCAAAAGAAACTCTGTCCAAGAATTCTTGGACATGTGTAGACCAGATTTCTTGTTCATCTCAGAAACAAGACTGAAATGTAAACACAAAGTTCACTTGGGGTAATATAAAGTTATAAGGGATGACGAACTAGATGGAATCCTTGGAGTAGCTATGGCTTTCAAGGAACATCTCAAAACCCAAAGACACTGTCTTCCAAGTCTAAACTGCGCAGACGTTATAATATTGAACACGTTCCTGGGGGGGTATACATTTGCATTTGTTGAATATACGTGAAACACGGATATTCGGGAGGGGATCTCATTAATCCCTTCACACTTAGGTGAAAAGTTCGATTTCTTTGCGATAGGGGGTGATTTGAACGCAAGACATCCTTCCTGGGGTAATACCGTATCTAATGGATATGGAACGGCTCTGCTCAACTTGGTGCAAGCAAATTTAGATCTCATATTGGTTGCGTCGAACGAGCGCAACTTCCGAAGAAGCTCACCCACCGAGATCGAAGAATACATTACTTGTTTGAATTCAACCCTTGCTACGGTTATTTCAAAGATATCCATAAAAAATTCCTCCAGAAATTATCTTTATAGAGACTTACCAGAAGACATCCTGAAGCTACATCGTAGACGTAGCACCCTCAGGAAACTGCCATCGCAACCTGAATATGGTTAACTGGGAGTATCAGCGGGTACGTCTTTTAATAATGTCCCTTAATAGAATGATTTCGAGAACAACATCTGGCTTTGCCAATAAGAGATTCGAACAGACCCTAGCAAACATTCGACCAGGTGCTTGTATGTTCCCCCAAATTAATAAAATAACTGGCTGGAAGCGCCTGCCAGGAGCTCTCACTTAGAACGGATCCATGCTCATGGATGAAAAGGCCGGTGCTGACTCCATCGCAAACCACTTTGCGACTGTTGTTCAAGGCGAGAAAGCAAGTCAGGACTCTGCTTTCAATTCCCTAGTAAAGAGAACAATATCAACGTTTGACACAGACTACAAGGACCTGTGCTTGACTAGATTTTCATATTCGAATACCTCCGACGCACCTATTGGCACTACCCTGTTTGTGAGCCCTGACAGTCTCAGGTTGCTCGCACTTGAGCAAAATTCCAAAAAATCGGCTGGGGCTGATGGAATTTCAAATTTTTTCTTAAGAA
Organism: Stratiomys singularior; assembly: GCA_954870665.1. Taxonomy (NCBI): domain Eukaryota; kingdom Metazoa; phylum Arthropoda; class Insecta; order Diptera; family Stratiomyidae; genus Stratiomys; species Stratiomys singularior. The sequence continues at coordinate 77,143,852 of OX940880.1, read as the reverse complement.
AACTTCCCCACATGTATTTAGTTCTCCTCGCAATCCTTCTAAATAACTGCATTAACATTTGCTACTTCCCACAGCACTGCAAATGCGCCAAAATATTTTCAAGGAATAGCGTTTACGTAGTCGACATTCGCCCAATATCCCTCTCGTCTAATGTGGTAAAGTTAGTTGAGACAGTAATCCTCCAAAGTATCACACAGTTCTCTGAAGGTGCAGGAAATGTGTCGGAAAGACAATTTGGCTTGAGAAGAGGTCACTCAACGATAGACTTTTGGCAGTTTACCAAGCCAGGAAAAAACGGAACTGGCAAGAAAAAAGGTTGTTGCAGCTTGTCTCAGCGACGTAGAAAAAGCTTTTGATTCGGTTTGGGTCAACAAACTTATCTACAAACTGATCCAACTGAGCTTTCCGGTTAATGTTACAAGAATTCATGAAGGGTCGAACTGCCTTTGAGGTGCCTGGTGGAGCTAGCTCTGAACGCTTTATCATTAAATCGGGGGTCACACAGGGACATGAGTCCCGTTCTCTTCAATATATTTACGTCCGACATCCCAGGGATCAGGGATGACTTTCAACCTGGAATCGAGGTGAATCTCTTCGCTGACGACTTACTTGCGTGGTCTTCTGGGTACAATCATGAAAAGGGGGGATGAGGGTTAACGCTATGAAAAGCGAGGTGATTGTTTTCAAGGACCCACATCAAAAATTTGGACGTCGCACGAAGGGTATCTGTGATGGGTACCAGGGGTATCACTGCTCGAAGCAAACTAAGTATACAAGAACAACAATAAAAACAACAACTTTAGTGCTTACGTGGACATTGTATTGAAGAATTCAGATACGCATACCATCTCCTTTTACCATTTTTCAGGAAACAGTCATCAACCAACAAGCGGGTGAAGTTACTTGCGTACAAGTTGTTTATCAGGCCCATACTAATGTATGCGGTCCTGATCTGGCAGGCTACAGCGACGTACAAATGAAGCAAGATCGGATTACTGGAGCGCAGAATCTTTCGGCCTTGCACTGGGATGTATAAACGGGAGGACGGACGGCCCTACCCCAACCGAGTACTGTACCGGGATGCAGCGGTGGTATCAATCAACCTCTATGCTAAGAAGTTAATCGAGCGAACGGCGAAAGGTATGGCGCAGAATGGGACCACCACGATCAGCAGTGGAGCAGACAGTCAATCGATGGAGGTAGCGAACGGTTAACAATAAGTCCTAAATAAGAAGATTAAACATTGTAGCCAAATATTGTTTTAAAGTATAAGGAATTATAATAAAAAAATATTATGTTAATGTGAGCAAAAAGATGGATATTAAAGGCCACACTTAGGGTGTAAGTTTAATAAGTAAGTAATTTTAATATAACAGCTATGATACAGAACAAATAAAAAAATTATAGTTAGTATTGAACTCTAGGTACAGCCATAAGGCAAAACTCGTAGGTTAAGTAATAGGTTAAAAAAATAAGTGTACATAATTGTATATAACCAACCAAAAATGCACCCAATAAATTATTGAAACTTGATTAAATGGTTAATATTTTTAGCTAAATGATTACGCACCTATATACATGCATACATAAATACATGAATACATACATAAATGCATACATAAATACATGAATACATACATACATACAAACATACATGCATACATACGAACATACATACATACATACATACATACATACATACATACATACATACATACATACATACATACATACATACGTCCATACGTGTATGCACACATGCATACATACATACATACATACATACATACATACATACATTCATACATACATACATACATGCGTACAAACAAATATACATACATAATATAATACATTCACACATACATACATTGATTGATTGATTTTCTCTCGGGGATAGTGCTCGTCAACCCTTACAGGTTTATTGTGCCCCCGCTACCGGTGCTTATGGAGCGCTTCAAGCAGATCGATCTTTCTGAGAAAATCAATGATATGCTTCGGGCTCAGGCGTCCCAATTCCTCCTCGACAAGGAAGCAGTTTCCTAAACGGTCTCTTCTTCAACGGGACAGTGCGTCGCAGTGTCCCAGCAAATGCACTGGTGTCTACTTCGCAAGATTGTGAAATCTGAACTCATCATTCGCTGTCAAGCCCATCATTTTGAGATGCCCTCCTAGTTTGCAGTGCCCCGTGAAGATCCCAATCAGTACCTTTAGCTTTCTATTATTCATTTCGATGCACGTCCGAAATTTCTTCTCTTCATAAACATCGAGGTACAGCTTCGACATTCGGAGCCCTAGAAGTTCATTCCTTCGCTATCTGATATTATAGCTATCGTTTTGCCTTTGTATCCTCTGTCTATGCTGAGCTGTGCACTTACAGCGGTGGCATATATCTCAGCCAGAAAGATACTTGGCATACTTTTCATCGGCTGGTATTATATTGTTCCAGGCCAATCCTGTTGGCCTCCAATTCCTATTCCCTCAGATGTCTCGGAACCATCCGTATACCACCTGATTGTATTCCGTGGGGCGAATATTGGATTCGACGCTCCATTTTCGCTTGTCACTCAGCACCACACAAAAATTGTTTTGGAAGCTGAATACCGACATCATGCGATCCGACGTTGCTTATATGAATGGAGACAACTTCACTAGTTTAGCTTGGTCCTTGTGCCCAATGCTGAGGTCATTGTCTCTTCTTCCATGGAAAAATATTGTCATTGTTGATGTTGCTACTGTTTCGATCACCCTATGAAGTGCCGATAGGTTTAAGATTTTATGGAGTGCTGCCGTTGTACATGACTTTATGGCTCCAGTAGTACAGACACATGCCAAACGCTGAGCTCGATCGAGTACAAGCTTCGTCTTGCGTTCTTTTATTTTGTCTGCCCAGGTCACCGCTCCATAGGTGATGATTGGTCTCACCATCATGGTGTATATCCACCGCAGAATACCCAGGCTACCCCAGGACTTTCCTGTCATGTTCCTGCACATCATCAGAGCTCTGATAGGCTTTGTAGACACTACCCTAATGTGTCTTGATAAATTAATTATAAAATATAAAATTAAATAAAATTGAGCCACTTTGTCTAAAAGAAAATAAGACAATATAAACTCAATCTACTGGTCACAATCTAATGCACCGATAAGTTATGCCACTTTGACTTGTTTAAATAGAGAAAAGCATGCATACGCCATAGTAGCACATTTGCCACCTGACGGCTTATAATTAAAGTTTCTTAGTGCCGATTTTCTTCATATTATAGGGTATGCTACTCGGAGAATATTTAACGATACAACTCAAATTTTGTGATTTTCGAAGACGTGCCACTATAGCATTTCGTGAGCAATATGTATGCATGCATGTATGTTTGTGTGTTTGTATGTACGTATTTATGTAATAAGTTTACATGTATGCGTTTATTTATGAATGCATGTATTTATAAATAAATGTATAAATGAGTGTATGCATGCATGTATGTATACATGCAGTTATGTATATCTGTATGGAAGTATATATCTAGATATGTATGTAGGATTAGAAATTATACAATGCTTTTAACTATGAAATGTGTAATGATTTTATTCATCCACTTCGGTTATTATAACAAATTAGGAAATTGCCGTCGCGCTTGAGTTTCGTCGTTCGCTCTCATGGCGTTCTCGTCGTAAACTAATTCCTCTTCTCGTGATCGTTATCGTTTTCCTGAGAATCGGCTGGGTGAAGTGGGTCAGCGCAACAGAGTTGCCATAACCATTCCCACAACTCGGCCATCCTGCTATGCATTCGCCTCGAATGCGATGTCATAGTTAGCACAGATCCATGACTTCATGTACTCGGCACAGGTAGACGTTTGTCTAGGACCTTCGCTAAATATCGCATCTTTTACAACATCGAAGGTGTCGTTTGACTTTACTCTGGTGACTTGGTATGGGCCTAGGAATTTTGGCTTCAACTTAAGGCCACCACCAAGTTGCGTACGTTTGATCGCTACTAGGTCGCCTACTTTGTAGATCATCGCACGTTTGCGTCGTAAGTTGTACGTCTTCCTATTTTCGTCTTGCATTTGTTGTATCTGTTGTTTCGCTTGCTTGCGGAGTTCATCTCTGTTTTCGTTAAACATCTCGATCACATCGGCCTGGATTAATTCTTTGATCCTGATATCAGATTTAGTGCGCATCTTGATGCCAACAAGTAATTCAAATGGCGTCGTGTGGGTACTTCTACAATAAGTTGAATTGATGGTTTGTTGTACTTTGTCAACAAACTTGTACCATTTACTCGGATCGTCGATGGAAAGCTTCGTCAAAACTGATATGATGATAGTATTAAGTCTCTCGACTTGTCCATTTGCTCGTGGAAGGCCAGTCGTAACAGCGTGGTGATCGATGTTCTCGCTCTTGCAGTATTCCTTGAATTCGTCTGAGGTAAAAGCAGAACCTTTATCAGATATAATTTGAGTTGGGTTTCCAAAAATCGAACTTTGTCCTTGCAGTCTCGTAATTACTTCTTTAGCAGGTGTTGTCTTTGTTGGATACAGCCAGCAAAACTTTGTAAAACCGTCGATTACTGCTAATATATGTTTATATTGCTTGTGAGTAGATTCCAGTGGACGCAAGAAATCGGTATGGAACGTCTGAAACGGTTCCTCTTCTTTCGGCAGCGGGTGCAGTTCGCCTTCTTTTTTCCCATGTTTCCGGTTTGAAACTAAGCATGGAATGCAACAGCTGATTTGTTTTCGAATCTTTTCGTCTAAGTTTGAAATGTAATAATCCTTAGCGATTATCTCTTTGGTTTTCTTGACGGAAAAATGACCTCGCTCATGGGCTTGTTTAATGATTTCACCTTGCAGGGCCAAAGGTACAACTATGAGTTCATTGTTGTCTACCAGCTTATATAACAGATCATCTTTCATGAAATAGTTGTTGTGTGTCATCTTTTCGGCAAGAATATCTATAATTGCTTTTAATTCGTCATCTTGAGTTTGAATGTACTTTAGTTTGCTGTGCACTCTATCGTTGTTGATTGTCATCACAGGATATCGGCTTAGAGCATCAGCATGACGTATGCGGGAGTCAGCTCGGTGTTCGACTTCGTAATGGAACTCTTGGAGGAGAAGAACCCAGCGAGCGACTCTGGTGCACAAATCTTTTTTATCCAATGTTTTGGCAAATGCGTTGCAGTCGGTCACTAACTTGAAGTGCATGCCCAGAAGATACACTCTAAATTTGTTCAGAGCTGCAATTACCGCAAGAATTTCCAATTCATAGCTGGTGAACTTTCTCTCTGCATCAGATGTCTTCCTGCTCATGTAGTAAACTGGATGCATTTGTCCGTCGTCCGGCGACTTTTGAAGAAGGACAGCGCCAAAACCGTCTATTGATGCATCAGTGTGCAGTTCTGTATAATGTTGTTGACTGAAAATTTTTAATACAGGCCTCTCTGTTATTAGTGCTTTTAGCCTGTTGAATGATGCGATTTCCTTTTCTTCAAACTGCAACTTTGCATCTTTTTTCGTTAAATCGGTGAGTGGTTTAGCAATTAACGAGAAATTTGGTATAAATTTCCGAAAATATCCAGCTAGACCAAGGAAACTTTGAAGCTTCTTTTGCGTGTGAGGCAGCGTAAACTTTTTAACTGCTTGCGTTTTAGTCGGAGATGGACTTATCTTCTGGTTTTCTATGATATGGCCTAAAAACTCGATTTTTGTTTCCAAAAAATGACATTTTTTCAGGTTAATATGCAGTCCATATTCTTCGCAACGTTTGATGACTTCTTTTAGATTTGAAACAGTTTCATCTTCAGTTTTGGCAGGGATTATAATGTCGTCAATGTAAGGTAAAGCTATACCTTTACGCGTCAAGTCTCGAAATATGGCATTTAAATGTCGTTGAAATACGCTTGATGAATTGGATAAGCCAAAAGGTACCCTCCGAAACTGGAACTGTCCGTTGCTTGTAACAAAGGAAGTGTACTTGCGACTTTCTTTCTCTACGCTGACGTGGAAAAATCCATTTTTAAAGTCGATAGTGCTGAACACTCTTGCATCCTTCAGTCTATCTAACTGATCTTCTATAAGAGGTAATGGAAAATGGTCTCTTACTATCGCTTTATTCATACGCCTATAGTCAATGCATAATCTAGGCGTTCCGTCATGTTTTTTTATCAATACAACTGGGCTACTATATTCTGATTCAGATGGTTCTATTATCTCTTCTTTGAGCCATTGTTCGACTTGGTCGTCAATGATGCATCGTTCGGTGTATGGCAGTCTGCGTGGTCTCGAAAAAATTGGTACATCATCTTTCACTACTATTCGCATTTCTATATTAGTTGACTTTGTGTTTATTGGGTTATAATTTTCGATTAGATTTAACACTTTTTCTTTATTGTTTTTGTTTGCATTATCGTTAATGTTTACATTTATTTCATTGTTATTATAGACGTCAATTTTCATCAAGGAATTTATTTCACTTTTGTCATTCTGGAGTTTTGTTATTTTTATTCCATCACTGTTTATTGTAACTTCAGCTTGCTTACAAAACTCTTCACCTAGAATCATTTCAATGTCTAAAAATTCTGAAGGCACTACTAGAAATGTTGATGTAAACTCTTCATTGTCTATGACAAACTTTTGTTCAAAAGAACCTTCGGGTTTTACTTTATTTTCAGTGTTTCTAATTCCAAATCCCACTAAGAAAAAATTAGATTCACTCAAAATTGGCTTGTTCAAACTATCGTACGTCTTCTCCGTCACAATATTATATTTACTTCCAGTGTCAATGAGAGATGTATAACTTTTGTTTTCCACTTCTACTTGTTTGCACATGAACATGTGATCTGTTGTTAGCTTACGTGTGTTACTTGTTTCACGTTCTTCATTTTTCACTGAACCCTCTTTCGAAATATGGCCAAATTTGTTGCACTTAAAGCACTTTTTACCTTTGCTTTTATTCACACAGTTTGCGGATGTATGACCTTTAGCACCGCAATTGTAACACTTAAGTTCTTTGTTCTCCTTTTTACTTAGCATAATTTGATTTTTGTCATCTTTAGATGAAACAGTTTTCGATTGTTCACGTATTTTCTCGTAGCACTTTAACTTTTCTTTAAACTCTGTTAAGTTTTTATGTATTTGTATTAGAATTGTATTGTATTGTATGAGAATGTATTTGTTTACACTTAAGTCGTTTATACCATCTATTACGTAACTAACTCTAACTAGCTAACTCTTTCATAATAAGTAAATATTCCTGCACACTTTCGTTCTTTTCTATTTTTCTTTCTGACATTACTTTATGTAATTGAGCACTGTTTGTAGTCGTTTTAAATTCACTCACAAGTACGTCTTTCAATGTTTGCCAGCTATGGATGTTTCGTTCACTCATGACAAACATTTTAGCTAAGCCTTTTAAAGATCTCTTTGCAAAAATAAATTTTTGCATTTCGTCCCAGCACATAACAGTTGCCATGTCCTCAAAGTCGTTTATCCATACTTCCACTGAAGATGTATTGTCACCACTGAAAGGCCGTATTGAGTCTTCAATATCGCGAAAATTTAAAGCAAACCTCGAAATCACGTTTTCGTTATTCACTGTGCGATGTGAGCACTTGTTTTTGTTTCCACTTTGAATATCGTCGTTTTCAATGCTTACAGTTTGAATCGCGTCGATACTTGCTTTACTGGCGTTCGTGCCCTCGTTCGCGTCACTTTTGTTGGCGTCATCATCGTCGTTCATTTCGTCTTCTTCACTTTCCGCGAAATTTGCATCGACTAACATATTTTTACGTTGTAAATTTCGAAATATATGGAGAGATAAGTCGTCTTTATTATGTTGCAAATGCAACAGATTGCAAATTATAGCAAGATCGTTATTCGATAAGTTGTTTGTAATATACTCCCGTTTTGATTTAAATCTCTCGTCGTTTAGATTAAAATCAAAGCCTTGAAATTCGCGTAGACGTTTGCGATTATTTCGATCGCCATTATTGTTGAACACGAATTTATGTAGCAACACTATGCTTTCTTTTTTCTCGTTGCGCAGTGCGTGTCGAATTTTCTCGAAGTCGACTAGTCGCGACATGCTTGCGTCTTTTGAATTTCACAACTTTTGAATTTTACAACTTTTGAATTTCACAACTTTTGAATTTCACAACTTATGAAATCACTCGTTTTACTTAAGAACGTATGTTCTTAATGCACTGCAACAATAAACTGTTGTCTCGTCGTATGTAAATTCACTTAATTTACATATGCCACGGCGTTTTCTAATTCACTGAATAACCCGTCATTTCGTTTGCAACCGCGTCCTTTGGTTATAACTCAATAACTCGTCGTTTTATATGCAACCGCGTCGTTTTGCTATTCACAGAATAACTCGTCGTTTTATATGCTACCGCGTCGTTTCGCTTTTCACTGAATAACTCGTCGTTTAGCTATTTTCCTTTGGTTGAGCCCCCAAATTTGTAGGATTAGAAATTATACAATACTTTTAACTATGAAATGTGTAATGATTTTATTTATCCACTTCGGTTATTATAACAAATTAGGAAATTGCCGTCGCGCTTGAGTTTCGTCGTTCGCTCTCATGGCGTTCTCGTCGTAAACTAATTCCTCTTCTCGTGATCGTTTTCCTGAGAATCGGCTGGGTGAAGTGCGTCAGCGCAACAGAGTTGCCATAACCATTCCCACATGTATGGAGGTCTGTATCTATATATGTATGTATGTTAGTATGCATCTATGCATTGAGCTATGGATGTAGGTATTGTTGCGCATTGTCACGTGCGCGACCTTTTTATTCTGAGCAAATGTTTGCAAAAGTGAATGAAATACACCCGACTTATTTAAAATTAGATGTTTGAAATTTTATTCTTAAAAATCGCTAACACTTTACAATTATTTTCAGTTAATCACTATTTCACTTATTCACTTTTATGAGTTATCACTTTTACATTAATTAATTAATCGCTTATAAGAATAATTTTTACTCGCTATTTAAAATTCTCATACAGTTTTATTTCACAACACTTTGCGATTACCGCACTACTCTTAACGCGCACTGTCATTCGCTTCTTCACTTAATTCACAAGACTCTTTTCGCCGCTCGCTGTAGTCGCTTTTATAGATCTACGAATCAACCCAGAATCTTCCATGTGGATTGTTCTCGAGTTTACGCGCTAAGTCACTTACACACGTATTTGTTGTACTCAATGCACGCAATGTGTTTATGTTATGCCTTTTTTTCTTCTTCGAGAATTATCGATGTATTGGTAACTGAAACTTGTTACGACGTTTCTCTTAAGACGACTACAGTGGCGCGTGACATTATTCGAACATGTCACAGTATCTATGCATAAATGTATCTATGTATACATCTATGTTTCTAGGTATGTATGTATGCATGTTTTATGTATGTATGAATGTATCTATGTATCTATGTATGCATGTATTTACGTATCTATGTATCTTTGTATATACAAATATTCGTATCTACGTATGTATTATGTCTGCATGCATATATGTATGTACAAATGTATGTATAAATAAAATGTATGTATGTATGTATAAATATGTATGTATGTATGCATGTATTTATGTACGCATATGTATGTATTTATGAGTGTGTTTATGAGTGCATTTATTTGTATGTACGTATGTATGTATGTATGTATGGATGTATGTATGTATGTATGTTTGTACATATGTATACTAATGTATGTCTGGATGTACGAGTATGTATTTATGTATCTTTCTATGAATCTGTGTATATATGTATGTTTGTATCTATGAATCTATGTGTGTATCTGATTATCGATTCATCTATATTTCTATGTATGTTTGTCAGCACGCATGTAAGTACGTATGTATTCGTATGTTTGTTTGGAAGTTTATACATACATGTATGTATGTATAAATGTATGCATGTATGTATGAATTTTTCTTTGTATGTATCTATATTTGCATGTGTGTATGCATCTGTATGTGTATGTTTCTATGCATTTATGTATGTATGAATCACTGTAGGCATGTTTGTATCTATGTTCATGTGTACGTATGGATTTATCTTTACACGTTTGTATGTATATTTATATAGAGGTGTGTACGTTAGTATGTATTTATGTATGCATGTATGATAGCACATGAGCCGTGAGATATGGATAATTCCTATCCGTAGCATAAGATTCGGAAAAGAACAAAGTACAATAAAACAATAAAATAACCTCTTCCGAATCCTTCACATGATGTCTATATGATGTTTCCCCAAACCCAAATCATGTGTTAAAAATATTTGAATTACTTTGCAAGAATATGAAAGGGATAAAATGCAATAAAATAACATTTATAAGTTTTATATGGGATGTGTTTATGGCGGTAACCCAAAAAGGGTCACGAAACGTGTGAGAAAGGATGTAATTAGAAAATAGTATATAAGAGCATAGAATTTAGACATTGATAATTTATAGTCGCCTTTTGGACGCAGAAGAGGAAGGACATTAACTGAAGTGTGAACAGTGAACAGTCAGTGCGAAGTGCAAGAGTGAAAGAGCGTGACAAGAGTTTTAACGCATGAGAAGCTGAAAGTCCAGCGAACCAGAATATAAAAGGATGAGAAGCGAGAAGTACGGCTTGACAGGACAGGAGCCGATGAGGAGTGAGAAGAACGGTGGAGGACGTTCCAAACTATTCGAAAAGGACGATAGAGAAAGACAAAATATTTCTGGGTGAGTGAAACACTCAACCATAGCGTACACAATACTCTAAATCAATTATCACACACATATTTATGGTTAAAAATTTATTGATATAACAAATATATAACTAAATTAAACAAAAAATTTTTTTAAAAAAGTCTTAAATTAATTGATCTGTGGCTTGACCCTTGAACCTAGAAAAACAAAAACCGAGGCGATATTGACAGGATGGGGGATAAAAAGGACCCTGACTAAGACAGGACTTAAGGAAATGAGGCTCCTCCAGGAAAACCTACGGCTCAATCAAGAAAAGCTGCAAAATGCTCTTGATGAACTTTCCGAACAGCGGAAGGAAAATTTTAACTTGAGAGAGAAAATTAAAGAATTAGAAAATAAAAAAGAAAAGAAACGGAACAAAAACAAAAAACCGAGGATTGCGAACTCCTCGTCTTCCTCTAACAATTCTGGTTCAAACAATTCAGCTTCCTCTTCCGAAGGAGAAGTAGAAGATGAAGAGATAGAAGAAGGAAAGGATGAAGAAGTTGAGGAAGAGATGAAAGAAGACGAGGAGTTCCCACCCCTACCGGCCGCAAAACCCGCGGTAAAACTCCCACAGTCAATAACGATTTCGAAACGGAAAATCTTACCTCAGCCCATTTTCCACTTCTAAATCTTCACCCAACACAACCGGAACATACGCCACCTCAAAAACTACTGAACAATGGACAGTACCAATCATCCTACGAGAGACGGACAAATGGACTCTGCTGAACAGACTAATTAGACAGAATAACATCAAAACAGTTTCACCAAAAAGGGTTTATCTAGGTATCCAAATAATCCCTGAGACGGTACATGACATAAGTGGCAACATCACACCTATTACCTCCCGGAGGAAAGAAACCTCAATATTGTAATGCGTGGCCTCCACGGCCTAGAACTGGATGATATACAAATAGACCTAGACTCCCAAGGCTCCCACCTTCTGGAAGTATTCTGGCTCAAAACTCAAACTGGCCCCTCTAAACTGCTTAAGGTTCTCCTTCCAAAAGAGGAAACAGCCATATATAACATAAAATCGGTATGCCAGCTCATCTGCAAAGTGGAGGCCATTCAACCAAGAAACGGACAGCCAATGTGCCACAACTGTCAACAGTTTGGACACTCCTCAGGCGATTTTCATGCTCAGGCTCGTTGTGTGAAATGTGACGGCTTACATCACTTCACACAGTGCAAGAAAAATAGGGAAGAGAAGCCAAAATGCGTGAACTGCGGCGGAGAACATCCCGCAAGCTATGGGGTTGCCCGAAAAGCCCAAAAAATGTCAAGAAGACGTTTGCACAGATCGCTGCACAAAACAAAAAGCCCACACAATCACCGACGACCAGTACCCCACATACACACAAAACCAACCAAACACAAAATCACACACAAACAATCCCACCGCCAGACATGGGACAATTTTTTGAGAACATGCAATCTCAGTTTCAACTGATGAAGAAAGACATGATGGTGAAAATGGTAAACACAAATGAACCAGTTGAATCATGCCTCTATACTCACGTGGAATGCTAATTCCTTGCTTCAACGAATTGGAGAGCTTAGGCAATTTATTCTCGATAATAAATTCGAAATTATTCTCATCTAGGAAACCTTCTTGAAGCCTGGAATGCGTCTTCATTTTCCTAACTACAATCTATACCGAAATGACAGATTGACAGGAAGGAGAAGCGTGAGGCATCAACTGATTCATACCCCACAGCTACACACAACAGAAGCAACAGCCATCAAAGTTCAGACAAACTCTTTTGAGTTTGTGGTTATTTCGGTGTACAACCCACCAAAAAACAGGCACTGCGAGCAAGACTTACACACTTTATTCGAAATAGAAGGGCCACTTCTGGTCATTGGAGACCTCAATGCCTACCATAGGCAATGGGGTGCTGTGAGAAGTAATCAAGCGGGGACTGAGCTTAACAGATTCATCACAAGCAAAAACGCAAGCCTACACCTACCCAATGAGCCTACGCATTTTGGTCGTATACGCGGAAATATCCTCGACTTTGGGATTTCGCGAGAATTCCAAGCTAATAAACAAATAAACGTCCCCAACGAACTCTCCTCAGACCACCAACCGGTACACTTCCTAATAGAAGTCGTCTATATAGATGAACCTATAAGAAGTAGGAAGAAAACTGACTGGCAAGCTTTTCATGACCATCTGGCAAACGAAAGTTTCACACAAGAAATAAACACAGCCGATGATGTCGAGAAAACTAAAGAGATAGTAACCAACATTATCCAGCAGGCAAAAGGGAACAACACTGTCACAACTCCGATAAGGTAATACAATCCCTACGAACTCCCCCGCGACATCATAATTAAAATAAGGAGGAGGTTTCAACATCGGAGAAGAGCTAGGAGCACGGGTGATCCTAGACTAAGAACGAAAGCTAATCGGTTGAAAAACGAAATTCGAGACCGTATCCACCAGTTTCGGAATGAACAATGGAAGAGTTTCATGCAGAGCCTCGAACCTGGCGAGAATGCCTTCTGGAGGATGTCCAAATACTTCCGGACACGGAAGAAGGTAGTTATGCCACCAATACACGGCCCAAACGGACATAATAAAAAAATACGACAAACCCGGTAATACAGAAGCCTTTGCAGATACGCTGAAGCTCCAATTCCGCGAAAATACCTCAAAGGACGAAGATCTTGACGAAAAGGACGCCATATTGATCTAAGTTAGACAGCTTCTCAAAAACCAACCACATGCGGAAGAGGTGATACGGCCACTTGACACACAGGAAACAAAAGACTTAATACTAAAACTTGACAAACGGAAAGCACCAGGACCCGACGCAGTTACGAAAATAATGCTGAAATGGCTCCCAGACAAATTTTTGAGCATCTTGACAGATACAATCAACACTATTTTCCGTTTGAGTAGGTTTCCTAAGGCCTGGAAATCGGCTATCATAACAGTCATACCCAAACCAGGGAAAAACCACGCCTTCCCCCAAAATTGGACAAATATAAGCCTCCTCTCGTCAATCTCCAAAGTAGCCGAAAGGCATTATTGACCAGACTGAATGAAGTGATAGCCGAAAAACGCATAGTTCCGGACGAACAATATGGATTCAGAGAAGCACATTCGACGGAACTCCAACTGATGAGGGTGACCCAGCACATCAGAAACGGATTCAACCGCAGGAAGTCAACAGGTCTAGTAATATTTGACATAGCGAAAGCGTTTGACAAATCTGGCATGCAGCACTTATCTTCAAAATGCATGAATTCTCCATCCCGCTACCGTACATTTAACACATACACACCTTCTTAAAAGGCAGATCTTTTAGAGTTAGTGTGGAAGATCATCTCTTGAGCCTGCGAACGATCCAAGCTGGAGTTCCACAAGGATCACCCATTTCACCAATATTGTACAATCTGTACACCGCAGACACCCCAACCCTTCCAAATAATGTTCAAGTATCATTATATGCGGACGACACCTGCATATACTATACCTCAGGACAAGCAGTAGTCATCACTTCAAAACTGCAGCACTCAATTGAAATTATGCAAGAATACTTCCGCAAATGGAAAATCAAGACAAACAAAGAAAAGACCCAAGCAATATTCTTCAGAAGACGCAGAACACAACATCCAACGACTCTACCCGTAGAATCTGACAAAATACCATGGAACAGGACAGCTAAATACTTAGGACTTACTCTAAACGAAAGGATGACTTGGAAAACCCACATACATAAAAAATATCACACTGCATAGGTATTCTCTCCTCCTTACATCCGCTCCTCGCACCCGGTCGGTTAAATTCAAAAAACGAAATCCTAATATACAAACAAATCATCAAACCAACACTACCATACGGCAGTACCACTTTCTGTCAAACAGCAAAAACAAACAAATAAGTGCTCCAGTCCCTACAAAATAGAGCACTATGGTGGATTTGCATATTTTGGATAAAAAATAGGATAAAACTGCAATAGGATAAAACATCAAACTCACAAAATTTCAAATGTCTGAAACTCCGAACGATATCAAACAAATATTTCATATAGATATTTTTTACATAGAAAAATTACAAATTGCTAATTGTATAGACAAGTTCTCAAAATATGTTTCAGCAGTTAATCTGCCATACCGATCAAAACCAACGTTGAAAGAAGCTATAATGACATTTATAGCTACCATGGGCAAACCAATCAAAGTGGTGCTAGATCATGAGTTTAACAATTTATTCATAATAGAATTTTTTAAAGCACACAATATAAATTATCACTTTACAAAACCGAATAGCCATACAGGCAACGCCGATATCGAAAGGATATCAAACCATTGCAACTAAATATAGAGCAACAGCAAATGAAACGCCAGTTATAAAAACTCTACTAGCAATCTACTTCTATAATAGACAAATACACAGTACGGTCAAAGACACACCATTTAATATTCATCACGGTTACTCAAATAAAATCACTATATTGAATAATATGCAAAATATGAAAGAAAAATCTATTTCAAAAGCCAATAAAAATAAAGAAGACTACATTGAGAGCAGGCAAAAAGGATATGTAAAAACCAAAGAGCTAAGACTTCCAAAACATAAAGATAAATATAAAATAAGAAATTTAGAAAATATAGCGACAAAAAATATACAAAGGCCAAAACGCTTCACTCTAACACAAAACTTTTGAAATTTCTTCTATTGGGGTTTTCTGCAAAGATATATATATGTATACAAAAAAAAATATTTATTTTTGTGTGACTTATGTTTTCTAGCAAATAGCATGTGAAAATAAGAAAATCTCGATTATACATGATAATACACTAAAATCAAACTAAAATTATAATTCGAATGAAAGTAATAAATAATCTTTTGGCCTACAACTACAAAAGGTATATGCATGTGGTTCATTAGTTAAACATTGTTAAATTTTCTTTGCAACAACAAACAAAAACAAAATTTATAACCTTATTTTATAGCCAAATACTTAAGAAAATGTAAACCTACCAAAAGGTAAATGTTGATAACTGCAACGAAAAATCATACGTAATTTTTAAGCATACTAACGTTTATTTTATAAAATACAATGTCCTTATTAAATTCTTTTAACTATACCGATACAAAACAAAAAAAATGTTTTGAGATAGAAAGTATTAAAGTAATCACGAATATACTCTGAAGCATGAGCTTCAGTCTAAGGGAAAGGGAGTTATGGATAATTCCTATCCTTAATACATATTGCATTCATAGCATAAGATTCGGAAAAAAACAAAATACAATAAAACAATAAAATAACCACTTCCGAATCTTTCTTATGATGTCTATATGATGTTTTCCCAAAACTCAAATCCTTTGTAATAACCTTTGTAAGTTTTATTTAAGATGTGTTTATGGCGGTAACCCAAAAAGGGCCACGAAATGTGTGAAATGTGTGAAGGATGTAATTAGAAAATAGTATATAAGAGCACAGAATTTAAACTTAAGACATTCAGTTGTAAGTTAACATTAAGCAAGTAATAATATAAGTGAAATAAATGACCTTTGTTTGAAAAGAATTTTTGTTCATTTTTTCTTTCGGTTACTTGTAAAGTAACCTTAATTCGTGCTATCTTCGCCGCTGTCTCCTCTGAATTTTCACCCACTGCGCAGGTGTGGCAAGGGAGGTGAACAAGCACATTTCTCCGATCCAACGAAAGGTTATGACACGGTTGTAATTGAAATAAATATAGTTCCGAAAACGAAGGCTGATCATAAGTAAATAACTGATCCCCTATATTTACGGAAGGGCTTACACTCTCATTACATTATCAAGGGAGCCATCAGAACCGTCCGACCAACCAAATCTGGTGGCCTCCTTGTAGAATTTGGACCTGAGACAACAAATAACGACTCATTCCGGGATGCAGTCAAAAATGCTCTAGGGGAAAAGGCAACAGTAGCTTCACTTGAACCAATGGCCACCCTCAAAATCAGGGACATTGACTGCGTTACGGACAAGACGGAGGTGGAAGAGTGCCTCATAAGGGTTTCATCAAATTACGACTAACCCCTGAAAATAATAGAGGGCAGCGCGTGGCCATAGTCGATTTAACCGAGAAACATGCCGAAAAACTCCTCTGCATGGGCAAAATAAAAATATGTTGGGTGGTCTGCAGAATACGGCGAAGAGCAGTTCCTCTCCGCTGTTTCAAATGCCTAAGCTGCGGTCATACAGCACAAGGCTGCAAAGGGCCTGAGAGGAGCCCTTGTGCTATAAATGCGGCAACGCAGGACATAAAAGAACAGAATGCACGGGAGAGGTGCACTGTATTCTCTGCGAGAGCGCTGGTCCCAGACCTGATGACCTGAGACATATTCCAGGGAGAGGGAAGTGCCGGGTATTCAAAGAAGCCCTAACCAAAGCCAAAGCAGCTCTGCAATGACCCGTGTCCTACAGATAAACATACATCGGAGCTCAAACGCCCAAGACCTGCTTGACGAATTCGCGAGGGATTTGAAAGCCGTACTATTGCTGCTTAGCGAACAACACCGAGATAAAAATTTATCAGCATGGTACCCTGATGAATCTGGTACGTGTGCCATATGGGTTCGAAACAGCATACAACTGAGAGTTCGGGGCCATGGGCGAAAAGATGATTTCGTGTGGGTCCGTTGCCCAGGAATAACATTCTTTAGTGTGTACTTGACACCGAACGAACCAATAACATCTTTACAGGCGAAGCTTAACACTTTGGAGGACACCGTCTTGAACACAGAAGGTCATGTTCTTATCGGGGGAGACTTTTACGCCAAGGCCATTGAATAGGGCATGCCTAAGTCAGATCCCAGGGGGAATCGAATCCTGGAGATGGCAGCCAGAGATGCACCAGAATGACAGTATATCGGTCGGCCAGAAAATGCCTTCGCAAACTGATTAACAGGAGTAAGGCCCGTTGCTGGCAGAACCTCGTCGAAGACGTGAACAGGGACCCGTGGGGCTTGGGCTATAAACTAGTTATGCGGAAGCTCGGCGCACTACGGGCCCCCTGCGTACTTGAAGCGGACATGATGGACGAGATAGTGCGGGCACTTTTTCCCCAACATCCCGTCCGCGTTGATGCCGCCAACAGGGAAACAACATCATCACCATCACCATGAAGGCGAAGAAGGCTCCGGGCCCAGGTTCCGGGCCGGTATTCTAGCCGAGGTACTGCAACTGGCCTATCACTCTTGCCCTGACTTGCTGCTCAGTGCGTTTAATGCCTGCTTGCGGGAAGGCGTTTTCCCTGAGCGTTGGAAGACGGCAAGACTCGTGATGATCAGCAAGGGGAAGGGAAATCCCGAGTCGCCGTCAGCATACCGACCGTTATGCATGCTAGACACGGCCGGGAAAGTGCTCGAGAAACTGATAAAGAGAAGACTCGCTAACGTTATCCACGCCACTGGGGATCTTTCTCCAAGGCAGTATGGTTTCAGAACGGGACGTTCCACTATAGATGCAGTCGCGGAAGTTGTAAGTGCGGTCCAACAGGCGGAGGCACGCAGTCGATCCAACCGTCGGGTAGTCCTTCTAGTGACGCTGGATATAAAGAATGCTTTCAACTTCGCTAGATGGACGGATATTCTGGAAGTCCTGGAAAACTCTTTCCAAGTTCCAGAATATCTGATGCGGATAGCCCGAAACTACCTGAAGGATCGCAGCCTGATCTACAACACGGTGGAAGGTTGTCCGAGTATGCTAGTAACATCAGGTGTGGCCCAAGGCTCCATCCTCGGTCCGGACTTGTGGAACGTCTCCTGCGACGGACTGCTCAGACTTGAACTGCCGGAAGATTCGCGACTGATCGGCTATGCAGATGACGTTGCGGCACTAGTGGCTGGGTGCACGGTCGATCAAGCGCAATTAAGGTTGAATGTACTAATGCGCTGGGTGGGGAGCTGGATGACCACTCATGGGTTTAACCTTGCGTTAGAGAAAACCGAAGTGGTCATTCTGACCAAGAAGAGGATCCCCAGAGTAAGAATGGTCCGAGACGGGGACGCATTAGTAGAGTCGAAACTATCAGTCAAGTATCTGGGCTTGCTGATAGACTCTGAACTGAGTTTCCCGGAGCAAATTAAGGCAACGACAAACAAGGCCGCAGCAGGGGTCTCGGCAATTAGTCGACTAAAGGCCAATCATGGGGGACCAAGTCCAACAAAAAGGCCAACCGAAAACGGCTGGCACAGGTGCAGAGACGAGGAGCACTGCGGATTGCATCAGCATACCGTACAGTCTCTGAGCCAGCGGTGTTGGTAATTGCAAGGGTGATACCAATCACTCTCCTTGCTAGAGAGCGCAATAGAGTCTACCTCCAAAGGCACGAGTGTAATAAAGAAAAAGTTGCTCGCGATGAAAGACGATGCACTCTCGACGAATGGCAACAATTATGGGAACGTGAGCTAAAAGGAAGATGGACCACTCGGCTCATCAAAGACTTGAGATCGTGGCTCAGTCGAACGCATGGTGAGACTGATTTCTACCTGATCCAGCTACTGAGTGAACACGGTTGTTTTCAGTCTTACCTGCACATGATAGGTAAGTCACGGTCTCCAGATTGCATATTCTGCATTGGTGTGAAGGATGACGCCTGTCATACTTTCTTTTCATGCAGAAGATGGGACAAAGAGCGCGGTAATCTAGCCGAAAAAGTGGGAGAGCTCCACCCAGATAGCCTAATCGAAGAGATGCTGAAATCATTTGACAAATGGAATCAAGTGGCACATTACGCTCGGATAATCTTAATAACGAAAAAAGGCATAGTTGATCGGCTGGAGCCGTCGAGGGTGGAGGGTTTCCTTGTCTAGCATTCCTCCTCCTCTTTTCCATCCAACTGGAGAAGGAATCCCTGTAACCCGAAGGCGCCAAAAGGCGTAAAATTGGGAGGCCTAGCCCGAAGTTATGTGTCGGTTCCAGGCTCGGCTCTCCGGTTGACAGGGGAGGTGTTTAGTCAGTAGTCCAGTAGGTCCACTGGGAGTCCGACACTCAGGGCGTAAATAGCCTTCACCTTCCTGCCAAAAAAAAACCACCCTCATTACTTAAGGTAATAAGTAACAAAAACATCAACGAAAAAAATCCGATGGGTGACCCTGATCGGTGAGAAAAATTTAAAGTTATAACTGGCAACTTAAATGTTTACTTTATCTCATAATGTCTTCCTCGGTAACAGGGTATTATTTTACGCCAAAGGAAAAAAAGTCTGAAGCCATGCTACTTGGTGTGTGGGCGGATTTTTGCTCAGAGGTCGTTAAAGTTTAAAGGTCTTTAAGTTTCAGTGTCCAGAAATAAAACTAGAAACAATTAAGGCACTTTGCACTGCATTGTCGAGGGCCAACAAAGTCTCTTTTGACTTGTACAAAGTTGATCTTTGCTACCACGAGGACTTATCTCGTCTGATAAAATTGCGTAATGTGCTCCACCAGAGAAAGGGCAACCTAATGTAGTGCTATAAGTGCCAAAAGTCTGCCAACTGTGGGTTTTCCGACCGCTTCGTCGCCTATGGGAAGAAACATGGTTCTCAAGGCTGCCCGAGAAAGACAAGCACACTACCGAGCTCTCCTCTATTTCGTGACATATGCCAACCAGAAGATCGTCTAGTGATTTTCTCTGGCTATCCAGAGCGGCAAAAATCTTAAGAAGAATAAATGAAGCGAGAGATACCTGCTCCACACCCAATACTACTTACTCCAGAATCAGTTCGAACCTCTTCCCATCTACTCCAGTACCCTCCACTCCAGTCTCCAATATATCATTCACCAATGGCGTTGCAAAAACAAGATTCAAGACTTTTGGCTCATTTTAGAGTTCACTTCCCCGGAAGACAAATCAGTCATACTTCTTGAATTTCTTAAAAAAATCTCTTTGGTGGTACACAATCTAAGCATTGCTAACTTTAAAGTTAATTCCCTTATCCACCATGACAAAAGAAAATATCTGTGTGATCTATCCAAAACCATCAGCTCTGACATCATCCTCCTGAACGAAACCATATTGAGAGTGAGGTACGGGGTCCGGGAGAATGATTAACAGAATGATGAAGGCAGGGAACCACTATTCATTTTTAAAGAATATTCACTATTCAACTTCAAATACAAAGAGGTATACTGTGTCCTAGCTTCCCTCCAAACTAAACGAAAAACTGGCTCTCTTGTACTTATCTGGCAACTATGAACTGTACTGAATATAACCCTTACCATTGCTTCTATCTACGATTCATTCCTGCTAGAGGGTGGTTTCAATGCCAGATATGAGTACAAGCGAGACTCTAAACGGAATACAAATGGAAACACAATGTGTCAATGGTTTTCTTCTGGCACGCGGGCATCCCGACTTTCCTCAAGGGCAGTTCTTTCCTAGATAACATTCTTACATCAAACGACCTTTTAACAGAAATTTATTTCCCTGAGAAATGTATTACTTTGCCACCACTGTCTGACCATTATAGGCTCCTACTTAGTTTTACCCTTAATGATAAAACATCCGCTCCAACATGTCCCGAGTGATTTAGATCACAATCCATTTCAATTTGTCGGAATTCAGGGATGACCCAGAGAGCTTCATACCACCAAAGCCACCAGATAATCGAGCAACACAGAAATCGATCTTCACATCTCAACCCTTTCTAACTCTATCATTAAATGTTTAGACCTACACGCTCCTCCCCAAAGATTTTGCAACCAGCTCTATCGTTGTCTCTCTGAAGAAACATTTGATCAAACATTTTTTTTTTGGGATGGGGGGTGAAGGCAATTTACGCCCGGAGTGTGGGACTCCTAGCCGCATGCTACAAGACTACCCACTAAACACCCCCCCTGTCAAAAGACCCTAGCCTGGAACCGTTTGACACATTACTTCGGGCTAGGCCCCTTTTTACTTCGCCCTAGGGCGCCGTCAGTCTAGAGAAATCTCCCTCTAGCGGGAGGGGGCAGGATGGAGGAGGACTGCTGGAAAGGAGACCTCCCTAGACCCCGCGCCCAAGGTTATCTATCGTATATTATTTGGCAATAAGTATTGCCCGAGAGTAATGTGCCACGCAGGTCCATTTGTCGAAACTTTTCAGCATTTGTCCGACCAGATTGTCTGAAGAAAGCTCTCCCATCACCTCCCACAAGTCTTGCCGCATCCTGTTCCACCTTCTACAGTTGAAGAAGGTGTGACATGCGTCATCCCTTTCCCCTGGACAGAAAATGCAGTCTGGGGACCGTGATTTACCAATCTTGTGCAGGTAAGACTGAAAATACCCATGCCCGCTAAGAAGCTGGGTAAGGTAATAATCAGTCTCACCGTGCCTTCGATTTAGCCACGATCCCACGTCCCCTATAAGGCGGGCAGTCCAGCGGCCATTGGAGTCACCTTCCCATGACTGTTGCCACTCGAGTATTGTGCGCTGCCTCTCTTCTCGGTTGACAGCACATCTTGAGCCCTCCACTTTACGGTCATAAATTCTCCATCGTTCTCTAGCAAGGAGGGCGATGGGTATCACTCCTGCGATCACCAGCACCGCCGACTCAGAGACAGTGCGGTATGCAGACGCAACCCGCAAAGCTCCTCGTCTCTGTACCTGGGCCAAGCTCCTTATTGAGAGCTCCGGCCCAAATCTCAGAGCCGTATAGTAGCACTGACTGTACAGCAATCATGAGAAGTCGGCGTTTGCTCGGTGTGGGCCCACCGATGTTGCCCATTAGTCGAGTCAAAGCTGAGACGCCTATCGCGGCCTTTTTCGCTGTTGCCCTGATCTGTTCCGAAAAGCTCATTTTGGAAACGGTCATAGTCCCAAATATTTTATTGCAACTTTAGACTCAACAGTCGCATCTCCGATCCGCAAAGGAATTACCGTGGGTATTCTTTTCTTCCTGAGAATGACCACCTCGGTTTTCTCTAGTGCCAAACTGAACCCGCGGGTGGTCATCCATTCCCTCACTTGACGCATTAGCACTCCCAGTCTGCGCTGCGCATGTTCGACTGTACGTCCGGCGACCAGTGCTGCTATATCATCTGCATAGCCGACCAAGCGCGACTCATCTGGCAGCTCAAGCCTCAATAGTCCGTCATATGTGGCGTTCCACAAGTCTGGTCCCAGTATGGAGCCTTGCGCTACACCAGCCGTTATCTCCATACTGCGTCGCCCATCTTGTGTGTCATAGAGCGGTCTGCGGTCCTTTAAATAATCTCTCAAAATCCGCATCAGATACCCTGACAATCGGAAAAAATTTTCCAATGTGCCAAGAATATCCGACCATCTGGCGGAGTTGAAGGCATTTCTGACGTCAAGCGTCACTGGCAAGACAACTCGTTTTTCAGTTTTGTGCGCTTCGACTCGACGGACTGCATTCACCACTTCCATGGTGGCATCGGAAGTAGATCGCCCTGCTCTAAAGCCATACTGCCCAGGAGATAGGTCCCCTGCAGCACGAATTGCGTCTGTGAGTCTTCTTTTGATGAGCTTTTCGAACACTTCCCCGGCTGTGTCCAGCATACAAAGCGGCCGGTATGTAGATGGCAGCCCGGGGTCCCCTTTTCCCTTGCTGAGCAATGTGAGCCTCGCCACCTTCCAGCGAGAAGGTGGCTTGCCTTCTCTCAGGCAAGCGTTGAACACATTGAGTAGCAAGTCAGGACAAACGTGGAAGACCATTTGTAGCACCTCGGATGGAATGCCATCTGGTCCTGGTGCCTTTCGAGCTTTCATAGAAAGCACCGCATCCCCCAGCTCATTTTTAGTGAACGATGGACATTCGCCTGAGTCGACCTCGTGGCCAGCATCAACACGGACAGGGTGAGTTGGAAAAAGCGCCTGCACTATGCCGTCCATCTTATCTGCTTGAAGTAAACACGGCTTCCGTGAGGTACCGAGCTTGCGCCACACTACCTTGTAGCCGAGCCCCCATGGATCCCTATTCAGATCGTCCACAAGTTCTCGCCAGCAGCGTGCCTTACTCTCATTGATGAGTCTTCGGAGTTCTTTCCTTGCTGATCTGTATGCTGCTGTCCTATCGGATGCTACCTCTACGTTTTTCGAGCGCTGAGCTGCACGTCGAAGTCTGTGACACTCGCCTCGTTTGTCTGCGATATCTTTTGACCACCAATGTACAGCAGGCCTGTCGTGTCGAGGCGTCCGTCGAGGCATAGATGAGCTACAGGCAGAAGTGATAAGGTTCATCGTTAACTCCACCATTCCCTCGACTCCAGCCCTTCCGTTCCCCGAAGGGCATCCCTATATCGTTCCGCCTTTCAGAATCACATTGGCGAAAGTCTCCACGTCCATTTTTCCGATATTCCACTCGGGAGTGAAAGATCGTTGAGACGAGCGAGGAGTGGTATCGCCGATCTCAAACGCGATGTATTGGTGGTCACTCGCTGAATAATCCTCGAGTATTCTCCAGTTCAACGTCTTCGAAGCGAGGGACTCCGAGGCGAATGTCACATCTGGGATTGTTCCTTCGCAGCCCCAGCGCCAGAAGGTGGGTACATTACTGGTATTTAAAACCACCAACCCAGTCCTCGCCGACATGTACAGAATGCGTTGCCCTCTGGAATCGGTTTGAGACATGCCCCACTCACCGGCTCTGGCGTTGAAGTCTCCTGCTACGAGTACTTTGCCATCTGTGTTCAGAACAGCATCCTCTAGCGCGTCCAGTCTATTTTGAAAAGATGGCATTGACTCATTCGGCGTCAGGTATACGCTGAAAATCGCTATACCCGAGCACCGAATCCACACGAAACCGTCTCCTCGGTCGTGACCTTGGATCGCAGCAGTATGGGAGTCATCGGAGAACCAGGCTGGTGAGGCCTTATTTCGATGTTGTTCGCTCAGCAGCAGCAGATCAGCTCCCTCTTCTCTGGCGAACTGCTCTAACAGATCTTGTGCATTGATGCTACGGTGTAAGTTAATTTGAAGGGCCCTGATCATCACCTTAGAGCTGCTTTTACTTTTGCTAGTGCCTCTCTAAAGATTGGGCACGCGCCTGTTCCTGCAACGTGAAGGTGCTCTGTCGGTTGAGAGTTAAGATGATTACATAGCAAACAGCGCGGAGTCTCAACGCACTCTTTTTTCTTTATGCCCAGGCGCTCCACACTTAAAGCAAAGCATACTACGGTCAGGGCCCTTGCAGTTCGAAGTGGTGTGCCCGTATCCAAGGCACCTGTAGCATCGTACTGGGATGGCGCGGCGGCGAATCCTGCACACCACCCAGCCGATTTTTATTTTTCCTTTGGCCAGGAGTTGTGTAGCATCTTTCTCCGTTACTTCGAGTATGGCAAGCCTTGGCCCTCGGCGATTCTCTGGAGAAAGCTTTACGAAGATCAAAAATTTGACTTGATCAAAAAACGCAAAAGCATGTTACAAAGGCTAAAGCGTATTTTTCATCAGCATTTCAGTAGGATCAACGAACAATATACTTCATACGAAATTCACGTTGTCGCCTTAACTGTTGATATAAAACAAAACACATCATCCATGAAACTTATTAGTACTACAAAAGTAGACTCGCTGAATTCTACATAGACGGAGACCCAATCAAGTTTGGAAACAGATTCATTGCCTCCCATGGTGGCAAGAGAACATTTTACCGAACTTAACAAGAAAACATCACATGACCTGCAATTGCATTAATATAGGTTACTTCCCAAATGCATGAAAATTAAGCCAACAAATCCCCATCCCTTAATGCGGATGCAACGGTGAAATCCATACTTTTCGTCCAATATCCTTGTTGTCAAATCTGGGAAACTCCTGGAATAAGTCATTCTCACTCGCTTCAGAACCTCCTGTTGTCCACTCATCGCAGAATTCCAAATTAGATTTGAATCGGCAAGGTCACCAGAGCAAGCCATTATGACTCTCTACAACAGGGTCAGACGCAATCTTCAATATAAAGGATCCATTCATTGCCCACCACTATTTAACTTCTTTCTCGATGACTCCAGACTACGAGCACATATCGTTTCCCATGATCCTCTAATCGCTACTCTTACTGGTAAGATTGAGGCTTTCATGAATACTGACAGCATACTGATAACTGCAGAAGGTGCTCTCCATTCTCAGGCGCAAACTGAGCTGCTGAGAGCAATCGACACAATAGCACTAAATCATAATGAGTGGGGTCTTACTATCAAAGCGGACAATTGCCAACTTAAATGTTTTCGTAATGCTAGTGGTAAAGAACATCGATTGGTAGTGGGAAAAAGGAGGCTCTTACTGGTACACACTGAAAAAGAATCCATTCCTGTCAAATAAACCATCAAATATATGTGTGTAAATTTAACAAATAAATTTAAAACACACTAGAAAACCCTTAAACAAATCTGCAACTGCACTAATAGCTCCCGTGCAACTAAATGTCAAAGTCCTGTACAAAACATTTATAAGACCAATTATTGCGCACTCCTTACCAACCGGCCCACCATATCCGCAGTTTCAGGTGAAATGTTGGAAATTTTTGAGAGGAGGATTCTCCGAAAGTGTACCACGAAATACCGTAGGCTAAATAAAAAATACTACAGAAATAGCTCGTTCTATAGAGCGACCGGGATGATCCCTCTCCTGCACTATCTGATGTATACTTCAAACAAGAACCGGCTGGATAAATGGCGTGATCACCCATCAACCACTATAAGAAGACGCCTTGAACA
This sequence comes from Stratiomys singularior, assembly GCA_954870665.1. NCBI lineage: Eukaryota > Metazoa > Arthropoda > Insecta > Diptera > Stratiomyidae > Stratiomys > Stratiomys singularior. The sequence continues at coordinate 77,117,479 of OX940880.1, read as the reverse complement.
TTAATCTCAAGATAGTATCACCACACAGAGACTGACCTCATTAATCTTAACCTTAATGTTAAGTTAAAAAAGCATTACCTGTAATGTTTAGGACAGTTATAAGTTAAACCTAAGTTTAGTAATATAGGTCTAATTGGATCTCCGCATAACTACACCTAGAGTAGTGTTCAGGATAGAACATGCGACCAGACAATGCCTTCGTACATACCATAAATAAAATATATCAGAAAAATAATTGTCAGGATAAAGTTAAGGCTGGACACAAGTTGCGTTACTGTTATTTGTTTATTTTTCTATTCAATTGGATTAGGTGTTACAATAAGTTAGGGATAGTTAGGTTAATTTAGTTTTAAGTTAGAATTTACCATACCCATTTCTAAGCCATGTGATCAGATGGCAACCATGTATTTATATATGTTACGTATATATGATTATGACCATGTATTTATATATAACCCATGTAACGGCAATCCGCTTTTAAACCTTTGAAATGTAATATATAAATAGCCGTTAGACTAAGTTTCTTCATTTATAGCGTAAATGAAATTTATTATGAAATTAGAATGTCTCAATAAAGTATTACTACTACTACTACTAATTGTATTACTACTACTATCACTACTACTACTACTACTACTACTACTACTACTACTACCCCACGTCCATCCTCTCAGTATTCCACACGAAGAAGGAGTGCTGAGTGTCTGAGAGTGTAGGAACATTGTCGCGGATTTCGAATGCCATATACTGGTGGTCACTGGCCGAATAGTCCTCTATAACTCTCAAATTGTATGTCGTTGAGGAGAGGGACTCCGAAGCGAATGTCACGACCGAAATGGTACTCATGGAGCCCAAGCGGCGGCAAGTGTGAGTGTTAACAGTGTTCACCACAGCTAGCCCTACTCTGGTTGCCATCTCCAGGATTCGATTTCCCCTAGCATCTGGCTGAGGCATGCCCCATTCAAAAGCTTTGATCATCAGATTCATCAGTGTACCATGGTGATGAATTTTTATCTCGGTGTTGTTTGCTAAGTAGCAATGAGTCGGTTTTCATATCTCTCGCAAAGTGCTCAAGTATGCCTTGGGCGTTTCAGCTCCAATGTAAGTTTATCTGGAGGATACGGGTCATAGCGTAGCTGCTTTGCCTTTTGTTAGGCCTTTTTAAAGACTCGGCACTTATCTGTTCCTAGAATATGTCTCAGGTCATCAGGTCTCGGGTAAGTGTTCTGCAAGAGGATACAATGCGCCTCTCCCGTGCATTCTATTCTTTTATGCCCTACATTGCCGCACTTGTAGCACAAGGAGCACCTATCAGGCTCTTTGCTGCCTTGTGACCTTATGACCTTGGCATTTGACAATAGCGGAGAGGAACTGCTCCTCGCCGTATCCTGCAGACCACCCAACATATTTTTGTTTTGCCCATGCAGAGGAGTTTTTCGGCATGTTTCTCGATTAAGTCGACATTTATTTTTTCAGGGGTTAATCGTAATTTGATCTCACTTAATGCATGGAAAACCCTTTTTAGGCACTCTTTCACCTCCGCCATGTCCGTTACACGGTCAATGTCCCTGATTTCGAGGGTGGCCATTGGTTCAAGCTAAGCCACCGTTGCCTTTTCCCCGAGAACCATTTTAACTGCGTCACGGAATGACGTTCTTTGCTGTCTCAGGTCCACCAGATCGGGTCGGCCGGACTGTTCTAATGGCAGTTTGCGTGTCATCGGGTCTCACAGCTCCCTTGGTTTCCCGCAAAACGCCTGCGTAAGTTCTCCCATGTGTCAGTTTGACCATCAGTGCATGCCTTAGTGCTTTCAGGTGTAGCTTACTTCGTGGATCTTGTTTCGTGTTTGGAGTTTCTTTACCTTTGTCCCCAGGAAGAAGCTTATCATCAGTCACTTTTTCGAGGAGGAGCCTTCTGGACGCTTTTTTGGTGGCCTATGTTGCCACCACCTGGAATCCATCATTCGACGTAACCTGTCTGTTCGCTGCTTCGTCTTTCCTCCTGTTGTCTCGGTCTCCTTGGCTGCTGGCAACTTTTTTGGTAGCGCTATGCGAGGGAATCACTTGCGTAACGACCGAGGTCTTGGCCTTTTGCTCCCTCTCCGCTTTAAGCCATTTGCGTGTGTAGTACCCAATTCGGTCGGGTTCTTCCAGCTCTAATATACCGTCCCTAATGTCCTTGTTTATGTTTTTTACAACATTGCAGGAAGCTTTGATCTTTTTACCTGTGTTTCCTGCCTTACGCATGAGGCATTCTCCTTCATGACGATCCAGTACGATGAGAATGTCCTGTAAAAGTCTTGCAAAAGACTACTCTTATCTTGCAAAAGGGTCCCCCATAATTGCAAAAGGGTGTATGTAGTTGTCTTAATAACATCAAGTTCGCCTAACCGAATCTACACCCCCAACTTAATGATGCGAGCTTCGAACGCACTTCGAGGCCTGCCAAGTGTTTACCGGGACGAAGATGCAGAATTTAGAAAAATGGAAAATAGTGTCGGTTTCGCAGATGGTAATATGAAGACGTATTCATAATAGTGTCAGCTTCACAGACGGTAACATGATACTGTATTCTGCTCATAACTGATGTTCCCAGGATGTTCGGGGTCTCTATTTATCCAGTCAAACTCGGAAAAGAGTCCTGCGATATCCACGGCTATTCTCACGAACGGTACCCCCACGTTAAAGGTCTTCATTTGCCCTCTCGTTCTTTGATTTGGGACTTTAATGGAAGCACATATTGTGCACTTAAGACACCTGTCAAGTACGTCGTCTCGAACGTGGAGCCAGTAGAATCTTTCTCGCACCTTTGTCAGCGTCTTGTTCACCCCAAGATGACCTCCCGATGTGCCTCCAAGCATCTCTTTTAGTACTCCTTTGATCCGACTTTTAGGAAGAACAATTTGCATCCTATATGATGTGCCGTCTGCCGTTTCCCATTTCCGTTTCAGAACTCCATTATCAACCTCAAGGGAGTTCCATTGAGCCCAATAGCTTTTAAACACTGTGCCGCGGGTTGATATGTCCTTCCACTCGAGACGTCCAGTTGTCTCTTTCCATACGAACAGTGGTCTAATATCATCGTCGGCTAGCTGAGCGTTCCGAAATTCATGCTGCGCCCAGCCTTCGTCTACTTCCCTTGTGATTACACGTATACCCACACCTTTTTCTTTTTCCTCAGACCATCGGCAATGTTTACAAGCCGCTGGACATGGGCGACGGGATAAAGCGTCGGCATCGGCTTTTGGTCGTTTCCCTGACCCATCAGTTATATGGGTCTTACTTCCAAACTTTGACTCTGGTCGGCATTTCCGTCTAGCGGCACACCCTGGGGAGTAGATTGGTGTTTTTCGCTGCTTGCAATACCATTGCCTATTCCCTCGTCTACCACAATTCCAGCATGTCGGCATACTATTCACCTGTGCCCCTTTGCTCATGTCAACACGTTCACATCTGCATTGTAATCTCCAGGATCCTGACTGTGGTACGAGCGGTTGTTTTTTGCTTCGCAATTTAAACAATAGGCCAGTGCGTCCTTCACTGAGCGTTATTCGGCTAGGCAGACATTTACGTGCACTTATTTCTCCTATAACGCGCTAATAAACGCTTCCCTTAGCACATCGTCTCGATGATCTGGGTCTTAATTTGGGTAAACTTATAGTAGGGTTTCGCCTGGTTTCTGTATCCCGTACCGTAGTTGCGACCTGATGAATCTATCGATACTTCATGTCGAGTACATTCATGATAGCGACGGAGCTTGAGTGCGACTCAACAGGGATAATTTGAAGTATTTCAGCAGCTGGATCTCTCAGGGCAATAATTAATGCTGTTGCTCGCTCCTGCTCATTCCAATGATTTTTTTGAGTGATAGCTTCCAACTGGATTTTGTGAACGCTGTAAGTCATTTGTCCAATAAAGTTGAAGCTTTTACATTCCGGGTTGAGATATTAGGTCTAGTCGCTATCAGGGAAGGGTTATTCGCTATCGGAGCCGGGCTAAGCGCTATCGTTATTTTGGCTTGCTTTAAATCTTCCTCTATTCTTGCAATCTCTTCCCGCACCGTTTCTACTTTGGTCATCTATTTCTTCCGTTTTGTCCATCTTTTCTTCGAAACCTTTAATTTGAAGGGTAAGCGTTTGGCTTAGCTCACCTAAATCTGATCTTAAACCAGCTGCTTCCTGGTCCATATTCTGGTTCAGGTCGGTGGATTTCTGGTCCAGCTGGTTTAAAGCTGTTGATTTCCGATCCCGCTTCTCGTTTAAATTGGTTGATTGCCTGTCAAACTTCTCATTTAAGTCGTTTGACTGCCGATCGAGCTTCTCATTCAAGTCGGTTGACTGCCGGTCGAGCTTCTCGTTCAATTCAGTTGATTGCTTTGGCATTACGATTAACATCCGCTTCAGCCGTTTCGCAGTCAGAATTTTTTCCTCCTCCTCGCCTTCAGTTCAACTTTCGGCATCGACAAACTCAAACGACTCCGGATCCATCCCTTCCGCTGCCAGCGCTTCGTTTAACCGGGTGATTAGTCTAGCCTTGCTTCCTTCGATCGAAATTTCCCGCTTTTCCAAATCTTCCTTTACTTCCGGCATAGTTAGTGTGTTCATTTTACGAGTTGACTTTCATGTAAAAGATCACAAAACTGTCCACAATAGTTCGCGAGTTTCTTTTTTTAAGCTTTCGATGGTGTTCACTTCACTATTGCTTGAATAATCCCACTTCTGACACTAGTGCTCCGCTTTTCCAGCTGCGCGGCCTTTTTGCTTCGCAAACTTTACGTAATGGCTTCTTCCCCTTCGAAAATGATGTCTGTATTTATTATGGGTATTGTTTTGTATCATGCATTTTGGGCAAGTACAGTGGCGCGTGACAATATTCGAACATGTAACAGTATGTATACATATCAGTGGCGGCTCGCTAGGGTGAGCGAGCCCCACCCTGCCCAAACCAATCTCAACTTATTAAAGAAAAAATCAAATATTCGAATGCCAATATATTTGATTCAAATGTAGAAAATTTTGAAAGAAAATTACAATACTTCAAAGTTTAGCTTGAACTTGCAATTAAAAATTTGATTTTTCACACTTTTAGAATATTTTCCCATGAATATCGTCATTCATTCATTATTTCATACAAATAAAAGTAAAACAGTTTCCATTAATACATACAAGTATGCATTACAACGCATACAAATTCACACATTAAACTTAATTTCATTCATAAACAATGGCACTGGGCGAGCCCATCACCTACATTAGCCAAAGCAGTGTCCAATGTGTAAACAAAACCTTACGCATCCAAGCGGAACAATGTGTCGCTCGGTCCCACGGTGGGCAAATTTTCGCTGGCCCATTGTGTCAGAGACTTTAGCATATACGTTTTGCTTTGTGTCCGAATGAAAATAAGCAACGTCGATTGTCTTTCATACGTTTTTTTTCGTTGCTCTGCAGGCAAGCCCAACCTCAGAAAATTTCAAGAAAATTGTGTCTCGTATCCCAGTGGGAATCAATGGGAGATATAAAATCACACTACGATAAACATTGTACCATTTATGTATCTTATATTTCAATAATTGAATTGGCAGGATGATACGCCAAATATCCAAAAAGAAGAAATATAACTATTCTGGAAAATAATAACAAAACGCGATCTTTTAATTGTGCTTGGTACGCGAAATGTGATTGGCTCTACGGTAGTGAAACATTGAAAAAACCATTTTTCAATTTTTGGGGCAATGTTCGGGAGCCAGTATATCTAATTGCCAAATACGATAACAATGTTAAATACTTTTTAGACACATTATCCGTTTTTAGTGGACGTTTCCAAAGCTATCCAAAATGATTTAATTAATTGTATCGGCTCAGTAATTCAAAATTTCATATCTTCTGAAATAAATGAAGCACCTTGTTTTCCATGGCAAATCGATGAAACCACTAGTGTTTCCAATTATCCGGAACTATCTATGATTTTGCAATATGTTACAAAGGAAGGTGCATTTCTGGAAAGATTTTTCGGATTTGTTGATGTTCCCGCGGGCGAAACTGCACACGATTTATTCAAGTTTTAAATGATTATTTTACTTGAACCAATATAAGTAAAAAGTTAGATGCCAAAACGTACGATGGAGCAGCTATAATGTCAGGTGACTTAAATGGTTTCAAAAAAAGTCAGAGACACTGCTCCACAAGCATTGTTTATTCATTGTTTGGCTCATAGACTAAATTTGGTTCAGCAAGACGCTACATGTAAGATAAATGAATGTCGTGTCTTTTTTACTCATTTATCCAGGTTTTCTACTTTTTTGGAAAGTCTAGCAAACGGAATCATGTATCAGATAAAATTTGTGAAAAACGGCTACTTTGCAGCAGTAACACTCGTTGGGATTTTAAAATGATATTTTGCTAAATAACCGGTATGATCTGTTGGAAATCTTTGATGAAAGTTTGAGCGACGATTTTGTCCGCAGTCGAGAAGCTTTGCGGGAATTGGTAGGGTTCAAATTTATTTTGAAGGATTTTTAATTAAATTTTCACAAAAAGCTTTTCATTTGTTCTATCAGCAAACGGATGTTATTTTCAATGCCTTCCAGTCAAGGTTTTCAGTTCATGACTAGATCAGTTCAGTTAAAAATTAGATCATGATGGAATTTTTGAAAACTCATTTTCTTCAAGCGTCTTAATGCTGAAATAATAGATTGGCGAATAAGCCTAATATACCGAAAAAAATCTCAGAGTAGAAAAACAAATTTCGAATGGATTTACTAGAGTGTCTTTTTCTACATTATCTGAAAATGTTTGAAAAATAAAAGCTTCATAATACACTTTCAGTTTTATAATATTTTCTCTTTCAACAAATATAGTTGAAATTTTAAGATTTATTTCAAAAAATAATTAAAAACATAGTGTTTTTGAGATTTATAAGCTCTGATGCTTTGCTGTGGCTTCGCAGTACACTAAATCCAGACAATAAATTTTATGATAAAGTTATTGATCATTTTGCTGAATTAAGAGATCGTAAAATTGACTTAATATAAACATTTATGAATTAATTATTTATTATTGAATATCTACTCTTTCTTTATTCCATCCTTTCCATGTCGAGGGAGCTATAGCCCTTCACATTGGTTCTTCCTGTTGAATAGAATGCTTAACTTGAGTACTCTTACTGACATAGAGTGTTCCTCAAATCGTGCCCACCCAATACAAATAGTCACGAGCCGCTCCTGATACATACATACTAATAAATATACGTATGCATGTTTGTATGTGTGTATAAAAACATGTACGTATATCTGTATGCATGAATCTACGTGCGTATGAATGTATGTATGGATGGAAGTCATGTTATCGAAGACAAAGAACGAACATGCAAACTTCAGCAAGTGAGATATGTATATGACTCACAAAGGAAATAAACAAAGAAATGTAATCTAATACTTACATTTTCGCAGATGTTCAATATGAATCATAAAAGATATTGATGACTATTGAACACTAGCTGTGCCCGCGACTTCGTCCGCGTGGAATAGTTATTTTGAGCATCATATTTATTTTTGCAAACAACCACCTCAGCTGTTACCCACGATTTTGTCCGCGGCAATTTCTGTTATTATCTTAGACAATTTAGTTTTAAGTTTTTAAAAGAACATAATTATTTTAAAGTACTTCTGCGTAAATTATATTTTTAGTTTTATTTTCTTGTGGCAGAAGAACATATTGGTTTTCTCCGCAACCCGATCTTGACAACGCGACATATAGTTGGCCGTGTGAAAAGCAGTCTTGGCGTAAATCGATTCCTACATGTTTAAATGTTTGCCCCTGTGATTTATTAATTGTAATGGCGAAAGATAGCTTAACGGGAAATTGAATTCTTTTAAAATTAAAAGGTAAATCATTTGGAATCATTGGGATGCGAGGTATAAGCACTGTTTTACCAACTGCTGGACCAGTCAAAGCTATTGCAACGATCACGTTATTGCGAAGAAATTTGATTTGAAGTCGGATCCCGTAACATAAATTTGGCGGTTTAAGATTTCTAAGTAAAATTATTGGGGCACCTATTTTTAACTTGAGGGAATATGGGGGAATGCCACTTGGGCTCAAAGAATTAAGAAACTCCTGTGGGTAATGGACCGTATCTTCTTGATCCATTACATTATCAATAGATGTGTAGGTAACTATGTCTCCTTGAAGTTTACTTAAAATTAGGTCGTTAATTTCGTCCACGCTACTGTTTCTCGCCGCCAATATTGCCCTTTGACACATCCATTGATGATCTTTATTTTCTATTTCGCTGATTTCAGGGTAAACTTTCGATATTAAGTCCTCAATGTTACTCACTCTTTCTCCTAAATCGCGATCAATTTCAATTTTATTTTCAAAATGAGGTACTTTCCCGTCTACTATTAAAAGTAACTTTGAAGGAAAAGTTACACTACCTCCCCCCAAATGTGCTCTCATATTTGTAGTTAATTTTAAGATGTTAACAAACTTCCATAATGGTGAACTTTTAAGGCAAGACTTTACAATGTCTGCTCTAGCTCCCCTTACTATTACTGGTAAAATTTGTCGAAAGTCCCCAGCAAACATAACACTAATCCCACCCATGATTTTATCACAGCTTCTAATATCTCTAAGAGTCCTATCTAGAGCCTCTACATGAGCTCTATGAATCATGGTACATTCGTCCCAGATTATTATACTGACATCTTGTAAAACTTTTCCCAAAGGGCCATTTTTACGTATAGTGCACACGCTATCTTTCTGTAAAGAAACAGTTAGGGGCAGTTTAAAAGTGGAATGAGCTGTGCGTCCGCCTGCTAATAAAGTTGCAGCGATACCTGACGACGCTACTGCCAAAGCTAGCTTTCCCTGAGACCTTACTTTTGCTAACATAAGATTAGTAATAAAGGTCTTGCCGGTTCCACCGGGAGCATCCAAAAAAAATACTTTTCCTTCACTAAAACGAACACTTCGCATAACACAATTATACGCGGTCACCTGGTCATTAACTAATTTTGGTTCATTTCGAGTAATATACTCATTTAATTCATTTAGATCATACGGTTTTCGCAACGCTACTTCTAACGGATCCAGATGATTAAGTGAATTAATCCTTTTTGATAAAGGAAGCCCAAAATCGGTTAGTGATTTATCGCAAATCTCATGAATTTTATCTTCAATTATGATTAGTCCATCATTGTATATATCATCATTATATTCTAATGTCATATCTTGATTCTCATTACGCATTCTGTTTAATATATCTTCACATAAAGCATTACGAAATTTATTCCATAACTGTAAGGACTCAGATGGTTGACAAAATATAAGGATGATGGTAAATAATTCTCTTAATTTTGTGGCTAGCTCGGACATGACAGCATCTGACATTGTATTTTGCCAATGTTCATCTCCCTCCAGTAAACCTAATTCTTTGCAAGTGCCTTGATAAGTTTGGCAAATAACACCATTCACGGTCCTCAGATGTTCAAATGACATTGGACCGCGAACATGTTGCAGTAACATTCTTAAATAAAAACATTCAGTTTGAGTTGGATGAATGTTGTAGACACGGCCTAAAGTTGTGTCTTTTTTTACACCGGGGTATCCTTCAACATTTTGTCCACGTCTTCTTCTAGAAAATGATTTTCTTTCCCATACGTAATACTGGGGTACGTGATATAAAAGGGTTTTTGCAAAATCGTCACTCTTACAAAGATCAAAGAACGCTGTAAGTGTCGTTGATGAAGGATTATTAACGCGATCTTGAAGGTTTGCATTATTATAAAAATAAACTCTTTGTACATTTTCCAAATGAACTGCTAAATGAACTACTGCCGGAAAACGTTCATGAATAGGGAATTGGAAGATTCTCCAGAGCGCTTCCGAGGAACTTATATAGCGACCATTTAGATATTTTTCTACTTCATCGTTATTACTTTGTAACGAAAATGTAGCTTGATCAGAACCTTTATGAATATACTTGCAGATGTACTTAATAGCTTTGACCGATTGACAAAACTCAACGTTAATGTGTGCATTGAAAATTCGTGATAGCACTGGATTATAGGGAACAACCCACCTATTATCCACGCTCATTTCTGTACCTTTGACACGAATTATTGCTGTGTTCCCACCATTATCTGGAGACCTGCGCCTGTAGGTTGGGTAACCGTCATCCCCGGTTTGTGTTTCCGAAATGAAATGCCTAGGGTACTTTTTAGAACAAATGTTTTCTTTCATACATGGTGACGCAGGATTATGAAATCCGCAAGGGCCATGTATCATGTTTTTTATGACAATATTATGAAGAATTGGATCTTGTTGTTTGTTAGGTATTTCAGCCGATATTATTGCATCTATATAATCTGGTTGTACTTTGTTAGCCAGCCACAATAAAATGTGGGCGTGAGGCAAACCCCTTTTTTGCTATTCTACGCTGTAAACAAAGGCTTTCGATGGTCCAAAAATATTTTTCTTCGTTAGTAGGTCTATCATTTTTTTGAGTTTTAAATGAAATACTCTAGAAATCAAATCATGTCTGTCGTAAGAATGTTGATCGGGTAATAACTCAATTTTTATTTCCGGCCATTCTGAGTTACATGTAAATGTAATGAAGAGATCTGGTCTTCCAAATTTCCTGACATATGTCATGGCATCTTGACTTTTTTCGTTCATGTATCTGGGGGATCCTGTAAATGACGACGGCAATATAACATACTGGCCAATATTAGAAGCGTTTATATTCGCATCATTAACCACGGCATCTCTTAAATGAATGTACTCTTCTGCTCTTAATTTTTTTTTTTATTTCTTTTGATGAAGGCAAGCCTCTCAGAAATCATTTTTGCCGCCATGTCAACACAATATTGGTTGAATAATCCTTTGAAATAATGTATGCTGTTAAAGTCATTTATTCTCACCATGAGTCTAAATGCATAAAACTGCATACATGATACAGTTTTAGATCGAGCAGCAGTATTCTGCTGTGGAATATTTATACAGTATCCGTCATTACCAAAGGAAAACAGTAAAGGATACTGAAGTGGATCATAAGATCTATGAATTTCAGAAACTCGTTGAAGTCCACCATCTCTCGCAGTTAACACAATATCTCGGGGACCTTTGTCTTCATCTATCAAAAGAACAGCTACTTCATCTACTATTGGCGCATTATATCGACCTCGATGCTCGTTAGGAGGTTTCACATCAGCATGAATAATAAGTTTTAAGTCATTCGGTGGTCTATTTTCCAGATTGTATTTAAAACTTTGAATATACGTTTTATGATCGTGAAGATATTTTTGGAGAACGTCGATAAGATCGATTTGCAAGCTTGGATTTAAATTTAAGCGCAAGGATACCTGATCTGCATGGGAAACAAAATATATTTGCAAATATTTGGGTTGTGCTCCTTCAGCTGGAAGTAAGTTACCGATCAAGTGATAAACTTGCCCTTGAACTTTAAAAGTGGATATAAAGTTTCCCTCACGAATTTCTTTGGCACCAAATGAAGTCATCTGAAATAGTGTATTATATTGTCTTGAGCGATTTAAGAAATGCTTTGATGATGGATGTGAGCCTGATATCAGTTCTTTTAAAACTGTAGTTGGTTCCGGAATTATAGGTATATTTACTCTGCCACCACTACAACACAGTCCAGGAGCTTCAGTCGCCCATTTTTTTGCTTGGCATAAGTTGCATATTTTATCCATTCTGCCAATATCAATATCATTTAGCTCAGTATAGTCAAGGGTACAATCATAAGCAAACGCAGCATTTAATAAATTAAGTCGCCTGCGAGTTCTATTTCTTGATTTCCTGATTTCTTTCTATGATCGTGCATTTTGCTGTGTTAATCGATGGGATCGTTCAGTGCTTGATTCCCGATCGCGGTTAGCCAAAGTTCGGCAATTCTGTGAAACTAAAAGTTGAGAACGTTCAGCGCTTGATTCCCGTAGTCGGTTCACCAAAGTTCGAGAACTCTGTGAAGCTAAACGTAGAGAACGTTCAGCGCTTGATTCCCGTTCTCGGTTTAACAAAGTTCGGGAATTTTGTGAAGCTAAACGTTGAGAACGTTCAGCGCTTGATTCCTGTTCTCGGCTTAACAAAGTTCGGGAATTTTGTGAGGCTAAACGTTGAGAACGTTCAGCGCTTGAATCCCGTTCTCGGTTTAACAAAGTTCGGGAATTTTGTGAGGCTAAACGTTGAGAACGTTCAGCGCTTGATTCCCGTTCTCGGCTTAACAAAGTTCGGGAATTTTGTAAGGATAAACGTTGAGAACGTTCAGCGCTTGATTCCCGTTGTCGGTTTGCCGAAGTTCGTAAATTTTGTGAGGCTAGACGCTGCGAACGTTCAATGATCGATTCATTAGCACGGTTTTGTTCACTGATTGCTCGTTGAGTAGCCAACCTATGCATATTTTCATCCTCTGTTTCATTGCTGCGCAAAACTCGCAGCCGCTTTGCAGTAGCAGTCTGCCGAGAAAGCTGAGTTCTTTTTCTAGGCATTATAGTGACAAAGAAAGAACGTAGGAAATGAAAACTTAACCAAACCGTAACTCGTAATCAAGAAAAAAACAAACGTAAGGTTAATAATTAGGAACCTAATTATTTTTACCTTTATTTGGTATTTACGTAAATCGGATAAAATATGTATATGTCAAAAGAATTACCGCAAAACGTAAATAAGGTAAACTAACTGTATGCTTAAACTAAAACCTAACCTAATAAGAATAATTATGTAGATGACACCTATTTACAGGTATAAACAACAACAAAACAAAAAAATGTTAATTATTGTTAAATTAAAAGAAACAAAATACTATCCTTAAAATAAACAATACTATAAAGAAAACTATGACAACTACTTACAATTAATTATCGACATCAAAACTAAAAAAAAAGTGTTAACAATTGTGAAACTATTAGAACCAAAATATTATCCTTAAAACAAACTGAAATAGTATTTAAAAAGTATTAATATACGACGATATTATTAGCAAAAACAAATAACGCTGCACACAACTATTCAGAAGGGAGCCGACCAAGCGTCTGAGCCACGCGGCATGGTACCTCGTAGAGCTACACCCCCCTCCGCGTCGCCCGAAAGCAACGCCACTCCTCGCCCGCCGGCCGGGCGCAGCGTCATGTTTTGCACATCATTCATGCGGCGTGTGTGAAAATTATATCGGAGTTATTTTAAAATTGTAATATCTTCTAAGATGTTCATTGAAATTAAGTGATGTCAAAGACAATTTTGTTCACAATTAAATACTCTTAATCAACAACACATTTATTTGGATAAAGATTAATATTATTATGTTGATACAACTCTAACAAATAATTGGTAATAATGCATTAACTTCGACCAAATTTGATTACCATAAAAACGATTCTAGTGAGTTAACCTTAAAAGATAGACATATACTGTCGCGGACATTTTTTTAGATCATTTCAAGAGAAATAACTCTTTCATACATATTTTTTTGGTATCTTGAACCGTTTTCGCAGCGCACGCAACCGAAGCCCTCAAAGTTGAATAATTTTCCCCGTTTTTCCCACATTTTCCATTATTTCTTTGCTCCTATTAGTTGCAGCGTGATGTTATGTAGCCTAAAGCCTTCCTCGATAAATGGTCTATTCAATGAAAAAAGAATTTTTCAATTCGAACCAGGAGTTCCTGAGATTAGCGCGTTCAAACAAACAAACAAAAAAACAAACAAACTCTTCAGCTTTATAATATTAGTATAGATATGCATTGATTCATATAACTTTTGCAAAATTAGCATAATGCAGATATTGACGACTATTGAGCATCTGAATTAATTCATGTAACTTTTGCAACATCAGCATAATATTATTATAAAAGACCTGGATCAAGATTAAATACAACAGTTCATACATAACAACCTAATAGTAAACCGGTTCACAAATTATATATTAATAACCCGTGAAGTGTTATATATTTACCATAATAATAAATTATTTATTATTATATAATATAATTATTATATAATAAATTATAATCCGTGAGTTTTACTTACTAGAATTGAAAGGACCGCGGAAAGGTTCATAATTTCAATATCATCATCAATATTATCAATATATTATATTATCAATAATTTCATAATTTCTTTTGGCTTCGTATTGAACCAAAAACAAAATTGGCGTAGTCGGTAGGATATCGAAGTGTTCGTCACGAGATAAAGTTTCGGGAAGTTTTATTACAATCGTGAAAGTAAACCGCGAAGTGTCAAAAATAAAAGTAATCCGAAACAAGCGTTCTAACTAATAACTATTAAAGTTTACCGGTATCCAAAAAACGAACCATCAGTAAAAGCAAGTAGAAATTAGAATAAAAGCAAGAGAATAAAGCAAAAGAATAAAAGCAAGTGAACATTGCTTAAAGTGATGAGTGAAGTTATGTGAACAGTTAAAACAAAAATAAAAAAAATGAACAGTTCCGATAATATAATAAATCAAGCACTAGCATTGTCCATAGCATTACCATACATTGTCATAGTTCCTGTGCTCGTTACAGACAAGGTTAATACAAAATAAAAATAAAAATTATAAATCTACAGGAAGCGTTGTCCCGGTAAGATTTTAACAGTGAAAACAGCATAAAGCAGATAAAGGTAATAGCTGGTAATCATTTTGTTGAAAAGCGTAAGAAGCCAAAATGCCAATTACATTCACGGATATATTGCGGGAGGCAAAATCAATGCCAGCCTACACAGGAGAGGAAGGATTTCAATTGCAGAGCTATATTCTTTAAGTGGAGAGCTTAATGAACCTAAAAAACAATGAGGAAGAATCAAAATACGTGTCGGAAATATTTTTTTCGAAACTACAAGGAAGAGCCGCAGTAGCTGTTAGAAGGATAACGGAGAAAACATGGAATAATGTGAAGAATGCATTAATCACTTCTTTTGGGGTCCAAGAATCATATCTGAAGCTGAAGGAACAAGCGGATCGGTGCTTTTCGAAGAGCGCAAAGGATATCTACGAACATCTTTTATTAATTTTAGATAAGCTTAATTTAAAATATTCATTAGATACTGAACAACCTCAAGAATTTAATCCAGGCTACAATGAACTTAGCATCCTAGAAAAATTCCTTAGTAAAATTAATAGAACACATCCAATGTATTTGAGGACGAAAAATGTGAAAACATTAGTAGAAGCTTATCAGGAACTTTTACAGACAGGATATATCGATAATTACGAAACTTTTAAAAAGAAAAATAAATTTAACAATAATAATAGACAAATAGAAGAAAAGAGAGGATATAATGAGTACAATCGAAATAATCAAACAAACAGTGGTCATTTTTCAAACCAAAGAAATTATTGAAATTATAGGGATAGAGCTCATGGTTCTAATCAATACAGGCAGAATAATTAGAATGACAATTATAATCGAAACAGACAAAACTACAGACAGAATAATTTTCAAAATAATTTCCAACATCACAATAATCATGACAGAGTAGAACCAATGCATACAAATTTAATTAAAATTGAGGAAAATTTTCCTGCGGAAGCCTCGGAAACACATACTTTCCCTTAATAAAAATCCGTATTAATGGAATACCAACTAGAGCCTTAATTGACTCTGGCTCTAGTGTATCAATTCTAAATATTTATCATTTACAGAACCATCCAAAATTTAAAGTGCATAATGAACAATATCGCACATTATCCGGTAGGCAAAAAATAGAATACGAGACAATAACCAAAACTCCACCAGAAATCGGTATTCGGGAATATACTAGATGGAAACTTGCAGATTTATCTGGTAGAAAATTCGATGCAATAATTGGTGCGAATATATTGTCTTGTACTTATTCGAAAATTAACTTTGCAAATAAAAATATTTGGTGATAATGAAGTGCCATTTATTAATAAAAACATAAGTAAAAACAAATCCAAAAATACAAGTGAAAGCGATTTGAAAAAATTTAATTTTGAAGAAATTCATACTATAGAAGCAAGGAATAAAACAGATATAAATATGAGTGTTTTAAATGAAAAAGGAAAAGCTGAACTAAAGAAATTAATTCAGAAAAATAAAGAAGTATTTTATTTAGAAGGAGACTATCTGTCAGCTGTAAATCAAATTGAACATGAAATCAAAACAACGACAGAAGGCCAAATTTATTCTAAAATGTATAGAAATCCA
The DNA here is from genome assembly GCA_954870665.1 of Stratiomys singularior. Lineage (NCBI taxonomy): Eukaryota > Metazoa > Arthropoda > Insecta > Diptera > Stratiomyidae > Stratiomys > Stratiomys singularior. The sequence continues at coordinate 77,101,296 of OX940880.1, read as the reverse complement.
CAAATACATGACAAGGAAATAGAAAAACAAATCAATGAAATGCTGGAGCAAGGAATTATAAGAGAAAGTAATTCACCGTATAATTCACATGTAGTAGTTGTTGCGAAAAAGATGTATAATTCCGGTCAAAAGAAATGGAGATTAGCTATTGACTATCGGAAGCTAAATGCAGTTACAATAGATGACAAATTCCCAATTCCAAATATCGATGGAATTCTAGAAAAATTAGGACGAGCCCAATACTTTACAACTTTGGACTTAGCAAAAAGATTTCATCAAATATATTAAGAAAACAGCATTTTCCACACTAACAGGACGTTACGAATATACGAGGATGCCATTTGGTTTAAAAAACGCGCCAGCTACATTCCAAAGATTAATCAATCATGTATTAAAAGACTATATAAATAAAATATGTTTAGTATATCTTGATGACATCTTAATTTTTGGCACATCAATAGAAGAATATGTTACAAAAGGTCTTTAACAAATTAAAAGGAGCAAATTTAAAATTACAAGTCGGCAAATGTGTGTTCTTTAAAAAAGAAACACAATTCTTGGGTCATACAATTGGAACAAAGGGTATAAAACCGGACACCGATAAAATCGAAAAATTTTAAATTCCTAAAAACTCTAAGGAAATAAAATCCTTCTTGGGTTTAACGGGATATTAAAGGAATTTCATAAAGGACTATGCTAAGGTGGCACAGCCAATAACAAGATACTTAAAGAAGGATCAGAAAGTAAATCTGAATAACAGCGAATATGTCGGAGCCTTCGAAAAGTTGAAAAACTTCAGCACCTGTTCTAAGACATCCTGACTTTGTACAAACATTTAAAGTTACTTCAGTCACTAGTAATTTCGCGATTGGGACGGTTTTAAGTCAAAATGGACATCCTATTTGTTACATAAGTAGAACATTGAATCATCATGAAAGAAAATATGCTGTAATTGAAAAAGAAATGTTAGCCATAGTTTGAGCAATAAATTATCTTCGACCATTTTGATATGGAAGAGAATTCGACTTACAAACTGATCATCAACCTATTAAGTGGTGATATCAAAAATTCAAAGGAAAAGGCATTGCTCCAAGATTACAAAGATGGATCTTAAAATTAGGAAATTAAAGGAAAGGAAAATATTCCTGCAGACTTTCCATCAAGATTACGTGAATCAGGAGAAATAAATATGGTAAACAATGAAGGTCAAAATAAAAAGAATAAAATTCATATAACATCCATTAAAACTCTAAAACATAAAGTGCAAGCTGAATAAACATCAGATGTTTCATCAGACATAAACTTTGATTTGCAATTTTATCCAGAAATAAAAAAAGTAAAAAGACAAAGAAAATCTATAAAAAGTACTAGTGGTAATACGTTACATTCTCAAGCCAATTAACGATGATTTTATTAACAAATATAAACAGCAAATCTTGTTAGTAGCAAAAGAAAAACCAGAACACAGAATCAAAACAAATAATAGAAAAAGAATTATTTCAACCTTAGAATATATCAAATAATATGAACAAAATATGAATATAAATGAAAATAAAACAATAGAGTTCCTTACAAAGAGACTACGCGGGAGACAAGTTGGAATATACAGTGAATTAGACAAATTTTAATGAAAGGATTTAAAATAACTAAAATAAAATTTATCAAAGAATCCAGAATATTAAAAGAAATAGAAAATGAAGATGAACTTATCAAAATTATAAAAGATTTTCATGAGAACACCACAGAAGGAGACGCTCTGACGGATTGTGATAGTGAGTCCGATCAGGAAGAGTCAATGGAAGTGGTCCGGGATAAGGGTGGTCGGAAAAGGCCAATTGTGTCTCTAACGCCGGAGCCAACCCTAAAAATTCTCAGTAAACGTGAGTGAGAGGAGTTTTCCGCAGCTACAGGCTGCGGTCTCAAAAGCTTCAGCAAGTATCACCAACTCTGAAGTCGCACCCCCAGTGCATAGAATAGTTATCGGAGCTACAGGGAGAGAGCCACGGAGCCACGGAGAAACAAGGGGTTCCACCAATAGTGTTCTATAGGCTTAATCTTAAGCATTTTAGGGAGAAAATTCATCGAGCATGTGAGAAGAATCAGCTTGATGCCCATTAATCCGATGTAACCGTCAACAGTTCTACACGAACATCGTTACATCCTAAGACCATAGACGACCATAAAAGTCTCTTTGACTTCTTAAAATGGGACAAGGTGGCATGCTACACCTATACACTCCCAATTAACAAAAAACTGACCCTGTTGCTAAAGGGTGTGCACACTTCCTACGAAGACAATGATGTCAATGAAGAACTCCAAGCCATCCTAGGGGAAGATGTTTTGGGAGCCAAAAGCTTCTCAACAGTGACTTCAAGGAAGGATAAGAAAACTCATTCGTCAAGGAAGGAATAGAAAACTCTTATTAATTTAAGCTTGACTTCGAAGTCAAAAAGGCTATGAATGTTAAAACGCTCCTACACCAAAATATGCATTGGAAGCGTTTGACGAAATCAAACACATCGCAGTGTTTTAATTGCCAAAGATTTGGACATGTTACCTCGAACTTTGGAATGGAGTCCCGGCGCATCAAGTGCAACAAACACCACCAATCAAAAGACTGCCCCATTGAAAAGCTAGAGGGAAAAGATGCAATCTTCTGTGTGAATTGCAATATTAAGGGTCAGCTCGCGAGTTTCAGGGGATGTCCCAAGGCCAAAGAGGCTGAGGCGAGGAGAGGGAATCTCCAAAAGAAGAAGGAAGAAAGGAGGGACTTCGTCACTTCTTCCTTAAAAAACACCATTCAAAATGGTGTCTAATTCGCTACTCTAGCAAGGGTTGCAGCCAAGCCATCTGCAGCTCAGCCTGTACGGTAAACCAAAGTAAATACTGATTTACAGCAACAAAAAGACAGAAATACTGTCATGGCCAATGACTGGAAGCAATTCTTCGGGTGTGACTTGTTCACTCTCATTCGCAAAGTGGATTCATTCATTCCACAATACAAAAAACTCACTAACCTGAGTGAAAAAAAGGCGGCGTACTTGGACTTCGCCTTCAAAATCTGCTGTCGCGATGAGCTCCATTAAGCTCTCCATCGTCAACATTTGTTCGCTAGCTCCACATTTCAAAAGAAACTCTGTCCAAGAATACTTGGACGTGCATAGACCAGATTTCTTGTTCATTTCAGAAACAAGACTGAAATGTAAGCACAAAGTTCACTTGGGGAAATATAAAGTCATAAGGGATGACGACCCAGATGGAATCCTTGGAGTAGCTATGGCTTTCAAGGAACATCTCAAAACTCAAAGACACTGTCTTCCAAGTCTAAAATGTGCAGACGTCATGATATTGAGCTCGATTCTGGGGGGTTATACATTTGCATTTGTTGGAATATACGTGTAACACGGATATTTGGGTAGGGATCTCATTGAAGACTTGGAAACAGTCCTTACTTTGTGTGAAAAGTTCGATTTCTTTGCGATAGGGGGTGATGTGAACGCAAGACATCCTTCCTGGGGTAATACCGTATCTAATGGATACGGAACGGTTCTGTTCAACTGGGTGCAAGCAAATATGGATCTCATATTGATTGCACCAAACGAGCCCACCTTCCGAAGAAGCTCGTCAACGATCGATTTCTTCATTGTGTCTGCTAATCTGGTGAATATCTCTCACAGCTGGAGGAATTTTGGATGTAGAGTTCTTGACGCTGAATCTGATCATCTTTTGGTAGAACTCGCTTTAAGAGTGAAAAAGGGTGTAAAGCTGGAAGTAGCAGAACCACAACTCTCTATTCCATACAAGCGCATAGACTGGGAAGCTGTTAATGCTGACCTGACTAGAAGGATTGAAGAAATCTCGATCAACAGATCGAGAAACCTCTCACCCACCGAGATTGAAGAAGACAGATTGAAGCTTGTTTGAACTCGACCCTTGCTACGGTCATTTCGAAGATATCCATAAAAAATTCCTCCAGAAATTATCTTTATAGAGACTTACCAGAAGACATCCTGAAGCTACATCGTAGACGTAGCACCCTCAGGAAACTGCTTTCAAGGATATACCATCGCAAACTGAATATGGTTAACTGGGAGTGTCAGCGGATACACCTTTTAATAATGTCCCTTAATAGAATGATTTCTAGAAGAACATCTGGCTTTGCCAATGAGACATTCGAACAGATCCTAGCAAGCATTCGACCAGGTGCTTGTATGTTCCCCCAAATTAATAAAATAACTGGCTGGAAGCGCCTGCCAGGAGCTCTCACTTAGAACGGATCCATGCTCATGAATGAAAAGGCCGTTGCTGTTATAATAAAAAAAGGGCATGATGGATCGCTTGGCGAGAGAGGAGAGATCTCTGTAACGCAATATTATAGTAACTAATCGCAATTCCTTCCTATCCATCCGTGGAGAAAGAGAGATTTCCCTTAGCCTGAAGGCACCGGTAAGCGATGATTAATGAGGCCTAGTCCGAAGTAATGTGACAAACAGTTCCAGGCTAGGTTATCGGTGTGACAGGGGAGGTGTTTAGTTGGTAGTCCGGTAGCGGTGGAGTCCGACACGGAAATTATTTTTTTCAAATTATTTATTTGTGTACGCAAATAGCCTTCACCTCCCAAACAAAAAAAAATTGTTATACTCAAAAAAAAAATTGTTTTTACTCGGGAGTTTCTTCATGGGGACAAAAGGTTGGCAAACGCGTCATGCGAATGAGGGATTCATACAAGTAAATTACTACCTTGAGTGGATCAGCGATAGGAGGCTTTTTCAAGGATTAGAGCTCGTCTTAGACCAAAACATTGTAACGATAGATTTAATTAGATTAGAACTATAGAATCAGCGAGGACCTATAGAATTAATTATAGAATTAGATAAGAAGCATAGAATTGAATAGATAAGAACTATAGAAGTTATTAGAATCTAGAATTATCACTCGATTAGGAGACCGGTGAAGCAGCGGCGAACTCGAGCCACTTCCAGGACGCTAACCAAGCCAACGCCTGTCAGCGGTCAATGTTCAAGACAAGGTGTGGTGAGATCTGGTGTGATTGAGAAAACTCACCACACGGCAAATACCGCAGTTCTGTAGGAGAGGTTCGAATCTCGGATGGGTCATTTTCGAAGGGTGAACGGCCGCAGCGGGAGGATCAGCAACCGCTAGATACATAGCTTCAAAAGAAGCAAAAGGAACAGTGGGCTCTCTTTTTGTGATTGTTTTTCCCTGAACGATACGCGTTGATCACGTCGTCGTGTGTTTGGTCCGTGAATGCGTTCCACATTTTAAGTGAATTTTCCAAGTGAAATTGCAACGAAAATCTATCTCGGCGAATCATTTTATCACTCGAGGGCAGCAGTTCGTAGTTCGGAACACAAATCTTTTTAAAGGCGGTTGCAGAGTGGAGCGCGCGAGTTAAGTTGTAACCAATACCCAAAAAAAATGCGACGCCACGAATTCTATCGTGGATGCATCAATAAAAGAACTTTTGAACAAAACGCTATATTCCTTTTAACGTAGAGTTATATCAAAACACGATAATAAAATCCGAAAACTATTCACACCTTTAAAACTACAGCCTTTTATTGCCTTTCATTTTTCACACTCTACACTCGATATCCTTTTTTTATTACATGCAATTCTGCATCTCATACACGTCCTTTTTTTCCATCTTCTAAAATCTATTTGTTTTATGAGGTTGTCGGTATCTAATTTGATGAGGATAATACAAATCACATTGTACATATGGTTTTAAGACATAACGATAGGATAAGTAGTATATAAGTAGTTAAGAACTTCTTGAGAAAAGCAGTAGAGAGTTAAACGGGAAAATAAAAATTTAAAGACGTGTTTTTTTTTCTGAAACTAGGATTTTAGTAACAAGTTTCATTTTTCAGTTTAAAATTAATTTGACTTCAGTGAAAACTTAGTTCTGAAGAACTAAGTTCGAAGTTATTGTTCCTATACAAAATCAAATTAAATAACTGGCGCAGTCGGTAGGATCCCTTTCCGAAGAATAGGGATCCAGCGATTAAATTAAATAACTGGCGCAGTCGGTAGGATCCCTTTCCGAAGAATAGGGATCCAGCGATACGAAACTTTCGCACTTTTCGGGAAACGCAATACATTTCTCCGTCGCGATATAAAATAAAATTATCCAGAGGTGTATCGTTAAGCCCAAAGAACAACTTCAAACCGATACTGAGGCTGGTATTGGATCTGGATTCATAAAAAAAAAAATATAATTATAATACCTACAAATGTGTACATATATATAATAATACTAATAAAACAAGAAGAGATAATAGGTGTGTTTGTTTTGGCAAGTTAATGCAACGAAGGTTGCTTTTTGATAAAAACAGATTCAACAACGAAATGGATCAAGAATTGGAAAGGCTACAACAAGCTCTGCACCAAATGCAGGAGCAACACCGCCTAGAAATTGAAAGCTTACGACAACAGTTAGTGCAACCCGAAAGAGTTTTCCAATTAAGTTTCGATCAAGTCTTAAAAAAGTTTTCAAGTGTTAAGCCTTTTTACGGGAGACCCGAAGATTCACTACAAAAGTTCCTGAACACAGTTGAAAACGTGGCTTCTTTGTGTGGCGAAAACGCAGCGTTGTTACAATTTGGACTGCAGATCATCTTCAAGGAAAAAATACAAGGTGAAGCCAAATTGGCGATACAACGGCTAGGCGAGGACCTGACATGGGAAGCGGTAAAATCGGAACTAAAACTTCACTACAGACCACGAAGAACGTACAAAAAGCTAATGGACGAAACCAGAAATATTAAAGTAAGTAATTTAAGAGGATTATTTGTTACGGTTAGGAAAATAAATTATCAATTAAACGAACTTTATGATTTCGACGAAAATAAGCCCAGTAACTATAGCCCAACAAATAATGACAAGAATTTAGTGGATATAATTAAAGAGATGCTCAATGGTTGTTACAGAGTCTATATACGAAATGGTATGACTCTGATTGATGTGATCAATCTGTTTGATGGATTGGGGTTATTAGACGAAAATTAAGTGATCCATTATGACTTTAAAAGGAATTTCAAAGACCTTAAACATAATAATTTTAATAGCAGACAGAATCACAGGGACAACTGACCGAATAAAGTTCAACATAACCCAAACAGAAACTTTGAACAACAAAACAGTTATCAATGTCAAAATTTCAGACTAAATAACAATACCAATTTTCATGATACCAACTGGACATCTAGACATAACCCCGAACAACAGAGACAATTTTTCAACAGAAATTCTTTTAACAATAATTCGAGATTTAGCAATCAAAAAAGTAATTTTAACAATTCGGGACAGTTCCGAAACAGTTTTGGAAACAACTTCCACTATAATTATGGAAATAATCCCAATAACAATTCCGGGCAGCTTAAGCAACGCTCTCCAAACAATAATCGTATTGAACCAATGGAAGTGGACAACATCCAACAAGACGTAAATTTTTCAAACGAGCCTCGGACACAAAACTCCCAATAGTAGCCCTAACCATCGCAGGAAGAAAACTAGCCTGTCTAATCGACACTGGTTCAGAAACTAGTATTTTGAAGCCAAAAATTTTAAGCCGGTATCAAGAATTAAAACTAGAAAAACCTCTCTACTTCTATACTATAAATGGTGTAACTAAAGTCACATCCAAAACTGTCACAGCTATTCCAGAAGAGTTCCACGTTCAAGGAATCTTGTCATGGAAGTTTATGGACTTAGCAAGTCGCAAATATGATGCAATAATTGGCCAAAACTTTTTAGCACCCCTTAAAGCAAAAATCGACATAGACAAAAAATTCATTGAAATTAATAATAATAAAATTCCCTTTCAAAATAATGATTCTTACTTCATAATCAACGAAATCTGTAATTTTGAAACGAGCAATTTAAGGAAATTAGATCTTGATAATCTTAATATCGAAGAGACGCAAAATATCCAAAGACTTCTGAACCAATACTCCGAGTTATTTTATAGAGAGGGTGATAAATTAACGTGCACGCACGAAGTAACCCATGAAATCATCACTACCGTCGATCACCCTATATATTCTAAAATTTATCGCTACCCTCGAATTCATGAACAAGAAATCGAAAACCAAATAAGAGATATGCTGGAGTAAAATATAATAGTTCCAAGTAATTCTCCTTATAACAGCCCATTATGGATAGTCCCTAAAAAGATCGACAATTCGGGTCAACAAAAATGGCGCATCGTAATCGATTATAGAAAATTGAACGAAATAACGATCAGCGACAAGTTTCCCATTCCTAACATCGACGGAACCCTAGATAAGTTGGGTAAAGCGCATTATTTTACCACTCTAGACTTGGCAAAAGGCTTCTACCGAATCCTTGTTCGACCTGAAGACAGAAAGAAAACCGCTTTTTCTACTCCATTCGGGAACTATGAATATGTAAGGATGCTTTTCGGGCTTAAAAACGCACCTTCAACTTTTCAAAGATTAATGAATTCCGTTTTGAGGGATCTCATTAACAAAATCTGCGTCGTCTATCTAGACGACATCTTAATCTTTAGTACATCCCTGGAAGAGCACATTCAAAGTATCAGAAAGGTATTTGATAGATTAAGAAAAGCTGGCCTAAAGATGCAAATTGACAAGTGCAACTTCCTGAAAAAAGAGACTGAATTTTTAGGACATATCCTGACTCCAGACGGTATAAAACGAAACCCAAATAAAATAAAAGTTATTCGAGACCTCAAATTACCAACGACAACAAAGCAAATAAAATCTTTCACAGGTACCACAGGATACTACAGGAAATTTATTAAAGATTATGCCAAAGTAGCCTACCCCATGACGATGTATTTGAAGAAAGGAACGAAGATAAACCCGAATAATCCAAATTACATTTCTGCTTTTGAAAAACTCAAAGATATCATCACAAATCACCCCATTCTGAAATATCCCGACTTCAGCAAAAGATTTAAACTCATAACAGATGCAAGTAACTTTGCTCTTGGTGCAGTCTTAACACAGGAAGGTCACCCTATCTGCTATGCGTCCAGAACCCTCAACGACCATGAGAAAAACTACTCCACAATCGAAAAAGAGTTATTAGCGATTGTATGGGGTACTAAATATTTCAGGCCATACCTTTTTGGGAAAGAATTCGACCTACAAACCGACCATCAGCCAATAAAATGGCTTCAGGTGAAATATTCAGGGAAGGATATAAATCCAAGACTTCAAAGGTGGCTTATCTCTCTAGGGGAATATGATATGAAAATAGATTATATTAAGGGAAGGGATAACAAAATAGCAGACTTTTTAAGTAGACTGAACACAGAAAAGAATGAAATAAATACGATCACGAAATGCGACATTGGAAAGCAATCAAAAACTGAAAATTTGAGTTTTTATGGAATGACCAATGAAAGTCTACACAATTTGAATGAGCGGGGCAGCATTCTTGGAACCGAAAATTTGGGTCTCACTTCGAATGACTGTGTCAAAGAAAAGGTTAACTCATACGAAACTGAAAAAAATTCGGGAACTGAAAATTTGAGTTCCATTTTTGTCGAAACATCTCATAATGAAATAAACGCTTTAAGTGAATCTCTAGAAAAAGAAACTATACACTCTCAGGAAGAGGACAGAAATGATCATATACCTATACTTGAGACAATAGTTAACAGATTTAGAACGCAAATTATTTAAAGGAATCAAAGGAAAAAGAATATGAAAGTATCTTCGGAAATAGAAGGATCTTTGTTGATAAAAATGATCTACATACCGATAGTGTTAGTAACCTACTTCGAAGGTATATACGTAAAGGAAAAGTAGGAATTTATTCGTTCCTGTCGTATCACAATTACAACAGGTTATTATAAGCACATTTTCCGACAGTAACCAAGTAAAATTTGTCAAGTGTAGTAATTTTGCTGTAGATATAGAGGACGAAGAGGCGTTAAACAAGCAAATTTCACTTTTTCATAAACATGAATCTGGTCATTCTGGGATACTGGCAACCTATGAGGGCATTAAAACCAGAATATACAACCCAGTTCTTCGAACGCAAGTTCATTAGATTATAAACAACTGTGAGATTTGTGCAGCTAGAAAACATGACAGAAACCCTATCAACAAGAAATTTCATCTAGCGGAAACACCGTCCACTACAAACGAGCTCATTCACGTAGACACTTACGTAAACAGTAAACATTGTTTTATCAGTTTTATTGACAAGTTTTCGAAACATGCCATTACCTTTTATCTGGAGGATCGTAACACACAGACAATAATCGAGAAGCTCCGACAATTTTTAGCCATAAAAGGCAAGGTTAAAATGTTCGACAACGAGTTCAACACTAGGAATATAAGAGAACTCTGTTTAGCGGAAATGTCGACTATCATATAACAAAACCCAATAGTCATACAGGGAATGCAGATGTCGAACGGCTAAATAATACGTTAACAGAACGAATAAGAATTTTAAATATCGAAGAAAAACTTCCTATTAGGATACAAATGCTGAAAGCAGTAAAATTTTACAATAATACCTACCACTCAACTATTAAAGCAACCCCTCAAGATGTACAAGAACATAAAATTGACCACAATATCATCCGTGATAGGTTGAAACAAACAAAGATAAAGATTATAGGAAAAAGAAATAAAGTTAGGGAAGACTATGATGAAGAAAGAGAAGAAGATTTTATAAAAAATTATAAATCCCTTCGGCACAAAGAACAACCCAAATTTAGAAAATGCTGAAAGCAGTAAAATTTTACAATAATACCTACCACTCAACTATTAAAGCAACCCCTCAAGATGTACAAGAACATAAAATTGACCACAATATCATCCGTGATAGGTTGAAACAAACAAAGATAAAGATTATAGGAAAAAGAAATAAAGTTAGGGAAGACTATGATGAAGAAAGAGAAGAAGATTTTATAAAAAATTATAAATCCCTTCGGCACAAAGAACAACCCAAATTTAGAAAACATTATCTAACAGGTATTCATGAAAGCAATATCAAACGCCCTTTAAAATTTTCAGATAATTCTGGCGATAGGGATTGTCTTTCTATTGGTCCCCCTAGTCCAAGGGAAACTCACGATAGAGAAGATTAACTCTGAATTGGGATATTCAAAAATAAAAACCGACGAAATCGGATTGGTAAGCAAATTTAACATTGTGCAAATTTAACAATGAAGTTATAAATATCCTAAACTAAAAGTTTAGAAGAAACCACAAATTCTCTATTACTCGGTGTTGATCGAGACATTCCAAATCATCATATGCATCGCGTGAAAAGCTTAGTAATGACCTTGATCCCTCGTAGACACAAAAGAGCCTTAATTCACTTAGGTGGAAACGTACTTAAATGGGTATTTGGGACAATGGACGATCTTGACCGACACGACATTGAGAAACACCTAGAAACTATTGATAAAAACAACCATCAGACGATAGAGACTATAAATCAACAAATCAAAATAAATGACAACTTTTATAAAAAATTTTTTTTTATTTATAAATTTTTTTATAAATTCACCCAAGCATATTAACACACGAGAAAATAAGAACATACGACATCGATTCTACTAAACTATCACAGATTAGACTCAGCATAGCTACACACTATAACGGATCACTTATATTTGCAATCAAAATTTCAATAGAATTTCAGAAAGTTAATAAAAAGTTATTAATTCCAACACCAAACACAAACCACAAACAGATTGACCAAGTTATAGAGTTTATAATCGAATTAGATAATAAAACATATACGTATGAAAATAACAAAAATCTCAAAGAACTTAAGATTTAAAAAAAAAAAAAAATTGTATTGCAGTTTTGTTAAAAATTATAATGAAGAATACATAGAAATAGAAAAAGATGTCTTAATTTGTATAAAAGAAATTTTAGTAATCCTTGTGATGAAAGGAAGTTGACTTTAACTGGAAATTACTTTATATGCTTTTAAAATTGTACTGTAACGATAGAAAAAAAAAAGAATTTACAAACAAGATAAATACATTTAAAAGTAATTTAGTAATATCTGTAAATAATACACTCGATTTGAATAAAATAGCATTACCTTTTGAAGGTACCGTTTTAACATAACAAAAGAATATAAAAGAAATCCAAGTACTTAAATATCTAAGGACTGTGAATATGGGAATCGGATATTCTTCAACCATTCTTGTCATTAAAATTATAATCTTTGTATACTTCTTTGATAAGAGGAGAATTTTCAAACTCGACATATAAAAAAAAGGATTCGGGAGAATCCCCACTCTAGCGGGGGAGGAGTTACGTTGTAACCAATACCCAAAAGAAATGCGACGCCACGACAATAAAAGAACTTTTGCACAAAACGCTATATTCCTTTTAACGTAGAGTTATATCAAAACACGATAATAAAATCCGAAAACTATTCACACCTTTAAAACTACAACCTTTTATTGCCTTTCATTTTTCACACTCAACACTCGATATCCTTTTTTTATTACATGCAATTCTGCATCTCATACACGTCCTTTTTTTCCATCTTCTAAAATCTAATTGTTTTATGAGGTTGTCGGTATCTTATTTTATGAGGATAATACAAATCACATTGTACATATGGTTTTAAGACATAACGATAGGATAAGTAGTATATAAGTAGTTAAGAACTTCTTGAGAAAAGCAGTAGAGAGTTAAACAGGAAAATAAAAACATCGAAGTCCGATTTAAAGACGTGTTTTTTTTTTCTGAAACTAGGATTTTAGTAACAAGTTTCATTTTTCAGTTTAAAATTAATTTGACTTCAGTGAAAACTTAGTTCTGAAGAACTAAGTTCGAAGTTATTGTTCCTATACAAAATCAAATTAAATAACAAGCGTTCCTTGAAACATCAGGAGGATTTTGTGGAAAAGCCTGACAGTGTGCAGAATAGAGCGCGGAAAGTTGGTGAATAGACTGGAAATTGGCCGCGAAACGTCGATGAACCGATTGAAAACCGTTTGAGGTGTCCGGTGTACCTGACAGTGTACGGAAAAGAGTGCCGGAAATTTATGAACAGACTGGAAATTGGCCGCGGGAAGTGGGTGAACAGACTGAGAATTCGCCGCGTGAAGTTGGTGAACCGATTGAAAACCGTTTGCCGTGTCCTGTGTGATTTGGACGTGTGACTAGATTTCGCGCTGACGTTTGTATAGGACAAAAGTGAAATTGCATGTGCCAGGGCGCGAGTGGAAGCGCCGGGGATAGCGTGAGCGAGGCCAAGTCGAAAACCAGATAGTTGGCAATGGATGCGACTGGCCTGTGCGGCGATTGATTGCTTACGTGGCTTATCAGCATCTATATCATTACAACAGTGTGTAGCGGAGGCAACGCACAGGGACCAAGTTAGTCGGATATAAGCCGTTAGAGCTAGGACATAAGCCGTAGTTTATTTTTTTATAATTATTTTGTTATATACAATTATTTACAATAAGTCTTAACCTATCACTTAACCTACGGGTTTTGCGTAATGGCTGTACCCAGAGTTCAATACTAACTAGATTTTATTCGTTCCTTAAATTAAGTTTGATATATTAAAATTCCTTCTTAATTACTACACTTACACCCTAAGTGTGGCCTTTAATATTCCATCTTTTTGCTTACAGTAACATAATATTATTTTTATTATAATTCCTTATACTCTAAAAAACTTTTTTTTTTTTATTACAATGTTCCTTATGTACTACTTATTGCTAACTGTTGGTTGCCTCCATCGCACGATTGTCTGCCGCATTGTTGATCGTGGTGGTCTCATTCTCCACCATACGTTTCGCCGCTCGCTCGATCAACCTCTTGGCGTAGAGGTTGATTGGTTCCAAGGCTGCATCCCGGTACAGTTGTCGGTTGGGGTAGGGCCGTCCGTCCTCTTGTTTATAAAGACCAGTGCAAGCTCGAAGGATTCTGCGCTCCAGTAATCCTATCTTGCTCCTTTTGTATGTCGCTTTAGCCTACCAGATCAGCACCGCATACATTAGTATGGGCCTGATAAGCGACTTGTACGCTAGTAACTTCACCCGCTTGTTGGTTGATGATTGTTTCCAGAAAAGAGGTAAAAGGAGATGGTATGCGTATCAATTTTTTTCAAAACCGCGTCAACATGGGCACTAAAGTTGTTGTTCCTATCAAAAATTACCCCCAGATACTTAATTAGCTTCGAGCAGTGCACCACCTGCCCGTTCAGCTTTATTCTGGTGTCAGAGATACTCCTCGTGCGATGTCCAAATTTTTGATGTGGGTCCTTGAAAACAATCAGCTCGCTTTTCTTAGCGTTAACCCTCACACCCTACTTTTCATCGTATGAAGTTAACGAGTCCAGGTACCCGGTCTTGCGAAGCGGAGATTGTACTCCGAAGGCCACACCAGTAAGTCATCAGCAAAGATATTCACCTCGATTCCAGGTTGAAGTTCATTTTTGAACCCTGGGATGTCAGACGTAAATATATTGAAGAGAACGGGTCCTAGGATGGACCCCTGTGGGACCCCCGAATTAATGATAAAGGGTTCAGAGCTAGCTCCACATGACACCGCAAAGGCAGTTCGGCCCCTCATGAAGCTACCTACAATTTGTAGAACACTCACCGGAAAGCCCAGTTGGATAAGTTTGTAGATAAGTCCGCCGATCCAAACCGAATCAAAGGGTTTTTTTACGTCAATGAGACACGCTGAAACAACCTTTCTTTCCTGCCAGTGCCGTTTTATACTGGCTTGGAAAACCGCCAATGCGTCAATCGTTGAGTGACCTCATTTGAAGCCAAATTGTCTTTCCGGCACAGTTCCTGCCCCTTCAGAGAACTGTGTGATGCTTTGGAGGATAACTCTCTCAAGTAACTTTCCCACATTAGACGAGAGAAATATTGGGCGAGTGTCGACTACGTCTACGCTATTGGATAGCTTCGGGATGGCAAATATTTTTGCGCATTTGCAGTGCTGTGGGAAGTAGCAAATGTTAATGCAGTTATTCAAAAGGATTTCGAGGAGAACAAAATACGTGTGGAGAAGTTTTTTTAAGAAAAAATTTGAAATTCCATCAGCCCCAGCCGATTTTTTGAAATTCTTCACAAGTGCAAGCATGCTGAGACTTTCAGGGCTCACAAACAGGGTGCTGCCAATAGGTGCGTCAGAGGGATTCGAATCTGAAAATCTAGTCAAGCATAGGTTCTTGTGGTCTTTGTCGAACGTTGATATTGTTCTCTTTACTAATGAATTGAAAGCAGAGTCCTGACTTGCTTTCTCCCCTTGAAGAACTGTCGCGAAATGATTTGTGATGGAGTCAGCAACGGCCTTTTCATTCATGAGCATGGATCCGTTCTAAGTGAGAGCTCCTGGCAGGCGCTTCCGGCCAGTTATTTTATTAATTTGGGGGAACATACAAGCACCTGGTCGAATGCTTGCTAGGATCTGTTCGAATCTCCCATTGGCAAGGCCAGATGTTCTTCTCGAAATCATTCTATTAAGGGACATTATTAAAAGGTGTATCCGCTGACACTCCCAGTTAACCATATTCAGTTTGCGATGGTATATCCTTGAAAGCAGTTTCCTGAGGGTGCTACGTCTACGATGTAGCTTCAGGATGTCTTCTGGTAAGTCTCTATAAAGATAATTTCTGGAGGAATTTTTTATGGATATCTTTGAAATGACCGTAGCAAGGGTCGAGTTCAAAGAAGCAATACCTTCTTCAATTTCGGTGGGTGAGAGGTTTCTCGATCTGTTGATTGAGATTTGTTCAATCCTTCTAGTCAGGTCAGCATTAACAGCTTCCCAGTCTATGCGCTTGTATGGAATAGAGAGTTGTGGTTCTGCTACTTCCAGCTTTACACCCTTTTTCACTCTTAAAGCGAGTTCTACCAAAAGATGATCAGATTCAGCGTCAAGAACTCTACATCCAAAATTCCTCCAGCTGTGAGAGATATTCACCAGATTAGCAGACACAATGAAGAAATCGATCGTTGACGAGCTTCTTCGGAAGGTGGGCTCGTTTGATGCAATCAATATGAGATCCATATTTGCTTGCACCCAGTTGAACAGAACCGTTCCGTATCCATTAGATACGGTATTACCCCAGGAAGGATGTCTTGCGTTCACATCACCCCCTATCGCAAAGAAATCGAACTTTTCACACAAAGTAAGGACTGTTTCCAAGTCTTCAATGAGATCCCTACCCGAATATCCGTGTTTAACGTATATTCCAACAAATGCAAATGTATAACCCCCCAGAATCGAGCTCAATATCATGGCGTCTGCACATTTTAGACTTGGAAGACAGTGTCTTTGAGTTTTGAGATGTTCCTTGAAAGCCATAGCTACTCCAAGGATTCCATCTGGGTCGTCATCCCTTATGACTTTATATTTCCCCAAGTGAACTTTGTGTTTACTTTTCAGTCTTGTTTCTGAGATGAACAAGAAATCTGGTCTATGCATTTCCAAGTATTCTTGGACAGAGTTTCTTTTGAAATGTGGAGCTAGCGAACAAATGTTGACGATGGAGAGCTTAATGGAGCTCATCGCGACAGCAGATTTTGAAGGCGAAGTCCAAGTACGCCGCCTTTTTCTCACTCAGATAAGTGAGTTTTTTGTATTGTGGAATGAATGAACCCACTTTGCGGATGAGAGTGAACAAGTCACACCCGAAGAATTGCTTCCAGTCATTGGCCATGACAGTATTTCTGTCTTTTTGTTGCTGTAAATCAGTATTTACTTTGGTTTACCGTACAGGCTGAGCTGCAGATGGCTTGGCTGCAACCCTTGCTAGAGTAGCGAATTAGACACCATTTTGAATGGTGTTTTTTAAGGAAGAAGTGACGAAGTCCCTCCTTTCTTCCTTCTTCTTTTGGAGATTCCCTCTCCTCTCCTCAGCCTCCTTGGCCTTGGGACATCCCCTGAAACTCGCGAGCTGACCCTTAATATTGCAATTCACACAGAAGATTGCATCTTTTCCCTCTAGCTTTTCAATGGGGCAGTCTTTTGATTGGTGGTGTTTGTTGCACTTGACGCACCGGGACTCCATTCCAAAGTTCGAGGTAACATGTCCAAATCTTTGGCAGTTAAAACACTGCGATGTGTTTGATTTCGTCAAACGCTTCCAATGCATATTTTGGTGTAGGAGCGTTTTAACATTCATAGCCTTTTTGACTTCGAAGTCAAGCTTAAATTAATAAGAGTTTTCTATTCCTTCCTTGACGAATGAGTTTTCTTATCCTTCCTTGAAGTCACTGTTGAGAAGCTTTTGGCTCCCAAAACATCTTCCCCTAGGATGGCTTGGAGTTCTTCATTGACATCATTGTCTTCGTAGGAAGTGTGCACACCCTTTAGCAACAGGGTCAGTTTTTTGTTAATTGGGAGTGTATAGGTGTAGCATGCCACCTTGTCCCATTTTAAGAAGTCAAAGAGACTTTTATGGTCGTCTATGGTCTTAGGATGTAACGATGTTCGTGCAGAACTGTTGACGGTTACATCGGATTTATGGGCATCAAGCTGATTCTTCTCACATGCTCGATGAATTTTCTCCCCAAAATGCTAAAGATTAAGCCTATAGAACACTATTGGTGGAACCCCTTGTTTCTCCGTGGCTCCGTGGCTCTCTCCTTATAGCTCCGATAACTATTCTACGCACTGGAGGTGCGACTTCAGATTTGGTGATACTTGCTGAAGCTTTTGAGACCGCAGCCTGTAGCTGCGGAAAACTCCTCTCACTCACGTTTACTGAGAATTTTTAGGGTTGGCTCCGGCGTTAGAGACACAATTGGCCTTTTCCGACCACCCTTATCCCGGACCACTTCCATTGACTCTTCCTGATCGGACTCACTATCACAATCCGTCAGAGCGTCTCCTTCTGTAGTCGTTCACCCATCTACAGGTAGGTCTTCTGCAGGGACTTGCAATTGGAGTTTGAAACTTGCTATAAGGTCTAGCAAGAGCTCCTCCTTGATAATTCCCCCAAATTTCTAGGAAAACCTCTTCAGGTTTTTCTTAGCTTTCCGCGTGAAAGCAGCCTTTGCCGGGGAGAGCTCTCCCTGCGCTCCCACTTCACCCATTCCCGCTATTTCCAAGTCAGAGCTTGGATGCGGGTTTAAATTAAAGGGACCCCTTCCAGACAATTTGATTAATATTTAATGATATTCTAATTAATAGTTGATGGTTAATGTTCAGCATGTTTGCCATGTTTATATTGTTCGTTATCATAAGTCGGTTAAGTTTTGTCCACTTGTCCGATTCTATTAGTATCATGGGTACTTTCCGTGGTTCGGTTTCATCTTTTGAGGAGCCTGCTGTAGGGGTTGGTTGAGGGATTGCCTTTTTTGTTGTTTTGTTGAGGAGGGACAATCCAGGGAGTGCTTGGGCTTTTTTGGGGGGAGGTAGGGATAGGAATTCCTCATTGTCCTCGGCTTCATTTTCTGCCTCTTCTTCCTCTTCTTCCATGTCATTTTCGGATTGGGTCTCCGTGATCATATCCGGGTCGACTTCAACTTCGATCGTTTCTTCATCTGAAGAAGCAGTTTTGGACGAAAGCGGTGGTGACTCGACTTTGCGGTTTTTATGTTTTTTGCGCTTTTTTGTTTTAAGCTTGTCTAACAGCCTCATCGTGAGTTCGTCATTTTTCATTTCAGCATGGCATTGGTCAAGTTTAGCTCTTGTACCCTTAAGCTCTTCCCGCGTCAGCTGCAATTCTCTAACAACTTCTTGCAGTTGTTTTTCCATTCATTTTGCCATACTGAGCTGCTCGATCAGCATCAGAATTGGTCTGTCCTTGTCTTCCATCCTTCAGCCCAAGGCTTCAGGTAGCGTAAGGATAATTGGGACGTAACCTGCCCCAGTCGATCAATTTTTCAGGAATATTTTTTTTTAATTATATTAAGTTATTTTTGTGGAATATAAATATTATTTTCTTTTTAAAACAGATAAACCAGAATCAGAATGAAAAATCGCACTTCCAGACAATTTGATTAATATTTAATGATATTCTAATTAATAGTTGATGGTTAATGTTCAGCAACTTGCCGGCCTCGGCAAGAAATTAAGGGCTTAGACCTCGGTTCGCCCACTATCCTAACAATACTTAAACTAATTATAAAACGTAACTAAAATAAAGGAATGAATGGATATTGAATGATATTATCAGCTCCTTGCCAGCCTCAGCAAGAATTTAAGGGCTTAGGCCTCGGTTTGACCACTGATAATAATTTCCCAGCAATTTCTAGCTGAAACACTTTCCTAGCTGAAACACAACCTGTCGCTCCGACGGTTGTGACCTATCTCTCTGAACTTGAGAATGATCTACATACAAACTATATGAAGGTTCTGGAAAGGCTAGATAGATATATATAAGCAAGAACAACAGGCAGAGACAATAAGCAGTGATTAAGAAGTGATAACCAACAGTGGGCGTCGACGAAAGTTACCAATTAAATAGTGTTATAGTGAATCGATTTGATTCAAATTGAGAAGTGAAGAACCGTGTACAGAAAATAAAGTGTTAGACCAAAATAAAGGAAGTCAAAAGTGATTGACGAATCAGTTAAATGTTAAGTGAATTTATTGAAGTGATTTGAAATAACATTGAAAGCGAATTTTAATTAACTTTCAAATAGTATTTTAACGTGCAAGAAGGTCAGAGTTTTGGGAGTTAAAGACAGCGCACCTAGATAAGCGCAACATTGGTCTCAAAAGTGAAGATTGTTCGTGCAAAAGTGAAGGAAACACAGTCTAACACTTTAAAAAAATTTGACAGTGAACTTCTGGACAATGAAACTGTAAAAAACATCGTAAACTTTTGTAGAAACATTCTTCTACAACCAAGTCAACTCGTCAATAAAATGCCGCGCAAAATCAACGCACTACATGGAAAGAAGAATTGGAAAAGCGGAACATTTTGACCGAAGGTAGCAAGGCTAGACTAATCACCCGGTTCAACGAGCACTGGCAGCGGAAGCGATAAATCTGGAGACATTTCAGTTTCCTGATTCGGGAAGTTGCGCTGGAGGATAGGAGGAGGAAAAAATGCTGTCCGTGAAGGTGCTAATGCCTTCCTTCGTTGGTCTTACTTGGAATTGGTGTAATAAAGCACCCTTATTCCCTTATGTCTGTGGGTTCAGACCTCCCACCTGCTGATTATATTTTTAATTTTAATTTTATGCAAGAAGGTATGTTATTCGTTGATCGATCTGAGGATCGGGTACGCCTGCCGTCCTCCCGATTCCCTACGTCTTAGGAATTCCATGGTAGTGTTGTCGTGTTGGTCGAGTTTGTCAAATAGTTTCAGTGCTCGGTCACGTATGTATTTGTCAATTGTGTATGTTTTAATATCTTTTTGTATGTCTATGTTTCTTACATACCATGGAATTCGGAAGATTTTCCTTATTGCCTTATTGTTCTGGAAGGCTTGGAGGGCTTTTTTGTTTGTCTGGAAAGTTTGGCTTAGTTTACAGTAGTGCCGGTCTTATGACTTGGTTGTAGATCAGGAGTTTGTTTTTGTTGTTTAGGTGGCCTTTGTTTAGGAGGGGATCAAGGGGTTTAATGATGCTCATACATTGCCCTCGTTATTTACGTATATATTGCGTCCAGTTCAGTTTTTCGTCGAATAGGAGTCCCACATATGTGGCTGTTGGTTTCCATGGTATGTCCTCGTTGTTGATGGTGAGTGAGTTTGGTTGTTGGTTTCTTTTCCTAGTACTAAAGATGGCTTGCGTCTTGTCTGTGTTAATGTCTATCTTCCATTTGTTAGAATATCCCATAATTATATTAATAGAAATTTGCAATTTTAAAGAGATGACTTCTGCTTGCCTGGCTGAGTAATAGATGCATGTGTCATCAGCGTATAAAGCTGTTTGTACATGATTTGGCAGGCGAGGCATATCCGCTATGTAGAGGCTATAGAGAATTGGGGAAAGAGGTGATCCTTGTTGAACTCCAGCTTGAATTAGTCGTAGTTCGGAAAGATGGTTGTCTATTTTGACGCGAAATGTTCTGCCGTGTAAGAATGAGTGTATGATTTGCATGATACGTAGTGGAATTTTTAATTCATGCATTTTATAAATGAGTCCTGCATGCCAGACTCTGTCAAAGGCTTTAGCTATGTCAAACATAACTAATCATGTCGACTTTCTGCGATTCATCCCATTTCGAATATGTTGGACCACCCTTGTAAGCTGCAGTTCCGAAGAATGTGCTAGTCGAAAACCATATTGTGTATCAGGAATGAGGTGCTTTCCATCAATTATTTCGTTCAGCCGATTGAGCAACGCTCTTTCCGCTAATTTTGATACAGCTGAGAGGAGACTGATGGGCCTCCAATTCTGTAGAAAAGTTAGATTTTTGCCTGGTTCTGGGATGACTATAATGACTGCTTTTTCACTCTTCTGGGTATTGACGTAGACGGAAAATAGCGTTAATGATTCCGTGATGTTCTGTATCAGGTTTTCAGAAAGCCAACGTAACATTGAATTTGTGAGTGTGTAGTACCCTGGTGCTTTGTTTTTGTTTAGTTCTTGTATCATGTCTTTGGTCTCTGTCAGGTCTAGTGGCCGTATCACATCTTCTTCCTCTTCCAGTCTTGAGCGCAATATCCGTCTCACTGCGTTTTCTACCTGGTCTTCGTGGTGGAAGCTCTCCTCTTCGGTATGATTTTCACGAAATTGCATCTCCAGAGTGTCTGCAAAGGCTTGAGATTCACCTTCGTTGCTGAACTGCAGTCCGTTTGTACCGTGAATTGATGGCACGGCTGCTTTGTCTTTTACTCTGAAGTATTTGGCCATTCTCCAGAACGGCTTTTCACCGGGCTCTAGACTTTGTAGGAAACTCTCCCATTGACGGTTATTGAATTCAGATATACGGTCTCGTACTTCATTTTTTAGCTGGTTTGCTTTCGTTTGTAACCTAGGATCACCTCCTACTAGGATCCCTCCTGCTCCTACACCTCTTCGGACCTGGTTCTTCCTCCTTATCAGAAGCTTGATATCCTCAGGGAGTTCATTGGGGTTATATACCCTTGCCGGAGTTGTGACTGTTGTGTCCTCTTTGGCCTGCTTCATTTTGTTAGTTATTTCCTCGATCATTGAATTTATGTCTCTGACTGTATTTAAACCTTGGGTGAAACTTTCATTAGCAAGAGCGTTGTGGAAAGCTTGCCAGCTAGTTTTCTTCCTTACTTTTAGAGGTTCATCTATATAGATGTCCTCTATTAGGAAGTGGACCGGTTTATGATCTGATGAGAGCTCATCGAAGACATTTATCCACATGTTGTGGTGAAAGTCGCGAGATATAGCAAAGTCTAGTATGTTGCCGAGTGCCTTGGACCAAAATGTGTCGGTTCTTCAGGCTAGTGCAGGCTTATTTGTTCGTTCGTGATGAATCAGTTTAGCTCAGTCCCAGCTTGATTGCTTCTCACGACACCCCAGCCTCTGTAATATGCGTTGAAGTCCCTTATTGTCAATAAGAGACCCTATAGCGTGAGCAACTGTTCAAGATCTTGTTTGAACTGATGATTTTGTACGGGTTTGTACAAAGAAATCGCTGTAAATTCGAAGACACTTGTACTCACTTTTATTGCCGTGGCTTCCATGCGTTACAGTTGTGGCGTGTTTATTTAGTAGTGTTTCATGTTTCTCCTCACTAGGATGGCCGTACCACCTCCCCTACCAGCCAATCTGTCGTTTCTGAGCACATTATAGTTGGGCACGTTGTATCGTGTTCCTGGTATCAAAAACGTTTCCTGGATCAGGACTACATGGAATTTATTATCTAGAATAAATTGCCTGAGTTCTTCAGTTTTTTCCTTCAGGGAATTCGCATTCCATGTGAGGAGTGATACATGATTCACAGCTATTATTGCTTATTTGCAGTGTGTTGTGCAGACATGTTGTTCATGACTGTCTTCATCATTGTTTGCATCATTTGTGCAAAATGATTTTGCATTTGGGTCATTAATTGGTCCATGTTTGGTGGCGGGCTTTTTGGTGTTTGTGTGGTATTTTGTTGACTTTGACTATTGTTTCGTGATATTGGTTTAGTCGCGTTTGCTGGTATTTGGTTCAGGGCTGCAATTTGTGCAAATGTCTTCCTTTTATTGTTAGGGTTCTTTGAACAGACTCCGTAACTTGCGGGATGATCTCCTCCGCAATTGACGCATTTCGGCTTTTGTTCTGGTGACTATTTTCACTCAGAGAAGTGATGGAGCCCGTCACACTTGACGCACCTTGCTTGTGCGTGGCAGTTGCCTGAGGAGTGTCCAAACTGCTGGCAGTTGTGGTACATAATTTGACCATTTCGTGGTTTTGGCGCTTCGACCTTGCAGACGAGATGGCATATGGCGGAAATGTTATAGATGTGGGTTTCTTCCTTTGGGAGGAGGACTTTCACCAATCTTGAGGGCGCTGCTTGCACTTTGAGGAAATGAACCTGTATTGGGTGGAAACCTTGTTCTTCTAAATCGGCCTTGATGTCTTCGGCCTCTAGACAATATAGTGCCCTTATAATAACATTCAGGTTCTTTTCCTTGGGAAGGTAATAAGTGTGGTACTGCCACTTTAGTTCAGTGAGGAGTTTCGTTAATTTTCGGTGGTCCGTTGTTGTCTTAGGTATAATTTGTATACCCAGGTATACTCGCTTGGCTGTTTCCATGTTTATATTGTTCGTTTTCATAAGTCGGTTAAGTTTTGTCCACTTGTCCGATTCTATTAGTATCATGCGTACTGTCCGTGGTTCGGTTTCATCTTTTGAGGAGCCTGCTGTAGGGGTTGGTTGAGGGATTGCCTTTTTTGTTGTTTTGTTGAGGAGGGACAATCCAGGGAGTGCTTGGGCTTTTTTGGGGGGAGGTAGGGATAGGAATTCCTCATTGTCCTCGGCTTCATTTTCTGCCTCTTCTTCCTCTTCTTCCATGTCATTTTCGGATTGGGTCTCCGTGATCATATCCGGGTCGACTTCAACTTCGATCGTTTCTTCATCTGAAGAAGCAGTTTTGGCCGAAAGCGGTGGTGACTCGACTTTGCGGTTTTTATGTTTTTTGCGCTTTTTTGTTTTAAGCTTGTCTAACAGCCTCATCGTGAGTTCGTCATTTTTGCGACGCTCTTCAGCCAGCTCAGCATGGCATTGGTCAAGTTTAGCTCTTGTACCCTTAAGCTCTTCCCGCGTCAGCTGCAATTCTCTAACAACTTCTTGCAGTTGTTTTTCCATTCATTTTGCCATACTGAGCTGCTCGATCAGCATCAGAATTGGTCTGTCCTTGTCTTCCATCCTTCAGCCCAAGGCTTCAGGTAGCGTAAGGATAATTGGGACGTAACCTGCCCCAGTCGATCAATTTTTCAGGAATATTTTTTTTTAATTATATTAAGTTATTTTTGTGGAATATAAATATTATTTTCTTTTTAAAACAGATAAACCAGAATCAGAATGAAAAATCGCACTTCCAGACAATTTGATTAATATTTAATGATATTCTAATTAATAGTTGATGGTTAATGTTCAGCAACTTGCCGGCCTCGGCAAGAAATTAAGGGCTTAGACCTCGGTTCGCCCACTATCCTAACAATACTTAAACTAATTATAAAACGTAACTAAAATAAAGGAATGAATGGATATTGAATGATATTATCAGCTCCTTGCCAGCCTCAGCAAGAATTTAAGGGCTTAGGCCTCGGTTTGACCACTGATAATAATTTCCCAGCTAAACCTATCACTATTCTAGCTGAAACACTTTCCTAGCTGAAACACAACCTGTCGCTCCGACGGTTGTGACCTATCTCTCTGAACTTGAGAATGATCTACATACAAACTATATGAAGGTTCTGGAAAGGCTAGATAGATATATATAAGCAAGAACAACAGGCAGAGACAATAAGCAGTGATTAAGAAGTGATAACCAACAGTGGGCGTCGACGAAAGTTACCAATTAAATAGTGTTATAGTGAATCGATTTGATTCAAATTGAGAAGTGAAGAACCGTGTACAGAAAATAAAGTGTTAGACCAAAATAAAGGAAGTCAAAAGTGATTGACGAATCAGTTAAATGTTAAGTGAATTTATTGAAGTGATTTGAAATAACATTGAAAGCGAATTTTAATTAACTTTCAAATAGTATTTTAACGTGCAAGAAGGTCAGAGTTTTGGGAGTTAAAGACAGCGCACCTAGATAAGCGCAACATTGGTCTCAAAAGTGAAGATTGTTCGTGCAAAAGTGAAGGAAACACAGTCTAACACTTTAAAAAAATTTGACAGTGAACTTCTGGACAATGAAACTGTAAAAAACATCGTAAACTTTTGTAGAAACATTCTTCTACAACCAAGTCAACTCGTCAATAAAATGCCGCGCAAAATCAACGCACTACATGGAAAGAAGAATTGGAAAAGCGGAACATTTTGACCGAAGGTAGCAAGGCTAGACTAATCACCCGAAGCGAAGCGATAAATCTGGAGACATTTCAGTTTCCTGATTCGGGAAGTTGCGCTGGAGGATAGGAGGAGGAAAAAATGCTGTCCGTGAAGGTGCTAATGCCTTCCTTCGTTGGTCTTACTTGGAATTGGTGTAATAAAGCACCCTTATTCCCTTATGTCTGTGGGTTCAGACCTCCCACCTGCTGATTATATTTTTAATTTTAATTTTATGCAAGAAGGTATGTTATTCGTTGATCGATCTGAGGATCGGGTACGCCTGCCGTCCTCCCGATTCCCTACGTCTTAGGAATTCCATGGTAGTGTTGTCGTGTTGGTCGAGTTTGTCAAATAGTTTCAGTGCTCGGTCACGTATGTATTTGTCAATTGTGTATGTTTTAATATCTTTTTGTATGTCTATGTTTCTTACATACCATGGAATTCGGAAGATTTTCCTTATTGCCTTATTGTTCTGGAAGGCTTGGAGGGCTTTTTTGTTTGTCTGGAAAGTTTGGCTTAGTTTACAGTAGTGCCGGTCTTATGACTTGGTTGTAGATCAGGAGTTTGTTTTTGTTGTTTAGGTGGCCTTTGTTTAGGAGGGGATCAAGGGGTTTAATGATGCTCATACATTGCCCTCGTTATTTACGTATATATTGCGTCCCCATTCTGTATCGACAGTTGAGCGGTACAAACGTGTTTCTATTTTCTTCCAGTGTGATTCATAGTGACATTAATTTCTCTCCGTTACTTTCAATTGTTTTGAACGTTATATTCTTTAAAAAGACTAGTCATTGAAGTAATATTTAAGTTGAGTGTGAAGCCATCGGATAACTTTACTCCTGTGGAAAACAGGAAAAGAAGCCGGGACTCTTCGCCGGCAAGTTCCCTACTTAGGGATCACTTTAAAATGCCGCGAAATACTACAACTTTATCACCAGCCAACCGATTTCTACCCCTTGCCGATCTCCCGAATGGTGATGATAGCAGTGGTAAAGCAGACACCGAATCTAAAGCCAAGGTAAGAGTTCCGCCGATTACTTTTATTGATCTTCCCCGTGACACCATCGATGCAATTCTCAAAGAATTGAAAATCGAAAAGTACTCAATCAAATTGATGTCCATTGGCAAAAGAGTGTTCCTGACATCAAATGAAGACTACACGAAGTTGGAAGAACATTTGAAAAATAAAAAAGTAAATTTTTTTACTTTCCAACGGGCAGATCTCCGCCCATTAAAAGTAACATTATCAGGGCTGCATGATATGCCCTGTGAAGACTTAAAAAAGATTCTGAAAGCAGATCACAACCTAAGCGTGAATGATATCAAAAAGTTTAATTCCAACAAAGGCGCACGCGAGAATGTATTCTATCTTCTTTATCTGCAACGAGATGTCAAAATGCAAGAGCTGCGAAGCATTCGCACAATTATGCACACAATAGTACGATGGGATTATTACTCTAGCCGACGCAAAGGGCCCACGCAGTGTAGAAACTGCCAGCGTTTTGGCCATGGCTCGAGTCATTGCCATCTTCCACCAAGATGTGCTATATGTAGTGGCCCCCATCAACTATCGCAATGCACACTCACGGACAAACAAAACGACAAAATCTTGTGTTGCAACTGCAACGGTCCACACTATTCTAACGCTCCTAAGTGCCAGAGCAGGAAAGAGTACATTGAAATAAAAGGCAAAGTATTAAAACAAAATAACAAGACTAAAACTACATATCCGAGGAAAAAGGAATTCAATTTTTCGGAAACGGATTTCCCAAAGCTTCCAACCAAATCAGCAGAGACAACAACTTCTACACATAACTCTCCGCGCGCAACATATTGCTCAATAAGTCAGCAGAGCTCTGCAACAGCACCTTATTCCACAAACTACAATCTCTTTCCACCAGCAGTGCTACTGGAGATATCCCAGGAACTAATTAAAAATTTAGCATCGTGTAAATCTAGAAACGAACAATTCAATGTCATAGTAAATCTATCAATTAAGTTCTTATACGGGTTGAATTGATCAAAATATTAATTTGGAATGCTCAGAGCATAAGGAACAAAAGTTTAGAAACATTTAATTTTATAACTAATTATAACATAGATATTTTTGTAATAACAGAGACATGGTTAGGGCCGAAAGATAAATTAAAACATCCCTTATACGACATTTATAGGAAAGACCGAGTAAATAAAATCGGTGGAGGAGTAGCGATCGCCATAAAAAAGTCAATCCGTCACTCTCTCATCCCAGAAATGAATTCGTCCATTATAGAAAATGTCGGAATATTTATTGAAGAGCTGAATTTAAAAATTTACAGCGTCTATTTTCCGGGTACCAAAAACACTAAGGATAAAGTAAATCACTTCGTGAGAGATATAGAGAGATTTTGCAAACAAAACCATAGATACCTGCTTTGTGGTGATTTGAATGCTCGGCATCAGCAATGGAACTGCACTCGCTCCAATCTTACAGGACGCGCACTATATAAGCTTATAGAGTATAACAACATTTTTATACACTCGCCAGATGAACCCACATACTACTCGGCAAAAGGAATCGGCTCAACCCTCGATATAGTGTTGAGCGACGAAAATGTTAATTTGTCTGAGCTTAGTGTAATGCAAGCCCTTTCCTCTCCACATTTGCCTGTATATTTTACAATTGGAACTGCAGAACGCTCCATTGAGCAGCCAAATCAGTTCTTTCTTTTTAAAAAAGCTGAGTGGCCCAAGTTTCGCAGTTACATCAACCAAAAATTAACCATAAATCGGTTTACGATCGAAAAGCTGCACTCAGCCTCAGATATCGATGAAAACGTTGATTCTCTTAAAAAGACTATCTGGGAAGCTATCGAATGCAGTGTCCCAAAATTCAAGAGTAAACTCCAGTGGCTAGAGCTTGATAATGAAGCTTACAAACTCATTAGGACAAGAAACTCGCTCCGACGAGAATGGCAAAGAACACGACTTGCTTCTACAAAAAATGGTGTTAACAGCCTTACTACTGCAATTCGAAAGAAAATCTCTTCGTTACGCAATCGCCAATGGAACAATATGTTGGAACATTTAGACTTCAACTCGCGGAAAGTATGGAAACTAAATAAAATATTCAAACGAAAGCAACACAGTTTGCCCTATCCACTAACAGATGATAAAGGATATCAGGCACATTCCAATAAGGAAAAAGCCGAACTCCTTGCCGATAAGTTTCTCACCTTTCATTCTTTAGCACAATCCAGTCATAATTCCATCACCGATATGATGGTCAAAAAATCATTTGAAAAGGAGATGAGCTCTTCAAGTATACCACATAAAGACTTTATTCGCACCGAAGAGATAACTGCTGCACTGAAAAAGTTGAGTAACAATAAAGCACCAGGTATTGATGGAATACCCAACATCGTATTGAAAAATCTACCAAAGAAAGCAATAGTTCTCACTTGCCATGTATTTAACGCATGTCTTAGATCAAGCTACTTTCCCTTATCTTGGAAACATGCTACTGTGATCCCAATATTGAAACCAGGTAAAGACCCACATGTACCTGCGAGCTACAGACCAATAAGCTTATTGCCAGCTTTGGGAAAACTATTCGAAAAATTGATCCTAAAAAGAATCGCCGAAAACGCCGATGATAAAATGATCCTTCCTTACTTCCAATTTGGCTTCAGGCGAGGATATTCCACAGAGCATCAATTATTTCGAGTAACCAAAGAAATTAAGGCAGCCTTAAAGGAAAAGAAATCAGTTGGCATGGTGGTGTTAGACATAGAGAAAGCCTTTGATACTGTTTGGCATGAAGGGCTTCTCTATAAACTCAAACAATTTAACTTTCCGCAATACTTGACAAGCCTCATAGCTTCCTTCTTACACGAAAGGAATTATCAAGTTAAAATACGAGGCAGACTCTCCTCAATAAAAAACATTCCATCGGGTGTCCCGCAAGGCTCTTGCTTAAGTCCCACTCTCTACAACATTTATACTTCGGACTTCCCAACAAACATTAATTGCCAAATAGCGACCTTTGCAGATGATACTTGCCTTTATGCAATAGGAACAGAACCGGAGACTATAATAAATAGCATAGAACAAGGACTAGAGAGCTCATACCAATATTTCCACAGATGGAAAGTTAAAATCAATGTGGGCAAAACGAGAGCAATTTACTTCAGTAAGAAGCGAAAACCCACTATGCTTCCTGGCAGATGCTTAAACTTTTTGGGCCAATGCATACCTTGGGACAACGAATTATCCTATCTCGGTTTGGTGCTAGATCCAAAATTAACGTTTCGAAACCACATCGAACACATACGCAATAAGACATTACATTCCGTCATAGCATTATATCCACTACTAAATCGGAAGTCCAGCCTTAACTTAAAAAACAAGACTCTCATCGTAAAAATGGTGCTACAACCAATCATGCTTTATGGAGCTCCAACTTGGAATCAATGTGCCGAATACTTAAAAGCCAAGCTTCAAGCCACCCAAAACAGATTCCTGAAAATGGCGTTTGACAAACCTTTCTATTTCTCTACTCGGAAATTACATGAACTTACTGGAGTTGATCCTGTAAAACAGCTCGCGGACTCGCGGCAACTTAAATTAATGGCTTCAGCCAGCAACTCATCTAACCCTCTTATAGCTTCTCTTAGCAATTGAAAGCACTTTCCTATAGTGTAAGTTTTGCCTTAACAATGTCTTCTGTTATTGATAAATTCTTAATGCTCAGAAAATTGTTTGAGTACATTAACTTTAAAATTAGAATATAAGTAGTACATAAGTATAGGATATAGGTTTTATTTAGTTTTAGGTATTATTAGGCCCAGCCAAGGTTTTTTGTTCATTTTTTCCTTCAAATTGCAAAACCAACCGTGAAAAATTAATACCAGCACAGCTGAAACAATTACCGTAGAAGAAATGAATTATTGAATTTTTCAGAACTCTAAATTAAGTGACATGTATGTTATAACACAAACTTATTACTATCAATAAAGCTTTATTCAATTCAATTCAATATTGCGTCCAGTTCAGTTTTTCGTCGAATAGGAGTCCCACATATGTGGCTGTTGGTTTCCATGGTATGTCCTCGTTGTTGATGGTGAGTGAGTTTGGTTGTTGGTTTCTTTTCCTAGTACTAAAGATGGCTTGCGTCTTGTCTGTGTTAATGTCTATCTTCCATTTGTTAGAATATCCCATAATTATATTAATAGAAATTTGCAATTTTAAAGAGATGACTTCTGCTTGCCTGGCTGATTAATAGATGCATGTGTCATCAGCGTATAAAGCTGTTTGTACATGATTTGGCAGGCGAGGCATATCCACTATGTAGGGGCTATAGAGAATTGGGGAAAGAGGTGATCCTTGTTGAACTCCAGCTTGAATTAGTCGTAGTTCGGAAAGATGGTTGTCTATTTTGACGCGAAATGTTCTGCCGTGTAAGAATGAGTGTATGATTTGCATGATACGTAGTGGAATTTTTAATTCATGCATTTTATAAATGAGTCCTGCATGCCAGACTCTGTCAAAGGCTTTAGCTATGTCAAACATAACTAATCATGTCGACTTTCTGCGATTCATCCCATTTCGAATATGTTGGACCACCCTTGTAAGCTGCAGTTCCGAAGAATGTGCTAGTCGAAAACCATATTGTGTATCAGGAATGAGGTGCTTTCCATCAATTATTTCGTTCAGCCGATTGAGCAACGCTCTTTCCGCTAATTTTGATACAGCTGAGAGGAGACTGATGGGCCTCCAATTCTGTAGAAAAGTTAGATTTTTGCCTGGTTCTGGGATGACTATAATGACTGCTTTTTCACTCTTCTGGGTATTGACGTAGACGGAAAATAGCGTTAATGATTCCGTGATGTTCTGTATCAGGTTTTCAGAAAGCCAACGTAACATTGAATTTGTGAGTGTGTAGTACCCTGGTGCTTTGTTTTTGTTTAGTTCTTGTATCATGTCTTTGGTCTCTGTCAGGTCTAGTGGCCGTATCACATCTTCTTCCTCTTCCAGTCTTGAGCGCAATATCCGTCTCACTGCGTTTTCTACCTGGTCTTCGTGGTGGAAGCTCTCCTCTTCGGTATGATTTTCACGAAATTGCATCTCCAGAGTGTCTGCAAAGGCTTGAGATTCACCTTCGTTGCTGAACTGCAGTCCGTTTGTACCGTGAATTGGTGGCACGACTGCTTTGTCTTTTACTCTGAAGTATTTGGCCATTCTCCAGAACGGCTTTTCACCGGGCTCTAGACTTTGTAGGAAACTCTCCCATTGACGGTTATTGAATTCAGATATACGGTCTCGTACTTCATTTGTTAGCTGGTTTGCTTTCGTTTGTAACCTAGGATCACCTCCTACTAGGATCCCTACTGCTCCTACACCTCTTCGGACCTGGTTCTTCCTCCTTATCAGAAGCTTGATATCCTCAGGGAGTTCATTGGGGTTATATACCCTTGCCGGAGTTGTGACTGTTGTGTCCTCTTTGGCCTGCTTCATTTTGTTAGTTATTTCCTCGATCATTGAATTTATGTCTCTGACTGTATTTAAACCTTGGGTGAAACTTTCATTAGCAAGAGCGTTGTGGAAAGCTTGCCAGCTAGTTTTCTTCCTTACTTTTAGAGGTTCATCTATATAGATGTCCTCTATTAGGAAGTGGACCGGTTTATGATCTGATGAGAGCTCATCGAAGACATTTATCCACATGTTGTGGTGAAAGTCGCGAGATATAGCAAAGTCTAGTATGTTGCCGAGTGCCTTGGACCAAAATGTGTCGGTTCTTCAGGCTAGTGCAGGCTTATTTGTTCGTTCGTGATGAATCAGTTTAGCTCAGTCCCAGCTTGATTGCTTCTCACGACACCCCAGCCTCTGTAATATGCGTTGAAGTCCCTTATTGTCAATAAGAGACCCTATAGCGTGAGCTACTGTTCAAGATCTTGTTTGAACTGATGATTTTGTACGGGATTGTACAAAGAAATCGCTGTAAATTCGAAGACACTTGTACTCACTTTTATTGCCGTGGCTTCCATGCGTTACAGTTGTGGCGTGTTTATTTAGTAGTGTTTCATGTTTCTCCTCACTAGGATGGCCGTACCACCTCCCCTACCAGCCAATCTGTCGTTTCTGAGCACATTATAGTTGGGCACGTTGTATCGTGTTCCTGGTATCAAAAACGTTTCCTGGATCAGGACTACATGGAATTTATTATCTAGAATAAATTGCTTGAGTTCTTCAGTTTTTTCCTTCAGGGAATTCGCATTCCATGTGAGGAGTGATACATGATTCACAGCTATTATTGCTTATTCGCAGTGTGTTGTGCAGACATGTTGTTCATGACTGTCTTCATCATTGTTTGCATCATTTGTGCAAAATGATTTTGCATTTGGGTCATGAATTGGTCCATGTTTGGTGGCGGGCTTTTTGGTGTTTGTGTGGTATTTTGTTGATTTTGACTATTGTTTCGTGATGTTGGTTTAGTCGCGTTTGCTGGTATTTGGTTCAGGGCTGCAATTTGTGCAAATGTCTTCCTTTTATTGTTAGGGTTCTTTGAACAGACTCCGTAACTTGCGGGATGATCTCCTCCGCAATTGACACATTTCGGCTTTTGTTCTGGTGACTATTTTCACTCAGAGAAGTGATGGAGCCCGTCACACTTGACGCACCTTGCTTGTGCGTGGCAGTTGCCTGAGGAGTGTCCAAACTGCTGGCAGTTGTGGTACATAATTTGACCATTTCGTGGTTTTGGCGCTTCGACCTTGCAGACGAGATGGCATATGGCGGAAATGTTATAGATGTGGGTTTCTTCCTTTGGGAGGAGGACTTTCACCAATCTTGAGGGCGCTGCTTGCACTTTGAGGAAATGAACCTGTATTGGGTGGAAACCTTGTTCTTCTAAATCGGCCTTGATGTCTTCGGCCTCTAGACAATATAGTGCCCTTATAATAACATTCAGGTTCTTTTCCTTGGGAAGGTAATAAGTGTGGTACTGCCACTTTAGTTCAGTGAGGAGTTTCGTTAATTTTCGGTGGTCCGTTGTTGTCTTAGGTATAATTTGTATACCCAGGTATACTCGCTTGGCTGTTGCCATGTTTATATTGTTCGTTATCATAAGTCGGTTAAGTTTTGTCCACTTGTCCGATTCTATTAGTATCATGGGTACTGTCCGTGGTTCGGTTTCATCTTTTGAGGAGCCTGCTGTAGGGGTTGGTTGAGGGATTGCCTTTTTTGTTGTTTTGTTGAGGAGGGACAATCCAGGGAGTGCTTGGGCTTTTTTGGGGGGAGGTAGGGATAGGAATTCCTCATTGTCCTCGGCTTCATTTTCTGCCTCTTCTTCCTCTTCTTCCATGTCATTTTCGGATTGGGTCTCCGTGATCTTATCCGGGTCGACTTCAACTTCGATCGTTTCTTCATCTGAAGAAGCAGTTTTGGACGAAAGCGGTGGTGACTCGACTTTGCGGTTTTTATGTTTTTTGCGCTTTTTTGTTTTAAGCTTGTCTAACAGCCTCATCGTGAGTTCGTCATTTTTGCGACGCTCTTCAGCCAGCTCAGCATGGCATTGGTCAAGTTTAGCTCTTGTACCCTTAAGCTCTTCCCGCGGCAGCTGCAATTCTCTAACAACTTCTTGCAGTTGTTTTTCCATTCATTTTGCCATACTGAGCTGCTCGATCAGCATCAGAATTGGTCTGTCCTTGTCTTCCATCCTTCAGCCCAAGGCTTCAGGTAGCGTAAGGATAATTGGGACGTAACCTGCCCCAGTCGATCAATTTTTCAGGAATATTTTTTTTTAATTATATTAAGTTATTTTTGTGGAATATAAATATTATTTTCTTTTTAAAACAGATAAACCAGAATCAGAATGAAAAATTGCACTTCCAGACAATTTGATTAATATTTAATGATATTCTAATTAATAGTTGATGGTTAATGTTCAGCAACTTGCCGGCCTCGGCAAGAAATTAAGGGCTTAGACCTCGGTTCGCCCACTATCCTAACAATACTTAAACTAATTATAAAACGTAACTAAAATAAAGGAATGAATGGATATTGAATGATATTATCAGCTCCTTGCCAGCCTCAGCAAGAATTTAAGGGCTTAGGCCTCGGTTTGACCACTGAT
This sequence comes from Stratiomys singularior, assembly GCA_954870665.1. Classification (NCBI taxonomy): domain Eukaryota; kingdom Metazoa; phylum Arthropoda; class Insecta; order Diptera; family Stratiomyidae; genus Stratiomys; species Stratiomys singularior. The sequence continues at coordinate 77,066,793 of OX940880.1, read as the reverse complement.
AATAATTTCCCAGCTAAACCTATCACTATTCTAGCTGAAACACTTTCCTAGCTGAAACACAACCTGTCGCTCCGACGGTTGTGACCTATCTCTCTGAACTTGAGAATGATCTACATACAAACTATATGAAGGTTCTGGAAAGGCTAGATAGATATATATAAGCAAGAACAACAGGCAGAGACAATAAGCAGTGATTAAGAAGTGATAACCAACAGTGGGCGTCGACGAAAGTTACCAATTAAATAGTGTTATAGTGAATCGATTTGATTCAAATTGAGAAGTGAAGAACCGTGTACAGAAAATAAAGTGTTAGACCAAAATAAAGGAAGTCAAAAGTGATTGACGAATCAGTTAAATGTTAAGTGAATTTATTGAAGTGATTTGAAATAACATTGAAAGCGAATTTTAATTAACTTTCAAATAGTATTTTAACGTGCAAGAAGGTCAGAGTTTTGGGAGTTAAAGACAGCGCACCTAGATAAGCGCAACATTGGTCTCAAAAGTGAAGATTGTTCGTGCAAAAGTGAAGGAAACACAGTCTAACACTTTAAAAAAATTTGACAGTGAACTTCTGGACAATGAAACTGTAAAAAACATCGTAAACTTTTGTAGAAACATTCTTCTACAACCAAGTCAACTCGTCAATAAAATGCCGCGCAAAATCAACGCACTACATGGAAAGAAGAATTGGAAAAGCGGAACATTTTGACCGAAGGTAGCAAGGCTAGACTAATCACCCGGTTCAACGAGCACTGGCAGCGGAAGCGATAAATCTGGAGACATTTCAGTTTCCTGATTCGGGAAGTTGCGCTGGAGGATAGGAGGAGGAAAAAATGCTGTCCGTGAAGGTGCTAATGCCTTCCTTCGTTGGTCTTACTTGGAATTGGTGTAATAAAGCACCCTTATTCCCTTATGTCTGTGGGTTCAGATCTCCCACCTGCTGATTATATTTTTAATTTTAATTTTATGCAAGAAGGTATGTTATTCGTTGATCGATCTGAGGATCGGGTACACCTGCCGTCCTCCCGATTCCCTACGTCTTAGGAATTCCATGGTAGTGTTGTCGTGTTGGTCGAGTTTGTCAAATAGTTTCAGTGCTCGGTCACGTATGTATTTGTCAATTGTGTATGTTTTAATATCTTTTTGTATGTCTATGTTTCTTACATACCATGGAATTCGGAAGATTTTCCTTATTGCCTTATTGTTCTGGAAGGCTTGGAGGGCTTTTTTGTTTGTCTGGAAAGTTTGGCTTAGTTTACAGTAGTGCCGGTCTTATGACTTAGTTGTAGATCAGGAGTTTGTTTTTGTTGTTTAGGTGGCCTTTGTTTAGGAGAGGATCAAGGGGTTTAATGATGCTCATACATTGCCCTCGTTATTTACGTATATATTGCGTCCAGTTCAGTTTTTCGTCGAATAGGAGTCCCACATATGTGGCTGTTGGTTTCCATGGTATGTCCTCGTTGTTGATGGTGAGTGAGTTTGGTTGTTGGTTTCTTTTCCTAGTACTAAAGATGGCTTGCGTCTTGTCTGTGTTAATGTCTATCTTCCATTTGTTAGAATATCCCATAATTATATTAATAGAAATTTGCAATTTTAAAGAGATGACTTCTGCTTGCCTGGCTGAGTAATAGATGCATGTGTCATCAGCGTATAAAGCTGTTTGTACATGATTTGGCAGGCGAGGCATATCCGCTATGTAGAGGCTATAGAGAATTGGGGAAAGAGGTGATCCTTGTTGAACTCCAGCTTGAATTAGTCGTAGTTCGGAAAGATGGTTGTCTATTTTGACGCGAAATGTTCTGCCGTGTAAGAATGAGTGTATGATTTGCATGATACGTAGTGGAATTTTTAATTCATGCATTTTATAAATGAGTCCTGCATGCCAGACTCTGTCAAAGGCTTTAGCTATGTCAAACATAACTAATCATGTCGACTTTCTGCGATTCATCCCATTTCGAATATGTTGGACCACCCTTGTAAGCTGCAGTTCCGAAGAATGTGCTAGTCGAAAACCATATTGTGTATCAGGAATGAGGTGCTTTCCATCAATTATTTCGTTCAGCCGATTGAGCAACGCTCTTTCCGCTAATTTTGATACAGCTGAGAGGAGACTGATGGGCCTCCAATTCTGTGGAAAAGTTAGATTTTTGCCTGGTTCTGGGATGACTATAATGACTGCTTTTTCACTCTTCTGGGTATTGACGTAGACGGAAAATAGCGTTAATGATTCCGTGATGTTCTGTATCAGGTTTTCAGAAAGCCAACGTAACATTGAATTTGTGAGTGTGTAGTACCCTGGTGCTTTGTTTTTGTTTAGTTCTTGTATCATGTCTTTGGTCTCTGTCAGGTCTAGTGGCCGTATCACATCTTCTTCCTCTTCCAGTCTTGAGCGCAATATCCGTCTCACTGCGTTTTCTACCTGGTCTTCGTGGTGGAAGCTCTCCTCTTTGGTATGATTTTCACGAAATTGCATCTCCAGAGTGTCTGCAAAGGCTTGAGATTCACCTTCGTTGCTGAACTGCAGTCCGTTTGTACCGTGAATTGGTGGCACGACTGCTTTGTCTTTTACTCTGAAGTATTTGGCCATTCTCCAGAACGGCTTTTCACCGGGCTCTAGACTTTGTAGGAAACTCTCCCATTGACGGTTATTGAATTCAGATATACGGTCTCGTACTTCATTTGTTAGCTGGTTTGCTTTCGTTTGTAACCTAGGATCACCTCCTACTAGGATCCCTCCTGCTCCTACACCTCTTCGGACCTGGTTCTTCCTCCTTATCAGAAGCTTGATATCCTCAGGGAGTTCATTGGGGTTATATACCCTTGCCGGAGTTGTGACTGTTGTGTCCTCTTTGGCCTGCTTCATTTTGTTAGTTATTTCCTCGATCATTGAATTTATGTCTCTGACTGTATTTAAACCTTGGGTGAAACTTTCATTAGCAAGAGCGTTGTGGAAAGCTTGCCAGCTAGTTTTCTTCCTTACTTTTAGAGGTTCATCTATATAGATGTCCTCTATTAGGAAGTGGACCGGTTTATGATCTGATGAGAGCTCATCGAAGACATTTATCCACATGTTGTGGTGAAAGTCGCGAGATATAGCAAAGTCTAGTATGTTGCCGAGTGCCTTGGACCAAAATGTGTCGGTTCTTCAGGCTAGTGCAGGCTTATTTGTTCGTTCGTGATGAATCAGTTTAGCTCAGTCCCAGCTTGATTGCTTCTCACGACACCCCAGCCTCTGTAATATGCGTTGAAGTCCCTTATTGTCAATAAGAGACCCTATAGCGTGAGCTACTGTTCAAGATCTTGTTTGAACTGATGATTTTGTACGGGATTGTACAAAGAAATCGCTGTAAATTCGAAGACACTTTTACTCACTTTTATTGCCGTGGCTTCCATGCGTTACAGTTGTGGCGTGTTTATTTAGTAGTGTTTCATGTTTCTCCTCACTAGGATGGCCGTACCACCTCCCCTACCAGCCAATCTGTAGTTTCTGAGCATATTATAGTTGGGCACGTTGTATCGTGTTCCTGGTATCAAAAATGTTTCCTGGATCAGGACTACATGGAATTTATTATCTAGAATAAATTGCCTGAGTTCTTCAGTTTTTTTCCTTCAGGGAATTCGCATTCCATGTGAGGAGTGATACATGATTCACAGCTATTATTGCTTATTCGCAGTGTGTTGTGCAGACATGTTGTTCATGACTGTCTTCATCATTGTTTGCATCATTTGTGCAAAATGATTTTGCATTTGGGTCATGAATTGGTCCATGTTTGGTGGCGGGCTTTTTGGTGTTTGTGTGGTATTTTGTTGATTTTGACTATTGTTTCGTGATGTTGGTTTAGTCGCGTTTGCTGGTGTTTGGTTCAGGGCTGCAATTTGTGCAAATGTCTTCCTTTTATTGTTAGGGTTCTTTGAACAGCCTCCGTAACTTGCGGGATGATCTCCTCCGCAATTGACGCATTTCGGCTTTTGTTCTGGTGACTATTTTCACTCAGAGAAGTGATGGAGCCCGTCGCACTTGACGCACCTTGCTTGTGCGTGGCAGTTGCCTGAGGAGTGTCCAAACTGCTGGCAGTTGTGGTACATAATTTGACCATTTCGTGGTTTTGGCGCTTCGACCTTGCAGACGAGATGGCATATGGCGGAGATGTTCTAGATGTGAGTTTCTCCCTTTGGGAGGAGGACTTTCATCAATCTTGAGGGCGCTGCTTGCACTTTGAGGAAATGAACCTGTATTGGGTGGAAACCTTGTTCTTTCAGGTCGGACTTGATGTCTTCGGCATCTAGGCCATATAGTGCCCTAATAATAACATTCAGGTTCCTTTCCTTGGGAAGGTAATAAGTGTGGTACTGCCACTTTAGTTCAGTGAGGAGTTTCGTTAATTTTCGGTGGTCCGTTGTTGTCTTAGGTATAATTTGTATACCCAGGTATACTCGCTTGGCTGTTTCCATGTTTATATTGTTCGTTTTCATAAGTCGGTTAAGTTTTGTCCACTTGTCCGATTCTATTAGTATCATGGGTACTGTCCGTGGTTCGGTTTCATCTTTTAAGGAGCCTGCTGTAGGGGTTGGTTGAGGGATTACCTTTTTTGTTGTTTTGTTGAGGAGGGACAATCCAGGGAGTGCTTGGGCTTTTCTGGGGGGAGGTAGGGATAGGAATTCCTCATTGTCCTCGGCTTCATTTTCTGCCTCTTCTTCCTCTTCTTCCATGTCATTTTCGGATTGGGTCTCCGTGATCATATCCGGGTCGACTTCAACTTCGATCGTTTCTTCATCTGAAGAAGCAGTTTTGGCCGAAAGCGGTGGTGACTCGACTTTGCGGTTTTTATGTTTTTTGCGCTTTTTTGTTTTAAGCTTGTCTAACAGCCTCATCGTGAGTTCGTCATTTTTGCGACGCTCTTCAGCCAGCTCAGCATGGCATTGGTCAAGTTTAGCTCTTGTACCCTTAAGCTCTTCCCGCGTCAGCTGCAATTCTCTAACAACTTCTTGCAGTTGTTTTTCCATTCATTTTGCCATACTGAGCTGCTCGATCAGCATCAGAATTGGTCTGTCCTTGTCTTCCATCCTTCAGCCCAAGGCTTCAGGTAGCGTAAGGATAATTGGGACGTAACCTGCCCCAGTCGATCAATTTTTCAGGAATATTTTTTTTTAATTATATTAAGTTATTTTTGTGGAATATAAATATTATTTTCTTTTTAAAACAGATAAACCAGAATCAGAATGAAAAATCGCACTTCCAGACAATTTGATTAATATTTAATGATATTCTAATTAATAGTTGATGGTTAATGTTCAGCAACTTGCCGGCCTCGGCAAGAAATTAAGGGCTTAGACCTCGGTTCGCCCACTATCCTAACAATACTTAAACTAATTATAAAACGTAACTAAAATAAAGGAATGAATGGATATTGAATGATATTATCAGCTCCTTGCCAGCCTCAGCAAGAATTTAAGGGCTTAGGCCTCGGTTTGACCACTGATAATAATTTCCCAGCTAAACCTATCACTATTCTAGCTGAAACACTTTCCTAGCTGAAACACAACCTGTCGCTCCGACGGTTGTGACCTATCTCTCTGAACTTGAGAATGATCTACATACAAACTATATGAAGGTTCTGGAAAGGCTAGATAGATATATATAAGCAAGAACAACAGGCAGAGACAATAAGCAGTGATTAAGAAGTGATAACCAACAGTGGGCGTCGACGAAAGTTACCAATTAAGTAGTGTTATAGTGAATCGATTTGATTCAAATTGAGAAGTGAAGAACCGTGTACAGAAAATAAAGTGTTAGACCAAAATAAAGGAAGTCAAAAGTGATTGACGAATCAGTTAAATGTTAAGTGAATTTATTGAAGTGATTTGAAATAACATTGAAAGCGAATTTTAATTAACTTTCAAATAGTATTTTAACGTGCAAGAAGGTCAGAGTTTTGGGAGTTAAAGACAGCGCACCTAGATAAGCGCAACATTGGTCTCAAAAGTGAAGATTGTTCGTGCAAAAGTGAAGGAAACACAGTCTAACACTTTAAAAAAATTTGACAGTGAACTTCTGGACAATGAAACTGTAAAAAACATCGTAAACTTTTGTAGAAACATTCTTCTACAACCAAGTCAACTCGTCAATAAAATGCCGCGCAAAATCAACGCACTACATGGAAAGAAGAATTGGAAAAGCGGAACATTTTGACCGAAGGTAGCAAGGCTAGACTAATCACCCGAAGCGAAGCGATAAATCTGGAGACATTTCAGTTTCCTGATTCGGGAAGTTGCGCTGGAGGATAGGAGGAGGAAAAAATGCTGTCCGTGAAGGTGCTAATGCCTTCCTTCGTTGGTCTTACTTGGAATTGGTGTAATAAAGCACCCTTATTCCCTTATGTCTGTGGGTTCAGATCTCCCACCTGCTGATTATATTTTTAATTTTAATTTTATGCAAGAAGGTATGTTATTCGTTGATCGATCTGAGGATCGGGTACACCTGCCGTCCTCCCGATTCCCTACGTCTTAGGAATTCCATGGTAGTGTTGTCGTGTTGGTCGAGTTTGTCAAATAGTTTCAGTGCTCGGTCACGTATATATTTGTCAATTGTGTATGTTTTAATATCTTTTTGTATGTCTATGTTTCTTACATACCATGGAATTCGGAAGATTTTCCTTATTGCCTTATTGTTCTGGAAGGCTTGGAGGGCTTTTTGTTTGTCTGGAAAGTTTGGCTTAGTTTACAGTAGTGCCGGTCTTATGACTTGGTTGTAGATCAGGAGTTTGTTTTTGTTGTTTAGGTGGCCTTTGTTTAGGAGGGGATCAAGGGGTTTAATGATGCTCATACATTGCCCTCGTTATTTACGTATATGTTGCGTCCAGTTCAGTTTTTCGTCGAATAGGAGTCCCACATATGTGGCTGTTGGTTTCCATGGTATGTCCTCGTTGTTGATGGTGAGTGAGTTTGGTTGTTGGTTTCTTTTCCTAGTACTAAAGATGGCTTGCGTCTTGTCTGTGTTAATGTCTATCTTCCATTTGTTAGAATATCCCATAATTATATTAATAGAAATTTGCAATTTTAAAGAGATGACTTCTGCTTGCCTGGCTGAGTAATAGATGCATGTGTCATCAGCGTATAAAGCTGTTTGTACATGATTTGGCAGGCGAGGCATATCCGCTATGTAGAGGCTATAGAGAATTGGGGAAAGAGGTGATCCTTGTTGAACTCCAGCTTGAATTAGTCGTAGTTCGGAAAGATGGTTGTCTATTTTGACGCGAAATGTTCTGCCGTGTAAGAATGAGTGTATGATTTGCATGATACGTAGTGGAATTTTTAATTCATGCATTTTATAAATGAGTCCTGCATGCCAGGCTCTGTCAAAGGCTTTAGCTATGTCAAACATAACTAATCATGTCGACTTTCTGCGATTCATCCCATTTCGAATATGTTGGACCACCCTTGTAAGCTGCAGTTCCGAAGAATGTGCTAGTCGAAAACCATATTGTGTATCAGGAATGAGGTGCTTTCCATCAATTATTTCGTTCAGCCGATTGAGCAACGCTCTTTCCGCTAATTTTGATACAGCTGAGAGGAGACTGATGGGCCTCCAATTCTGTGGAAAAGTTAGATTTTTGCCTGGTTCTGGGATGACTATAATGACTGCTTTTTCACTCTTCTGGGTATTGACGTAGACGGAAAATAGCGTTAATGATTCCGTGATGTTCTGTATCAGGTTTTCAGAAAGCCAACGTAACATTGAATTTGTGAGTGTGTAGTACCCTGGTGCTTTGTTTTTGTTTAGTTCTTGTATCATGTCTTTGGTCTCTGTCAGGTCTAGTGGCCGTATCACATCTTCTTCCTCTTCCAGTCTTGAGCGCAATATCCGTCTCACTGCGTTTTCTACCTGGTCTTCGTGGTGGAAGCTCTCCTTTTCGGTATGATTTTCACGAAATTGCATCTCCAGAGTGTCTGCAAAGGCTTGAGATTCACCTTCGTTGCTGAACTGCAGTCCGTTTGTACCGTGAATTGATGGCACGACTGCTTTGTCTTTTACTCTGAAGTATTTGGCCATTCTCCAGAACGGCTTTTCACCGGGCTCTAGACTTTGTAGGAAACTCTCCCATTGACGGTTATTGAATTCAGATATACGGTCTCGTACTTCATTTGTTAGCTGGTTTGCTTTCGTTTGTAACCTAGGATCACCTCCTACTAGGATCCCTCCTGCTCCTACACCTCTTCGGACCTGGTTCTTCCTCCTTATCAGAAGCTTGATATCCTCAGGGAGTTCATTGGGGTTATATACCCTTGCCGGAGTTGTGACTGTTGTGTCCTCTTTGGCCTGCTTCATTTTGTTAGTTATTTCCTCGATCATTGAATTTATGTCTCTGACTGTATTTAAACCTTGGGTGAAACTTTCATTAGCAAGAGCGTTGTGGAAAGCTTGCCAGCTAGTTTTCTTCCTTACTTTTAGAGGTTCATCTATATAGATGTCCTCTATTAGGAAGTGGACCGGTTTATGATCTGATGAGAGCTCATCGAAGACATTTATCCACATGTTGTGGTGAAAGTCGCGAGATATAGCAAAGTCTAGTATGTTGCCGAGTGCCTTGGACCAAAATGTGTCGGTTCTTCAGGCTAGTGCAGGCTTATTTGTTCGTTCGTGATGAATCAGTTTAGCTCAGTCCCAGCTTGATTGCTTCTCACGACACCCCAGCCTCTGTAATATGCGTTGAAGTCCCTTATTGTCAATAAGAGACCCTATAGCGTGAGCAACTGTTCAAGATCTTGTTTGAACTGATGATTTTGTACGGGATTGTACAAAGAAATCGCTGTAAATTCGAAGACACTTGTACTCACTTTTATTGCCGTGGCTTCCATGCGTTACAGTTGTGGCGTGTTTATTTAGTAGTGTTTCATGTTTCTCCTCACTAGGATGGCCGTACCACCTCCCCTACCAGCCAATCTGTCGTTTCTGAGCACATTATAGTTGGGCACGTTGTATCGTGTTCCTGGTATCAAAAACGTTTCCTGGATCAGGACTACATGGAATTTATTATCTAGAATAAATTGCTTGAGTTCTTCAGTTTTTTCCTTCAGGGAATTTGCATTCCATGTGAGGAGTGATACATGATTCACAGCTATTATTGCTTATTCGCAGTGTGTTGTGCAGACATGTTGTTCATGACTGTCTTCATCATTGTTTGCATCATTTGTGCAAAATGATTTTGCATTTGGGTCATGAATTGGTCCATGTTTGGTGGCGGGCTTTTTGGTGTTTGTGTGGTATTTTGTTGATTTTGACTATTGTTTCGTGATATTGGTTTAGTCGCGTTTGCTGGTATTTGGTTCAGGGCTGCAATTTGTGCAAATGTCTTCCTTTTATTGTTAGGGTTCTTTGAACAGACTCCGTAACTTGCGGGATGATCTCCTCCGCAATTGACGCATTTCGGCTTTTGTTCTGGTGACTATTTTCACTCAGAGAAGTGATGGAGCCCGTCACACTTGACGCACCTTGCTTGTGCGTGGCAGTTGCCTGAGGAGTGTCCAAACTGCTGGCAGTTGTGGTACATAATTTGACCATTTCGTGGTTTTGGCGCTTCGACCTTGCAGACGAGATGGCATATGGCGGAAATGTTATAGATGTGGGTTTCTTCCTTTGGGAGGAGGACTTTCACCAATCTTGAGGGCGCTGCTTGCACTTTGAGGAAATGAACCTGTATTGGGTGGAAACCTTGTTCTTCCAGGTCGGACTTGATGTCTTCGGCCTCTAGACAATATAGTGCCCTTATAATAACATTCAGGTTCTTTTCCTTGGGAAGGTAATAAGTGTGGTACTGCCACTTTAGTTCAGTGAGGAGTTTCGTTAATTTTCGGTGGTCCGTTGTTGTCTTAGGTATAATTTGTATACCCAGGTATACTCGCTTGGCTGTTTCCATGTTTATATTGTTCGTTTTCATAAGTCGGTTAAGTTTTGTCCACTTGTCCGATTCTATTAGTATCATGGGTACTGTCCGTGGTTCGGTTTCATCTTTTGAGGAGCCTGCTGTAGGGGTTGGTTGAGGGATTACCTTTTTTGTTGTTTTGTTGAGGAGGGACAATCCAGGGAGTGCTTGGGCTTTTTTGGGGGGAGGTAGGGATAGGAATTCCTCATTGTCCTCGGCTTCATTTACTGCCTCTTCTTCCTCTTCTTCCATGTCATTTTCGGATTGGGTCTCCGTGATCTTATCCGGGTCGACTTCAACTTCGATCGTTTCTTCATCTGAAGAAGCAGTTTTGGCCGAAAGCGGTGGTGACTCGACTTTGCGGTTTTTATGTTTTTTGCGCTTTTTTGTTTTAAGCTTGTCTAACAGCCTCATCGTGAGTTCGTCATTTTTGCGACGCTCTTCAGCCAGCTCAGCATGGCATTGGTCAAGTTTAGCTCTTGTACCCTTAAGCTCTTCCCGCGTCAGCTGCAATTCTCTAACAACTTCTTGCAGTTGTTTTTCCATTCATTTTGCCATACTGAGCTGCTCGATCAGCATCAGAATTGGTCTGTCCTTGTCTTCCATCCTTCAGCCCAAGGCTTCAGGTAGCGTAAGAATAATTGGGGCGTAACCTGCCCCAGTCGATCAATTTTTCAGGAATATTTTTTTTTAATTATATTAAGTTATTTTTGTGAAATATAAATATTATTTTCTTTTTAAAACAGATAAACCAGAATCAGAATGAAAAATCGCACTCACCCAAAGTAGCCAGTTTTTAAGCATTGACGAGTCAGAGAAACATATGTGGCCGAGCCGTTCTTTCGGCTTCTCACAGCCGCATACACTGTTGGCCGTACCGTACGTTCAATAATAATTCTTGCCCTGAGAGGTCCAGCTGATGAAATACTTCAAACTATCCTCGTTGAGTCGAAGTCAAGCTCCATCACTTTCATGAATGCACTCGACATGTGATATCGAGATAATCACCTGAAGCAGATACACAGGTCGCAGCTACGGTACCGGATACAGAAACCAGACGAAACCCTACAGAAGTTAGCCCAGGAAATTGAAAGGATTGTACTATAAGTTTGCCCAACTTACGACCAAGATCATTGACAATGGAAGCGTTTATTAGTGCACTGCAGGACAAGTAACTGCACGTAGATGTCTGTCTATCCGAATAACGCTCAGTGAAGGACAGTACATTACAACTCATTTCTTGATGCCTTACAGTATTAATACATGTCATTCCTAATCAATTCTTCACTCTGGACACAGTTTTGTTGTTTTAAGTGACTATGCTAGTTAGGTCTACTTTTTCTTATCTTATTATACATAATATTTACTTGATCGCATTTAGTTGTTAAAAATTTTCTGTAATTATTCATATGCGCTGGCATCACGCGCTGTCATGTCTTCATTTAGTCTTAACCTATATAAATACTTAAGGTACTAATCATAAACCTAAATAAATACTTAACCTAAACTAAACTAAAGGATTTTCTTATTATCCTTTTATATTTTTGCATATTTAACTATCCTTGATGAAGGTCAGGATGACCTTTGTACTTGGTTGATGATACTGCTTGGCGTGATGAATTTCCCCCGTTGCAGGGTTGCTTTGTGGTTGATTATTTTCTTCATCCCTTCGTTTGGATGCTCACTTAGGCTCTTGTAGGACCGAAACGCCAAGTGTTTTATTCTGCTGGGGAGTTGCTCGAGCTTAGCTTCCTCGTTTAATTTTTCGCTGCGATAACGGCGTTTTGTTCGAGGATTGAAGTTGAGTCCAGTAGAAGCTTGTAGTACTTTTTGCTCCAACTTTGCGGCGTCTTCCATACCTGTTTTGGAACATGTCAACCAAATTGGTGCAGCGTATGCGTGATAATGGGTCAGATCAGTGTTTTATATAGGGTTGATTTTGCATTGGTGGAAAGCCCTGTTTGCTTACGGAGATGAAACCGAATGCGGGAGAATGCACTGTAGGCTTTTTTAGTCCTGTTTCGAAGATGAGGACCAAACCTGATCGTTTCATGAAGGGTTACTTCAAGATACTTTAGATTGGGGAAGGACAAATGGTTGCTTCCCCTATTTTTAAAGCGGATTTTCAGTGAAGGACGCACTGGCCTATTGTTTAAGTAGCGAAGCCGCCAAAACTACCCCTCATTATATAATCCTCATAATTCCTCATAATGGAAAGAGACAACAACACGTCCCGAGTGCAAGGATATATTAGCACGCGGCACAATGTTAGCAGCTATTGGGCTCAATGGAACTTGTTGTTCTATAATTAGGGTCTTTCACCTCGCAAGTGTGACAACTTGCAGAGTAACACACTTGCGGAGGAAAACACACCACAACCGAGCACGCGGTGTGGGGAGTTTTTTTTGAGGTTGGACGTCGTGGTGCAAGGTCGACTGTTCGAGGAGAGGCCGCTTGCTAAGATTCGCGGTGAAGTTATCTCTTTGCAAGTTCGTGAAACGCTGGTTAGTGTTTAAATGTAAATTGAATTGAAAGTTAAGAAAAAAGGAGTCAATGAAGAAACAGTTGAAAATAACAGTAAAAAAAAATTTTAAACTATTAGTGGAAACCGCTACCGTTTAATTAGTGGTATCTGAAAATCGTTTGCGCATTTGCGAGAAATCCGCTCAAAGACCAATACATGATCCCACCCCGGATTCTGTTACACCAACAGATACACATGTGCAAACGAAAACAATCCGCGCAAACGAATCGCATGAATAGCGTATAAAGAAGCTGAATTATATCACAGGTAAGAATTTATCAAAACATTGTTGATGCTATGAAAATTGCGAATGAAATCCGGTACACCCATTATGGGAATATTCAAACATACTATCCAGCGAATAGTGTTATCGCACCCTTAAAATAGGATCCCAATGGCTGGATAATGGTATGGAAATAACGAATTACTTAATAAATCGTGCCATCTAACCCGACAATAAAATGAGAATGGTCAGTAATTGGAGACTTTTTCAAATGGAAAATGGGTTAAGAATACACGACTGCGGTGACAATTCGCTATCGGTTGTTGGATCGGCAACCAAGGATTGACAGTTTCGACACCTGAGCCTGCCATTAGCATGAAGAACTTTCATTGAATAACGGTATTTTGGCTGCCTTGGACTTGCTACAGTTCGACTTACTCATTTATACTCATTTATGTAAAAATATTGTACAATTTAAAAGGTTGTTATAAACCAGATGAATGATAAAGTATAATTTTTCTGAATTAGGTTAAGCGAGTATATGTAAAAATATAATAGTATTTCGATGTTTCTGCTTCACTGCTGTGCTTTCCCTTCATTTGGTTTAATCAACAGTAACAGTTATAAGGAAATCTTATAAAAAACCATTGCATAATTTTTTAGTGATGAATTACTAAATACAAATATTTTTCCTTCCATCGGTCGAACTAATTTTTTCAGAAGGAAGGTGATAGTGCAAAGGCGAGTCTTCAGGTAATGTAGGGTTTCAAGTGTTTCGTCGGGTCAGGTTACGGTGCCGTTGCTTGCGCATTATTTAGTTTTGTAGTTTGTAGTAAAGAAGTTTGTTTAGAACTTACAAAGAAGTTTGTTGGGCACCGCAATGTTGCGGATACGGATGCGCGATCGATACTGATGATTTGAATAGAGTGAAACTTAATGTAATAAAGAATTTAACTAAATTAAGGGTATATTTGGATATTTCGCATACGGAAAATCGGGTTTTACGGTGGCTGGTTCACTAATGGAACCGGAGCGGAACTTCACTAGGGCCCGACCCACATGCGCACATCTCACCGCACCGAGCTATTTCGCCAGCAGCCACGAACGTAGTGGACTTCCGAGTGACCAAACCGTTGACCTTTCGAGTACAGTTCGTTGCCACGCCATTAGGACTTCACGTTATGATGTCAGTGCGAGACTGACTCGCCCTGCAGTCGTCGCCGTGATGATTCAGGAGCGACAAATATATTATAAACTCCCTTTACATTGAAGATGAAATCCTTAAAAGGAATTGGGAAACAGTGAATGGAACATATGTCGGGCCACCGTGGGGTGAACAAGACCCTGACGAAGGTGCGAGAATGATTCTACTGGCTCCAGGCTCGAGACAACGTACTTGATTGGCGTCGTGAGTGCATAGTGTATGCTTCCACGAGAGGACAAATGCAGACATATAATGTGGGGGTAGCATTCGAGAAAATAGCCGTGGATATTGCAGGATCCCTTTTGAGTGGGAATGGGGAAATTGGTATTTACTCGTTGTAGCTGATTACTTCAATTACTGGCCAGAACTATCTCCAAGTCCTAACAACGAGGCAACTACCGTATTGGAGCAAACGTGCTACAGTGGGTTAGTAGGTATGGCGTATCCCTGAACTACATTCAGACCAAGGCCGAAACTTCGAGTCATAAGTCCCCGAAATGTGTGAGCTGCTAGGAATACGGAAAACACGGACAACACCACTTGACCACAAGTCAGATCAAATGGTCGAACGGTTCAATGACACGCTCAATAAACATTTAGCCAAGATAGTTCATGGAAATCAGAGAGATTGGGATCAATGCATTCCATTTTTTTGATGGCGTGCCGAACTGCAGAACATGCATCGACAGGAGAAGCACCAGCCAGGGTCAAATCACTTACATAAATGTAAGTGATTTAGCCCGTGAACTTGAAAATGATCTACATAGAAGCTATGCAAAGGTTCCGGATTGGGCAAGTAAAAGTATTTAAGCAAGATCAGCAGACGGAGACAATAACTAGTGATTAAGAAATGATAAACAACAGTGCGTGTCGAAAAAAATGCCGAATTGAATAGTGTTACAGCGAAATCAAATTCAAATTGAAATTATTTTATTGGGTGATTTTGATATTATTCACAATCACTATTAACAAAGTTTTCTTATTCTTATATTTGGCCTACGGGCTTTGCCTAATGGCTGTGCCCATAACTATATACTAACACATGACCTACGTTATTTTTGCATTTTTTTAAAATGTATTTAAGGAGTATTAATTCATGTACAATATTTTTTTTATTAACCGTTATACAATATTCTCCCTAAAACTATTATCTATACTAATATTATAAAGCTGAAGAGTTTGTTTGTTTTTTTGTTTGTTTGTTTGAACGCGCTAATCTCAGGAACTCCTGGTTGGAATTGAAAAATTCTTTTTTCATTGAATAGACCATTTATCGAGAAAGGCTTTAAGCTACATAACATCACGCTGCAACTAATAGGAGCAAAGAAAAAATGGAAAATGTGGGAAAAACGGGGAAAATTATTCATCTTTGAGGGCTTCCGTTGCGTGCGCTGCGAAAACGGTTCAAGATACCAAAAAATATGTATGAAAGAGTTATTCCTCTTAAAATGATGTAAAAACAATCCGCAACAGTATATGTCTATCTTTTAAGGTTAACTCACTAGAATCGTTTTTATGGTAATCAAATTTGGTCGAAATTAATGCATTATTACCAATTATTTGTTAGAGTTGTATCAACATAATAATATTAATCTTTATCCAAATAAATGTGTTGTTGATTAAGAGTATTTAATTGTGAACAAAATTGTCTTTGACATCACTTAATTTCAATGAACATCTTAGAAGATATTACAATTTTAAAATAACTCCGATATAATTTTCACACACGCCGCATGAATGATGTGCAAAACATGACGCTGCGCCTGGCCGGCGGGCGAGGAGTGGCGTTGCTTTCGGGCGACGCGGAGGGGGGTGTAGCTCTACGAGGTACCATGCCGACCGGCTCAGACGCGTGGTCGGCTCCCTTCTGAATGGTTGTGTGCAGCATTATTTGTTTTTGCTAATAATATCGTCGTATATTAATACTTTTTAAATACTATTTCAGTTTGTTTTAAGGATAATATTTTGGTTCTAATAGTTTCACAATTATTAACACTTTTTTTTTAGTTTTGATGTCGATAATTAATTGTAAGTAGTTGTCATAGTTTTCTTTATAGTATTGTTTATTTTAAGGATAGTATTTTGTTTCTTTTAATTTAACAATAATTAACATTTTTTTGTTTTGTTGTTGTTTATACCTGTAAATAGGTGTCATCTACATAATTATTCTTATTAGGTTAGGTTTTAGTTTAAGCATACAGTTAGTTTACCTTATTTACGTTTTGCGGTAATTCTTTTGACATATACATATTTTATCCGATTTACTTAAATACCAAATAAAGGTAAAAATAATTAGGTTCCTAATTATTAACCTTACGTTTGTTTTTTTCTTGATTACGAGTTACGGTTTGGTTAAGTTTTCATTTCCTACGTTCTTTCTTTGTCACTATAATGCCTAGAAAAAGAACTCAGCTTTCTCGGCAGACTGCTACTGCAAAGCGGCTGCGAGTTTTGCGCAGCAATGAAACAGAGGATGAAAATATGCATAGGTTGGCTACTCAACGAGCAATCAGTGAACAAAACCGTGCTAATGAATCGATCATTGAACGTTCGCAGCGTCTAGCCTCACAAAATTTACGAACTTCGGCAAACCGACAACGGGAATCAAGCGCTGAACGTTCTCAACGTTTATCCTTACAAAATTCCCGAACTTTGTTAAGCCGAGAACGGGAATCAAGCGATGAACGTTCTCAACGTTTAGCTTCACAAAATTCCCGAACTTTGTTAAGCCGAGAACGGGAATCAAGCGCTGAACGTTCTCTACGTTTAGCTTCACAGAGTTCTCGAACTTTGGTGAACCGACTACGGGAATCAAGCGCTGAACGTTCTCAACGTTTAGCTTCACAGAATTGCCGAACTTTGGCTAACTGCGATCGGGAATCAAGCACTGAACGATCCCATCGATTAGCACAGCAAAATGCACGATCAGCAAGAAATAGAACTCGCAGGCGACTTAATTTATTAAATGCTGCGTTTGCTTATGATTGTACTCTTGACTATACTGAGCTAAATGATATTGATATTGGCAAAATGGATAAAATATGCAACTTATGCCAAGCAAAAAATGGGCGACTGAAGCTCCTGGACTGTGTTGTAGTGGTGGCAGAGTAAATATACCTATAATTCCGGAACCAACTACAGTTTTAAAAGAACTGATATCAGGCTCACATCCATCATCAAAGCATTTCTTAAATCACTCAAGACAATATAATACACTATTTCAGATGACTTCATTTGGTGCCAAAGAAATTCGTGAGGGAAACTTTATGCCCACTTTTAAAGTTCAAGGGCAAGTTTATCACTTGATCGGTAACTTACTTCCAGCTGAAGGGGCACAACCCGAATATTTGCAAATATATTTTGTTTCCCATGCAGATCAGGTATCCTTGCGCTTAAATTTAAATCCAAGCTTGCAAATCGATCTTATCGACGTTCTCCAAACATATCTTCACGATCATAATACGTATATTCAAAGTTTTAAATACAATCTGGAAAATAGACCACCGAATGACTTAAAACTTATTATTCATGCTGATGTGAAACCTCCTAACGAGCATCGAGGTCGATATAATGCGCCAATAGTAGATGAAGTAGCTGTTCTTTTGATAGATGAAGACAAAGGTCCCCGAGATATTGTGTTGACTGCGAGAGATGGTGGACTTCAACGAGTTTCTGAAATTCATAGATCTTATGATCCACTTCAGTATCCTTTACTGTTTTCCTTTGGTAATGACGGATACTGTATAAATATTCCACAGCAGAATACTGCTGCTCGATCTAAAACTGTATCATGTATGCAGTTTTATGCATTTAGACTCATGGTGAGAATAAATGACTTTAACAGCATACATTATTTCAAAGGATTATTCAACCAATATTGTGTTGACATGGCGGCAAAAATGATTTCTGAGAGGCTTGCCTTCATCAAAAGAAATAAAAAAAAATTAAGAGCAGAAGAGTACATTCATTTAAGAGATGCCGTGGTTAATGATGCGAATATAAACGCTTCTAATATTGGCCAGTATGTTATATTGCCGTCGTCATTTACAGGATCCCCCAGATACATGAACGAAAAAAGTCAAGATGCCATGACATATGTCAGGAAATTTGGAAGACCAGATCTCTTCATTACATTTACATGTAACTCAGAATGGCCGGAAATAAAAATTGAGTTATTACCCGATCAACATTCTTACGACAGACATGATTTGATTTCTAGAGTATTTCATTTAAAACTCAAAAAAATGATAGACCTACTAACGAAGAAAAATATTTTTGGACCATCGAAAGCCTTTGTTTACAGCGTAGAATAGCAAAAAAGGGGTTTGCCTCACGCCCACATTTTATTGTGGCTGGCTAACAAAGTACAACCAGATTATATAGATGCAATAATATCGGCTGAAATACCTAACAAACAACAAGATCCAATTCTTCATAATATTGTCATAAAAAACATGATACATGGTCCTTGCGGATTTCATAATCCTGCGTCACCATGTATGAAAGAAAACATTTGTTCTAAAAAGTACCCTAGGCATTTCATTTCGGAAACACAAACCGGGGATGACGGTTACCCAACCTACAGGCGCAGGTCTCCAGATAATGGTGGGAACACAGCAATAATTCGTGTCAAAGGTACAGAAATGAGCATGGATAATAGGTGGGTTGTTCCCTATAATCCAGTGCTATCACGAATTTTCAATGCACACATTAACGTTGAGTTTTGTCAATCGGTCAAAGCTATTAAGTACATCTGCAAGTATATTCATAAAGGTTCTGATCAAGCTACATTTTCGTTACAAAGTAATAACGATGAAGTAGAAAAATATCTAAATGGTCGCTATATAAGTTCCTCGGAAGCGCTCTGGAGAATCTTCCAATTCCCTATTCATGAACGTTTTCCGGCAGTAGTTCATTTAGCAGTTCATTTGGAAAATGTACAAAGAGTTTATTTTTATAATAATGCAAACCTTCAAGATCGCGTTAATAATCCTTCATCAACGACACTTACAGCGTTCTTTGATCTTTGTAAGAGTGACGATTTTGCAAAAACCCTTTTATATCACGAAGTACCCCAGTATTACGTATGGGAAAGAAAATCATTTTCTAGAAGAAGACGTGGACAAAATGTTGAAGGATACCCCGGTGTAAAAAAAGACACAACTTTAGGCCGTGTCTACAACATTCATCCAACTCAAACTGAATGTTTTTATTTAAGAATGTTACTGCAACATGTTCGCGGTCCAATGTCATTTGAACATCTGAGGACCGTGAATGGTGTTATTTGCCAAACTTATCAAGGCACTTGCAAAGAATTAGGTTTACTGGAGGGAGATGAACATTGGCAAAATACAATGTCAGATGCTGTCATGTCCGAGCTAGCCACAAAATTAAGAGAATTATTTACCATCATCCTTATATTTTGTCAACCATCTGAGTCCTTACAGTTATGGAATAAATTTCGTAATGCTTTATGTGAAGATATATTAAACAGAATGCGTAATGAGAATCAGGATATGACATTAGAATATAATGATGATATATACAATGATGGACTAATCATAATTGAAGATAAAATTCATGAGATTTGCGATAAATCACTAACCGATTTTGGGCTTCCTGTACCAAAAAGGATTAATTCACTTAATCATCTGGATCCGTTAGAAGTAGCGTTGCGAAAACCGTATGATCTAAATGAATTAAATGAGTATATTACTCAAAATGAACCAAAATTAGTTAATGACCAGGTGACCGCGTATAATTGTGTTATGCAAAGTGTTCGTTTTAGTGAAGGAAAAGTATTTTTTTTGGATGCTCCCGGTGGAACCGGCAAGACCTTTATTACTAATCTTATATTAGCAAAAGTAAGGTCTCAGGGAAAGCTAGCTTTGGCAGTAGCGTCGTCAGGTATCGCTGCAACTTTATTAGCAGGTGGACGCACAGCTCATTCCACTTTTAAACTGCCCCTAACTGTTTCTTTACAGAAAGATAGCGTGTGCACTATACGTAAAAATGGCCCTTTGGGAAAAGTTTTACAAGATGTCAGTATAATAATCTGGGACGAATGTACCATGATTCATAGAGCTCATGTAGAGGCTCTAGATAGGACTCTTAGAGATATTAGAAGCTGTGATAAAATCATGGGTGGGATTAGTGTTATGTTTGCTGGGGACTTTCGACAAATTTTACCAGTAATAGTAAGGGGAACTAGAGCAGACATTGTAAAGTCTTGCCTTAAAAGTTCACCATTATGGAAGTTTGTTAACATCTTAAAATTAACTACAAATATGAGAGCACATTTGGGGGGAGGTAGTGTAACTTTTCCTTCAAAGTTACTTTTAATAGGAGACGGGAAAGTACCTCATTTTGAAAATAAAATTGAAATTGATCGCGATTTAGGAGAAAGAGTGAGTAACATTGAGGACTTAATATCGAAAGTTTACCCTGAAATCAGAGAAATAGAAAATAAAGATCATCAATGGATGTGTCAAAGGGCAATATTGGCGGCGAGAAACAGTAGCGTGGACGAAATTAACGACCTAATTTTAAGTAAACTTCAAGGAGACATAGTTACCTATACATCTATTGATAATGTAATGGATCAAGAAGATACGGTCCATTACCCACAGGAGTTTCTTAATTCTTTGAGCCCAAGTGGCATTCCCCCATATTCCCTCAAGTTAAAAATAGGTGCCCCAATAATTTTACTTAGAAATCTTAAACCGCCAAATTTATGTAACGGGACCCGACTTCAAATCAAATTTCTTCGCAATAACGTGATCGTTGCAATAGTTTTGACTGGTCCAGCAGTTGGTCAAACAGTGCTTATACCTCGCATCCCAATGATTCCAAATGATTTACCTTTTAATTTTAAAAGAATTCAATTTCCCGTTAAGCTATCTTTCGCCATTACAATTAATAAATCACAGGGGCAAACATTTAAACATGTAGGAATCGATTTACGCCAAGACTGCTTTTCACACGGCCAACTATATGTCGCGTTGTCAAGATCGGGTTGCGGAGAAAACCAATATGTTCTTCTGCCACAAGAAAATAAAACTAAAAATATAATTTACGCAGAAGTACTTTAAAATAATTATGTTCTTTTAAAAACTTAAAACTAAATTGTCTAAGATAATAACAGAAATTGCCGCGGACAAAGTCGTGGGTAACAGCTGAGGTGGTTGTTTGCAAAAATAAATATGATGCTCAAAATAACTATTCCACGCGGACGAAGTCGCGGGCACAGCTAGTTTATAATATTATCCTAACCTAACCTTATCCTAACCGTTGGCTGCCCCCATTGCTCAACTGTCTGCCACGTTCCTAATTGTGGCGCCCTCGTGCTCCGTCATACGTTTGGTCGCTCGCTCGATCAACCTCTTAGCATAGAGTTTGATCGGTTCCACCGCTGCATCTTGGTTACAGTACTCGGTTGGGATAGGGCCGTCTGTCCTCTTTTTTTGCAAGCCAGCTCCACTTGTACGCTGCTGTTGCCTGCCATATCATAACCGCATACCTGAGTATGGGCCTGATCAGTGACTTGTAGGCAAGTATCTTAACCCGGTTGTTGGTCGCTGTTTCCTGAAAAGGGGCATAAATAGATGGTTTGCATCCAAACAGAGTCTACGTGAGCACTGAAGTTGTTTTTCGTTCTTTTTTTAAAGGTCGTTTTTGTTCACGTAAACTGGAGATGACCAATAAGTCATCAAGATACAATAAGTCGTCAGGGAAGAGATTCACCTTGATTCCAAGTTTAAATTCATCTCTGATACCGGGAATATCAAGCGTGAATATATTAAAGAGAAAGGGGCCTAGAATAGATACCCTAAATCGATACCAGAGGGTTCGGAACTAGCTCCACCAGACTTCATGAAACTGCCTACTATTTTTTTAACACTCACCGGAAAGTCAAAGACACGCATTGTTTATTCTTTGTTTGGCTCATAGACTAAATTTGGTTCAGCAAGATGCTCCTTGCAAAATTAATGAATGTCGTGCTTGTTTTTGCTCATTTATCCGGTTTTTCTACTTTTTTTGGAAACTTTAGCAAACGGACGCATGTATAAGATAAATCACTCGTTGGAATTTTAAAATGCGTATTATTGGTATTTTGCTAAACGGGATCTTTTGGAAGTCTTTGAAGAAAGTTTAAAGAGCGTCGATTTTGTCTGCAGTGGAGAAACTATGCGAGAATTGATAGGGTTTTAATGTATTTGAACGATTTTCAATTGAATTTTTACAAAAAGCATTTCATTTGTTCTATCAGCAAACGGATGTTATTTTCAATGCCTTACAGTCAAGGTTTTCAGTTTTTTTATAGCAAGAGTAGAATTGATAATTTGACCATCACCCTCAAACGGTATCGAGAGCATATTTTGCATTTGCATTGCATATTTTGAAATTATTTTCGACGATGTTTTCACCTCAGGTAGGAAAACCACCAAAGAAGAGAAAATTAGACCATGATGGAATTTTTGAAAAAAAATTTTCTTCAACTGTCTTTATGCTGAATAGATTTGGCGAATAAATTAAATTTTTTAAGCCTAATATACCGAGAAAAATCTCAGAGTATAAAAAAACAAATTTCAAATGGATTTACTAGAGTGTCTTTTTCTACTTTATCTGAAAATGTTTGAAAAACAAAAGCTTCCTAATACACTTTCAGTTTGTTACTCTGGCCCAAGAATTATTTGTCTTTCAACAAATAACGTTGAGCTGCAAAATTGATTTCAAAAAATTATTAAAAACATGGTGTTTTTGAGATTTATAAGCTCTCGTGCTTGACTGCGTCCTCACCGAAAACTTCAGCATCAGTTGGTACAAGTACCAAAAGAAACCCCAGAAACTCTATGAGTCAAATGCGTTTGAGCAAACTTTCTTTAATTACTATCGATAAGGAACTGAGGAAACAACTAAATAAAATCCAGACGAGAAATTTTATGATAACGTTATTAATCATTTTGCTTAATCAAGGGATCGTAAAATAGCCTAGAGCTACAGCCCTTCACATTGGTTCTTGCTGTTGAATAGAATGCTTAACCTGAGTACTCTTACTGACATAGAGTGTTCCTCAAATCGTGCCCACCCAATACAAATTGTCACGAGCTGCCACTGCAACTGAAACATAAAGGAAAACTCTGAAAACAACAGAAAGAATAGAAAATCAGCAGAATTAGACTTGAAATGAGTTAAAAATCCTAAGGCACGAAAATGAGACCGTAGATTCAAGATAAAAAGATTCATCCACAGAATCGTAAAGAAAACTTAAATAAACGTACTTCGCCAAAACTACTACTTTTATTTATAAAGCCAATCCTTGTCCGTAACAAACATTGTAGAAGAGCAAACATAGTAGAAGCTGAATCAAACTTCAAATCAAGCACAAGAACTAATAACTTTGTCGCTATTGTCAAAATCAGATTCTCTTACTATCCATAAAAAACGAAAAAAATGTGTTTAAAAATTTCTTATCGTAAAATATAGACCATATGAAAGTAAAATATATGAAAACATATGAACCACTTACGTAACAGTTAATATCAAATGCTACAAAACAAAACAAAAATATGTATATAAGTTAGTAAAATTGTATTTATTGAGTTCCAGCCATAAAGTCAAAGTCCATGTCAAAAACACATTATTTAATATTTATTGTTATAAATTTTTTAAGAATATAAAGCTGATTCTAAACGAAAAAATACGAAAAAACTTAATGGCCCAAATGGCTCTTTTAATTTAAACATTATCGTTTACTAATTAAAAGAAGAAGAAAAAAACAATATCAAATTCAATTTAATTAAAATTATTTTAACATTCAAATGGAAAAATGAGAAAAACAACAACCCACACCATTCAAAAATCAATTATAATGATAACACAACAGTGAATTTTTATCCTAAGATTAATATATTATAACCTAATTCTAATCAAATTCAATCGAAACAATTTATTTGATACTATTGTAATGATAGCAATAATCCTAGCCTAAATGTTAAACAGCATCTCTAAATCCTGATATCATATCACATACCTATACTAAATATTGAAACCTATGCCTAATTTTTAACACAACAGCAACACTAAGTCCAGCTATCATGAGCTGAAACTCAAAAACCAAGTAACGAAAAGTACAAAAACATAAAATAAAACACGAATAATTTAGGCATTGTCATTCAGCCACCAATACCTACACTGCTCCATCTCAGCCCGACGAGTCTCAACGAACTTAGCAAATGAGTATCTCCATTGGAATCGCTGGTGTCGTGTACTCAAATTCGGAGGATATTTGATCTTTTTATCGATGGTCCGTCTTTATATGTGATATATAATTGGGACGCTTGCAGAATCAAAAACATATCTATTCATGTCTAAATACATGAATGCTTCCGGAGGAACAAACCCAGTAGTGAGGCAAGTCACAATATACTTATTTGTAGGATGCAATGAATGTGGGATCCGGGGATCACTCACAGTTACAGATCTTGCGATATGATTGCGAATAAGTCTCAATATGAATATATCGACTCTCGTCACTTTAGCTGTTTGATAAATCTTCCTAATCGATATATGGTGTTTCCAATCCGTCTCAAGCTTCCTGTACAAACCAGTACATGCACGAAGACATTTCCTTTCGAAAACTCATGATATTTCCATAGTACTAACACTCTGTACCATATCTGACATCCATATGTCAAAATTGGTCTAACTAGTGTCTTGTAACAGATAACTTTGACCTTTTGATGAATGTATGTAGAATGAAAGAGTCGACGAAGGGCCATGATTACTTTTTGTGCTTTACTCAGCATCATTTTGACATGATTAGTATAGTACAGGTGTTGACCGAGATGAACACCGAGCAATCCTCTCTGAGCTACACTCGCCAGCCGTAATATGGAAATCTTTCCAATTACGTTTCAGGTCTTGGCTGGTCCCTTGCAGCGTGGTCCGAAACAAAATTGTCTCGCACTTCTGCGCTTTAATTTTCATTCGCCAACTATCGGTATAGAGCTGCATATCATTAAATATTCTTTGGAGATTGCTCTGACTCTATAGTCTATATAGATGATCAGATAATCAGGAAACGCTATCAATGATCGCTTTGGTGAGACATTAAAATCAAAGCCATTCAGTATGTTGCGAATGAATATTGAGAATATCAGAGGGGCAGTAACTGTGCCCCGTTGTAGAACATTCAAGACTTGAAGTCGCGCATTGTTGTCAGATTTCCATCCATTCCATTCCAGTTATAACAAATTATTTTCCGTATAACATATTACACATCATAGCGACAACGTGTCTGCGGAACCTGTCCTGAAGGAGTTGGAAAATTAGTCCACACGGTGTCGAAGGCTTTCTCCATAACAATGAGACACGCTACAAAATTCTCTATCATTTAGTTTCCAACAAATTTCTGAGGTCACTTTCGTTATCGCATGTATGGTCGAATGCCAGGCACGAAAACCAAATTGGCAATTCGACATCAATTCATATTTCTCAATGTGGGCTTTAAATGCTTTATTTAGTATCACTTCGAACACCTTGCTGATGTTAGGCAGCAAGCGGAATGGGCTTAAATAATAGCTTTTAGGGCACGAAGATTGTTTTCCTTTCTTTAAAATCATTTGGAAAATATGAATTGCTCAACATGTTGTTGAACAATATGCAATAATTTCTCATCAGCAATATTGATTTGGTGCTTGCGGGTACATACAGATGTTCCCATCAATTTCGAAAAATTGCGTGCCGTAGAACCCACGGGGCATCGCTACGAACGATGGTGTTGGTTGATCCAGAGTCAGAGCTTGCTGGAAATCATGCCTTGATTTCTAATCTGCAGGACTCTGCGTTGTTGCTCGAAGTTCGTTGCTCACAATTGTACTGTTGAAACCATTATATACAGGTCCTTGAACTTGGAAATCAGTTAGCCACCCTCGTCATCTACCTTTAGGACGAATTGATTTCTCAATGTTTTCGTTGCCCTTCGACCGTCGTTATTAAGTTTTGAAATGTCTCAAGTCAAAGAAAGAATGACAGCTATCTGAGATGGTCTTCATAAAGAATCCACTGCTATGATACGTTTGCTTCGTTTGTAATGCAATTAATGTTTATATTCCCCTTGAATCACTTCCCATCTCTTCATCTTTTGGGTTGGTGTTTTTACTGAAGTGGGTATAAGTCAAGGGATAATGGTAAGTGAATATCTCGACCTTGTGGTACTTGGATAGGAAATTTCATAGAGTGTTTTTAGCAGAAACTTGAGCAACAATTGCGTAATTTGTGATATCAGTATTACGCTCAAAATCTTTTTCAAATTTTGGATGCCTTTACACAATTTCCAAGTCAGTAAGCTACATTAATTTATTCATTGAAAGGATTTTCGGCACTCGTCCCTCTTCCTCTCTGGTCGTTGTGGTAAGTAATTTTCCTAGATAAATGTGGTCATTCGATATTCGAGAGCTCCTGGGTCCCTCTCATCCGCATAATATAGGGTTAAGCACTTGAAAAGTTTTCCCACATTGAAAGGGGAGCTATTAAATTCCAAAGCCATATTTGCTTGCCATGGCATCTTGTTGCGGATAGCCGATAAGATCCCATAATTATTCGCTATTCCCTTTAAATGATTGCGGCCATGTGCGCTCGACACTCGTATTTAACGATGATTTGAACACGCCGGGTATACAATCCATCTTGGTAAAATTGTAATCGCTAACCTGATTGATAGGCTGGTTAATTTCAAAATTCGCATCGGCAACCAATCTTGCAATATATTCACTTATTTCGTTGTTTCGGTAATTTTTTTACCTTTCGAACTATGGATTGAAAGACCCGACGTTGTCGGTACTACTACGTTCGGCGGGATTCAGCATGCTTTTCTTTTGTTGGGATGGACGTTGTCTAAAGAACAATATTCAAATGCCCGCAGATAAAAATAAAGATTATTTAAATAAGCTACATGTGTCGCTTGAACCACCAACTTTATACTACACTACTAACACTACACTTCCCACTACTAACTGCAATACACTTGCCACAGTAACTTTCCACTACAATCACAGAATTCCTTTATTATTTGTTTGAGTGTTTAAAGCTTGTCATTCAAATACGGGACAAGGTTTTTTTATAGTTTGCTTATGGTTATATTTGGAATTACATGTTTTAAGTTATTTGTTTCAGTGATATTTTTTAAAAAGGATATTCATGCAGAATGTTTGCTAAGTTTTTTAATAAATTTTTTCACGGCAAATATTTACTTCGGTAGGGATTAAAGATGCCACAGCACGTCCCTCCTCAGAGGCCAGTTAATGACATTGTATTTATTAAGTAAATAAAAAAATATAAACTATATTTTAGGGACTAAACCACTTCTTTTCAAGAGAACGTTACAAAACACACTAAGGAATGGCAATTATAGTGTCATATGAAACGAATTCTGATTATAAGGGTAGAATTGAATCAATTACAAGTATCGATGCAATTAGAGATGCATGTCAGCTATGGTATCAGCAATAACCGAGCGCAAGTGTAACTTATGCATTCCTAAGTATTAAAACCATTAGTTTGCAAAGATAGTTGATAGTTAGATAGTTGCAAAAACTATCAAACACATAACAACAACATAGTATGGACTGAGGATAATATGAACTAAAAGGTATGAGGACTAGTTTGTGCCAAAATGCGTAAATTTTGTGGATCGCGGACTAAAATTATAGCTTAGGGCCTCTCGTGATCTTATACCTTTATGATTTTGTTTCCTACTTTACCGTAAATAGGTTGACGCCAGATCAACGTCTACTACGTCGCACTACGTATACGCACCCATGCAGACGTCGTTCAGTAATAATGTAAGTTAAGGTAACAATCTACGAGTCTACGAATGTTACGCAATCCAGCCACATGCCAGTCAACAAACACCTCACCTGGCCATGAGACAAGAAATCACGATGACACTACGTCTAGACACCTGTCTCATATTTGAGCATCAGGAATGTGCCGATTCTATGTCTACGTACCAGTGGCAGTTTCTAGCATAAGTTAGAATTTAGAATCTAGTAGTAGTTCTACTCGAACCTCTGTAATCAACAGACGAAAAATAAAATTTATATTTTTTTTATGAAAAATTCATGAAGACTTAATGAATTGGCGCCCTACGTGGGGCCCTAGCATAACCGTACGCACGAAAGTAAAGCATACGCGCGAAATAAACGCAATCCGCAGTGAACAGATCTACGAAAGTATTCACGCGAAAATCAAAGTAAACGCGAGACACGAAAGTGATTTGTAGAGGAAAGAAATTCGCGAGCGGGATACGAAAGTGCCGTGTTGTGTGTAGGGTTCCGGAAAACAGGGAGGAAACGAGGCCCCCAAGTAGCCAACGGGCAAAAAGGAGCAATCAAGAATTGCAGCCGCCTCCCTTATTATGCACACTTCAGTAGTGTTATTGTAAGTTTCTAGAATATTAAGTTAGCTAGTTTGAATTAGAAAGCTGAGCCTATTCATATAAATTTCACTATATTATCATATTGTTCAATTTCAGAAGTTTTGGTAGATCAATTTTTCCATTTTCACTTAGAACTTATAAGTGATTTATACCCTTGCTAAGCTAACTCAGCGAAGACTCATCGGTGCGGAAGTTCTGATCAAATTTTATTGAAAATCTCGAAAGTGAATTAATATTTTTAGAAAGATGGAAAGAGCTCAAGCTAGTTTCGAACACGCGTCCCTGCCGCTTCTCGTCAGGTGCCAACTCACAGGCCACCTGTTCCTGCTCCCCATAGGTATTTTTATCCAGATGCTAGGGTACATCCGCGGGAACCACTTTATGCAGATTTCAGACCACACCATCAACAGCAATTTGGAAATCAAATGCGCCAGATGCATCCGACTCCACCACCTAGAGCCTTTCTGCCACCTAAACCTCAGCCTCCTCCAGAGCCTATGGACGTGGATCAATCAATGAGATCGCGAGCCGTTAACTATCAGAATCAATTTCGAATTAGAAATGAACCTGGTAAACGTCTTCCTCCACGACAGGAACAACGGGGTTACAAGGCGCAAAGGATCCTTTACACTGAAAGAGACCAGGTGCCCACAGCGGAAAGTTCGGTGATGGATTACGAACAGCAAATCCATGAATACGATGCGAATTTCAGCGAGCCTTTTTCTGAGTATGACGGAAAACAGGACGAGGGTACATGTCTGCCATGCGTTCCGCCGGAAGAAGAGGTCGAATTTGCAGATGTAAATTGTTTAGATTAGCGAGCTCTTCGCTGCCTTACATAGAACATACGGCGAAGAGCGGAAAAACGTTTAGATTCCTGATCGACAAAGGATCTAACAAAAACTATGTACAACCTAAGTATATTAGAAATCCTATTCAAAACGAAAAACCTTTTACGATTAGTTCAGTTAATTGAAATACCCAGATTACCCACCATTCGTTCATCGACCTGTTCAATAACGGAAAACCCCTGAAATTATTCTTGCTAAAAGGCCTAAGCTCCTTTGATGGCATTATCGGTAATGACAGCCTCAGGGAACTTGGCGCGATAATTCATACTGGCAAAGAGTTCATGATAATAGATCCTGACGTGCGTATTCCTCTGAAGCAACAAATATCAGAGTCCGTCCATGCTATTAACATCAGAACATCGCATATGACGGAAAAGCAAAGAGGAAGATTGATGGACATATTCGGTAAGTGTCCTAAAGTATTATTAGAGTCCAATCAGAAGCTAACATATACAACTGGAATCCAGGGAGAAATTCGAACTACAACCGATACCCCAGTTTATTCAAAATCGTATCCTTACCCCATGTGCCTAAAGGATGTGGTGGAAAAGGAAATGTTGAATGAATTATACGACCATCTCGATCACCATATAATTCACACGTGTGGGTCGTCCCAAAGAAGGTCGACGCGTCTGGGGAGAAAAAATACCGCCTTGTTGTGGATTTCCGAAAACTAAATGAGGTGGTAATACCGGATACATACCAAATTCCTACAATCAATTATATACTGGCCAGCCTCGGCAAAAGCAAGTTCTTTAGCGTCATCGATTTGAAGAGTGGATTTTACCAAATTCCATTAAGAGAGGACGATATACACAAGACTGCTTTTCAGATAAATAATGCAAAATATGAGTTCACGAGATGCCCCATGGGTTACAAGAACTCCCCTCCGACCTTTCAGCGTGCGTTAAATGACATTCTTAGGGATCATATTGGGAGACGTTGTTGGATTTACATAGACGACATCATAGTTATGGGAAAAGATGAGGAAGAACATTTCCAAAATTTGGAAATCGTACTGAATACGTTTGAAAAAGCGAATTTGAAAGTCCAATGCGAGTTTTTGAAGGAGGAGGTAGAGTTTTTGGGGTTTGTCATTTCGGAAAAGGACATTCAAACTAATCCGAAGAAGGTTCGGGCTATCGTGGACTTCCCAATTCCAAAGACGCTACGGGAACTGAGATCATTCCTCGGAATGTCAGGGTACTATCGGCGTTTCATGCTTGATTACGCAAAGATAGCGAAACCCCTGACATCCCTCCTAAGAGGGGAGGATGGTCGAGCGTCCAGACATCAATCGAAGAACAAACAAATAAGCCTAGGGGATGAAACAATGGAGGCCTTTAACAAATTTAAGAGCAGTCTAATATCTCAAGAGGTAATACTTTCCCATCCTGATTTCGAAAAAGAGTATGAACTAACCACCGATGCCTCTGATTACGCGATTGGGGCAGTATTGTCGCAGGGAGGAAGACCTATAACTTTCCTTTCTCGAACGCTCAACAAGACCGAAGAGTCTTATGCGGCTGACGAAAAGCAAATGTTAGCCATAATATGGTCCCTGAATTCGATGCGGGATTGCTTGTATGGGTCAAAAAAGATTAATATATTTACAGATCACCAGCCGCTAACGTACGCCTTAAGTAGCAAGAACAACAATGCGAAGATGAAGAGGTGGAAGGCGATTTTAGAGGAATTCAATCATGAATTGAGGTATAAACCGGGAAAGGAGAATGTTGTGACTGATGCCCTTTCTAGAATCCCACCTGTAACTAACGTAAACTCGCTAACAGTTCATAGTGACGAGAGTTCCTCGCACGGCCTTATAACATCAGTACTCAGCCCTCTTAACTCGTTTAGGACGCAAATCATTCTAAAGTTTGGGGAGGAAACCAGTTATAAGTTGGACAAGCCATTCACAAACTATTTTAGGCACACTTTTGTCGAGCCAAATTACACCCAGGAGAAAATTATATGCATATTTAAAAGATATCTAAACCCTGCTGTCACCAATGGGATAAAAGCAGATGAGGTCGTAATGGGGATTATCCAACGGTATAGCGGATACAACGGGTGTATCCGCTGTACTTTAGGGACTACAAAATTTTATTTATTCTAAATATGGTGACGGATGTCGGTAACGATGTTGAGCAGGAGGAGATTATTTTAAATTATCACAATAGGGTCCATAGGAATGCGAAAGAAAATAAAAAATTCAAATTTTAGAGCACTATTATTTCCCAAAGATGACCGCGAAAATTCAGGCATTGGTCAAGCAATGCGCAACGTGCAAGGAGAATAAGTACGAGCGACGACCCAATAATCCTGTGTTAAAGGAGACACCTATCCCGGAATTCCCTGGCGATATAGTTCATGCAGATATCTATCAGACGGAAGGGAAGTTACTGCTTACGTCCTTGGATAAATTCAGCAAGTATGCGCAAGTGCGTATTTTAAAGTCTAGAGGAATACAGGACATAAGAGGACCCTTAAGGGAGTTACTGATCTCGTTTGGAGTACCAAGACAGGTGGTTATAGATGGGGAAAAGTCTCTGAACTCCGCATCAATCATATTCATGATGCAAGATCAGTTGAGAATGCAAGTTTACCGAACTCCTTCCCACAGAAGTGAAGTTAACGGGCAAGTGGAGTGATTCCATTCAACGCTAACAGAGATTATGAGATGTCTTAAGGCAGATGGTATCCCTAGATCCTTTGAGAAGCTGGTAGAAAGAGCGGTCCATGAGTATAACTACAGTGTACACTCGGCGACTGGTAAGAAGCCCGTTGAGCTATTCTTCGGAAGGATCGTATCTGCGGACCCGGAAATTCTTGAAAGAGCTAGGAAGGAGAACATAGAAATGTTGAAGGCTAGACTGGCCAAGGATTTAGGTTTCCATAATAAGAATAGATTAAGACTTAAGAACTATGAGGTAGGACAACAAGTATTTGCAAAAAACAATAAGCGAGTTGGGTCAAAACTTTCTGCTAGGTATAAGAAAGAAACTGTTAAAGAAAATAGGGACACAGTAAGAGTTGCAGAAACGGGACGTGTAATACATAAAAGTGACATTCGGAATTGATTTCCTTTCAGATTCATGGCTCTTGTGGGAGCGGAAGTGCAGATAATAGATCATTCCAACTCGCAAATGATAGCTATAAAATCTGGGAACGCACGGATCTAGAGTGGTATCCTGAAGTTGATCCACATCTTTCCAATGGAGCAATTTCGGCAATCAGCACACAACATCTCATCCCTTATGAACGATCATATTCCAAGTAATAATCCTTTTCATCAGTTGTTGGTACAGGAGATATCTGAGGTGGAGAAATACCTACAAAACTTTAAACATATTCGGCCAAAAAGAGCATTAAATTTTCTTGGGACAGCCTGGATATGGGTAGCGGGTAGCCCCGACCACGATGACTTAGTCATGCTGAAGGACAAAATCAACGGCATTATTTCTAATAACAATCAACAGGTTATAATAAATCGGGAACATAATGACAGGATTAATAAATTAACAAATACCACTAACGAATTGTTAAATATGATCAGGAAAGATAAGGTTTTCGAAATCACGCTGGCTTTGATAACACAATATAAGGTCAGATTACTTAAGGAAGAAATTTTAAATGTCATTCAAGCAATTGGTCCAATCCAATACCGTTAACTCCAATATTGTTTCAAAATTCGAAATATCAACCATTATCAACAATTTTCGTCAAAATAGCATACCGGAAATAAGCATTGAAGAAATCATAGAATTATCAGAACCAAAGGTCATGCAGAATTCTTCCCATATTGTTTATATTATAGCAGTACCCATTGTAACAAATAAAATTTTCGAAAAATATTTATTAAAACCAGTAAAGAAAAATGGAACGATACCTAAATTAGAATTTACCAATGTATTAATCAATAATGATGACTTTTTTGGAATATCAGGCTCATGCAAAACTTTTAATGATTTATTTGTTTGTAAACAAAGTAAGGTTAGGGATATTAGGGAATCGCAATGTGTACCTCATTTGTTTAGGAGTAGTACCGCACAGTGCAGTATCATCCGCGTAAAGGGATAAACGTACGTTTTTGGCAGACTAGGCAGATCTGCAGTGTATAGACTGTAGAGAATTGGTGAGATGGGTGATCCTTGCGGAACTCCAGCTTCGATCGATCGCATATTTGAGAGATGTTGGTCAATTCTGACACGAAAAGTTCTGCCTTTGAGAAAAGAGTGAATTATTTGTATCACTTGGAGCGGTATATGAAGTTCATGCATTTTGAAGATTAGTCCTGCATGCCAGACTTTATCGAAGGCTTTTGCTATGTCAAACATAACAAGGCCTGTCTATTTGGTGCGATTCATTCCGTTTCGGATGTGTTGGACCACCCTGATGAGCTGGAGTTCAGTGGAATGTTCGGCACGGAAACCAAATTGTTCGTTGGGGATTGTGTTTTCATCTTTGACGGTTTCTTGTAGTCTATACAGAATAGCCGTTTCGGTTTTTTTGGAAATGGAAGAGAGGAGGCTAATCGGTCTCCAATTTTGCGGAAATCTGTGGTCTTTCCCTGCTTTGGGGATGACTATTTCGGTAGCTTGTTTCCATGTTTGTGGGAATTTTCGCAGTTGCAAAACTTTGTTTATTATGTTTGTTATTGTCGTTAGTATGTTGTCGGGAAGCCATTTAAGCATTGTGTTGGTTACCATGTCCGGCCCTGGCGTCTTTCGTTTGTTGAGTCCCAGTATAATATTTTTTGTCTCGTAGAGGTCCATTGATCGTATTTCGTACTCCTCATGGTGTCGCGAAGATATTATTTTCCGAGCTTTTGAGAGAATTGCTTCCTCCTCTTCAAGATCCTCCTCCGGAAAGGAGTTCTCGCGAAACGGTTGTTCTAAGGTATCCGCGAATGCCTCCGCCTTCCTTAAAGTGTCGTATTGGAGTCCGTTTTGTCCGTGGATGGGTGGCATAATTGTCTTGTTTTTCGTTCGAAAATATTTGGATATCCTCCAAAAGGCGTTCTCGCTAGGCTCCAGGCTTTGTAGGAATCCTTCCTATTGGTCATTTCGGAACTCGAGTATTTCTTTTCGGACTTTGTTGGTCAACCGGCAGGCTTTCGTTTTTAGTCTAGATTCTTGATTCTTCCTCCTTATAAGATTTCTTAAGTCCTGAGGGAGTTCGTAGGGACTATGTTCCCTGGCCGGAGTTGTGGCTGTATGGCTCTTCTTTACCTGTTTGATTTTCTCTGTAACTTCTAGAATTCTGTTGTCAAGATCTCTAGCTGTTATTAACTCTTGGGTGAAACTTTCATTTGCTAGCGTGTCTCGGAAAGCCTTCCAATCAGTTGTTTTCTTTTCTTTCAGCGGTACATCTATGAAGATGTCCTCTAAAAGAAAATGGACCGGTTGATGATCAGAGGAGAGCTCATTTAGGACTCTGATTCTTAGGTTGTGGTGAAATTCTCTGGAGATGCCGAAATCTATGGTGGTTGCTGAGTTTCGTACGTGGTGTGTTGGTTCGTCTGGAATGTGTAAGCTGCCTTGTATGCTAGTGATGAACCTGTTAAGCTCAGCCCCGGCTCGGTTACTCACTGCTCCCCAGTCGCGGTGGTATGCGTTAAAGTCGCCTATGATTAGTAGTGGACCTTCTAAGGTGAAGAGAGCTTCTAAGTCTTGTGCAAATTTCTTGTTGTTTGGGGGGTTGTAAAGAGAAACCAGGGAAAATTCAAAGAAGCTCGATATCTTTGATAGCTGTGACTTCTGTTTTTTCTAACTGGGGTGTAAAGATCTGGTGATGGCGTTCATTTCGCCTCACGAGAATAGCTGTTCCATCTCCTCTACCTAACAGTCTGTCATTTCTGTACAGAGTGTAGTTAGGGAAATGGAGACGGATTCCTGGTTTCAGAAAGGTTTCCTGAATGAGAATGATATCAAATTTATAGTCTAGTATAAATTGTTTAAGCACTCCAGTCTTTTGATATAAGGAATTCACATTCCACGTGAGTATAGAAATGCTATTCACCAGATCCATTAGTGTTTGTGTGTGTTTGTATTAGTGTCTGTGGCTGTGAACATCTTGTTCATGACATCTTCGTCATCATATCTTGCATCATCAGTTGAAACTGATTCTGCATAGATGCAAAGAATTGCCCATATCTGGTGTTTTGAGTGTAGGGGGGGATTTTGGTTGTGGTTTGTTCGGGGGGTTAGTATTGGGTGGCGTGTTTGCTTGTGTGTTTGTGTTATTTTGGGCAGTTATTTGTGCAAACGTCTTCTTAACGTTCTTCGGGTTCGTAGGATACCCCCCATAGTTAGCTGTATGCTCGCCTTTGCAGTTTACAAAAATTGGAGCTATCTCTTTCGGCTTCTTACATTCTTTATGATGGTGGAGCCCGTCACATTCAACGCATCTCGCTTGTGCATGGCAATTGCCCGAGGAATGTCCGAACTGCTGGCAGTTGTGACACATTGGCAAGCCATTTCGGGATTTCAGCGCTTCAACTTGACACACCAGGTGGCAGACATCTCTGATATAGAATATCGAGGTTTCCTCCTTCGGGAGAAGAACCTTGATGAGTTTGGATGGTCCACATTGAAGTTTTATAGGGAAGACTTCTATGGGGTGGAAGCCCTGAACTTCTAGGTCTTCCTTGATTTCCTCACAGCTAAAGCCGTGAAGTCCTCGAAGAACGACGTTCAATTTTTTATTTTCGGGGAGGTAATATGTGTGGTATTGCAGTTTGAGATTAGTCAGTAGTTTTGTCATCTGTCTATGGTCCTTCGTCGTTTCGGGGGTTATTTATATACCTACATAAACCCTTTTGGCTGAAACAAAGATAATTTTGTTTTTCCTTAGTTCTTTTGCCAGTAGAGTTCATTTCTCCGGTTCCCTGAGAATAACCGGTACCGTGCGTTTTTTGTTGGGTTCGCCTTGTTCCTGTTTGTCTTCGGGTTTGTTGCTGTTTGATGTATTAGGTTTTTGGGGAATGGTTGGTGCCTTTGGCTGTATCTTCATATCTGTAAAGGTGAATTTCTATCATATTTACTCTGATGACAAATCTCGCAACTATTGATATAGTCTCAAATAAAAGTTTTCAGTTTTCGATAATAATATTTGGTTTGGATTTCGGAATATAGTTTGTAAATTCCAATGTGGTTAGTCTGTTTATGCATTTTTGCAATGGTTTCCATGATTTCGATGACAGCACAATCATGAAGTAAAGTGTTAGCATTCTCTAGAGAAGCTTTTGTATTTGTTTTTCTCCAAAAGTTGCATTCTTGCTGGAGTGCAATCAAATGTTTTTTTGTAATAATTTTATCTTTTGTGGTTCCTATTAAAGGTATATGATAGTGGAGGACATATTTTGCTTGGGTTTCGGTGAACTCTTTCAAGTAAAACGTTATTCTTGTTTTCCTATTGATTTTTCTTTCTTTGCTACTTTTGTTATACCTATCTTTATTATATTTTGGGTAAAGAAACTATTGAGTGGTTTTTCTGATTTAGGAATATAATGTGAATTATCTTCAAGAGGTTCATGCTGCGAAGCTATATCACTTTTAGCCTCTAAAGGCATTTTTTTCTTCGCGGGACAAGGCTTCTGGTATTACATTGTCCTTACGCTTGATATATTCAATATGCAAATCGTACTCCGTTAAGTTTAACTTCCAACTTTGCAGTTTTGTAGTATTCGTTTTAAAATTTTCCAAAATGTGAGAGGTTTATTGTCGGTATACAGTTCAAAGTTCCGTCCTTAAACATGAGTTCTGAAGGTCAGAGCGTATACTATAGCTAATAATTCGTTTTCGATTGTGGATAGTTTTATTTCTGCAGAATTAAGGGTTCTGGATGCGGTATAAATTGGCTTGTTAACTTACGACAAAACTGCTTCTATTGCGAAATTCCAAGCGTCTGCTGTAACTGTAAAAACTTTATTGAAGTTAGGAAATTTGAAGAATTGGATGATCAGATATGTAAAGTTTTAGTTTATTGAATGCATGAACATATTCGGTATTATGGACGGCTACTTTGGTACCTTTTTGTAAAAATTTGTCATTGGGCGAGCAATTTTGACAAAATCCATGATAAATTTTCTATAGAATCCTGCTAATTCCGAGAATGATTAAATTTGTTTATGGGTTGCGGGAAGTATAAATTTTTCAATAGTTTCAAGTTTTTTTGGGTTGGGTTGAATACCATTTTTGGTAACGGTGTGTCCCGAAACTTCCGAAATTTCCGTTGATTTTTTGGAATCCGCCTCTCAAGTATGGCAATCCGGCCAAGATGACACACTTGAGAAACATAACTTATCAAAACTCGCCTCGCATGTGTGACAATGCCGTCACACTTGCGGAAAAAAAGCCACAAAGACGGAACACGCAGGGGATCCCTTTGCCGGGAAGCAGTATGTCTTGGCGGAGCAGTGCGTGTTCTTGCGGGCAAATCAAGAGATTATAAGTAAGACATTAAATCGATAAAGGTGAATTAGAGAAATAGCAGATCGTGCAAAGAAATGCAAGCTACAAAAATTCGAAGTTCCTGCCGTAATTACATTATGCAAAGAAGTATGGTCGCCTGATATGGGCCTTGTGACAGCCGCCTTCAAGCTTAAACGAAAAGACATTCAGAAGCGGTATCAGCATGGAATCAACAGGATGTATTCTTCATGAAAATAACCAAAGACTTCGTATCCATGCTCATCGGTACAAAAGCAACAATCTGTTGAATATAGAGATATGCAGATACGATAGAAGAACAAAACAGTGAAAACAAGATCAAAAAAAGGTATTCGTAATGCAATTTTATATTTAACGTGAAGTGATGGAATGAAGATGAAGTGAAGCAAACGACACGATGATGAAAGGTGATGAAAATGTGTTAAAAATCTAGGAAACATTGAGAAATGATAATTCATTGAATACAGAAAAGCAAAACAACAAAAAGTGTTCTCTTTGGAAATGAACTAGTTAAACAATAAGCTATTACTTACGCATGATGTGTCGCGATAATCATCATTTATTCAAACAAAATAAATATATTCGAAAGTATGTGTGACTATAAATGTTCAGAAAATTGGCAAGAAAATTCGTAAAGAGAACACTGATAATCAATGGCAAGCTTACATTGTGTAAATAGGAAACAAAACAAAATGTTTACAAACAATTTGAATTATTCGCAAAAATGTATATTCAAATATGGCCAGTAATAAGAACAGTTCTGTATATGACATAAAATACATTGACTTAGGTTTATTGACTGAGAGCGTGGAGATAAAACCAAGTTTGTTGGAGCTGGATTTTGTTGGAACTGAATTCATACACGGGATAATTATAGTTTTTCATAAGTTTTTATAAGATTTATTGCATTTTCATTCATTTCGTTCATACGTGGTGTTCGCGTCATTTGAAAAATTGAATAATTGATTAAAAAAATCATAAAATGTAGTGAATAAATTTCAGTCGTAGGAATAAAACTTAACGTAAAATTTCAAGAGGAAAGTGATGGCGCCAAGGTAAGTGCAGGAGGATGTAGGGGCACATAAGCGTTTCGCCGGTTTGGGTTCCACGGTGCCGTAGTTTGGAAATCCGGGTATAAATTGTGATGTATTCGCAGTAGTTGTAGTAACGTAGTTTATTTTTGGGCACCGCGGGATTTCGATTAATGGGTGCGCGATAACTGTCGTAATTTTTGGAATTTGATTGCGTAAGAAAAGGATAACGTAGAGTAAAGTAATTTTCGAAATGTTGCCTTTGGAAAATCGGGTTTTTCTGTGGCTGCTTCAATAATGGAACCAGAGCGGAAGTTAACTCGGGTCCAACCAACTTCCGCAAACCTCGCCGCACTTAGCTAGTCCGCCAGCAGCTACCAACGTTGTGAACTTCCGAGTGACCGAAAAGTTGACGTTTGGGGTAGTTCGTTGTCACGCCTCTAGGATTTCACGTTTTTTGAGACGACCCATAAAGGGGAATTATAGGGTGACTAAGTAAAACCATTATACCTTGTTCTAAATCTTCCTTTATTTGTTGCCTAACAAAATCTCTATGGGAGTATGAATACGTATAATTTTGTTGATATATAGGCTCGGCAGTTGTAAGTTTCAATTCATGCTTTATTTCGTGGGTGAAGGTTAGCTTTTGACTCTTATCATATTGGATATCAGCAAATGCATCTGTAATCCTCTCTATCATTAGCTTTTCTTCATTTGTGTAAATGGTGTCTTCATTTTTATTTATCGATATTGCGGGGATTCGGGAACTTTCTTTAGTTGAAAAGTCTTGCACTTCGTGTGCTATTATGGAGTAATTTTCACCTCTGACCAAAAGTCAATGAAAGGTTATTGATTGCCATGGTAGTTTTGGTAAAATTAAGTTTGCCAGCAAGCACATTTTGACCAATAATACAATCAAATCCACGATTTATACAATCTATTAACTTCCAACCAATAAAGTTATTGATACAAAACTCGGAGGGAAACTCACTTTTAAAGCCATATTTCACATATTCGTACCTATTTATTGAATTAATCAACAACGGATTATCTAACAAATATCGTCGGCGAGGGCTGATGAATTTTGAATTCATAAAACAATGGATTGACAGATGAAGGATTTTCCTTCGATAGTTGGTCGAAGTATTGGGAGTTTTCCGAGGCAACGAATCGAAAATGTACGTATCCAACGTGCAAACACGAGCCTGAAGAGACCGCAATATTCATTGCAGATTTGTTTGTCTAGACTTCGAACCAAAATGTTAATAACCTGCGTTACTAGCACTGAAAATGCATCTTCTAAGCTCTCTGGTTTATGATGACAAAGCACACCCCTAATAGGTTCTGAACACTTGTCGTTGTAAACATTTTTCACAATTTCGCGCCTTTGTGCAATTTAATTTTTAATTTGCTCCACTGTATATGCACTGTTTGTTTTTATTTTGTTATAAACTAGATTCAAGCACTTACTTATGTAATAATAAAGATGAGCAAGAGTTGTGAATCGAGCGCCGAGAACTCTTCCCATTAGCCGGATCTCCGTTTCCGGCTCATCGAAATGCCATAAACGCGATTTTCTCACCGCCGACCTCTGTGTTGATGGTAAGGAATCTGCAATTTCCTTGGGCTTGCCGATTTGATGTTAGATGAATTGTAGGTGGGCTGCTGGAAAATTTTTTATCAACTCCTGAATAGCGTCGATCAAGTTTATGAAGGGGTAAACATCTTGTTGGT
The DNA here is from genome assembly GCA_954870665.1 of Stratiomys singularior. Classification (NCBI taxonomy): domain Eukaryota; kingdom Metazoa; phylum Arthropoda; class Insecta; order Diptera; family Stratiomyidae; genus Stratiomys; species Stratiomys singularior. Next base: position 77,026,410 of record OX940880.1, on the reverse strand, counting down.
CGCCTGCGAAGTTAGAAAGAGAAGAAATGTATGAACACATTGTTTGAAACCCATGTTGTCGTTTTCTTCGTCCGTTATTGGTCCTTTTATGGATCTTTTACTTAGTTTTAGCAGAGCTTCCAATGTATCGGCAATGGCAGCTTTTTTTGATAAATTTGTATTAAATCCTTGAATATTGGACTGCCGACTGCGCCAATTATGTGTGTATATATATATGTGTGTGTGCCGTGTTCCGAATACTTAGTAGCAAAATAGAAAACGAAGATGGAGATTTCGTTTCGATGCGTGTTTATTTGCTCCTCTGTTACGACTAACTCGCATCATCACTTAAATCTACCTATTGATATACATTATTACTTACATATTTCATGGTCCTAAAAGATAACATGTCCGGTTTAATCCTTTTATTGGGGTGTTAATGATTGAATGTTATTTGTAACATTTGGAAGATACAAATTTTATTTGTATCTTTCAGTTTAGAAATGACCCAGATCTACATCCTCGTTTTATGGGGGTCAATTGTACGCCTGAGCGTCTAGCGTAGAGGGATTATGCAAGTAGTCATCACGTGCAGCACATGTGGCGTAATTTAACATTTCAGCAAATATTGACCGCTAGAGAGTCATCACAATGATCACTTCATTCTGAGGTTGACTAACCGCAATGCATAGGACTTCTGGTTTCAACAAAATGGCGCGACATGCCACAGAATTCAAGCAACTATCGACTTATTGAAGAAAGCGTTTGATGCGCGTATAATTTCTCATTATAGAGGTTTGAACTGGCCTGCCAAATTTCGTGATTTAACACCGCTAGATTGTTTCGTACGGGGAAACGTCAAATCAGTCGTCTACTCAGCGAAACTGCAAATAGGGCCGCGGTAGGGGTCTCGGCAGTCTCAACAAAAAAGCGACTCTTGATGAGTGTCGTACAATCTACGCTTCCATATGGAGTGAAGCTCTCTACAAAGAGCTGCACATAAAACAACTAACGCGATTGCAGAAACGAAAAGCACTGCGGATTTTCTTCGAACTATCAATGAACTATATAATATTAACCTTTTTGATAACTTGAAAACAGATCCCGATACATAATTTAATAATTATTGAATGGGTGAAATATGTCAAGTATTAAAGATGTTTAAGTTTCTGTTGAAAAGATATAATAAATAGCCAACAAAAAAACCATCTTACAAAAGAGGATATAAATATTAGGAATTGAAAAAAAATTATTGTCCAATTTCAGTGGAAATAATAAGTTACTACATAGAACCCTTTTTACATCATAATATGTAAATTAAACAATTACAAAATTCGATAGTAGGAAAACTGAAAGACTATGATTGGTTGACAAAACATGAGTATCCTACTAGAGTCGGTCCTACACAATGAACAGTGGACAGACCCTTTATTAGAGCCGGAGTTTACACATGGTTTGTAGACTCCATTGTTGGTCCTCAACGTGGCCACTCGTCCAATGCCTTGGTCTCCTAGATGTTCAGTGGTGATCTTGGTGGCACGAACTAGCTGGCCGATTTCAATATGATTCACGATATGCTAGTAGTGATTATTTCTGGTCAATAGCTGGTTTAGGTACGTTTTTTGCTTAGCTTGTTGTGTGTATTACCACGCAGACAACCGGTTTAGTGGCAAGTCACTCAGGTCTATTTTCAAATTGGTTTTATTGGACCACCAATATGGAAATTGTCAGGTATTAAAGGAATAAGCCATAGCATTAAAGGACATGGGCTACAAAGAAGCAAATTTGTGGATAGTTTAGCAATTTCAGAAGTTTTGGTAGATCAATTTTTCCATTTTCACTTAGAACTTATAAGTGATTTATACCCTTACTAAGCTAACTCAGCGAAGACTCATGGGTGCGGAAGTTCTGATCAAATGTTTCGAGTACCTCGATAGTGAATTTAATATTGAGAAAGGTGGAAAGAGCTCAAGCTGGTTTCGAACACGCGTCCCTGCCGCTTCTCATCAGGTGCCAACTCACAGGCCGGGACGCATCGATTGGCACTACCAGCTTAGGTGGATCTCGACTGGTTATTTACTAGTTATGAATGTTGTTCTACAGCTTTGAACTTCTCCTTTATTCCATATTGCCTTTGGTCTGGCTTTTATCAATTTCAGAAGTATTGGTAGATCAATTTTTCCATTTTCACTTAGAACTTATATGTGATTTATACCCTTGCTAAGCTAACTCAGCGAAGACTCATGGTTGCGGAAGTTCTGATCAAATATTTCGAGTACCTCGATAGTGAATTTAATATTGAGTAAGGTGGAAAGAGCTCAAGCTGGTTTCGAACACGCGTCCCTGCCGCTTCTCATCAGGTGCCAACTCACAGTTTATAGTTATATTTAGTTAGTTTTGATTTAGATCACATATCATTCAAGTTGCGAAATTTAATGATGTTTTATGGTATCCTATCGTATCAAAGAAATATTTTCGAAACGTTTTCTAAAATGTTATCTAAAATAAATCTCACGATGTTTTTTCATGACTTATATATTTCGCTATTAATCCGTTGTTCTCTTTTGATTCGATTAATTCATTCATTTAATTCGCTATCAGTACCAACAAATGTTGTAGCATTTTCAGAACATATATTTTAAGCCATTGCTTTTCTATATCATAAACGTTTCAAGCTGGCAATGAACGAATCGGTTTGAAGGTCTCCAACTAGTTCTAGATGCCTGTTTTACTACACATACAGATTAGAACTGATAGATATGCTTTGATTTTGTTTCGGTTGTAAAAGCGTTTTCCTTAATAAAACATGGTTCACAATAATCAACAATAATATTGAGGAAGTGGAACGAATATCTGACTCGAACTATTACCCGATAACCCGTCGAATGGAAAAACAGGAAATGCATTAATATATTATTTTCCTGATAATATTTCAAGGCTAACAATTTTCTGTTATCAATACAAAAAGGTTTGTATACGTGAAAGTCAAAGTCAAAGTCAAAAAATCTCTTTATTTTTCATATAATATCATACAATTTACACGTTTCCACAAAAAAGAGAACAAAAAAAAAATGGTTAAGCTATCTTACGTCTATTTAAACCTATGGCCACTGAGGGCACTCTTGTCTAAGTCAGTCACATATATTGGGGATGTCCCCTGACACTTTTTGCTTATATTAATTTTATTACAATTAATAATTTGAAGAAAAATTTAAAAAAACTTCAAAGACTACCGCTAACTTAAGTCTACTTAATACTATTCAGAAATAGAGCTTAATCTAGCTATTAACTATTAAGTTTTCTATAGTTCTAATTTAATATTTTGTTTTTTTTTGTTTTATTTTTATTTCTTTATTGTTTTTTTTTTTTAACGCATTATATTTAGTTTTATTTCGGATCTTAATACTACCTTATGTACAAAAAGAAGGAGGAAAATTGAAGCAAAAGAAGAAATAACAAATAAATAATAACAATAGAAGGAAGAGAAGAAGACATATAAGAGCAGAAAGTAAAATTACATGTATAATTTGGCTATCGCTAAAGTTTCTTACGTCATAGTTTAATGAGTTACGCTTATTGTTAGTTTTTGATTGGTTTCATATTAATTTATTTATTGTTTTTATTTTTTTATTTTTCACTTTTATATATATATATATATATCTATATCTATATTTATTTTTTGTCCTGTGATAAAGGATACTAGATTAACCTAGATATGAAAAGACTAAATAAAGCTTACTATGTACAAGTTATTTATATTGTTATATTATATTCAACTTAAAACACAAATCAAGGCTGCTATGTTCATTATGAAAACACGACAATTAACAGCTCCGCTTATCATAGACACGCCAACCGTTCGCCTGACCACTAGAATCTCACTCCAGCCACCAATACTGTTGGTGGTTTCCCTGTTTATGCCACATATGCATCGAATATCGTAAGTCTACCTCAGTATTGTGAGTGTCTATACTGTCGTCGTATATAAGTCTCTTGTCAGTGTTTCGTCTGTAAATGTGGTAGATAACAGGTATTCCATGTCCGTCAACGATAAGTCTCTTTTCATCTAAGTAAGGAAATGCTTCCGGTGGTATGAAACCTGTCTCCCTGCATCGGTCAAAGTACAACTGATTAGGATAGTACGGATGACTGATCCATATATTCTCGTCAGTCATACTTGATCGCAGACAATGTCTCCTTACTTGATGTATAATGCAAGAGTCTACCCTAGGGATACCTGCTGCGTCGTATAGCTCCCTATCCGAGTAATAATACTTGAAGTCGGATTTCGCTGTTCTGTACAATCCAGTGCAAGCTCTTAAGCATTTTCGCTCAAACACCCTGATTTTCTCCATGGTGGAAGCACTCAGGTTAAACCATATGGGACACGCGTATGTTATAATGGGTCTTACGAGACATTGATAACATATGACCTTCACACGTGTCTCCAGGTGTTTCGCATAAAAAAGTCTCTTAAGAGACATAAATGCCCTTCTTGCTTTCTCGAGCTGCATTTTCGCATGTTGGATGTACTGCAAGTGATAGTCGAGGAACACGCCCAAGTACCTCACGGTGTTCTTGTGTGGTATGCGTTCTCCGTTCGACTTAATATGGAAATCCTTCCAATTTCGCCTCAAGTCTCTGCCGGCCTTTGCCAGTGGTCCACGAAACAAAATAGTCTCACATTTTTTATCATTGATCCTCATTTTCCAAGCATTCGTGAACGTTTGGACATCTTGAAACATACTTTGCAGCTCATCTTGAACCACCGAAGCTTTGCTGTCTGCAGTGTATATAACCAAGTCGTCAGCAAACGCCACAATCATCCGTTTAGGACTATCGTTGAAGCCAAATGACTTCAAAAGTGGATTCAATAAAATCGAGAATAGCGTTGGTGCTGTCACTGTTCCTTGTTGTAGACCGTCAGAGACCTGAAATACTCTACTGGAAGTATTTCCCCCGACTTCGACAATAAATTCTTTTCCATACAGCATACTCACTAGTATGGCTATCAAATCATTACAGAACCTATTCTGTATGAGTCTGGAAATCAGTCCATCAAGCCAAACTGTATCGAAGGCTCTCTCCATATCAATGAGGCATGCTCCAACACATTTTCCTCCATTTAAATGCCAGCAGATATCTGACGTCACTTTCGTGATAGCATGGATAGTAGAATAACTTCTGCGAAAGTCAAACTGACTATTGCTGATGATATCTTCGTCTTCGAGGTATTTCTTGATATTTCTGTTCAAGAAACTCTCAAGGACTTTGCCTGCATTCGACAATAAGCTTATCGGTCGATAGCTTTTCGGATCGCTAGGATCTTTTCCTTTCTTCAAAATTGGAATGACCTTGGCCTTCTTCCAATTTTGTGGAAAGTATTTATTGTTGAGTGCATTATTGAAAATGCAAGTAAATTCCGTTATTATTGGTTCTGGTAAGTGTTTGAGGACAATGTTGGGTATGCCATCAATTCCAGTTGATTTTTTGTTATTAAGTGTCCGAAAGGCATGCTGTACATCCTCCTTCGACACAAAATAGTCTTTCAAACTGTTCTGTGGTAGCATATTTGAATTTAATGACTCACTGAAATGGAGAGTCGGTTCTCGACTGCAAGAAGTCAGGAATTCTTCAACTTTATTTTTGACCGTTTCTATCAATCGAGAACTACCTAGATTTGAGTTTTGTCGATGGACTGATTCCATACTCATACCAATTACATCTAATTTTTCTGTCTCGTTTGTGACAGTTTTGTATTGTATGGGAGGTTGAATGTTGTCAGGTTCATCTGTTTCCATGATCCTATATTCATCATGTTCTAACGGGATTTTCAAAGTCGACACCGTTGCCGGCTTCTTCGACCTGAAGAAAGCGTTGATCTGGCTGAACATTCCATCCGGATCCTGAGGATGAATGCTCTGTGCTTTCTCAGCGCATTGTTGGTTTACTTCTCGAGTAAAGCTCAACTTGATGAGATAACGCACAGCCTTCATGATTTCTTTGAGAGTTTTTAAATGCGGATGCCATCTTGCAGCGGAACTCCTATATACTGTTATGCATATACTGTTAATATGCGTCAGAATCATACTTTTGAGCTTTTTAAGTTTCTTGATGCGTCGGGTCAGGTATTGGTCCATGGTGTTTCGTGGTGTGATTTTTGGTATGGTCTCGTCCATTGCAGTGAGTATCAGTTTGTTTATTTCGTTTATGTATTCGTCAATTTGGTCATTAGTCAAGTTTGTATTGTTCGGAATGTAGGTGGTTGAGTTTTGTACAAGTGGGTCGTGTATTTGTGTTAGTGTTTGGTTGAATTTCGTCCAATTTGTTTTTCTGTAATTGTATTTGTTGGGTGTTTGTTCGGCAGTAAGTAGGAATAAGTCACTGTTCTCTTTAGCAATCTTTATTTGAATTGCTTTGTGGTCGCTGTCATAGTGCAACGTTTGCAGTTTGTTGTCCACTGTCAAGCCAGTAAGATTCAAACGCATATCAACTATGCAAAGATCCAGATACGATCCAGATCGAGGCAATGTAGGAGTACCCGGCCCGACGAGCTGGCATCGGTATTCCATTTGATTCTCATCAATCCATCGTTTTAGAAATACTCCCCGTGGATTGGCGTACTCGTTCAGCCAGTCGCTATGTTTTGCGTTCAGGTCACCTGCTAGAACATAATAATTACTGGGATCATCTAGTCGAAGAAGTTCAAACACGAGGCTGAACTCTTCCCTGAATTTCGTTCTCAAATTTTTCGTACTCGATGCATATGCGGAGATAACAAAGAGACGTTAGCCGCCTTGAATTTCAAGCTTTATGCATGTCAACTCTAGGATTTCAAATCCACTGAATTCTGGTCTGTTTACGTGTTCGTACTTGATGTGTCGTGTGAGCAATATTTCTGTCCCTCCTCCGTTAGTCGAGTTGGGTCTGTCAGTACGTATGAAGTTGTAGTCCTTGAACTGTACGTTATGTCTTTCGTTGAGTTTAGTCTCGTTCAGCAGTATAATGTCAGGTTTGTGTTCAGACGCAAAATCCAGTAGATCAGACCTCCTGTAGACACTCGCTATCGAGTTGACATTCACAGCTATTAAATGAAGTTCATCTCGAGCCAACACTGCAGAGAGGTGTCTAGTATTGGTCATGGGAATAGCTAGACGTGCTTATAAGGCCGCTGATTTTGGAGCTGTGATCGATAAGGGTGTTCTCGATTTTACCCAATCTGTCCAAGATGATCTTGAACATAGCGGTCAAATCGCTTTCATCCCTCTTTTGGGATGCTGGGTCAACTGTACCCCTCGCAACAGCTGCGAAAGATACTCCAGGGGTAATTGGAGCCGGGGCTATCAGCGGACGGCTTGGTGGGGCGCGCTCAATTCGCATTGGTTTTTTCATTTTCTCGTATGCTGGACAGCCCTTGAAGGAAGCAGGATGTCCATATGTCCTGCAGTTAACGCAAAAGATCTTGTCTTTGCCATCATTTTCCCCCAACCCGCACTTGCCAGGTTCATGAACAACGCTGCATTTGACACAGCGGAACTGCATGTTACAGTTCGCCGAACTGTGCCCAAATCTTTGACATCTGAAGCACTGCATGATGTCTTTTTTTTGTAATTTCTCAAACCGGACTACTTGATGGTTGAGGAACCTCAACTTGAGTAGTTCGGCTGCAGAGCTCTCGTGCGATATTTGCACGAGATATATGGGGAGGACTCGCTTCTCTACTATAGAGCGACGCGTAGTGAAAGGTTTCACTGAAACGAATTTCACTGTCTCAGCCTTGGATTCAAGTTCTTTTTGAAGCTCACTCGGGTCGTACCCTTGACAGAGTCCCTTCAGTAGGAACGTCTGCGTTTTCTCCTCTTTTGGAGTAAATGAATAGAAGGGAGCCTCTGCTTTCTTGAGGACTTCCTTCACATTCCTGAAATCTTCCAACTTCTCAACCTTGATTTGTGTTTGTGAATTAGTAATTCTCTTAATAGTAAAGCGCACTCTTTAATGAGCTTCACCAGGTCATTAGAGTCCTGGTGGAACCCATTAATGGGCGGCAACTTATTTGTTTTAACTTGCTTCTCACTTATTTTTGTCTTTATAGTTTGTACCTCCGCCTTTTCGGGTTGCTGCGCCTTCTGCTTCTTCCTGTTTCTTTTGGCGACTACCGTAGTGTAGGCTCCCGTCTCGTCTTCGCTCATATTCACTTCTTTCGCTTCATCCTGGTTCTTTGCTCCATCCACTTTTTGCTCGTTTTCCTTAACAGGGCTTCCTCTGCTGCATGGCACTTCCTTGTTGTTTTTCATTTGCGTTAATAGTTTTTTCAACATTTCGTCGCTCTGTTTTAACATCTCTTTTATTTCACTTATTTCGCCTTTAAGTTTCTGGTTTTCCTCTTTCAACCGCGTGTTTTCCACTAGTCGCGCATCACGATTTACAAGATTCGACGCGACTTTCTTACGTTTCGCGAGATTTTCGTCACTCATTTTGTTCTTTTGTTATTTTTTCAATGGGATACAGTAAAATTCAAAAGGGACAAGCCCTTCACCACACTTTTGGGGGCGATAAAATAAATGGTTTTCCACAATCAGGCCCCCGTGGGGCCAGTTAGGGGATAAATCGATAGTAACACCACTCCGTTTATCACACGGTTTCGATAGCATGAAATTCACACAGATTATCGCGGCAGTCGAAGCACGAATAATCAATGCACACGTCACAAGTTCAAAACAGTTTACACAGTTTCTTAGTTTTTAAAACCAATCCGCGAAGGAAATCATAATTCTAAAACGTTCAATATCGTCATGCATGGCTATTGACTCAATCGCACACACAATTCACAAATTCTCGTTAGAGTCACTTTCACTATTTTCCCGCGCTTGGCATCATCACAACACACACAGTTGTTCAACTAGTAAGCGTCGCTTTCACTTTTATGACGACAGGATTTATCCTGCGTCTTGTTAGCACATACGATAACTCTACGCAATGAGTAGCGCAACGCACACGCAATGTCCCACACGACCGCTCAGGACGACCGACAAACTGCGAATGTTTGTATACGTGAGTGGTTTAGTCTTATGTACTCTTTTCGTTTTATTCACCGTATGATAACATTATTAGCGAGTAATAAAATTTGTTGTTTTTGTCCTATAGAAATAAGGACGTTTACTAGTTTGCCTTCAATTGGTAGAATTTCTTTTTTATCTAAAAATAAAAGAGGGGAAGAGATCACTGCTAGGATCCGGAGTGTCACCTTCATAGAGATAGATAAGATAAAGAGAGGCCCTAAGCCCATATTTTTGTCCACATTTCCAAAAGTTTACTCATATTCACACAAATTCACGAACACTTACATAAAAATACTAATATGTAGGATAATTGAATGGGTAAATATTTCGTGATCTGAACTATGTTATCAAACATTACAATTTTCAGTTGCTAAGATTGCTGATGATTGAAAATTTTTTGTTTTGATTCACATGGAGAATTCATTCATTTTCATAATCATTTTTTTGTCATTAAACTATTAAAATCACGAAAACATCATAACCTTAAGTGCCCAACATCAGAAAATAGTTACATGAGAATTCACTCAACGGGAATTTGAACTCTATTTGAACATCATTTCTCGGAGAATTTAGCTCCACCAATTCCGATTTCAGAATTTCAATCATTGATTCTCGACTTCATATTAATTTGCTGGAGCCAAATTAACATGGGAAAATGTATTCTAATCAGATGTGTTCACATCAATAATTCTGTTGTTAATGTCTTTAATGAGAATGCCCTTATACTTAATGAGAATCGCCAATGGTACTAAGTTTAGTACATGATACAGTGACCAATTTGATAATGATTTCAGCATTCAAATAAAAATGTGACCATCACTTTACAGAAATTGATCTTCTTTAATCATTAACTTTAATGTTAACTGACAGTAAATTTTAAGACCGAAAGAGCCCGGTGATTATGGAAAATGTAAATTCTAATATTATTTTTGAGTTCATGAGTGAAAATGTTTTTGTTTTGCAGATAAGATAAGTTTTAGTTAGTTAGGGAAATTTTATGGAAAGTTTTTAGAAGTGATATCGATGAATTAGTTCCAATTTCAAGGCAGAAATATGCTCTCTATTATAATATTTTAGCTGTTTTTTTATAACATTTTTCCAGCTGTTTTAAGTGATTCGAATGACATTTTCAACTGTTTGTCTTTCAGTGAACAGTAAATTGTCCTATTAACGTTATTAATAGATGTCCTGCAATTATATTGGCCGTTAATCGAACAGCCAAGGTTCCTGGCCGGATTAAGTTTCTAATTGTTTCGATACACACTATAAAAGGTATAAGAATGGCAGGGGTCCCTTGGGGGACCAAGTGGGCAAATATATGCTGGGTGTTGTTGATTCTAAATTGTCAATATTAACGATTTATAAATATAGCTTTTCCGATCAATCGGAAATCATTGAGATTTTGCTAGAATTTTTGATATCATTCTGCATACTACTGTACTTCACGCACGAATGGGGCCGAACATTTGAACAGCTGTTGAGGCTAAGAATATGCTAACTCAAATTCTTCGGACGCCCGCGTACGTTCATGTAGGGTCTCTTTATTTGTACATATTTTATATATAACTCTTTGTGTATATATTTTTCTAGTGCATCAATTTTCATTGAAATGCATATTTCAAAAAAAAAATATTCAAAAATTAATTTATTGATTAAATCTTATTCCTTATAAAAATATATGCTTAAATAATACATATTCCTAGTGAATACCTGGGAAATCTTTACAATGGCCCATTTATCCAATATTTTCCTGCGAGGATTATGAAAATCCCAGAAAAACCTAATCAGGTCGCACTCAATAATAATAAATATAATTATTTCAATTTACTTTAAAATTAAATAAACTAAATTAATCTAAATAAAATGATTCGCGGTAAAATTATTATATACAAAAATTTGTATTCAATATGAATAAAACAAGAACAGTTATTTATTTATTTATTATTAGAATATGTATATTTGTATAATATTTATATTTATTATTATTCAGAATATTTATATATATATATATATATATATATATATATATATGGAGCGTCTTTTCATACTGTTCTTGTTTTATTCATATTGAATATTTATAGTATAGCCCCTAATAAAAACAAACCAATACTTTGGTTTATGTCACCTCAATTTTACTACGCTAAAAGCGGCATATCTCTTTTCCTGTAGTATAAGTTCATTGCATTTATCAAATCGTTTAAATAAGTACCCTATAGAACTTTTTCTATAAAATTTCAATTAAAAAAATTATTAATTGTCACTTGAACCTTTAAGATATCGCAGGACACTTTTTAACCATTTTCAAAGTTGATAATTATGATTATTATGTCTTTACTTAAAATATTTATGGCCGTTTATAAATCTGGTCAAGTACATAAGATGACATACATTGAACATCCGATTTTGAAAAGGGGCATCATATTTAACATTTAACATTATTATTTAACATTATAAATCAGCAGCGAGCTGCTTGTTTCAATCAATGTATTGATTTGTTTATTTTACATAAAAAATTACTATTAATTTTAACGCCATCGGGTACCTGCATATGAATTTCTTCTTTCAATACACCATTCAAAAAAACAGTTTTACCTTCATATATTCTTCCTGACATTTGTTAGCCATATTAACGGTCTATGGTATGTTTTAACGTCTTCTTAATTGTCTATCTTCCATATAAGTAAGGTCGAAATGATTTGGTTCCTCATACAATGGCGAGCAACTCATTTCCTACTGTCCAAGAGATAATTTCGTGTTTAATCAACGTTTTTGATGCGTATGATATCGGCTGCTTATTCTGAGATAAAACTACTCCTAATGTATATTGCAGGGGTTCCCTAAGTGTGCGCCGCGGCGCCCTGGTGCGCCGTAGAAAGTACAGAGGGGCGCCGTGAGTCGATCTTCTAATTATTGGACACCAAAAATATTGGCGGGTAAAGGAACCGTTTCGGGTATCTTGTGATGAATACTTTTGAAATTTTGAACAAAATTCAGACCAACCGCAAAAACAACTTTGTAATGCCATACATTTGCGATATATTCATATGGAAAACCAAGATACTAATGTCGCCGCTAAAAAATTGTACCTATATGTAATTTCGATTTGTTCAGCGCGGTGTCAGAAAATGACTACGGAACCCTACTTTATGCGTGGTCCGACACGCACTTGGCCGGTTTTTTTGAGTGTTCGCATCATCGGAAACGAACATACCGTCGTAGAAATCTTTTTTCGCCGTCGCGTTGCCGTCTTTCACTCGCCAACAAATGAATACCAACTCGCTTGAAAACCGTTGAAAACGCGGGGGGAAAGATGTGCGAGGGGTACGGTACCCTTCCCACGCCTTTCCCCGCTTGCGCTCGCTTGCTCGCATTGCAATCACGGTTATTGCCCGTTTATTAACCTACAAGTGTGCCGCGCGACCGCGACGGACGTTTTTTGTTTGTTGTTGTTTTGTTTCGCTTTATTTTTCTTCAAAATGGACAGATTTTTATTAAATAAACAAATTGGTAGTTCAAATGATAGTGATGAAGTATCTACTAGTGGCGGTGGGGCAGCAAAGAAGAGGAAATATCGTAAATACGATGATAGCTATTTGAACTTTGGTTTTACTTCAATAGAAGTAAACAATGAAGAAAAACCGCAGTGTGTGCTTTGTTTGAAAATACTATCATCCGAATGTCTGCTTCCAAGTAAGTTAAAGCGACATCTCGAAACAATTCATCCAACTATGGCTGATAAATCGCGTGATTTTTTTCACCGGAAACTACAAAATTTAAATAAAACGAAAAACGTATTCACTCAGCAGGCCTCAGTACCTAAAAACGCACTGTTAGCATCATTCAAAGTGGCATACAGGGTAGCAAAATGCAAAAACCTCATACTATTGCAGAAGATCTTATTCTACCGGCTGCTCGCGACATGGTAAATATTATGATGGGAGAATCAGCTGAAAAATTAATTTCCAAGATACCCTTATTTAACAATACTATCAGTCGAAGAATCCATGACATTGCTGAGGATCTCAATCACCAATTAATAGAACAAATGAAAAGCAAGGACTTTGGTTTACAACTAGACGAGGCTACTGACAGTAATGATGATGCACATCTTATTTGCTACGTACGCTTTCTGGCTGACAATATCATTGTCGAACACCTTTTATTCTGCAAAAGCATTACCGGAAGTGCGAAAGCCCAAGACTTGTATGCAATTTTAGACAAGTTTTTCACAGAAAATTGTTTGGATTGGAAAAAGTGTATCGGTGTATGTACTGATGGTGCTCGATCGATGTCTGGCAAGTATGGGGGATTACAAGCAATTATTCGTAAAAAAGCACCGAATGCTATGTGGACCCATTGCATCATCCATAGGGAAGCTCTGGCATCAAAATCAATGAGCTCTGAACTGAACCAAGTACTGGAATGTGCAATTAGCGCGGTAAACTACATTAAAACTAGGTCTCTAAAGGCCAGACTTTTTAAAAAACTATGCATAGATATGGGAGCTGAACATACAGCCCTGCTGTACTACTGTAATTCACGATGGCTTTCACGTGGAAATGTTATATTTCGTGTGTTTGAATTACACGAAGAAATTTGCACTTTTTTACAGCAAGAACGTCAAGAAAATGCCAAATATTTTACTGAAACTGATTTTTTGCTAAAGCTAGCATATTTATGCGATGTGTTTGAGAAATTAAACAATTTAAATCTGTCTTTGCAAGGCAACAACACGCACATTCTGAAACTTTCGGAGAAGATTGCGGCGTTTAGAAAGAAACTGCAGTTGTGGATAACAAAGTTGAAAGAAGGAGGCGGTCAAGATTGCTTCCCGCGATTGTATAATTATGTGGCATCAAATGAACTGATTGTTTCACAAGACCTGATCGTCCTTTTCACGGAACACCTAGCGAAGCTCTCCGAATTATTTTCAAAATATTTTGCAAATGATGATGTTGAAAAATTTGCGTGGATCCAAGACCCTTTCCATGCACAAAGTCCACAAGGATTTACATCACAAGATGAAGAGAGTCTCATTGAACTTTCTTGCGACAGCAGCCTTAAAACAAGATTCGCGAGTGTCGATTTGGTGGAGTTTTGGTTATCGATCCAAAATGAATATCCAAATTTAACTTCCAAAGCATTAAAAATTTTCATTCCGTTTGCAACATCGTATCTATGTGAAGCTGGGTTTTCAGCTGTAGCTGTGATAAAGAACAAATATCGCTCAAAGATCAATGTTGAGCAAGAAATGAGAGTAGCAGTGTCAAGTCTTATTCCCCGCTTTGAAAAACTGTGCGGAGATCACCAAGCTCACCCTTCACATTGATTTGCCTGAGTAAATATCGTATTTAATTTTTGTTTTTTCTTAAGTCTTTCTTGTTGTTTTCCGTTCAAATTCTTTTATAATAAAAAATTCAACTTTATATTGTGGTGTTAATGTGGTGTTTTAATTTTCATTACGATCAACCTAACTTAACTACTATTATTGTAGGTACTTATTTCTTTCGATTATTTTCCTCAAATAGTTAACTAGCACAGGGCGCCGTGAAAAAATATTAAACTTGTAACTGCGCCGGGGGTTACAAAAGATTGGGAACCCCTGGTATATTGAGATGCATCTGTTGTCAGCGCAAAAGATCTTGAGAAGTCTAGGTAACTCAAAACTGGGGGATTCGTTTTAGCATTGTTTTAACTTTATAAAGATAAATACTTTTTTGTAAATTTTCGGTAATAACCCGTCAATCCTTAAAATGATATGAGCTGCTTCGTTTTTTCGGTGTTTGAAAACCTAAATTTTACCTAATGTTTCCGAACTTGGTTTGACTTTTTCCTCCGTAAGTAGGTGTCCCAAAAATTCAATTTGCTTCGCGAAAAAAGGACGTTAATCGGGTCGAATTTTTAGATTATGTTCTGCAGGTTTTTTTGAAAATTTTATTAATTGAATCAATACACTCTTGGAGCGGGGTACTAAATTGCAAGACGTCATCCAAACAAACGACACATATTTTATTAATGTATATTTTATGCTGAATTTATTATTCTTTGGAAGGTAGCTGGAGCATTTTTTAGACCAAATAGCATTCTAAGATATTCATAGTATCTATTGTGTTAGTTTTGCAAGATGAACAACTGTCCGATGGAATCATTCTTCAAGGTCAATAGTGGCAAACTATGTTGCTTTTCCAAGTTTGTCAAAAAAAGTGTTTGCTACAGCTGGTACTTCATTGTTATTAATTTAAATATATCCTTCTCTATTTTAGTTGATTCTGTAGGACTAAGAAAATTTTGGCCTAATATTGTATCAAAATCTTTTTTAATGTTTTGTGTGATTTTCTAATCTATGCACAATACGATTAGATTAAATTTCTTTGCAAAGTCAGTCCAAATGCCAGAGTAAATTATCTTCTTAGAAATCTTAATTTATGAGCCAGTTCTTGGATAAATATATTATTTATTAGTAATGAATTGGACCCAGTATCGATCAAGCACCTTAAAGTTTGTTTTTTATTGTACGATTGGTTGTTCCCATTTTGTGATCACTGAACTTCTGAGCTATAGTATTTGAAAAGATATCTTATATTTCTCTGATTTCATTTGTATGGGCAAAATTCGGAGTCCTTAATGGTTTACGCTGCAAGGAGTTTTTCTAAGTTTGATGTGATTGCATGATTCTAATTGATGGATCTTCAATTCGCGAATTACTAGTTCGTATCGAAATATCTTCATAGTATAGATTTTATGGCTGCGTTGATACATATTAAAAAGAATTTTTTTATATGTGTAGTATAGTATTTATTTTTTGTACTCCTTTGATCGGTAAGCTTAGCATAATATTGAGGGGGGAAATTTACCATAAAATCGCAATGCTCATTTCTATGTGTATGATAATTTCTTGAATTTACTTAATAACCATTCATTGGCATGGGAAAAACCAGACTTTCACGAGTCTCTTTCTTTCTATTATGTTGAGTTTTTTTTAAATATGTTTGTTGGGAGTAATTGAAACTTATATTTCTGGCATTTATTTTAGTTCGCAACAAGTGAAGTTTAGGTTTCTACTCCATTCCCCTAAGAAGTTATTATGCTTCATCTGGCGTCAAGCATTTGTTTTGAGCTAGCCAAAGTCTTACATTCAGGAATGGATGCTTTAAATTGTTAATAATTCATTGTTAAATGGATTTAAATATGGAATTGGTTCAACGTCAGCTTAAACCTCCAGTTTAATTCATTTAACACACCAATAATTTGATTACACGCTAAGCTTATATTACTGCGAAATTAAAATGCTGTGTGATTGCACAAACCGGCAATCAAAAGATTCATTAATTCCATATTTTTGAAGTAGCTTAAGTCGTATGGAACATATGGATGGCTGAGAAACATAGTTGTGTAAGTCAAAAAAGTCATTTTTTCAATAATGAAGGTTTTGCGTTTGACGCTGTAGAAAAATCAGTGAGTCGTGAAGAGTAACTTTGTTGGAAATTTTTTACAGTCTACGTTCTAAATTAACCTTTGAAACTAAAAAAGAACATATTACTTTAATATTTGTATTTTTATGTTGTTTTTTTTCCACTGTCCATGTAAAAAATGACTCTCATCATATTGAGGTTGGGTATTAAGATGAAAATATTATGTTCAAAAAGATATATACATTTAATAAAACATTTACAAAAATACTTATATATTACTTATATACATCTTAGGCTCAAATTTCCCCTTCACTCTCCGCAGAGATTGCTTCGAGTGATGGGCCGACGTCTAGTGCGTTTTAATTGCTTTTTATGTTTCTAAAAAAAGCGTGATTCACTGGGGGGATGTATTTTAGCAAATACAACATGTCTCTTTTTTTAAGAATGGACATAGCTCGGGGACCGTTGTAAAGTTTCTTTTGTTCAATAAGAGCAAGGCGTCGAGGTCGACCGTTCCGGGCAGGTTTTTCATTAAGCTCTTCAAACGGCATATCTTCATTCAAAGTATACTTATACAGGATAGAATACTCCTTTTCCTTATCAAACCGAAGCCACTGTATTTTCAACCAGTTCACTTTTTCGTCTTTAATATTTTTTTTCGGTTTTTTACTGCCTTTTTCAAGGTGTCAACTCAGAAACTCGTCACTTTCCATTTTTAATAACACGAATTTGTTTGTTTTCTTTGCAGATAGTATAATTCTGCACCAATCATCCGGGGTGAAGATAGTTTGATTTCGTGCTGCTCGTTCTATCTGACCAAAGTCAGCATCATTAGGTAGATACGAGTGCCCTGAAACCATGAACTTCAGATCAATGATGTCTACACTTGTTTTTTGAGTCAATTTCATTAGGGTTAAGGCTACATTAATATTACGATTTTGCCCACCGCAAGTGTCACCAAAAATTATCATACGTTTACAGGGGTTTTGTTTTATGTGTTTGGTAAGACAAGCAGAAATTTCTTGTGATCCCCTCCTTGCTATGGTCTCATCCCATAAGTACATGTATCCTGAATTTTTTCCCATATCATGTACCCCCAGGTTGTAACAGTACATGTTTCTGCGGTAGTATGCCTCCGACACTTTTAGTTTTGGGAACGGAAGGGCTTTCTGCAAGTCAATAGTTAAGGTGCATACATCTTCATTTTCTTTTGCCAATTCGGTTTCAGCTTTCAAAGTATCACGTGCTTTTTCAGCTTTTGCTAAATGGAGATTATGTTCTCTTTCTAGCTCGGTCCTCATTTCTGGATTTTGCTCTACATCAATCATTTGCTTGTACCTATCGCAGTTTTTAAATGTATCTTTTCTAGGCAAATGGAACTGTAAGTTAAATTTAGAATTGAAAGTAGTTCGGTAGTAATGCTCTTTGACGGGATCGATTTCATTTTCCACGCACCATTGCGTATAAAGATTGTACATCTTTGAAATATTAAGCTCTGGGCTTAAGTATTTCCTATTGGGATTGTCGTTCAGAGTGTCATGACTTTGATAGGACAGGAAACGATTTATGTGGTCTATCACGGATTTCACTTGCAGTTGTGTCATTTTTTGTGCAGTAACATGTTTGCCTCGTAAGTCTTCCCCTGGAACACGTCCATCTCTTAATTTGTTAATGACTCTGGTGACTCTACCATCACTTACGGCAAAAGTTGCCAAAAAGTACTTTTTGCACACACGAACTGTGCAATCTTCTTTCTGAATGTGGAAAAAATTTGTACTTTTCTTTTCACCTTTTGCTCCAGAACGTGAACGTCTACACTGTATGGGCACCTGATGGATAAGTCCATATAAGTATGCATTTTGTTTACTAAAATCACCAATTTCAAGAAAATTTTCAAACTGCATCCGTCTTTCTTTTTCCGTGAATAATGCAAAGCATTGCTTAGGGCACCCACAATCAACATTTGTAAAATTTCTACCTGCAACAATATTACCCTTGACATTTACATATGGCTCTCCATTATTACGAAGCCTCTTTGCTCGTTTCCGTTTTGACTCGTTTTTTTTTTTTGGCGTTTCCGTGGTACAGCCGGTTTATTCTGGCAACTTTGGACTTCTACATTTTCCATATCAGGCTCCTCTATACGAGCATCTTCTCCAACTGCTTCTTCCAATGCTAGTGGCGCTTGTAGCTTACTACTGCTGTCTATATATGTAAAATTAAAAACCAATGTTGTTGCAATCGTGAAAAAAAACAACCTTAAATATCCCGACAATGGTGTGAAATAGCTTTTACATAAAAATAAACTGACCTGATGAGTAGTCGTTATCGTGCTGAGGATTATAATCCTTATCTGCGTCACTGTCATCACTATTCAAAAGTATATTACGAGTTCCATCACTGTTTCTATCCATGGTGCTTGTATATATATATAGCTTGCCTGATTTTTGTGATACAACTCAATAACGATTTACGCGAAAATTTTCAAAGGCAGGTTATTCATAATATTATTTTATAGTGTCAGGGGATGGAAATGCGAGCGAAACTATCCAATAATAATGCGTTTTTTTAAATTTAGCAAAATCACCGTGGACACAACAAACTGGTAATAATCCAGATTTACAACTACTTATTCGTTTGTTTTATTTGAATTTTAGTTCAGCAACCCACGAAAGTTATTGCCGTAGTGCCGCCTTTGCGACCGTTTTGAAATAAAAACAAAAAATACATAAATTTTTTTCGAAATATTTTCCAAAGTAGTTTTGAAGGGATTGCCCAGTAAAAAAGTATGCGTCTAGCAAATGCCATAATGCATAGCGATACGATTCTTCGTTAACTTTCTGCCCAGAATAACGTTTCGTATTTTACTCGCTTCCGATATCACCACCAATAAGCGATACCGCTTAATATCTTGTACTGATTTTTTTTCATAATGTTTGCTGCAAAGTTTAGGAACATAGTGGTGTAAGTCAGACTTACTTCACTATGATTCTCAAGGCATTTAACGTTTTATTGAGTGCTCCAAGAAGATGTTGCTGCCTTGCGGCTAAAAGGCTAAGTTTTATTTAAACAATCAAGTGCCGTGATAGATTGGTTATTTTAGATGCCGGAAAGCTGGATATTTCAAAACTGTAAAAAATTGACTTACACCACTATGTTTCTCAGCCATTCATATATAACATATAACATATAACAATTTGTTGGGGTTTGCCTCTCATTTTTCAAATACAATTGGCTCAAGGAATTGCTTTTGATCCTCAGCACAATATTTTAAAAATGTATCTACTGTTGGACAAAGTTCCAGAAAATAAAACTCCCTTCACCGAAAATGCTACTCCTCTCGTAAAAGGCATAAGGGCGGCATGTAGCCCACTTAAACCTGACCGTAGGAAAAGGGCGCAGGGGCCGATAACAGTCGAGACAGGAGACAACAGTCAAGGGGAGGAGAAAAATGATGGCTTTCAATTGGTGCGCTCTAAATCGCAACAGAAGGCTACGAAGAAGATACACCAAGCGATAACAATAGATTCCAAACAGGCGCCCGAAATGCAAGAAGGCACAAAACACAGCGCAATGCCAAAAAAGACAAGGAACAAGCAGCACAGGGATGCTTTACTGATCAAACCTGCAGACGGGAGAACTTACGCCGAGGTCCTCAAGGAAATCAGGCAAAATGTGGAACCTGAAAAAAACGGTGTCTGTATACGAACAGTAAGAGCGACCAGAACATGCGGTCCCCTCGTAAAACTCGGAGCGGAATCCACCGACAAGGGACGGTTCGAGAGCGCTGTCAAGGACCTCCTGGGCTCTAAAGCTGTTATCTAGACTTTGCAGCCAATGGCATCTTTGGAAATAAGAGACCTTGACTGCATTGCGGATGCCAAAGAAGTAGAAGATTCAATTAGGTCAATTCTTCCTACGACAGAGAGCTTTAGGGTAAGGCTAACGCCTACCAACCCTAGAGGGCATAGGGCGGCAATAATAGACATCCCAGAGAAAGACGCTGTTAAAATGGGCTGGGTTGTGTTCAGGATACGTCGGAGGGTAGCCCTAACTCGATGCTACAAGTGCCTTAACTTCGGACACATCTCCTTGAACTGCAAGGGGCCATATCGAAGCAAACTGTGCTACAGGTGTGGCACTTCCGGTCATAAGGCGAAAGACTGCCCAAACGAACCCAGTTGTATCTTGTGCAAAGATAAGGGATGGAAGTCTGAAGATCTCACTCACATTCCAGGAAGTGGTAGGTGCCAGGAGTTCAAAGAGTCACTAAGCAAGAAAAGAGCAAAGACAAAGTCCTGCAAATCAACATACACCGTAGCTCAACCGCACAAGATTTACTAGACCAGGTTGCAAGAGAGAAAAAAGTTGACTTGTTGTTGATATCTGAGCAACACCACAGCAAAACGGAAGCTGGATGGTATTGTGATCGATCCGGTACCGCCGCCATCTGGGCACGTTATAAGGCTCTACCCACAGCTCGGACTTGCACCAGTGGCAATGGCTTCGTGCTCATTGGGTGCGCCTATTTGACATTCATAAGCGTCTTTTTCACTCCGAATGAGTCAATTTCATGTTTTCAGAGCAGGCTCGATAAACTGGAGGAAGCTGTCTCGAGCACAGAAGGCCGCATCCTTATTGGCGGTGACTTTAACGCCAAGGCGATAGAATGGAGAATGCCTCTGCCAGATTCGAGAGGAAAAAGAATCCTAGAAATGGCGGCTAGGAGGCAACTTGTCATCATGAACGTTGGGAACACACCGACTTTTCGACGGGGAGGCTGCTTGGGAACTATACCGGATGTGACATTTGCTTCGGAGTCCTTAGTGCCTAGGATACACAGATGGAGGGTACTGGAGGACTACTCGGCGAGCGATCATCAGTACATTGCTTTCGCAATTGGCGACTGTGCTACTCGACGCGTAGCAACCCAACCCTCAACTGTAGGTTGGAATATATCTAAAATAGATGTCGACGCGTTCGCCGCAGCTCTTATGAGAGGTGAAACTATGACGGTAACGGGAGGAGCCTCAGCTGAAAACATGGTGAACTCCACCATGAGGCTCATCAAGAATGCGTGCGACTGCTGTATGCCCAGGCGACGGTCTCGACACAATAAGCCTGCTGTATACTGGTGGTCGGCAGAAATCGCCGAAAAGCGGAGAGAATGTCACAAACTCCGCCGCGAATCTCAACGTTTCAGAAATCGAGACGAGTCACACTCCCGAACGCTGGCATACAGGTCGGCTAGAAAGCAAGGCTCGCTGCTGGCGCAACCTAGTTGTGGACATCGACAGAGACCCGTGGGGGCTGGGTTACAAGCTTGCCATGCGGAAACTAGGAGCTGCAACGAGGCCCTGTGTCCTTGAAACGGAAAAAATTGATCAGATTGTTAGAACGCTCTTCCCTATGCATCTTATTCGTCCCGATGATGCAGATGTTGAATGTCTCGGAGAATGCCCACTTTTTACCGCCATCGAACTGGATGATGCGGTAAAAGCTTTAAAATCGAAAAAGGCCCCAGGACCAGACGGTATACCAGCGGAAGTGATACAGCTTGCACATCAACTTTGTCCTGAAAAGTTGCTCAACACTTTCAATGCCTGTTTGCGGCAGGGCGTGTTTCCAAATTGCTGGAAAGAGGCGAGGCTCGTGCTGGTCCACAAGGGGAAGGGGAACAAGGAGCAACCATCTACATATCGGCCCCTATGTATGCCGAACGCCGCTGGGAAGGTACTCGAGAGGCTCATTAGAGAAAGACTTGGAGAAGCCATTCGAACTGCCGGGGATGTGTCTCCTCGGCAGTACGGCTTCAGGGCTGGTCGATCCACGATCGGTGCAATAGCAGATGTAGTGAGCGCGGTCCAGCAGGCAGAAGCCCACAATCATTACTCGAGACGAATAGTACTGCTCATAACTCTAGATGTGAGAAATGACTTCAACTCTGCTAGATGGACAGATATTCTTGGTGCTCTGGAATATTTCAGGGTGCCGAGGTACCTGATGCGGATATTGAAAGACTACCTCAAAAATCGGAAACTCATCTATGACTCGTTGGGAGGCCGGCGAAGAATTGATTTGACATCAGGGGTGGCGCAAGGTTCCGCACTGGGCCCGGACCTCTGGAATATCTCGTACGATGAGCTTTTGAGGCTGCAGTTACCGGGGGAGTCGCGCCTGGTTGGCTACGCAGATGACGTAGCAGTACTAGTCGCCGGACATACTGTCGGACAGACGCAGCCCAAACTGGATGCGGTAATACGCCGAGTGAGCGAGTGGATGACAGACCGTGGGCTTAGCCTAGCGCTGGAAAAGACCGAGGTTGCCGTCCTCACAAAGAAGCGAATCCCTCGTGTTATGCCGGTTCGTGTAGGGGAATGATCATCGAGTCAAAAGAATCAATCAGATACCTTGGCTTGATGATTGATTCGAAGATGAGTTTTTTCGAACAGGTTCGAGAGTCAGCAGATAAGGCCTCCGTGCGGGTAACGGCGCTAAACCGCATTATGGCCAACACGCAGGGGCCAACCTCGAGCAAAATACGTCTACTGATGAGTGCAATGGAGTCAGTGCTCTTGTATGGCTCCGAGGTTTGGGCTGACGCTCTTAGTAAAGAGACGCACCGAAGGCGTCTGGCACAGGTGCAGAGGCAAGGAGCTTTACGGATAGCCGCTGCATACCGCACTGTCTCTGAACCAGCAGTGCTGGTAATCTCGAGGGTGGTTCCAATTAAATTACTTGCAGACGAACGGAAACGTGTATACTCACGTAGGGGGGAGTTGGCGAGAGAAACCGTCAGCCGAGAGGAACGGAGAGGAACGCTTATCTTATGGCAGCAAACGGCAGCACGGCTGATAAGTGACTTGGGGCCGTGGTTCTACAGAATGCATGGTGAGACTGATTATTATCTGACGCAACTACTCAGTGGTCACGGGTATTTTCAGTTTTACCTGTATAAGATGGGAAAGACACCATCCCCAACTTGCGTGTTCTGCCCGGGGATGACGGATGATGCCTGCCACACGTTCTTTACGTGTAATAGATTTACAAGACTCCGTTCGCATCTCTCGGAGAAAATTGGCGTAATTTCCCCAGAAAATTTAACGGGAAAAATGATGAAATCAAAGGACAATTGGAACTGTGTGTCGCATTACGTACGGACAGTACTCATTATAAAGAAGGACATAATGGATCGCTTGGCGAGGGAGGGAACATCTCTGTAACGCAATATTATAGTTACTAATCGCAATTCCTTCCTATCCATCCGTGAAGAGAGATTTCCCTTAGCCTGAAGACATCGCTAAGCGATGATTAATGAGGCCTAGTCCGAAGTAATGTGACAAACAGTTCCAGGCTAGGTTCTCGGTGTGACAGGGGAGGTGTTTAGTCGGTAGTCCGGTAGCGGGGGAGTCCGACACTCAGAGCGTAAATAGCCTTCACCTCCCAAACAAAAAAAAACAAAACTGTTGAGCAAAAGCCCTGCCCAGATATGCCGTTTTCTGAATTCGAAAGTAAATGTAGATAATTCATTATTTCATCGAATACGTTGATGGGACAAGATCTATGTCCGATTGTTGCTACATATATAAGATCTTATATATAAGTCATATATAAGTTCTCTTGTTATCACAATATTTGTTGGGTCCGTTTCCTTTTTGGCAAGAAAATAACGTTTTGTAAGAATCCTTAAGACATTTGGTCCTCATCGGAATTTTTTTAAATTTTAACATTTGTTAATTACAAGACTTTTCTTGTTTGCGATCAGAAATAGACCCACTAAAATGTAACATCTTATAATATATCCTTCTTCAAAGCATGTGTACAGCAAAGGTAAGAAATATCGTTAGTTCTCTTAACACATATTGTTGTTTTAATAAAATTTCTTGTTTTTCATTAATGAATATTCTAAGTTTTCGCCCCTCTCAGGATAATATCATAAAGGTTATTTTATGGTTTTATTCCAATTATCCTTTTCCAAACCTTATCTCATGAATGCCATTTGTGTTGAGGATAGTGAATAATAACTCGTCCAAGGTTACAAAGGGCGAAGAATGCTAAGATGTGCCATGCTGCTCGTCACTTGTAATAGATGATTTTGAAGTGAGTAAAGAAGTTTTAGTGATAGATTAACAAATTTTCAAATTTAACGAATTCGTATGATGTTCGCCATCGCAAACTGAATAATATATTTTTGCGCTAATAATGCCGAAAGATTGCTGTGCCATTTGGTTTGTACGAGGCTCTAAAAATTTTAAGTAGTTCCAAAGAAACATCTCGTGGTGAATAGTGATTTTTGCGCGAGCAGTCTCTTGAAAGTAAATTCTTGATTTTTTTTATTATTATAGTAAAACTAAGAGTATACCATGAGTCATTCCGGTCAACTAAAATTTTGAATAGACTGAGATTATTTTGTTTATTATCTAACGATAACCGGAGATAAAAACTTTGCTTTTTTGCGAACATTCAATAAAGTTTTTGCGTGGTTTTATTGAAGTAGTTTTGTATTATTTCAAAGTCATCTTTCAAATACACCAACTTTTCGTATTTTAGGAAGGCGCTCGTTCATATTTATGAAGCCCTCGAAGATGTTTTGATATTGCTGCCGTGATTTGTAAGCTCCGTCAAAGGTTGGCAATGAAACTTTAGGGATATATATAAGGATGAATCTTGCTATTGGAATAACAGTCGCTTACTATTTTGGAAGGACGGTAGTGGCTGTCGATTATTGCGAAATTATATAATATAGCGAACTGTTGTCTTACTATAAGCTTTTAAATATTTTTATTCGGATTTTAATCATTGTTCTTCCAATGATTAAAATTTGAAGAAGAAGGATGATTTTCAAGAAATTTTTGATGAAATTTCAAGTACTCTGTTTCGCTGAGTACTTGAAATTTGAGTCGATTTAATTCAGTATCGTGAAATCATTTTCTACGGAGCGCGACTTATAGAATCATTATATTTAGTGAAAAAAAATCTCAAATAAAGCTAATGACATAATTTTTTTTTTGTGCTCTTAAAGTCTCAATTTAGCTTGGGGTTGACGTTAGGTTATCTGTTGCATTTGTCATTTCATTTAGCATTTTCAAAAGTTCTATAAACTGAAATAAATGGTAAGGACGCCGAGTATATATAATGGCAAAGATAATTGTCGCTGCAACGAATATTACAAATTTGATAGATGTTGATGCCCTTGGATATCAAGTGTTGAACGTGGACGATGCAGTTGGCAACGGCATGTTTAGAAGTCCTGACGAAACTAATTTCCCAAACGGTGGATAATCAACTTGATTGATCACAGAGGGCTGTTGGTGATACTTCACATGGCGTTGCGCGGGGACAAATAATAACCCAAAAGATACCCCGCTTGCGAAAATTGTTCGAACCTTTACGAATCTGATTCAACAAACTAGTTGAGATGTTCTTTATGAATTCTGTGTTTATAAAGTATTGCAAGCTGCGATTATCCTTGATGATTTAAATTGAATGTTGTTACTTGAGCTGATAATTGCATTTGATATTTCCTAAATTTTTAAGAATGAGGGAAGTTATTATCCACGCCAAATTTCGATAGAGGAAAAACTGGTAAAGAAAATACAGCGTCAAGGCCGCACAGGCTAGGATTGCTTTTATTATACTGGATATTGACTTTATTGCAAGAAATGCTCTTATTTAAAAGACAAACCTAAAACGCTTCACTTCAAACGAATTTCATATGTTAACTATAGTACCATTGCTGATCCAGTTAAACATCGAGGTTTTTTTACAAAAGGAACCCATTCAAACCACTTCAAACTTCTGTACCGCCTTTGATTGGAAATCTCATTTTAGGTCTTGACTGGTCAACATCAGCAATATTCGAAGCAAAACTGTTTCGCAGATTCTTCCATCGTCAGTTCTTTTTGTAGAATTTTATGTCGTTAAACATATTTTTAAAGTCTTCTTGGACTACTGTGGATTGCGTGGTCAAGTGTATTGATAGTCAAGTCATTTCCAAACACCGCTAGTGCCCGGGGACACATTCCTATCAATATTGTTCGAACGAATAAACCAAAGATTTTAAGCGGTATGATTACTCATTGCTGTAATCCTGGTTAGATTCCCATCAACAACGACCACCGATTTCCCGTACATTTTCTTACACAATACAAAACGAGATAACTGGGGAACTCGAAGAAGAGATGAACTTAGCCCCCATCTCACTAAATTAAATTAAGCTTTAATCATGCCTGACACAGAATCTGAACTAGTAATTCGGCATTCATTTATATTTCGCGATGTGAACGTTTAGTTCTCAGTTCTTAAGTTATACTCACTTCAAGTTCCTTGCTGATGCCAGACACCAACCTGGTTGAGTGATAACTCTTCAAGTATCAAGCATCCATCCCTTTATATTTTTTAATTAATATGTTTTTATATTATATTATACTATATTATATTGTATTATATTATATTATATTATATTATATTATATTAAATTATATTACATTATAAAAATATAATATTTTACATTATATTATTAAATTTCAAATTACATTTGAGCACAAACAGCGGAGTTTTTCCAATTATCTTATCAATATTTTGCCGAACAGAAATACTCCTTCACTTTCCCCATTGTGGAGTAGTGTAGTAACAATACCGAAGAGAGCAATGACAACCATAGAGAAGAGAGCAATGACAACTTATCGCTGGAAATATGATGAATACCAATATGAGTCTCATCATGTCTGCATTTGTCTTTTCTATTCTCCACAAATGGCGACGAATGTGTATTAAGAATAACAGGGGTCACAGAAAAGCTAAAAGAACGTCACAGACCCTATCGAGAAGTGCATTTTTAAAGAATCTGGATGAGTGCAATGAAGATGAACCACTACCACAAATAAAAAAAAAGTAAAAAGTTAGCACTGAGGATTGAATAGGTATAATAAAAAATCAACGAAAAATAAAGGAACCGATTGTTTCTATTTTTTAACTTAAGAAGTTTGTTGAAATTGATGACTAGGATTATTCACTACCACAAAGTTTGGGTATTCCCCATCCTGGGAATGCGCCAGTCTTGTCTGCGACAGGCTGTTCGCATATTGTAACAAAAACACACACAGATAACATAACATTCTTTGTTATTTTTTCAAAAGCGTTTTTTTATACAGTCCTAGTCTATGGACTGACGACGCTCTACTCGTAATTGTAATGTAATATATTGTAGATCCCTATTTCTTATTAAACAATTATAGTCCGTCAGTTTTTAATTCACCCAATTTGGTAGTAGCTGAAAAGTTTACTCGTTCGTAAAAATTTATAAAATATCAGATACAATTGTCAGCTCGACTAGCAACATGCAATTCAAATCATCACCTGTAATTGCAACTTGTATTGCTTTATAAATAAACACTGTATTTATAAAGAACATCTCAACTAGTTTGTCGAATCAGTTTCGTATAGGTTCGAACAATTTTCGCAAGGAATATTGAATCGTAGTACAAAAACAGATACAAGAAAATCATTTTAACGGGAAATGTGGAATATACACGAAAAATCCGCAGAATAAAGCCAAACTAATATCTTGGAGCCAAATGAGGTGGGGTGAAAATACATTCTTCGCCTTGTATTAAATCTTTACTATGCTAATGAAATTTATTTTTTACCGATGTAGCCAATGTTATTATCATACTTAAAGAAAATGGACATATAACCGTTTTTCACATTTTTATTTGAAGTTTATTAAGTAAAGCGTTTTGTTTGCCCGATTTTCTGCATGTTGCCATTAACTGCGGGCATAGCAAGAAAAAACACGCGATAGCATCCCGCTACATATATCACAATTCCATCTAAAAACTGCGTTTTTTGTGATAGCACGGACCATTCGGGCAATTTTCACAACGGCTCGGAACCCGTTCAACTTAGGGACCGAAAACTCTAAAAGCGAGCAATGAAAATCACCTGCCAGCAAGCAGATAAATTAATCAACTTCCTAAATAACTTCCAGAGACACAGAAGTGCCAATCACTGCAACACATGCTGGAACGGTAGTCACCACACTTTAATCTCATTATTCAAATTAATTTATTGGGTGATTTTTTTTTCATACTATATACAATCATTATTTACAATATTTTCTTAACCTAATACTTAGCCTACGGGCTTTGCCTAATGGCTGTGCCCAGAACTCTATACTAACATTTGTTTAATATCAAAAATTATTACTTATATATCACAAAAGAAAATTATTATTACTAACATTTACACCCTAAATGTGACCTCTGTTGTTTTTGGTCGTTTTATATTTATTTAATTTAAATCTTAATTTATATACAATAATTATTAATAAAATTTTTGTATTAATTTTTTTGTTAAATTTTTAATACAATATTTTACTTATAACTATTATTAAAATTAATTTCTTAATCTATCCGTTGGCTGCCTCCATCGCTCGACTATCTGCCGCGTTACTAATAGTGGCGGTCTCGTGCTCCGCCATACGCTTTGCAGCTCGTTCGGTCAACATCTTGGCGTAGCTGTGAATCGGCTCCACATCTGCCTCCCGGTATAGATATCGGTTGGGGTAGGACCGTCCGTCCTCCCTTTTGAACACTCCAGTGCAAGCCCGAAGGATTTTACGTTCCAATAATCGTATTTTGCCCCATTTGCATTTTGGTGCTGCCTGCCATATCAGCACTGCGTACAGGAGTATGGGCCTGATTAGAGCTTTGTAAGCAATAATCTTGACCCGCTTGCTGGTCGTTGACTGTTTCCTGAAAAGAGGCATAAGAAGATGGTATGCATAAATGGCTTTCTTCCAAGCAGAATCTACGTGAGCACTGAAGGTGTTTTTTGTATCGAAAATCACCCCCAGATACTTCGTTTGTTTGGAGCAGTGCACCACCTGCCCGTTCAATTTTACTCTGGTATCACAGATGTTCTTTGTTCGACGTCCATATTTTTGATGTGGGTCCTTGAACACAATCAGCTCGCTTTTCCTAGCGTTAACCCTCATCCCCCACTTTCCGTAGTACGCAGTTAACGAGTCCAGGTACCTTAGGAGTCTCGTTCACGCAAAGCGGAGATTATGCTCAGATGACCACGCCAATAAGTCATCAGCAAAGAGATTCACCTCGATTTCAGGTTTAAATTCATCTCTGATACCGGGAATGTCAGACGTGAATATATTAAAGAGAAAAGGGCCTAGAATAGACCGCTGAGGGACCCCCGAATCGATACCAAAGGGTTCGGAACTAGCTCCACCAGATACCGCAAAGGCAGTACGTCCCCTCATGAAACTGCCTACTATTTTTATAACACTCACTGCGAAGCCAAGTTGAATGATTTTGAAGAAAAGTCCATCGATCTAAACCGAATCAAAAGCTTTTCCTACATCAATGAGGCACGCTACTACGACCTTTCTGGCCTGCCAATTTCTTTTTATACTGGCTTGAAAAACAGCCAACGCGTCTACCGTTGAATGAGCTCTTTTAAAGCCGAATTGTCTTTCCGGTACAGTTCCTGCTTCTTCAGAGAACTGTGTGATGCCTTGTAGGATCACTCTTTCCAGTAACTTCCCTACGTTGGACAGAAGAGATATCGGACGAGTATTGACTACGTCAGTACTGTTGGACTCTTTCGGAATGACAAATATTTTGGCGCATTTCCATTGCTGAGGGAAGTAGCAAATGTTTATGCAGTTGTTAAGAAGGATTGCGAGAAGAACAAAATAAGTATGGGGAAGTTTTTTTTTTAAAAAAAAATTTGAAATTCCATCAGCCCCAGCCGATTTTTTGGAATTTTGCTCTAGTGCGAGCATAATGAGTCTCTCAGGGCTCGCAAACAGGGTACTGCCAATAGGAGCGTCCGACGGATTCGAATCGGAAAATCTAGTCAAGCACAAGTTTTTGTGGTCCCTGTCCAACGTTGATATTGTTCTTTTTACCAACGAATTGAAGGCAGAGTTATCACTTGCCTTCTCCCCTTGAAGAACTTTCGCAAAATGGTTTGCGATGGAGTCAGCAACGGCTTTGTCATCCATGAGCATGGAACCGTTATAAGTGAGAACTCTTGGCAGGCGCTTACGGCCAGTTATTTTGTTAATTTGAGGAAACATACAGGCACCTGGTCGAATGTTTGCTAGGGTCTGTTCGAATCTCTCATTGGCAAAGTCAGATGTTCTTCTCGAGATCACTCTATTAAGGGAGAGTATAAGGAGGTGAACCCGCTGATACTTCCAGTTAACTACATTCAAGTTGCGGTGGTATATTCTTGAGAGTAGTTTTCTGAGGGTGCTACGTCTGCGATGAAGCTCCAAAATGTCCTGTGGTAAATCTCTATAAAGGTAATTCCTGGAGGAGTTTTTTATGGAGATCTTTAAGATGACCGTATTAAGGGTTGAATTTAAACAAACGATTCCCTCTTCGATTTCGGTGGTTGTGAGATTTTTCGATCTGTTGATTGAAATATCGTCAAGTTTTCCACTCAAGTCAGCACTAACTGCTTCCCAGTCGATACGCTTGTATGGGATAAAGAGCTGAGGGTCTGCTACCTCCATCTTTACACCCTTTTTCACTCTTATGGTCAGCTCTACCAAAAGATGGTCAGACTCGGCGTCGATAACTCCACATTCGAAGTTCCTCCAGCTGTGGGAGATATTTACCAGGTTGGTAGACACAATGAAAAAATCAATAGTTGACGAGCTTCTTCGGAAGGTGGGTTCGCTTGGCGCAATCAAAATGAGATCCATATTTGCTTGCACCCAGTTGAACAGAGCCGTTCCATATCCATTGGATACGTGATTTCCCCATGGAGGATGTCTTGCATTGAAGTCACCCCCTATCGCAAAGAAATCGAACTTTTCACACAAAGTAAGGGCTGTTTCCAAGTCTTCAATGAGATCCCCTCCCGAATATCCGTGTTTAACGTATATTCCAACAAATGCAAAGGTGAACCCTCCCAGAACTAAGCTTAATATAATGACGTCTGCACACTTCAGACTTGAAAGACAGTGTCTTTGAATTTTGAGATGCTCCCTGAAGGCCATAGCTACTCCAAGGATTCCATATGGGTCGTCATCCCTTATGACTTTATATTTCCCCAAGTGAACTTTGTGTTTACTTTTCAGTCTTGTTTCTGAAATGAACAAGAAATCTGGTCTATACATGTCCAAGTATTCTTGAACAGAGTTTCTTTTGAAATGTGGAGCTAGCGAACAAATGTTGACGATGGAGAGCTTAATGGAGCTCATCGTGACAACAGATTTTGAAGGCGAAGTCTAAGTACGCCGCCTTTTTCTCACTCAGGTTAGTGAGTTTTTTATATTGTGGAATGAATGAGTCCACTTTGCGGATGAGAGTGAACAAGTCACACCCGAAGAATTGATTGCAGTCGTTATTCATGACAGAATTTCTGTCTTTTTGCTGTTGTTGACTATTATTCGCTTTAGTTTGCCGTACAGGCTGGGTTGCAGCTGGCTTGGCTGCACCCCTTGCTATATTAGCGAATGAGACACCATTTCGAATGGTGTTTTTTAAGGAAGCAGTGACGGAGTCCCTCCGTTCCTCCTTTTTCTTTTGGAGATTGCGTCTCCTCTCCTCAGCCTCCTTGGCCTTAGGACAGCCCCTGAAACTCGCGGGGTGGCCTTTGCTGTTGCAATTTACGCAGAAAATCGCATCTTTTCCCTCTTTCTTTTCAATAGGGCAGTCTTTTGACTGGTGGTGTTTGTCACACTTGACGCAATGAGGATCCATTCCGCGATTTGAAGCTACGTGTCCAAATCGTTGACAATTGAAACACTGCGAGGTATTTGATTTAGTCAAACGCTCCCATTGTACCTTTTGGTGTAGGAGCGTTTTTACGTTCATAGCCTTATTGACGTCAAAGTCTGGCTTAAATTGAATAAGGAAGGAAGAAAGAGTTTTCTTTTCCTTCCTTGAGGCCACCGTTGAGAACCTTTTGGCTCCCAAAACATCCTCCTCTAGGATGGCTTGGAGTTCTTCCTTGACATCATTGTCTTCGTAGGAAGTGTGTACACCCTTTAGCAACAGGGTCAGTTTTTTCTCAGTTGGGAGCGTATAGGTGTAGCATGCCACCTTGTCCCATTTTAAGAAGTCAAAGAGACTTTTATGGTCATCTATAGTTTTAGGATGTAACGATGTTCGTGTAGAACTGTTGACGGTTACTTCAAATTTTGGAGCATCAAGCTGATTTTTCTCACATGCTCGATGGATTCTCTCCCTGAAAGGCTTAAGATTAAGCCTATAGTACACTATTGGTGGAACCCTCTGTTTCTTAGGGGCAGCAATGTTAGTTGGGTTTCCCTTAGCTCCGATAGCTATTCTACGCACTGGTGGTGCAACTTCAGATTTAGTGATAGCTGAAGCTTTTGAAACCGCAGCCTGAAGCTGCGGGAAACTCCTTTCGCTCACGTTTACCGAGCGTTTTGAGGTTGGCTCCGGAGTTGGAGACACAATTGGCCTTTTCCGACCAACCTTATCCCGGACCACTTCCATTGACTCTTCCTGATCGGACTCACTGTCACAATCCGTCAGAGCGTCTCCTTCTGTAGTGCTACACTCATCTACAGCTAGATCTTTTGCTGGGACTTGCAATTGGAGTTTGCAACTTGCTATGAAATCTAGCAAGAACTCCTCCTTTATATTACCCCGAAATTTTTGGCAAAACCTCTTCAGGTTTTTCTTAGCTTTCCGCGTGAAAGCAGCTTTTGCCGTGGAAAGCTCCCCCTCCGCTTCTGAGTCACCCATTCCCGCTATTTCCAAGTCAGAGCTTGGATGCGGGGTTAAATTTAAGGGACCCCTTCCAGACAATTTGATTAATATTTAATGATATTCTAATTAATAGTTGATGGTTAATGTTCAGCAACTTTCCGGCCTCGGCAAGAAATTAAGGGTTTAGGCCTTGGTTCACCCACTGTCCTATTATTTAAACTAATTATAAAATCGAGAAAAGGACCGCTTCAAGGCAGCTTAATTGACACTTAATGATATACTAATTAATGGATAATTATGTTCAGCAACCTGCCGGCCTCGGCAGGAAATTAAGGGCTTAGGCCTCGGTTCGCCCACTGTCCTAATAATATTAAAACTAATTATGAAACTATAATAAACGAATGAATGGATATTATCAGCTCCTTGCCAGCCTGAGCAAGAATTTAAGGGCTTAGGCCTCGGTTTGACCACTGATAATAATTTCCTAGCTAAATAATATCACTTTTCTAGCTAAAACACTTTCCTAGCTAACACAACCTGTCACTCCGACGGTTGAAACCTATCTCCTTTAATCTCATTAGGAAAACTCACTATCAATAAGACATAAACTGCACTTCCCACATTATGTTATACTTCGGAATGACGAAGGTATAGGTACCGTAACCATGGTTCCAAAAGACACATACCGCCTACCAGGTGGAATGCAATGTCACCTGCGATAGTCGACGCCATCAACGTCAAATTGCGCTGGGACCAATATACATACATACCGTGGAATACAGGAATCTATTGAATCCAGATTCAACCCAATAATTGATATTGGACGGGGCTACGATGAAATAATTATATGAAGATATTATATGAACAAGCAAGCAATTGGCAAAAGCTAATTATTCTCTAACACCATGCCCATTATTGAGGTATACTAAGGAGGCGGCAAGCTTTCATTTCCCATGGAAACCAGTGAAGCCGCTTAATACATACGAATATGTCGTATACGTATACGATTATTTTCGAAAACTTTTTAAGGAATGTTTAAACGTCAAAGCTCATGGAAATCAATTTCGTAACCAGAAATCATCACTACCTAGAAATACAACTATTTTACCTAGAAATACAACTTTCCAACAGCAATTGCTAACCAGCCTCCAGATGTATTTAATTTAATTAAGTTTTAGATTTTTGCCGAAAATGAGTTTGCACATTCCTGTTTTCGAAAATTGATCAAATCAGCTGGTGTCAAGATTTGATTGTTGTTTCCAGTTTCAAATAAACAAATCGCGATCTAGACGTAAAATATTTAAAATTTGGTGAGAAAAAATTGTAAAAGTAATGAAATGAAAAAAATGCCTTGAAAGTGCAAGATGTGAAGTGAAATGCTACGTCAAGGTCAAGGAAGTAAAAACCGGCAAAATTTTTATTTCAGGGAAGTTTATATGATATTAAAGGGTGTAGCCGGATAAGTATGACGAGTTGGCCCCCAAAAAGGAATCTATATCGAAACCTATGTTTTAATATCTACTTGATGTACAAACGTGATTTATGTACGTTTCGCGTCCGGCTTCGGCTTCGGCTTTGACCTTCAGATATAG
This sequence comes from Stratiomys singularior, assembly GCA_954870665.1. Classification (NCBI taxonomy): domain Eukaryota; kingdom Metazoa; phylum Arthropoda; class Insecta; order Diptera; family Stratiomyidae; genus Stratiomys; species Stratiomys singularior. Next base: position 76,991,656 of record OX940880.1, on the reverse strand, counting down.
AAAAAAATAACCGTACGCATAACAATTTTTCAAAAAAATATCTCAAAAACTAATTTGGCTAGAGATATGAAATCAACGCGAAGCTTTAGGTAACCTTATAGTGAATATTATATATTTTTTTAGAATTTTAAGAATAATTTTTCATAAAAATAAAGTTAAAAAAGCAAATAAATAATAATTTTTTTAAATGTTCTCTGTAAACTACAATCACGAAAATAATATATGTTATGCTCCTTTATGTGCACTATCACGCATAAAAATTGCGTGAGAAAAAAATTGGTGCAACACTGCAAAAAAAAGAAATATGATTCGCGCCTTGTCATGTACAGGTATGCACGTGACTACTTTTATCTATACGTGGGTGTTCCGTCTCGTAACTTTACTTTACTACTTCCTTGTAATTAATTTAATTACAAACTAGGCCGATATTGTAAGAACACAAAAGTGCAAAATAATGAGTGATTGTTATAAAATTTGCTGGATGGTAAATAAATAACAATGTGAAACTACCTGAGAAAATGGTTTTATTCCATATGTCTTTAGACGCGACAGTGTGCAAGGTTGTAAGCAAATAAGTTCGGACTTTGCATCACGCTGTTTATTATATCACATATCTTACCAAAATCGCATTGTCATCGATATTGTTCTAAGAGGTAGCTTTGTGAGTTGGATTCTTTGGTATTTTGTTTCAAGATTCTGAAATTCGTAACAGCTAAGCCAAATTGTTATTAGTAATTTCGGACAAGTGTAAAAACTGTAACAAGTCCCTTTATGATGATTATTTACTATCTAACTTTCCAATCAGATTATTCTTGAGGAATTTTATATGGATAACTATTTTTGGCTCTGATCTTTGCAATTATCAGGATAGAAATAATAAACAAAATATTATTTCAATTGATATTAGTGGATATTTTTTTTAGCTTGTCTCTCTGCAAACAGTTGTCTGCTTGGTTTTATAAAATTACCAAACATATCTCATATATATATATATCTGAATATATATATAATAAAAATCTTTTTTTCTTTGAATATTTAGTCAGGAACTATAAGGGATAACAATTTTCCTGAAAACTAGCAAAGGTTGATAATTACACATAGTGCAGTTCAATATAACAGTTCTCTAGCACGTGTACACAGCAAACGCCCATTAATTTCTTTCATTGAATGATAATGAATGACATCGACCATTGTCTTCTTATTGTATGAGATTCTTTCAAGATTAGAATTTATCATTTTTAGGATCAGAAAGACATTCCATCGTGCAGTTTTCGGGAATCACCGCAATATCTTCGAAGTCCTGAACTCAAAGTAAAAGAAAATGTAAAATTATGCTTCTTTTAATTTTATGAGCTTTGGTAGATCAACATATTCATTCTCACTTACCAGTTATAATTGACTTATACCAATGCTAAGCCAACTCAGCGAAAACTCATAGGTGCGGAAGTTTAGATCAACATTGTCGAATAACTTGAAAGTGAATTTATATTTACAAAGAAAGGTTGAGAGAGCTCAAGCTGGTTTCGAACACGCGCCCCTGCCGCTTCGCGACAGGTGTCAACTCACAGGTCGAGACGCATAGATAGTCACTACCAGCTAGATGGATGCCGTCTGGTTATTTTACTTGCTATTATTGCTCTCAGCTTGAACTTGTCCTATTTTCCTAATTACAAAGTTTTTTTTTGCTTATTCAAAACACACGGAGAAGAAAAAAAGTTAAAGTATCTTGCAACACATAAATAATGTCAGGATCAGTTAGAAATATTCTTCTCTCATATTCACTCTCGGCTTGGATTTGACAATAACCCTATAGCAAGACAATTTGACATTACAAACAAACGTATTCCAAAGTGTGTACTACATGATAAAAGCATTGGTAATTGTATTTCTCTGCAAGAAATCAGCATTCTAAATGTGCCATCTACGAAATCGTTGCAGGATACTTCGAACACATCTGCGAACTTTGAGGATAGCTTCGTTCATATTCAAGAAGTTGGCCCTTCTTCGCATTACATTGAAGAAGTCATCATATATATGAGTGGCTTTATTGCAAAATGTTTGCAATTAAAAACCACCTGCCATGAATGTGTTGCATCTTTGATTGGAATGAAGGAAATTTCGAGTCTTCATTAATAAGTCAAAAATAAAGCGGAGGTTTGCAATATCGCAGTAAAGATTTAATTGCAACATGTAGATACATTAAAAAAGCTATTCGTGAGCTCCGATTTGCACAAATCAATGAAAAGTTTAGGTTAGTTGTTCACAAAATTTATAGGGAAATTTATCCATCAACATTATTTACCTGTTTGCAATATTTACCTTTTATGTTTGAAAAGTGTTTCAAACATAACGTCGATACCGGTCCAATAGACGGTCTAAATCTATAATAACAAAAAAATTATTATGAAATACCTTACCGTCCGCTTAAACCACATAGCGAAAACTAAAAGTTAGAATAATATAGGAACTTTTATATGAAAATGATTTCATTTCGTGGCCAATGATAGTGAGATCCAGAGTTAAAGTGTAGCCTTTACTATTCCTATCGAGATATTCGAAAAATTTGATCAGAACTTCCGCACCCATGAGTCTTCGCTTCAAGGGTATAAATCACTTATAAGTTCTAAGTGAAAATGGAAAAATTGATCTACCAAAAACTTCTAGAATTGATAAAGCTTACCAAAGGCAATTTGGAATATAGGAGATCATAACACGTAAAAATAGCCAGACGACATCCACCTAGCTGGTAGTGCCAATTGATGCGCCCCGGCCTGTGATTTGGCACCTGATGAGAAGCGGCAGGGACGCGTGTTCGAAACCGGCTTGAGCTCTTTCCACCTTTCTTTGTAAATATTAAATTCACTATCGAGGTATTCGAAAAATTTAATCAGAACTTCCGCACCCATGATTCTTCGCCGAGTTAGCTAGTAAGGGTATAAATCAATTATAAGTTGGAAATGGATAAATTGATCTACCAAAAACATCTAGAATTGAATTCTAGAGTTAAAGTGTACCCTTTACTATTCCTAACTTTACTTTTTACTTTATATATATACAACATATGCATACATCCATGTACTATTTATGTATATACATATATGTAGAATGCAGATATTTATTCATATATAAGTATATAGCACAAACATGTACGTACTATTTATACATAATTTTTTTTATAATCGATTTAAAAATATATTATTATAGCTTATAAATGTTTTACTATCTTAAAGTAGACCAGCGGTGAGGATCAGGGCTATTGGCAAAACCTCGTTAGAAAGACTTATGAAATAACTACATCTTGGGTCACATAGAAATTTTGCAACATAAATGAAATACACAAGCACATATTTACAAAAAAGTATACATACATATATATATATATATATATATATATATATATATATATATATATATATATATATATATATATATATAATATATATAAGACAATTAGGACGCAGGTTGATTCAGCGAACAAAATTTGTTTCTATAAATAATGTTTTATTATACAGTAATACCCCGACTTACGCTACCTCGACTTACACGAATTCGGAGTTACACCATTTTTTAAATTTTCTCGTCTATTCGGTCCCAATCAAAGAAACTTTATATGTCTTCAAATGCAAACTTGTACCCTGACTTACGCGATAGCGCTCGGTCCCACCTATCGCGTAAGTTCGGGGTATTTGTGTATTTACAATAGTTACAATAGTTATAATAGTTATTTACAACCTTACCAATAAATAATGAAACGACAATTAATGTTCGATGTTATCACTGCGCTTCTTTATTAATATTTCTTTAATATTCAATATTAATTCTTTTCTATATTTACGAATTTACTATTTCTCTACTTTAAATTGGCTGTTACGATTTTGACGTTTCTACAATTATCTTATATTTTTATTAATCTTAGATTAGGTTAGAATGACAGGTAAGCGGAGCATGCGAAGCGCGGCAGATTCAAATTTAAACTTACTTTCTTTACTTTATATATATATATATATATATATATATATATATTTATTTGTTTATATGTTTGTCATTTATATGTTAGGTTATATAATACATCTAAAAATATCTTGACCCCCATTTTCGAAATAAAATCGAGCCTATGTGACAACACACGAGTGCAAAACATCAAGCGCCTGCCTTCGTTGGTTTGTTCTTCTGCTGTGTTCATAGAATGCCTCTGTCATGCCCGACGAGCAAAGCTTTCTAAACCTTCTTTGCAACACTCGACCAAATTCATTCCACACCTAGCTCAATGAACCATAAAATATCTGCTTTCAGATGAACTAGGCCGAAAAAGTCTGCGTTCACCTGAAGGCAATCACATTATAAAATCGAAGCAAATAAAATAATTTCCGATTTGGTTTAATACATTTATTAGGTGCTTAACTTTCGGCATAATACGTTAAAAAACGTTTCACCCATACAACGTGGGGTTAGATTTACCCCATAAGATATTGTTTCTGTTCAGTGCATGTATTGAATACAATACATGCACAGAACCTCCAGCTGATGTAAAATTCAATACATTTGGTTGTGCTTTACATAAAATTTGACGCATTTTAAAAGTCTGTGGGTTAAAATAACCCCAGGTTATATGCTGAGATTTAAAGGACTGTCTTCAAGTTGATTTTCATTAGTATAAAATCATAACATACAAAACCAAGGCAGAAAAAGTCTGCGTTCACATATAATAAACGTTTTTAAACGACTGATAATTACAGTAGTTATGAAGCAAATCAAGAACTTCTAGGATATCCTCGATTTTTAATGACCTCTTGAAGTCTTTTAGGCATCAAATTGATAAATCGAATTGCTATCTCTTCTGGTGATGTTTTCTTCCACCCTTCACTTAGAATATGGGAATTCACTTAGAATTCACATAAATGCTCAATGGGATTAAAGTCTGGAGATTTCGGTGGCGTATGTAGTAGTTCTAGGGTATTATAAAGTAGTCAGAGCCTCACGATTTCGGTGTATGCTTGGTGTCATTACCTTGCTGGAAGTGATGATCATTACCCGACCCGAGGTTTCGCGCACTTTACTCCAAATTGTTTCTTAAAATGTTAAGGTAACTGAATTTATTCATTGTCGACCCAATCTAGGTTACCAACGCTAGCGGCCGCCATGCATCCCCAAACCATGACTCCACCACCACCAAGTTTGACGGTGGGCAGTAAATTTTCTGTTTGTAGTGCTGTTCCTGATTTTCTCCAGACTATTTTTCATCCTTTTAAACAGAAAATGCGATATCTCTCTCGTCCCAATAAAGCACATTATTCCGAAATTCGTGAGGTAGGTTTAAGTAATCCTTCATTGTCCATTGTCATTGCAAATAAAACACGTTTTTTCACTATACAATCACGACAATTTCTTACTTAACACTTGCCCAAATAAAACTCAATAAATTATTAATGCAAGACAACATAAGGAAAGGGCACTCGAAAAGTTGTTCTCCGGAGAATCCCCTTATTTGATGAGTGAACGCAGACTTTTTCTGCTTCGGCTTTGTATGTTTTCCGCGAAAAGTACACTTATCTCAAAAATTGCTCGGATAAAATTAATGAAAATCGGAAAGATCCGAAATCTAGAAAACGTTCGATACGTTTCGTTTTGTGAATTTTGAAAACTACATCGCATTACGTGAACGCAGACATTTTCTGCCTAGTTTATGTGGTAAAGAGAAGACATCAACAGAGCAAGCAGTTTTACTGTTGCACCTTTCGATTGGGGTGAGAATGAAACGAACAACCATTTCATGTTCTTTTGATTTCAGCTTTCGACTCAGTGTGGTAAAATGAATTTATTTAGAAACTTCTAAGCAATGAGTGTCTCTTTCTAATAGAGCGCATGAAATTCGGCATCCTGCACGAAAGTGTCTGTCTTGTAAATGTAAAAAACACATCAGTTGACCGGGATTTCCTCAAGAATTTATTATTGCGTCCCATTCACCGTCCCAGGCACCGTCAGAAGAGGTAGCTCTCACTACATATTACAACACTCCCAACAACACTCTCTAAAGAACACCATAAAGTATGTAGACGTGCGGGTCATGCACCGTCTCGAATTCAATCCGCATGCCCGCACGACCACTTCGAAAGCAAACATAGTTTCTGCAAATGCTGGCTCTACTACTCTCCAGCTTATCCGTCAGCATCTGTACAAAGCCGCGCAGGTACAAAACCCTCGTCAAGCGTATAATACCATAGTTCTTCTCTGTTTGGTTAACAATTTCCTCTACCGTCGCCGAAGACCTACAGATATTGGAAATACGATCTGAAGAAGTGCTTGTCTAAACACCGAAAACCTAATGAAAAACACTACCGTAGCAGTACACTCTACGGAAACAAAAATTACACCCAATCTCAATTATACGATAGAATGAAGGGCCATATTACCCCAAAAGAATCCTACGTGACATCGGAAGAGCTGACTCAATTTATAAGAATGATGAAGCTCCAAGTGTTGCGTCAAATAATACAAACGGTAAGAAAAGAATTCCGTTTCATTTGATTATGTCACCAAGTAACATTCTCAGCATGTTAAATTTTCGAATTTTATCATTTATGTTTTAAAGTTCATTTCGTTTAAAACGAATTTTATTTCATTTAAAACATTGAATCAGTTTCATAAAAACAGCAGCAAGAGTAAAACTATAAAAGACTTGAAACATAAAGAATAAGAGAATGCAAGAAGTGCTTATTTGCGGATTATAATAAAATTATCAAACGAAATCGTGTATTATTGTATAAGAGTAAGAAAGTTCTGTAAAACAATTTTTTTCGTCCAGTATGTTAATTAAAAAAATTTAACGAGCGAGGAGGAAAGTATTAGAGATCTTCGAGTGACTTACATAAAAGAATTTAACAGCGAATTGGTTGAAGATCAAAACAAAATGAAACACTAATTAAAATTAATAAAAAGTGACTGAACAAAAACTTTAATTAATAAAACAGCGGTAGTTAAATTAAAATCAAAATTAATAAAAGAAGGGTTTGCGTTTCCCCGGATGTTGAACTTAAGAGGCATTCTTGCTATAATAAAATAGTTGACATGAGCAGTTGTCCTTGTACAACTAACCAGAAAAAGTGGTAAGAAGTAATAATAGTTCAACGGGTAGCTGAGGCAAATAGCCTTGAAAAATGGTCACAAGAGGATAGAGAACTGTTAATCATGCGATTGTTATCAACCTAAAGCACTAAAAAGCCATTAAAAGATGAACCCGTTCCACGAATTGCTAAAGAACGCAAGAGCTACGCTTCCATTTGTGGGTGACAACACATTCCACTAAAAATAATACAATGGAAGCCGAAAAACGATAAAGAATGAGATACAACAAAAAAATCCCCTTCCCAAGTTACATTGAATTCAATCAGAGTTCTTTCGTAAACAGGTAGTCTTTATAGGGCACATAGTCACTTCTAATGGAGTTAAGCCAAACCCAGATAAAATACACGTAATTAAAAACTTCCGATTCCCAAAACACAAACGGTAATAAAATTCTTTCTTGGTTTAATAGGGTACCATCGCAAATTCATTAAAAATTTTTGCTAAATTAAAAAAAACTCTAACTGAATGCTTAAAAAAGGGGCGCACAGTATAACTAACAGATAACTACATAAAAAGCTTCGAATTGTGCAAAGATCTATTAAAAAACGACCCGATACTATAGTATCCGGATTTTAGTAAGCCGTTCATTCTTACAACAGATGCTAGCAATTTTCTTATTTTCGCAGTTTTGTTCCAAGGCACAATAGGCAGCGATAAACATGTTTATTATGCCAGTCGAACCCTGAATACTTCTGAAATCAATTACTCGACAGTATTGTTGCATGTATTTTATCTGTTATTGATCTTTATGATTGATACACGTATTTGATCTGTTTGGAAGGAAGTTGAAGATAGAAACGGACCACGAGCCTCTGGAATTGGAAACCCAACTCAAAGTTAGTGAGATGGCGGTTCAAATTAGAAGAGATAGATAGTTATAACTACGAGATACTTATAAGAAAGGAAGCCAAAACTCGAATGCGGATGCCTTGAGCAGAATCAGAATTCCTGTTACCATTCACAAAGAACCAGCAGAGTTGAATACCAAAGAAACTCTCGCAGGAACCAACAACGATTCGCAAGCAAACTGAACTGGGCTAAACTTTTCACTCTGTACAATAGAATTTGAACGATGGGATTCCAATATCTGAAAAACGGTTACACAATTTCAACCTTCAAATTATACTAGAGAAGACTAATAAAATGCCAAAAACATCTGTAGAAATGCCCTTTAAAAACTGATAAAGCCGGAAAACCCGAATTGTTTAAGAGATTCTTTGCCCCCAACAGAGTCAATGCAATTTACACGGACGATGAAATTCTTCGAATCGTTCAATCTGTAAATTCGAGATTCTTCTCGCGGGCTTTTACAAAAGAAAAATCTCGCGGAAATTACAAATCCAGACGAACAAGATAAATTAACAGGGTAATAAATGAAACTGTTCAATATCTTAAGCAAGATTTCTACTTTCCCCATTTTAAGGATAAAGCAACAAAGACAATAAATTATTGTGAAACTTGTACGAGACGGAAGAATGACAGGAATCCTCCCAAAATAATATTTCAAGCCTCTGAAAGTCCCCAAAAATCACTAGATAATTTGTATAGTGCTGTATATTCCTTCGGGGCCAAAAAAGTACCAAAAGTACAAAGGACGGAAATGATGTCGACCATATTCAAGGACTTTTGCAAACAATATGGAATTGAAATTCACTACACATCCTACCAAAAGTCAGACAGTAACGCTTACGTAAGAAAATAACCATTCTACGATTTCTGAAATCTACAGAATTATCCTTAAGCGAAAATTTTAATTAAGCGAAATTTTTTATCTAGACCATAAGGACATATTGAACGAAACAATCACTACCTACAACAAAGCACAGGCCCTACGAGCTATTCACAGGTAAGACCTACGAATTCAACAACACCTTCACCGCTACCAATGAACACGACTATCTGAAAAAATTAAATGAATACAGATCTCATATCTATCCAAAAATTAAAAATAAATTCGATGAGTTAGTCCGAACTAACTTACAAAAGCCAAACTTAAATAGGACAAATCACCCAGTTTTAGAAGAAGATGAAACTATTTTCTGCAAAGCATGCAGACGCAATAAACTACCCCTCGCATAAAGTATAAAAGATTTGGAAATTACAATAAAACCAATAAAAATCAAATTCTTCACGGATCAAAAATTAAAAAGAAGGGGGTTCCTGACGCTCCAGGCTCAGAAAAAAGAAATATAGAAGCTGAACAACGACCAAATACTTCTACTATACCAAAACTTAAAACACACAGTGAAACTAAAAAATTATGAGGATGCTATCAACAACATCGTAACTTCGGTAAATAAATTTGACCAAGCACCTGAAGCCACAGACACAATTAAGGTAAAAGAACTTATACACAGACTACAGGCACTTACACCGAAACTACGACCGAAGAGAGGGCTTAACAATGAGTTATACTCTGTGATAAAAGGTATTACAGGAAATGTGAACACAGAGGATGCTGTTAACAAATACCTCGAACAGCTCATGCTGAATGAATCCAAACTGGATGATGCGGCTCTTAGCCAAACGAAATTAAAAAATTTAATAATGGGAAGGATCGATAACATCACGAATCAAAACGATAACTAAACTTCAATCATCAACAACTATTTGATGCCCTCACGTAAAGTAAAAAGAGAATACGAATCAATGATTCATACTCTGTATTCAAATCAAATCAATTGCAACATCGACCTCCTGAATAACCACCTCTCGTACATATCGGACGCCGTGATACTTGCTCGTTTAAAAGTAATATCAAAGCAAATTCTAAGCCTTATCGTAATATTTAAAGTTTCTAAAACACTAAGAAAACAATCAATAGATATAGAATCGATAGAAAATATTTTTGAACTCCTGGATTTGCAAGCCTACTATAATGGTTCAAATATCGTATTCAATATCCAAATGCCAATCCGGTTAAACAACATCTATCCTTTCTATCCAATTCAAACCCTATGTAATCCTGTATCCCAATAATGTTCAATTTTTCGATGAAAAATGCCTGAAATTGTTAGAACTGAAGAATCTAGCTTTTTCAGGTGTATAGCAAACATTTTGAACGGGCTACCAGCATCTTGTCCATTCAAGAACAGCCCAGGAGATAGCGAATACTTCCAACCCGAGCCAATCACATCCTTCTCGTCAAGGTCCCCGAGACCCAACTGGAAACCAATAACCAAAAAAGTACCAAACAAGATAATTAGCGGAACAAAACTTATTCATTTCAACAAGTGCGATATTACCATCAATGGGACTCCATATTGTGGCTAAAGCACCATTTACTTGGAGAATACCAATATCTATGCAGCTATATACCGGTATAATAAATATAACAATACAGACAAGTCGGGCTACAAACTGAATGATATGGCAGATATTAGATTTTCAAAGCAAAGAAACTCTAATCAGCCGAATCATTACCTTTACCATGGTCATTATCTATATACCAAGCTATAAACACATTCAAGCTATTGAAGTTCCTTCAGCACCCGAACTAACATCAAGCTCCTGCCGCGTTTATCTACCCGTTGGCATGTTTGGGGGGGGGGGGGGGGGTTATAGCCATGCTAGCAATCCTTCGATTACACGTGCCCTCACGTAAGCATTTTTTCTGATAATTCAACTATGTGTTAAACTTTACATTGCTCTAATGTTCAGATTTGATCAATTGACAGCTGACTCGATCTAACCTAACCCAACCTTGACCTTATCCTTACCTTACACTAATCTTTTGTTTTATATAGAGTCAAAGTTGGTAATATGATTTCTTTTGTATTTTCTCTAAGTTAAGTTGGCAGGCGATAAGCATTTTTTGATAACTTCATATGATAGTGAAAAAGCGAAATTGAATGGCGACAAGAAAACATGCTCCAAATTTGTAATCAACGAAAGTGTAAAGTATTGAGCAACAATCCGTCGATTGTCACGCAAGAGTTTTGTTCATCAAAACTAGTATTGTAAAACTGTTCAAAAGGTATGTTTATTTAGTGTAAATTCAAGTCATATTTTCGCACTCAAAAATTGTCGCCACATGCCTAACTTTTGTTGTTTATCTTCTGCACAGTTTTGTAAGAAACTCAAATGTTGTAAACAATTTTCTTTATAAATTTTGTCATGAATAGAAACTCATTCTTTTGTACACTGTCAGGTACCTTTTGAAATTCAGTTCAATAAATTGAACATTTTGTCAACCTTGGACTCGACTTTTCTCAACCCAAAAACCCAAACCCACTGAAATTTAACAACATCTAATCAACCAAACAATGCTGACCGAATTAATTCGCCATAAAATTACCAAACTTTATTTTAAAGCAAACGTTTGCAACTTAGTAAACTTTGCAACCTTGTTATTATAAATTGATCCAATTCGATTGAACAATTAGTTCAAACTTCACCCTTGTCGTTACTCTTATAAAAATTCTCATTAAAGTTCCAAATCGTTAAAAATAATAAAGTTTTGAATGAGAAAAGTATTTGTTTGTGAATTTTTAATATTTAACTCGCGAAATACTTGTCCCATTTAAATTGAAAACAATACCTTTTTCCTAATTTAAAGAAAATAATAATTCAAACCTCACGTCATAATGCCTCTGGGAATACATTGACCGAATATTTGACGTTTTTACATTTTATGACCATTGTATAACATACCATTATCATTATCAGAGCGGTAACAAAGCTAACATTTCATCTTATTGTAAGGGCATGTAAAAAGAGAGTACTACACAAGAACAACATGTGAGGTAGTAAACTTAGCGAATTTTGTTAACGAAAGAGAAGTAATATATACCTTAAGGAAATAATTAAAATTTATGCAGTTTCGGTTCTTGGTAATCTTTCACTTTTAATCAAAAAAATTATGTTTCTTTCAGTTGATTTGGTTGCATTGAAAATCTAGTTATCGACCTTCTTTTAAATCGTGTGCTTCCACACTTCCACATGCAAGCTTCCGTTTTGGAACAATTACCCTATGCAGCGCTGAACCTAATTTGGTATATTTTATAAAGAACGTCATTGTTATCAAAAGTAAAAACACTTTGTTTGATTGGTAAAAAAAAATGAAATTTTAGCAGTTTTCGGTACAGCTTGAGAATAGAATGGAATTTTCGAAACTTTGCAGAAAAATGATTTCCACACATTGACGATGAGAAAACCACGATCACACATTTCATCATTCGCGGTTGAAACCGAGTGTTCAATTCGAGTACGATCTAGAATCTAAAATAAATTGCGCGCGCAGCTATCATTTCCATTGCCAATAGAATTTCGTAACGCATTTCCTCAAAATTAGTCCCGAACTAAGCATCACATTAAAATATTAGCGTTCATCAAATCGTCAGCTGCAATAACGGAGATAGTATTCATAAAATACGCCTGATTTGTTACTCAAATAAAGGAGCGTAGTACAGAAGATCTTCCAAAGAGCTGTTTGTGCAGTTCCCAACATGTGCTAGTGTATTTTTTAATTTCGCGAAAATTTTTGGAAAAGTGGAAAACCGAAACCAGTGGTCGTTGGGATCAACTCTTATGCGCATGTTCTATTCGATCGGTATTCACCACGCCATTTTTATTGCTCCGCTAAATTTCACCGAACATAACCATAAAGTAGTGTTGAAAAGAATCAAAGATTTTCATCAAAATAATTTCTTCAATATCTGAATTTTATATTTTTTGGACATGAGGATAACAATGTCGTTTCTCCTCGAGTGAATGTGCATACATGTATGGAAAATCCAATCGTTGACTCCACTCGTGCTAAAGTCGGACAACTAATGAGTGCTATTGTATTGAATCACCTCATGAAACAACGGATGGGTTCTGAACTTATTACTTTCACCGTATGAATTATTAAAAAACAAAAACGTACACAACTCTGACAATGGCCGGATATCGAAATTACGTGAGTAATGATTCGTTTCCAAAATACTCGTAATTAATACCATTGCGCTATGAAACAATTGCCGATTGATAACATGTAATACTTATTCAAATATTTATGAAATATGATATATATATATATATATATATATATATATATATATATATATATATATATATATATATATATATATATATATATATATATATATATATATATATATATATATATATATATATATATATGTATATATATATATATATTTAGTGAAGACATTTTATGTATCTAATTACTTACGCCTTTATATATATATACATAAAGGCGTATGTATTTTAAGCAATGAAATATGTTCATTACTATATATACATAAAGGCGTGCGAGTTTACATGTATAAAATGTGTTCATAACTAAATAAATACTTACATATGCTCATGCATTCAAACGTATGCTCGAACGTTGTATACGTTCATTACATCAATTGTTAATTATTTGATTTCACTTATTCAATTTTTTGGTGAAGACCATGAGCATGAGCCACTTTTTGAAATCTTCAACTCAGATACAGGATATTTCTTTTTTAAGTTCCTTGCCGCGATTCTTACAAAGAAGTCAAAACAGCGTCAGACCACATAATCGGTTTATTTCAGTATTGAGAGGAATGTATTTGGGACATTATTCAACTTCTCAAAGCATTACATGCATTATATTTCATGAAATATTAAATAATTTTTATTATAATATTATTTTAAGTAATATTTCTCTTACGTAAGCATATCATCTTAACTTCTATCGTAATATTTATGGAAAATAATGGAAATCGCTTATAACGTCTCCAATCGGACCAGACCGTTTTCGCCTTTGCAACCGATAGACTCTTTTTAACCGATACACGATCCGATATCTCGAGATCTTTGAACAAAAATGAAATATTAAATTAACAAGTACGGAATATATGTACATATACAACATAAAATGTATTGAAAATATAGGTATAGTTATGTATTGGCTAAAATACATAATGTTTAATAAACACATTTTTCATATTTTTTTCGAAATAAACATAAATGATCTTCTGTGCTTTCCTTGGGTGCTTTATTAGTTGTAACTTTTTTCCAAATCAAAAATATTGGATTTTGTGATATCGTCTGTGACATCGTTTAAAGAAATAAAAGTCGACACCGTCTCTAAAGCAGGACAAGCATCGCTCAAGGTGGGTACAACATGCGCTTCAGAGTTTTCATCTGCCTCATCAGGATCAGATTCGACCGTTGAATTCTTTGAAAGAGCAAAAGTATAAAATTTATGCAATAAAAATAAAAATTTGCGTTAGCGTTAGCTAAGATTTCTTCATCAGTTACATTGGTCGATATGTAGACTTCATTATCGACGCTTTCAAATTCATTTAATGTAATCTCTGTAATTCCCAAATCGAGCTTCTCAGCCCATTCGGCTAGGGTTTCACTTCCTTCTATGTCGTTCAATAGTGATGTGTTCCTTTGCTATCTTGCAAGTTTGAAACAGATAGCAATCGCTTGAGATGAAACTTCAGTGGATGCCTTGTCCAACATTAAAATCGCGTCTAACATGTTGAGTTTTAAAAAAATTTTTATATATATAAAAGAAACAATTTTTCCTTACTACAATTTGTTTTATTAATGCATATGCGCATTTCGGGGGTTACTTACTCCCTTCTTCAGTGCTTTTGATTCTGAAGATGTTATGGCTTACAATCGGACTTATATACTAACATCATTTCTATTCAATAATTACACTTTAATTGCTTTTAAACTACTTGTTGACCCTTAATTACTTTTCAAATTTTTATTATTACCTGCTCGCCTTGCTTATTAGTTTTATTATATTTGATGGGCAGTTCCCTGCATCTTCGTTTAGGCGTTGATTATCGGGCACCTTCATAATCTCCAAACTTTCCCAAGCGTCCAGCTTCGAGATTCTTCGCACCTGCTTCACAGCTTCTACGTCGTCCCATTCGATGTTATGTCCGTGCTCGACGATATGAGCCGCGATCGATGACCTCATTGTTGAATTCCCCTTTCTCGTTGCATTTTGCGCTTCCCTGATGTGCTCCTTGAACCGTACCTTTATTAGTCTTTTGGTTTGTCCTACGTATTTCATTTTGCATTCTGGGCACTCTACCCTGTAAATGCCACTTTTTTCGTCCTTTTTGAGTGGGTCTTTTTCACTTGTCAGTTGAGATTTAAGGCAGGAGCTGTAGCTGGTCCCAACAACTTCTATGTCGAACTTTTTCAAACAGTTTTTGAGCTTATGAAACTTGGTTGACATAGGGAGGCTCACTCTTATTTTGTTATCTTTATCTTCATTTTTGTCGCTGAAAAATGTGGAATACGCCCTTTTCCTTATATATGCTTCTTTCCGTTGTACAATCCGCATAATTTCTGATTCGTTGTAGCCGTTTATTTTCGCAGTATCCAATATAAATCGTTTTTCCCGTTCATAACATTCAGGTGTTAGTGGATAGGTGACCAGGCGATGAATCCAGCTGTTGTAGGCTGCCATCTTTTGCGGGTAGGTATGATTAGATGAACTCGGGATCGTTCTTTGCGTTGCTGTTTTTTCCTGTAAATATCGAAAGTGAAACTATGCTGTGCTCTAATAATCCTTATATCCAGGAAGGGTAGCGCCCCATTTTCTTCCATCTCCAGAGTGAATTCTATGTTTTTGTGGATTTTGTTGATAGCTCTTTTGACGTCTTCGAGCTTGTCCTTTTCCACAATGGCTAATATGTCATCGACATACCTGAACCATATATAAGGAAAAGGGCGTATTCCACATTTTTCAGCGACAAAAATGAAGATAAAGATAACAAAATAAGAGTGAGCCTCCCTATGTCAACCAAGTTTCATAAGCTCAAAAACTGTTTGAAAAAGTTCGACATAGAAGTTGTTGGGACCAGCTACAGCTCCTGCCTTAAATCTCAACTGACAAGTGAAAAATACCCACTCAAAAAGGACGAAAAAAGTGGCATTTACAGGGTAGAGTGCCCAGAATGCAAAATGAAATACGTAGGACAAACCAAAAGACTAATAAAGGTACGGTTCAAGGAGCACATCAGGGAAGCGCAAAATGCAACGAGAAAGGGGAATTCAACAATGAGGTCATCGATCGCGGCTCATATCGTCGAGCACGGACATAACATCGAATGGGACGACGTAGAAGCTGTGAAGCAGGTGCGAAGAATCTCGAAGCTGGACGCTTGGGAAAGTTTGGAGATTATGAAGGTGCCCGATAATCAACGCCTAAACGAAGATGCAGGGAACTGCCCATCAAATATAATAAAACTAATAAGCAAGGCGAGCAGGTAATAATAAAAATTTGAAAAGTAATTAAGGGTCAACAAGTAGTTTAAAAGCAATTAAAGTGTAATTATTGAATAGAAATGATGTTAGTATATAAGTCCGATTGTAAGCCATAACATCTTCAGAATCAAAAGCACTGAAGAAGGGAGTAAGTAACCCCCGAAATGCGCATATGCATTAATAAAACAAATTGTAGTAAGGAAAAATTGTTTCTTTTATATATATAAAAAATTTTTTAAAAGCAACTACGAACAACGGAAATATTCAACATAAGATATGTTGAGTTTTGTTTCTGTAGTATTATTTTCAATATCATGAATTAATTTTAAAACAATCTGTTTCCTGTTATTGGTCTTGAATAACTTGATCACGCCTTGGTTCATCGGCTGTAGGATTGCTGTAGTTGGACGTAAAAAATAAATAATAAATATTATATAAAAATTAATAGTTTTCCACCACTGGAGTTTTCCCCTCTAAATTTCATCGTTCGATCTGGATTAAGTTTAAAAAACAACCCAGTCTCATCTGCATTGAAGATTTCGTCGTCTTCGTACCCTTTTATGACTTGTGGGAATACAATTTCTAGCCATGTGTCTGTCACATCCTTGGGAACGGCTTCGGATTCACCACAAATTGAGTCAATATCAATTCGCACTAAATGAAATCACCGGTATTTTCCAAAGAAATCTATTTTGGAACATAGTTCCCTAGGATCAGCTTCGAAAGTTTTGCGGGAATTAGGCAAACCGACTTCTATTCGGGAGCGCAGTGAATGGTAATAAAAGTGAGAGACTTATGAATGGATCTTGGAATTCAATTTGATGTACCATCGGGTTCGCTGAAATTATAGGAATTCGTTGACCGTTTCCTTTACAATTTTGTTAGTGCTTTGGTCCAAAAACCACTTATTCTAGTTGAGCTGGACATAATGTAGCTCACAACTGGCTAATTTGTGTGCCATGATGATAAACAACTGTTGTCAGTTTAATTGGATGAAGTGGTTATTTATGAAGACCTTGACAGTTTCATGGCTAGTAAGGGCATTCATCTTCAGGCAGTTAATTTCTGACTTTACTGTTACATATTCTGAAATTTCTGTGGAAGTTCCTTATTATATGGTGTCATGTTTGGAGAAGAAAGAGAACTCAGCTGAAGCGTGTGTATTCATCAGATATAGAATACAACAGCAAATAGTTTGAATTAAAATATTTAAATGATAGCTCTCGTAAACTCGTGAACTAGGAATTTTCCTTCCTGGTGTTCAGAAACCCGTTCGAGAAACTGCCAGTCAAAGCGCCGGTAGGATGGAGTGAATCTTTGAGGTGGTGGTGTCAGTAAACCGGAGATAGCGAACGACAACAGATGGGATACTAGTGCAATTCACGGATAAGCCGTTCAAGCATAAGAGCGAAGCAGTACAATGATGTTGTCGGTATTTAGGGACCCTTGCATTGATTACGCTTAGAGACTTTTGGTGCTCAGTCAAAAATCATCTGGACATGACTAAGACGTTATTGTTTGATCGTCTCACGAAGGGTGTCTGGCGTTGAGGTCACCCCCTCCCCATTACTGTTTCATCGCATCCTTACCCTATGGTGATAGTTTAGTCTGACTTAGATGCTATCCGGTGTCACATGAAATGTAGAGTGTACATAGCTAGAATTTGCGGAAGTGGCCCCGTTGCCCACGGAGAATAGTGACAGAACATGATATGACAATCAGCTTGGAAGATGGTTTGGCTGCTACGTGCCAAAGTGGTGCTGTCCTTTCCCACGTCATTGCGAATAAGATTGTCAATTTGAAAGTGCGGTCCATGCTTTTCTAAGACATGTCTTTCATTCAAGAACAATACGCGAGTCTAAGGTCGTTGCTGATCGTGTTGTTCAGACTCGGAATAATGCGCTGTCTTCACAGAGACTTCACACTACTGCTTTGTAAGAATCAGTCTGATAGAAGAGTCTACATTGAGAGAAGTTGTGGGTGGACTTAGCTTCGAGGTGTCGGGAAGATCAACTGCAATTGTTTTGTGGGGAGTTAGCCCTGAGCTTGCTCTGCTTGGGGCAGTCCGATTCACTTGATGGTTGACTGTGTTTCAGCATAGGAACCAAATCGCTGGGAGATGTAGGGGTCTGTTGTATCTTTCTCTCTTGGCTTTTGTAGAGTCTGCCTTGGGCACTGGCTTGCATAATCTTTTCCGTAAGCAAAACATTTCTGGAATATTGTTAAACAGCGGCGGCATGGCTAAGCAACTGATAACTGAAAAAGCATTGGATTCCGTCATCTTCTCTGGGCTTTTCCTTGTTGCTAATTCAGAACAGATAATTTTGCGAAGGTCTCTCTCTTACGCAGACACTCTGAAATATTAGCTAAAACGTTTTTATGCACCAACAAGGCAGTAGTCATCTGGATGGAGGATGGGGTTTCAGCTCTGTTATTTGCTTCATGATATCTTTCCTCCAGAGTCTCTGTCTGCGTTAGTAATGAGCTCAAATATTGTAATAATTCTACCAGTTTTCCAGCTATGGTAAAGGAGTAGCATCCTATTTTTTTCCTCTCATTTGTTCATTATGCAGTCATATGCTTCCAGAGTCATTCACGAAGCAAACAAGGAAAAGTTCTTTTTAGCAAGAGAGTTTTATAATAGTCAAATAGACTCGACAGTAATTGAAAGACTGCTAGGATAAAATGGACATCCTAAAGTCAAGCGAACGAATTATCAGTCAACCTTGAAAAATGAAAGTGAAATGTAAAGAATATTTTAACATCGAGGAAAGCAAATTTTCATTAGAAACCCCAAAGCAACAGCTCTGTAGTATTCAACATTGAAAGTCCGTAAATAAAAATTTATTGTCAGTAAGAGGTAATAGGATAATTCTAGCGTAAGCGCTGAATAATCAAGGAAGATATTGACAACAGTAGAGCTAACGTAATTTATAAGATGTGAAAGACAAGGAATACCCAAAGTTCTATGGAAATTACATACATAAAATAGAAACTGGTGCTGCACAATAACTTGAGTACAAAAATCATCTTTGGGTAGCTTGGGTCCGCCGGGCCTTGCTTCGTTGATCTCGAGGACGCGTTTCGGCTGCATACAGCCATCTTCAGCTCGTTCTGATGTCTTTGTCGCGGTGTCCATCTTTTTATATATGAAACTTTTTTCGGAGGGGTAGGTCTGGTTAATTAGGTGTTAACGAGGGTCATTAAGTTTGGGTCTTTTCAGGATCGTGGGATTATCGTTGTCGGGTTCGTCGCGTTTTCTTTTTTTTGACAAGGATTGGGTCGAGGACTGAAAATATTGTGTCGGAGTTGGGCATTATTTGTTCGTTGATTATATTTCCGTGGGTTTTTTTGTGTTTGTAGATCTCTAATTTCTCTAGTACGTCAAGTCGAAGTCCCTTCTTTTGTTTGTGTAGTAGCGTCATTGAGTTTGCCATGGTATCGGGTTCGTGTGTGTGATTCTGTAGGTGTGTTGCGTAGTTGGAGTCTACTTTGTTATGTGTAAACGAACGTATGTGCTCCTTATATCTAGTTGTTAGTTTCCGTGTCGTTTTTCCGATGTATACCATGTCGCAGTCCCTGCATGTTAGTTTGTATATGCCGCTGTTGTTGTATGTTGGTGTGTTGTTGGGCTTCGGTGTTAGTTTGTTTCCGATGTTGCTGTTTGTTTTGAACGCGGTATTTATTTTGTATTTTTTAAAGAAGCTTGCTAGCTGGTATGTCTCCTTGCCTACGTACGTCAATGTGGTCCATTTGTGTGCTTCCTTCGGTTCGTCTGATGGTTGGCGTTTCTTCGTCTTTTGCTGTGCAATCAGTTTGTTTATATCACGTTTCCTGTATACGTTATTGTCGGCTATCTTATATATGTTGTTCAATTCGTCGGTGTAGTCGCTGGAATTCATAGGGATGGAGTGTAGTCTCTGCACCATTGATCTGTATGCTGCTAGTTTGTGTTGGATGGGATGGTTAGATGAAGCATGTATGATGTGATCCGTAGTAGTCGGTTTTCTGTAAATTTTGTGTTCCAAATAGGCTTCTCTGCGTATGATGGTTAGGTCCATGTAGTTGAGTTCTCTGTTTGACTCTTTCTCCATTGTAAACTTTATGTTGGTGTGGATGTTGTTCATGTATGTAAGGAGTTCGTCTTCCGCGTTCGAGTCGATGATGATAAAGCAGTCGTCCACATACCGTTTGTAGTATACGATCTTGAATTTTTCTACTATTTTTGGTATGTGTACTTCCTCTATGCTTTGCAGGAAAACTTCGGACATTATAGATGATATTGGGTGTCCCATGCCCAGTCCGTCTTCTGCAATGTAGATGCTGTTGTCGAACTCAAAGTAGTTCTGCTGGAGTGTGATCCTGACGAGGTTCACCAGTTCTTCAGTGAACCGTCAGCCGTTGTTCAGTTGTATTCTTTCTCTTGCGAGAGCCAGCGTTTCATCGATGGGTATGGAGGTGTAGAGGTTGGTGATGTCCAACGAAAGAAGCCGATAACTGTTGTTCAGTGTTAAAGATTTGGTCGAGGTGGCTAGTTCCTGACTGTTCTTGATGGTGTATACGTCTTCAAGATTGAGGGCGTCTACCAGTACAGATGCTAGATGTTTTGACAGTTTGTAGGCGGGGGCTGGACGGTAGTTGACGATAGGTCTGATGGGGATGTTGGGCTTGTGAAGTTTAGGTTGTGCTTTGAGGAGTGGTGTTGAAGGGTTAGGGTCTATGTACCGATATTTAGCGTTCGGGGGTATGATTAGTGGTGCTCGTAAAAGTGCATTCCGTATGGCCGTATGGCCGTTTTTTGCACATACCAAAAATAGTAGAAAATTTCAAGATCGTATACTACAAACGGTATGTGGACGACTGCTTTATCATCATCGACTCGAACGCGGAAGACGAACTCCTTACATACATGAACAACATCCACCCCAACATAAAGTTTACAATGGAGAAAGAGTCAAACAGAGAACTCAACTACATGGACCTAACCATCATACGCAGAGAAGCCTATTTGGAACACAAAATTTACAGAAAACCGACTACTACGGATCACATCATACATGCTTCATCTAACCATCCCATCCAACACAAACTAGCAGCATACAGATCAATGGTGCAGAGACTACACTCCATCCCTATGAATTCCAGCGACTACACCGACGAATTGAACAACATATATAAGATAGCCGACAATAACGTATACAGGAAACGTGATATAAACAAACTGATTGCACAGCAAAAGACGAAGAAACGCCAACCATCAGACGAACCGAAGGAAGCACACAAATGGACCACATTGACGTACGTAGGCAAGGAGACATACCAGCTAGCAAGCTTCTTTAAAAAATACAAAATAAATACCGCGTTCAAAACAAACAGCAACATCGGAAACAAACTAACACCGAAGCCCAACAACACACCAACATACAACAACAGCGGCATATACAAACTAACATGCAGGGACTGCGACATGGTATACATCGGAAAAACGACACGGAAACTAACAACTAGATATAAGGAGCACATACGTTCGTTTACACATAACAAAGTAGACTCCAACTACGCAACACACCTACAGAATCACACACACGAACCCGATACCATGGCAAACTCAATGACGCTACTACACAAACAAAAGAAGGGACTTCGACTTGACGTACTAGAGAAATTAGAGATCTACAAACACAAAAAAACCCACGGAAATATAATCAACGAACAAATAATGCCCAACTCCGACACAATATTTTCAGTCCTCGACCCAATCCTTGTCAAAAAAAAGAAAACGCGACGAACCCGACAACGATAATCCCACGATCCTGAAAAGACCCAAACTTAATGACCCTCGTTAACACCTAATTAACCAGACCTACCCCTCCGAAAAAAGTTTCATATATAAAAAGATGGACACCGCGACAAAGACATCAGAACGAGCTGAAGATGGCTGTATGCAGCCGAAACGCGTCCTCGAGATCAACGAAGCAAGACCCGGCGGACCCAAGCTACCCAAAGTTAATTTTGGCCTGCGGCAACACTAAAACGAACTACAAAAATCATCATACAATAAATTAAAATTTGATTGATAGAACGCATATCTAAACCTGATGTCAACTTGATTAAATACACATGATAATAGACTATACATTCTTGCTTAGGATGGGATATTTAGAACATAAACTATTTATTATGTTATCTTATTATACCTTAAAAATGTAAGTACTAAGAAACAAAAAAAAAAAAAAAAACTCAGCAGAACGGATATGTGGCTATCGAATGAGCAGCTCAATATACTATCAAAGGAATAATTAGTTATTGTGGACACCAACAGGACCTAGAGCAGCTCACTGAATGTTTAAAACAGGGATTTTCAGCTCTGGAAAATTAAGGACTAACATTGACAGTATCCGATCAAATTATTGATCACATGAATTCATAAATTTCTGCGCTCTTTTTTAGTTCACACTGATATAAATGGAAAAGAGCAATCATTTAATTGAAACGTGTTCAGTTGAAATTGTGTCAATCATAAATACTCACGCAGAAATTCTAAGTCCCATACAAAACCTTTTACCTTTTCAACAGATATATGGAATATTCTTGAACCTACCAATTCAAGGCACTTGTGCTAGATCTATTCATAAGTTAAAACTAGGGTCACTTAAAATAATTTTAGTATATATTCTTCAACGCAAATAAACTTTAGAACGACATAACATAAAACCATCTGCCTCATTTAGTTAAGTAACTAGAAATAAATTAAAGAAAGGGAAAAGTATCACAAAATGCAACCGTCCCTAAGATTCATCAGCATACAATAGAATATAGGCAAAATTTAAGAGTTGCAAAGACTGAATAGCATGACATAAATTATGAGAAAAATTAAAGTTCTTAAAACTTATTATCATACAATAAACGAGATGTAAGAATCCCTATGAATAATTTACGATCAAGTCCTAACGACACTTTAGTTCGCAAGATAAAATTTACGATTTTTTCTAAGTTTATGTTGAGGCCCGACTAATAGGCCAATACAAAATAGGTCCCAAGGGGATTGCATCAATTTAATATTTCTTGAAGCTAAATTAAAATACGTAACTACTTTAATTGTAGCTAAAAATTTTACAAATTATTTCTCAGTCTCTTCAAAACTTAACAGACTCAACAAGTTGAGTGTTAAAATCAAACTATGGACTTTTAAACAAAAGTGTAATTTTTTAATAATATTTACTGTTTGTCCCGAAAAAACGTTCATTTTCATTTCTACAAGCGAATAGGACTCTTCAACGTATACATAACAACCGAGTTGTTATGTTATGGTTTTTCTTCTTGTAAATGATCTATATTCCGATGTTTGTGTGATGTCTATAATAGATAGTAAATAGATTCATTCTCATCTTCAACACTCGCATAAACCGCATATTATTGACGGGACCGCGATGTGAGTAAGTCAACTAAACACGTATAGTTTTTTTTATTCACCACTGGTTATTTTGTAGGCAAAGTAAGAGACTGGTGAACTGAAGTATAAGACTATAAATAGGACTTTTTTGTATGACCTACCTACATTGGATAAAGTGACAAAAGACCCAAGCATTTGCTTAAAGCTTTGTGGTTGAGGGGTAATATTGCTTGATATATGCTAACTTCAGATAGCGTGGGCATCCCTGACATTAAATTAGACCCTCACCTGATAAACAACAAAAAAAGTAACACGAGTTGGTCAATCCTTTTCAGGGCTGAAGTGAGCTGGTACCAGCGCCACCAGTTGCAAAAAGGGTGCATCAAGAATCACCGGAACCCAACTCCGAACCGAGGATACAGCACTCTGCTGGGAATACCCTTTGAAGGAAACACCAGGATAAGATCTTTGACTCTGCAAAGATAAAACAGAAGACCGCAAGCATGAAAGGAAAAGGAAAGTTGAAAGTCAAATAAGAAAACGGAGAAATGGCGGAGCTTCCACCACAATTACGCCAGATCAGAGAAGACCTGTGAGTGGATAGGGATAACAGGTTAAGATTGACCAAATGACCAAAATAGCTCACAGAAACTGTGCTACCAACCTGAAGAATTCGAAGTCAGTGCGACAACACACTATCGAAAAACCCAGTGGTGCGGGTGTAAAGTAGTATCTGCAGTTCTTAGCACAAAAAATGAAAGAAAATTAATTCGAAATCAATCGCAATCAATCGGAAGTCGGAATTAGGGGAATAAAACTCCCTTTTGCATGGATGGAATACAATTTAAATCGAAGCCGATTGTCGAGCCAAAGGATTTGGGGAAGTGCCATTCAACTCAAGTGACCAAAAGGATAGGCTAGACAAGAAGACCATAGCCTGATACAGCAGAATAACATAAACTCCTGCCACCTTCCATATCCTGAATTATTAGTCAGATCATACTTCCTTTACACAAGGTGCAGCTACGCTTGTTTGTGCACTATCTCGGCTATGACCAGCAGTGCCACACATGTAGCACATGTTGCTTCGACCAGGTTCCTTGCAGTTCAAGGAAAAGTGTCCGAATTAAAGGCACATATAGCATCTGATTAGGTCTACTGTTCGCCGAATGCTGTAAACAAACCTACTGATATTGATCGATATTGATCAAGCCTGCAGTTGCACTGCATCTTTCTCTTATTTCCAAAGGGGTCATTGGGTGTAATGTCAGGATTATAGCTTTAGAGACAAGAAGTTCCTTGACGGCGCTCTCGAACAAGCCCTTGTCAGTGGATTCCGCCCGAGTTCTGTTTTATTCGCTCTTATCAATCATATGCTTGCTTCGGTTTTTCAGGTTCCACTTTTGCCTGATCCCCTGGTGAACTTCAGCGTAAGTCTCCCCGTCGGGTGGTTTGATTAGTAGAGCATCCCTACGCTGCTGGGCCTGGTTTTTTAAGGCATCTCGCTGAGTTTTGTGTCATCGTGCTTTTCGGGCATCTGATCAAATATTTTACTGTCACACGCTGTATTATCTTCTTCGCAGCCTTCTGTTGCGATTTGGAGCAGTTAAAAGTTAGCAACTCTCTCCTTTCCTTGGCTGGTGTCTGTTTTCTTGGTCTACTTTACCCTTTCCCTACGATCCGGCTTTAGTGGGTTGCATGTTTAAATTTTGCCTTTTACCCAGAGAATAATATAATTGGTGTATGGGGTTTTATTTTTAAGCCTCTTTCTAAAGCTTTTACGGCTCACTCTCTGTCCTTAGACACCTGCAGTGGTAGCGCTGGATTCTGTCAATAAAGTCTTCGAGTTCACCAATCCGCTTAAGAATGTCTTTGTTTATCTTTTTTTGGAACGTTGACTGGTTTTCTTTTAACTTTTGGGATCAAGCTTATATTTCTTTCAAGCCACTCCTCTTCATTTCGGTCTGCGGCTAAATTCGAAGCCAGCTTGTGACAAGCATCTTTGTAGTAAATGCAAAGCGCTCTATGCCCGATGTCTTCTTACAACTTTGAGTGGGCCTAGACACTTTTACAATCTTTCAATCCTCCTTTCCTCTATACCGCCAGTCCGAAGAAGAAACGTCCACACGTTAAGCGTCACGCAGTTCCATATGTCTTTTGAAATCAACATCTTCCCCGCTACGTTTTCAGAAGAGAGCACGCCTATTTTGTCCTAGAGCTGTAGTGGAGCCTTCTATATCCACATGTGAAGAAGGTGTGGCAGACGTCATCTGTGGTTTCCAGGCCGAGAAAGCAAACAGGGGATACTACGATACTACGGATAGGCAGCGGTGGTATTGAAAATGTTCACCAATTTAGGGTGACATGATTGAGTAGCATTACGTGCATTTCTTAATATTCAAAGACATCTGCAAGAACTCTGAGGCGGGTGGTTGTAAAAACAGTGTTTGTAAAGTGTAAACAGTGTAGTAGTAAACAGTGTAAAAACAGTGACTACTCTACTCTCTACTCTCATCCGATGGCTATCTCAATTGTTTGCGAGCCGAACCTTCTTATATAAAGTGAATAAATGGAGAAATGAGAAAAAAGTATCGCGAAGTGCTTGTGCAGTGGACTCACGGGGAACGGGCACAAAGTCAGTATTTGGATAAGACTCCAAAGCTCAAACGGTATGCCAAAATATGGCAGACATATATTGTGGTGAATTTACCGGTGGATATATACCACAATAGATCAAGTAAAATTAACCAAGATGCCCTCATTCATATGTGCTCTGACGGATCATATGACGACCGTCTTGAATTCACATCTTCATATCTCACGCCTTGAATTCACACATTTTTGTAACCGCTGTAAGCGCAGGACTCAGCATAGGTTGAGGATACCGAGGTAAAACTATGGCTAGCCTATCGAATAGCCTGAAAACTCTAGAAGCAGAGGTGATTACATCGAGAATATTGCGAGATTACCGTGATACGCTTGACAACTTGAATGCAGCCAACAGGGTTACCCAATACTGGGTTCCAGGAAACACAGGTACGAGGGTTATCGAGCCTGAACCCTTAATAGCAAACACATTGAATTCCATTATAGAATCCTAAATGCAAATGAGAAGAGAGAAAGCAATAGTCTTTCGAGTAGACTTCAAGCGCTTCAAACTTCAGAGCTCTTCTCGTCGTCTGTGATAAGAGGAAGCGTTCGAGGGTGCATGGACAGGAGAAATCTAAAGGTCCTCGCCGGGACTTTCACAAACCACTGCACACTCAGAGCAGACCTAAAGAACCCAGCTGGAGACGAAAGATTCTGTGAGCTTGCAGAGGGGACACCAGTAAATCTATTATGGCACTGCGTGTAATTCTACCGTACTCGGGATTGGGATGCCTAGAACTAACGCAGAATATTAACTTTCTCAGAGAGGTCGTTCTGGTTAAGACACTCTAGGTGCACCGGAAACAGGCTAACAGGAGTTAACGTGCATTATCCTCGACATAAACAACACGCCCATCATTCTACCAACATCATATTTTACACAATTTGATGTTTCCTTGCATGCCTTGACCTATTTCAGTTTTGACTCCTTTAATTTATGGTCTTACTTTTATAAGCAACTAACATGGAATGTTAAATACAATAAAGATTATATAATACGAGTAATTAACGGCGTCATACTTAGTTCATTTGTCCATTGTATTATGTTTAAAATTATTGGTTTTCAGATGAGTTTGATTAGAATTCATTATATTGAAAATGTCAGTAAAGCTCATAACTTTCAGGAAGGGGATAGTTTCGTAAACATCAAACGTAATAAGCAAAATTAATTTCTAAGGTAAACAGAATTAATTCTCGTTTTCTTTGCAGATTTGACTCCCATTTGTTTTTTGAGTGGGCTTGAACATATATATTTTTTGAAGTCACTAATGCACATTCAAATCGAAACCGACCGTTACCGAACCTAACACGACCGTTAGGTTTCTATTTTATCACTACACGCCCCTTGTACCATATGGTATGTATTATTTTTATTCATTGAGGACACGCTCAATGAATATAAGGAGGAGAAGACTTGTAATTTTACCATATTCGCAAATGAGATGATTATTTATAACCTGTTCAAAAATAGACACTAGGGCATAACGTACGATTGACGTATGATTCACATATTTTTATTTGTAAGAAATAAAGTTACATATTTCATGCATCATATCTGCCGACCATCCTCACTATGATAGAAAGACCATCGTGTTTCTAGACATAGTGGTGTCACGGTGCACGTGAGTTGACAGGATAGGTAATGCTGCGATGCAGTTTTTGGGAAATATCCCAAGTTCCCTCTCGGCAAATGAGACGTGGGTTAAGGAGCGTGGTGCAAACAACGTTGAATGATGATCATTTCCATCCTAACACATGCTTAGAATTAATTTGTGACTGATAATAATTTTTTAAAGAACGTTGCACTTGACTGTTTAAGCTTCGAAATTATTATAGATTTCGTAAGAATAGTATATTAGAAAATGAATTATGTGAAATCTATATCCACCTATTCGGCAGTGATAGGAATAACACTCATCTGAACAGGTACACGAAAGGATGATTGCATCAAATCTTCAAAATTAAATCTGTTGAAAGATTTTCGTGCGTATACTACATTAGTGCCTATAGAATATAAGAGCTGAATATTGAATTGGAATAAGATATGAGTATTTTTGAGGATGTAGGGATGGAATAATATAGAAAGTAATTAACTAGCACAAAGTAACAACTTACATAAATAAAACCACTTTACGAACACAAACAAATTAACAAATTTGAAAATATTTCATCAAAAAAATATTAAATATTATGATATGGATATGACCTGCATGTGAGTAAGCTAAATTGTAGTGAAGCTAATCAATGTATAAAAAGAAGTGTGACATATTATTATGTAATTTGATCTTTTTCTTTCAGCTAATTTATAAAGTTCAGCAGTATGAATGCTGGTTTGGATGTTGCCTTAATGGCTATTAACTCGGTTCATCTCTCTACTGTTCCAATAGCTCAGGGCTACAGAGCTAAAATTTGGCGGAAAGATTGTAGAATTTCTAGTTCGAAATGTATGAAATTTCAATTTGTAAGACCATTTTTCTAGTGTCTAAAACGTTTGATATTAGAGCTGTAGATCTCATATTAAAACCAATAGGCACTGAACAATTCTCAAGTATTGTGATTTCCATGGCCAGCTAATTTTCTACAATGACATTCTACAATGTTTCATTGAGGTAGAAATTACAAAGGCATATATACCTAGGAAAGGCCACCTCCCATTGACCAGGAAAACCTCTAAATGTTAGATGCGACACTATTACAGATAATGAGTCTCAAGTTACCATGTCCATTCTCCCCTCCGCTTGAAGGGCAACAAAATCCGAGCGGTAAAAACTATTCACGAGACTTTAAGCTCCCTCCAAAGCCTTGTACTCTGAGTGTGTACCTCACAGTTTCCTTTTCCAGATCACTACCAAACAAACGTACTACACGAAAGAAAAACATCCTTAAAGCTTGTTTTTCTTCATTGACTAAATGACCCCAAAAATAAAGCTAATGTCTACGCTTACGTCTGAGGAATACTCAGCCAGTGATCATCAGTACATAGCATTCGAGCTCCGCGCCAACATTCCTACACTCCCAAACACTCAGCGCTCCGCCTTCGTGTGGAATACTGAAAGAATGGACGTGGAGAAGTTTGGCGACACGCTGATGAGATGCTTAACACCGTTTGGCTCATCGCCGGGGACCAGGGGACTGACTGCTCAAGACATGATGAACACCATAATGAGTACCATCATCTCCGCTTGTAAGTCATCTATGCCCTGCCGGATACCTAGACACGGAAAGCCTCCGGTGTACTGGTGGTCCACTGAAATAGCTGAACAACGAAGAGAGTGTCACAAACACCGGCGAGAAGCTCAAAGAGCGCGAAGCCAGGACGAGGCATGAACCAGAATGGCAGTATATCGGTCGGCCAGGAAATACCTTCGCGGACTGATCAACAGGAGTAAGGCCCGTTGCTGGCAGAACCTCGTCGAAGACGTGAACAGGGACCCATGGGGCTTGGGCTATAAACAAGTTATGCGGAAGCTCGGTGCTCTACGGGCCCTTGCAACAATGCGAAACTTTGCAATTGTTGATGAAACGCATGCAGAAAGTTTCAGCGATATATTGGAGGATGCTAAATATATTGCCGTTTTTAGTGGAACGGAAAAAATACATCCTTAAGCTCTTGGATCAAGCAAGTAGAAGCAATGCTTGCAAGAGTTGAAACTATGCACGAAGGCGCAAAAAGGAGAATCATGCAGATCATAATTAGCTCACTAAAGGGAAAAGCGGCCGTAGTCCTTAATAAGGTATCGAACATCTACGAATGGAAAGCGATTAAAGACACGTTGATTTTACATTTTTCTCCAGAGAAGTCATACGCAGACATTACAGCAGGGATACTTAGGATCCTCTTGTACTCATCAATATTCATCTTCGTATCGTACCCAGTACAAGCATTCATCCATATTGAGAAAACAGAGACCACATCAGGAGTAAAATTGATTCCAAA
The DNA here is from genome assembly GCA_954870665.1 of Stratiomys singularior. Taxonomy (NCBI): domain Eukaryota; kingdom Metazoa; phylum Arthropoda; class Insecta; order Diptera; family Stratiomyidae; genus Stratiomys; species Stratiomys singularior. The sequence goes on along the minus strand of OX940880.1, from coordinate 76,961,336 downwards.
AGAACCAACTACACTGATTAAGGATCATTTTCGTATCTATCATAAAATTAATATATCTGCATATGAATCAACATTATCTAAAATTGAAAGTGTAATAACTTTAAATGACTATACCCTTAATGCAATTATGTTAATTAGATCAGAAATTAAACTACTCGGTAATAAACTCAACCCAAAGTTTAATCGTTTGAAGCAAAAAGCTATTGTCTGCTCGATGGTGGAACAACAATGTCAAGATATAAATAAAACAAATACCATTATTTCATCCTGTATAAATACTTCCGTATATACGTACTGGAAAGTAGATCAAACAATACTTTATAAAATTGCATTCATTTTTGCGAAATCACATCTTGAAAACCTTTGTCAACAACATGATTTTTCGTATAACATAGTCAATATTGAATCTGGTCACTATGTATATTTGTACCACAAAATTCAAAATCACCTTCCACAAACCCTTCGGAATGATGTCAATTTGTGCCTCTTTAATTCTTCCATATCAGAAAAAAATAAACAAAATTGCATTTTAAAAACATTTGACGACTTTCTTGCAAAATGTCAAACTTGCTCGCTTGCGGAAATTAGCTCTACTTACAAAAGATCTCGTCGAGGAATTGTAAATATCATTGGATCGGGCTATAAATACCTGTTCGGTCTAATGGACAATGAAGATAGGCAAAATATAGAAGAACACCTTAACGTAATTGATAAAAATAACCACGAATTGATATCTGCATACAATAAACAAATGAAGCTTGATGAAAAGTACAATAATAATATAAATGCGATCCTCAAACATATAGAATATAACGAAAACATCATTAAGGATTTATCGAAAAATCGTAAACTCCAAAAATACCAAAAATAGTAGAAAATTTCAAGATCGTATACTACAAACGGTATGTGGACGACTGCTTTATCATCATCGACTCGAACGCGGAAGACGAACTCCTTACATACATGAACAACATCCACCCCAACATAAAGTTTACAATGGAGAAAGAGTCAAACAGAGAACTCAACTACATGGACCTAACCATCATACGCAGAGAAGCCTATTTGGAACACAAAATTTACAGAAAACCGACTACTACGGATCACATCATACATGCTTCATCTAACCATCCCATCCAACACAAACTAGCAGCATACAGATCAATGGTGCAGAGACTACACTCCATCCCTATGAATTCCAGCGACTACACCGACGAATTGAACAACATATATAAGATAGCCGACAATAACGTATACAGGAAACGTGATATAAACAAACTGATTGCACAGCAAAAGACGAAGAAACGCCAACCATCAGACGAACCGAAGGAAGCACACAAATGGACCACATTGACGTACGTAGGCAAGGAGACATACCAGCTAGCAAGCTTCTTTAAAAAATACAAAATAAATACCGCGTTCAAAACAAACAGCAACATCGGAAACAAACTAACACCGAAGCCCAACAACACACCAACATACAACAACAGCGGCATATACAAACTAACATGCAGGGACTGCGACATGGTATACATCGGAAAAACGACACGGAAACTAACAACTAGATATAAGGAGCACATACGTTCGTTTACACATAACAAAGTAGACTCCAACTACGCAACACACCTACAGAATCACACACACGAACCCGATACCATGGCAAACTCAATGACGCTACTACACAAACAAAAGAAGGGACTTCGACTTGACGTACTAGAGAAATTAGAGATCTACAAACACAAAAAAACCCACGGAAATATAATCAACGAACAAATAATGCCCAACTCCGACACAATATTTTCAGTCCTCGACCCAATCCTTGTCAAAAAAAAGAAAACGCGACGAACCCGACAACGATAATCCCACGATCCTGAAAAGACCCAAACTTAATGACCCTCGTTAACACCTAATTAACCAGACCTACCCCTCCGAAAAAAGTTTCATATATAAAAAGATGGACACCGCGACAAAGACATCAGAACGAGCTGAAGATGGCTGTATGCAGCCGAAACGCGTCCTCGAGATCAACGAAGCAAGGCCCGGCGGACCCAAGCTACCCAAAGTTAATTTTGGCCTGCGGCAACACTAAAACGAACTACAAAAATCATCATACAATAAATTAAAATTTGATTGATAGAACGCATATCTAAACCTGATGTCAACTTGATTAAATACACATGATAATAGACTATACATTCTTGCTTAGGATGGGATATTTAGAACATAAACTATTTATTATGTTATCTTATTATACCTTAAAAATGTAAGTACTAAGAAACAAAAAAAAAAAAAAACTCAGCAGAACGGATATGTGGCTATCGAATGAGCAGCTCAATATACTATCAAAGGAATAATTAGTTATTGTGGACACCAACAGGACCTAGAGCAGCTCACTGAATGTTTAAAACAGGGATTTTCAGCTCTGGAAAATTAAGGACTAACATTGACAGTATCCGATCAAATTATTGATCACATGAATTCATAAATTTCTGCGCTCTTTTTTAGTTCACACTGATATAAATGGAAAAGAGCAATCATTTAATTGAAACGTGTTCAGTTGAAATTGTGTCAATCATAAATACTCACGCAGAAATTCTAAGTCCCATACAAAACCTTTTACCTTTTCAACAGATATATGGAATATTCTTGAACCTACCAATTCAAGGCACTTGTGCTAGATCTATTCATAAGTTAAAACTAGGGTCACTTAAAATAATTTTAGTATATATTCTTCAACGCAAATAAACTTTAGAACGACATAACATAAAACCATCTGCCTCATTTAGTTAAGTAACTAGAAATAAATTAAAGAAAGGGAAAAGTATCACAAAATGCAACCGTCCCTAAGATTCATCAGCATACAATAGAATATAGGCAAAATTTAAGAGTTGCAAAGACTGAATAGCATGACATAAATTATGAGAAAAATTAAAGTTCTTAAAACTTATTATCATACAATAAACGAGATGTAAGAATCCCTATGAATAATTTACGATCAAGTCCTAACGACACTTTAGTTCGCAAGATAAAATTTACGATTTTTTCTAAGTTTATGTTGAGGCCCGACTAATAGGCCAATACAAAATAGGTCCCAAGGGGATTGCATCAATTTAATATTTCTTGAAGCTAAATTAAAATACGTAACTACTTTAATTGTAGCTAAAAATTTTACAAATTATTTCTCAGTCTCTTCAAAACTTAACAGACTCAACAAGTTGAGTGTTAAAATCAAACTATGGACTTTTAAACAAAAGTGTAATTTTTTAATAATATTTACTGTTTGTCCCGAAAAAACGTTCATTTTCATTTCTACAAGCGAATAGGACTCTTCAACGTATACATAACAACCGAGTTGTTATGTTATGGTTTTTCTTCTTGTAAATGATCTATATTCCGATGTTTGTGTGATGTCTATAATAGATAGTAAATAGATTCATTCTCATCTTCAACACTCGCATAAACCGCATATTATTGACGGGACCGCGATGTGAGTAAGTCAACTAAACACGTATAGTTTTTTTTATTCACCACTGGTTATTTTGTAGGCAAAGTAAGAGACTGGTGAACTGAAGTATAAGACTATAAATAGGACTTTTTTGTATGACCTACCTACATTGGATAAAGTGACAAAAGACCCAAGCATTTGCTTAAAGCTTTGTGGTTGAGGGGTAATATTGCTTGATATATGCTAACTTCAGATAGCGTGGGCATCCCTGACATTAAATTAGACCCTCACCTGATAAACAACAAAAAAAGTAACACGAGTTGGTCAATCCTTTTCAGGGCTGAAGTGAGCTGGTACCAGCGCCACCAGTTGCAAAAAGGGTGCATCAAGAATCACCGGAACCCAACTCCGAACCGAGGATACAGCACTCTGCTGGGAATACCCTTTGAAGGAAACACCAGGATAAGATCTTTGACTCTGCAAAGATAAAACAGAAGACCGCAAGCATGAAAGGAAAAGGAAAGTTGAAAGTCAAATAAGAAAACGGAGAAATGGCGGAGCTTCCACCACAATTACGCCAGATCAGAGAAGACCTGTGAGTGGATAGGGATAACAGGTTAAGATTGACCAAATGACCAAAATAGCTCACAGAAACTGTGCTACCAACCTGAAGAATTCGAAGTCAGTGCGACAACACACTATCGAAAAACCCAGTGGTGCGGGTGTAAAGTAGTATCTGCAGTTCTTAGCACAAAAAATGAAAGAAAATTAATTCGAAATCAATCGCAATCAATCGGAAGTCGGAATTAGGGGAATAAAACTCCCTTTTGCATGGATGGAATACAATTTAAATCGAAGCCGATTGTCGAGCCAAAGGATTTGGGGAAGTGCCATTCAACTCAAGTGACCAAAAGGATAGGCTAGACAAGAAGACCATAGCCTGATACAGCAGAATAACATAAACTCCTGCCACCTTCCATATCCTGAATTATTAGTCAGATCATACTTCCTTTACACAAGGTGCAGCTACGCTTGTTTGTGCACTATCTCGGCTATGACCAGCAGTGCCACACATGTAGCACATGTTGCTTCGACCAGGTTCCTTGCAGTTCAAGGAAAAGTGTCCGAATTAAAGGCACATATAGCATCTGATTAGGTCTACTGTTCGCCGAATGCTGTAAACAAACCTACTGATATTGATCGATATTGATCAAGCCTGCAGTTGCACTGCATCTTTCTCTTATTTCCAAAGGGGTCATTGGGTGTAATGTCAGGATTATAGCTTTAGAGACAAGAAGTTCCTTGACGGCGCTCTCGAACAAGCCCTTGTCAGTGGATTCCGCCCGAGTTCTGTTTTATTCGCTCTTATCAATCATATGCTTGCTTCGGTTTTTCAGGTTCCACTTTTGCCTGATCCCCTGGTGAACTTCAGCGTAAGTCTCCCCGTCGGGTGGTTTGATTAGTAGAGCATCCCTACGCTGCTGGGCCTGGTTTTTTAAGGCATCTCGCTGAGTTTTGTGTCATCGTGCTTTTCGGGCATCTGATCAAATATTTTACTGTCACACGCTGTATTATCTTCTTCGCAGCCTTCTGTTGCGATTTGGAGCAGTTAAAAGTTAGCAACTCTCTCCTTTCCTTGGCTGGTGTCTGTTTTCTTGGTCTACTTTACCCTTTCCCTACGATCCGGCTTTAGTGGGTTGCATGTTTAAATTTTGCCTTTTACCCAGAGAATAATATAATTGGTGTATGGGGTTTTATTTTTAAGCCTCTTTCTAAAGCTTTTACGGCTCACTCTCTGTCCTTAGACACCTGCAGTGGTAGCGCTGGATTCTGTCAATAAAGTCTTCGAGTTCACCAATCCGCTTAAGAATGTCTTTGTTTATCTTTTTTTGGAACGTTGACTGGTTTTCTTTTAACTTTTGGGATCAAGCTTATATTTCTTTCAAGCCACTCCTCTTCATTTCGGTCTGCAGCTAAATTCGAAGCCAGCTTGTGACAAGCACCTTTGTAGTAAATGCAAAGCGCTCTATGCCCGATGTCTTCTTACAACTTTGAGTGGGCCTAGACACTTTTACAATCTTTCAATCCTCCTTTCCTCTATACCGCCAGTCCGAAGAAGAAACGTCCACACGTTAAGCGTCACGCAGTTCCATATGTCTTTTGAAATCAACATCTTCCCCGCTACGTTTTCAGAAGAGAGCACGCCTATTTTGTCCTAGAGCTGTAGTGGAGCCTTCTATATCCACATGTGAAGAAGGTGTGGCAGACGTCATCTGTGGTTTCCAGGCCGAGAAAGCAAACAGGGGATACTACGATACTACGGATAGGCAGCGGTGGTATTGAAAATGTTCACCAATTTAGGGTGACATGATTGAGTAGCATTACGTGCATTTCTTAATATTCAAAGACATCTGCAAGAACTCTGAGGCGGGTGGTTGTAAAAACAGTGTTTGTAAAGTGTAAACAGTTTAGTAGTAAACAGTGTAAAAACAGTGACTACTCTACTCTCTACTCTCATCCGATGGCTATCTCAATTGTTTGCGAGCCGAACCTTCTTATATAAAGTGAATAAATGGAGAAATGAGAAAAAAGTATCGCGAAGTGCTTGTGCAGTGGACTCACGGGGAACGGGCACAAAGTCAGTATTTGGATAAGACTCCAAAGCTCAAACGGTATGCCAAAATATGGCAGACATATATTGTGGTGAATTTACCGGTGGATATATACCACAATAGATCAAGTAAAATTAACCAAGATGCCCTCATTCATATGTGCTCTGACGGATCATATGACGACCGTCTTGAATTCACATCTTCATATCTCACGCCTTGAATTCACACATTTTTGTAACCGCTGTAAGCGCAGGACTCAGCATAGGTTGAGGATACCGAGGTAAAACTATGGCTAGCCTATCGAATAGCCTGAAAACTCTAGAAGCAGAGGTGATTACATCGAGAATATTGCGAGATTACCGTGATACGCTTGACAACTTGAATGCAGCCAACAGGGTTACCCAATACTGGGTTCCAGGAAACACAGGTACGAGGGTTATCGAGCCTGAACCCTTAATAGCAAACACATTGAATTCCATTATAGAATCCTAAATGCAAATGAGAAGAGAGAAAGCAATAGTCTTTCGAGTAGACTTCAAGCGCTTCAAACTTCAGAGCTCTTCTCGTCGTCTGTGATAAGAGGAAGCGTTCGAGGGTGCATGGACAGGAGAAATCTAAAGGTCCTCGCCGGGACTTTCACAAACCACTGCACACTCAGAGCAGACCTAAAGAACCCAGCTGGAGACGAAAGATTCTGTGAGCTTGCAGAGGGGACACCAGTAAATCTATTATGGCACTGCGTGTAATTCTACCGTACTCGGGATTGGGATGCCTAGAACTAACGCAGAATATTAACTTTCTCAGAGAGGTCGTTCTGGTTAAGACACTCTAGGTGCACCGGAAACAGGCTAACAGGAGTTAACGTGCATTATCCTCGACATAAACAACACGCCCATCATTCTACCAACATCATATTTTACACAATTTGATGTTTCCTTGCATGCCTTGACCTATTTCAGTTTTGACTCCTTTAATTTATGGTCTTACTTTTATAAGCAACTAACATGGAATGTTAAATACAATAAAGATTATATAATACGAGTAATTAACGGCGTCATACTTAGTTCATTTGTCCATTGTATTATGTTTAAAATTATTGGTTTTCAGATGAGTTTGATTAGAATTCATTATATTGAAAATGTCAGTAAAGCTCATAACTTTCAGGAAGGGGATAGTTTCGTAAACATCAAACGTAATAAGCAAAATTAATTTCTAAGGTAAACAGAATTAATTCTCGTTTTCTTTGCAGATTTGACTCCCATTTGTTTTTTGAGTGGGCTTGAACATATATATTTTTTGAAGTCACTAATGCACATTCAAATCGAAACCGACCGTTACCGAACCTAACACGACCGTTAGGTTTCTATTTTATCACTACACGCCCCTTGTACCATATGGTATGTATTATTTTTATTCATTGAGGACACGCTCAATGAATATAAGGAGGAGAAGACTTGTAATTTTACCATATTCGCAAATGAGATGATTATTTATAACCTGTTCAAAAATAGACACTAGGGCATAACGTACGATTGACGTATGATTCACATATTTTTATTTGTAAGAAATAAAGTTACATATTTCATGCATCATATCTGCCGACCATCCTCACTATGATAGAAAGACCATCGTGTTTCTAGACATAGTGGTGTCACGGTGCACGTGAGTTGACAGGATAGGTAATGCTGCGATGCAGTTTTTGGGAAATATCCCAAGTTCCCTCTCGGCAAATGAGACGTGGGTTAAGGAGCGTGGTGCAAACAACGTTGAATGATGATCATTTCCATCCTAACACATGCTTAGAATTAATTTGTGACTGATAATAATTTTTTAAAGAACGTTGCACTTGACTGTTTAAGCTTCGAAATTATTATAGATTTCGTAAGAATAGTATATTAGAAAATGAATTATGTGAAATCTATATCCACCTATTCGGCAGTGATAGGAATAACACTCATCTGAACAGGTACACGAAAGGATGATTGCATCAAATCTTCAAAATTAAATCTGTTGAAAGATTTTCGTGCGTATACTACATTAGTGCCTATAGAATATAAGAGCTGAATATTGAATTGGAATAAGATATGAGTATTTTTGAGGATGTAGGGATGGAATAATATAGAAAGTAATTAACTAGCACAAAGTAACAACTTACATAAATAAAACCACTTTACGAACACAAACAAATTAACAAATTTGAAAATATTTCATCAAAAAAATATTAAATATTATGATATGGATATGACCTGCATGTGAGTAAGCTAAATTGTAGTGAAGCTAATCAATGTATAAAAAGAAGTGTGACATATTATTATGTAATTTGATCTTTTTCTTTCAGCTAATTTATAAAGTTCAGCAGTATGAATGCTGGTTTGGATGTTGCCTTAATGGCTATTAACTCGGTTCATCTCTCTACTGTTCCAATAGCTCAGGGCTACAGAGCTAAAATTTGGCGGAAAGATTGTAGAATTTCTAGTTCGAAATGTATGAAATTTCAATTTGTAAGACCATTTTTCTAGTGTCTAAAACGTTTGATATTAGAGCTGTAGATCTCATATTAAAACCAATAGGCACTGAACAATTCTCAAGTATTGTGATTTCCATGGCCAGCTAATTTTCTACAATGACATTCTACAATGTTTCATTGAGGTAGAAATTACAAAGGCATATATACCTAGGAAAGGCCACCTCCCATTGACCAGGAAAACCTCTAAATGTTAGATGCGACACTATTACAGATAATGAGTCTCAAGTTACCATGTCCATTCTCCCCTCCGCTTGAAGGGCAACAAAATCCGAGCGGTAAAAACTATTCACGAGACTTTAAGCTCCCTCCAAAGCCTTGTACTCTGAGTGTGTACCTCACAGTTTCCTTTTCCAGATCACTACCAAACAAACGTACTACACGAAAGAAAAACATCCTTAAAGCTTGTTTTTCTTCATTGACTAAATGACCCCAAAAATAAAGCTAATGTCTACGCTTACGTCTGAGGAATACTCAGCCAGTGATCATCAGTACATAGCATTCGAGCTCCGCGCCAACATTCCTACACTCCCAAACACTCAGCGCTCCGCCTTCGTGTGGAATACTGAAAGAATGGACGTGGAGAAGTTTGGCGACACGCTGATGAGATGCTTAACACCGTTTGGCTCATCGCCGGGGACCAGGGGACTGACTGCTCAAGACATGATGAACACCATAATGAGTACCATCATCTCCGCTTGTAAGTCATCTATGCCCTGCCGGATACCTAGACACGGAAAGCCTCCGGTGTACTGGTGGTCCACTGAAATAGCTGAACAACGAAGAGAGTGTCACAAACACCGGCGAGAAGCTCAAAGAGCGCGAAGCCAGGACGAGGCATGAACCAGAATGGCAGTATATCGGTCGGCCAGGAAATACCTTCGCGGACTGATCAACAGGAGTAAGGCCCGTTGCTGGCAGAACCTCGTCGAAGACGTGAACAGGGACCCATGGGGCTTGGGCTATAAACAAGTTATGCGGAAGCTCGGTGCTCTACGGGCCCTTGCAACAATGCGAAACTTTGCAATTGTTGATGAAACGCATGCAGAAAGTTTCAGCGATATATTGGAGGATGCTAAATATATTGCCGTTTTTAGTGGAACGGAAAAAATACATCCTTAAGCTCTTGGATCAAGCAAGTAGAAGCAATGCTTGCAAGAGTTGAAACTATGCACGAAGGCGCAAAAAGGAGAATCATGCAGATCATAATTAGCTCACTAAAGGGAAAAGCGGCCGTAGTCCTTAATAAGGTATCGAACATCTACGAATGGAAAGCGATTAAAGACACGTTGATTTTACATTTTTCTCCAGAGAAGTCATACGCAGACATTACAGCAGGGATACTTAGGATCCTCTTGTACTCATCAATATTCATCTTCGTATCGTACCCAGTACAAGCATTCATCCATATTGAGAAAACAGAGACCACATCAGGAGTAAAATTGATTCCAAAAGAACCAACTACACTGATTAAGGATCATTTTCGTATCTATCATAAAATTAATATATCTGCATATGAATCAACATTATCTAAAATTGAAAGTGTAATAACTTTAAATGACTATACCCTTAATGCAATTATGTTAATTAGATCAGAAATTAAACTACTCGGTAATAAACTCAACCCAAAGTTTAATCGTTTGAAGCAAAAAGCTATTGTCTGCTCGATGGTGGAACAACAATGTCAAGATATAAATAAAACAAATACCATTATTTCATCCTGTATAAATACTTCCGTATATACGTACTGGAAAGTAGATCAAACAATACTTTATAAAATTGCATTCATTTTTGCGAAATCACATCTTGAAAACCTTTGTCAACAACATGATTTTTCGTATAACATAGTCAATATTGAATCTGGTCACTATGTATATTTGTACCACAAAATTCAAAATCACCTTCCACAAACCCTTCGGAATGATGTCAATTTGTGCCTCTTTAATTCTTCCATATCAGAAAAAAATAAACAAAATTGCATTTTAAAAACATTTGACGACTTTCTTGCAAAATGTCAAACTTGCTCGCTTGCGGAAATTAGCTCTACTTACAAAAGATCTCGTCGAGGAATTGTAAATATCATTGGATCGGGCTATAAATACCTGTTCGGTCTAATGGACAATGAAGATAGGCAAAATATAGAAGAACACCTTAACGTAATTGATAAAAATAACCACGAATTGATATCTGCATACAATAAACAAATGAAGCTTGATGAAAAGTACAATAATAATATAAATGCGATCCTCAAACATATAGAATATAACGAAAACATCATTAAGGATTTATCGAAAAGTGTGTATAGTTCACTATCAAACTTACAACTACAAATAGTCAATATGCAATTTAGTCATGCACTAGACCAGCTAAAAGATGAGATAGAAAAAGTACTTGACAATATTAATTCTGCCAAAAGCGGTATAATGTCTAGATCTATTTTAAGCGATGAAGAAATTATTAATTGCGAAATAGACGTTGATAAACTAAAAGATATTACTTTGAATGTTCTTTATAAAGATAATATAATCGTTTTCATTATTAACATACCCATATTAACTGAACCTTTGCCTACTTATTATATTCGGCAGGTTCCTAATTCTACTAACAAAACATTAGATGTTAACAGTAAAGAAGTAATATTGTATAAGAATGATTATTATAATTTCAATAAATATATAAAAAATATAAATAAGACAATATATTGTAACAAATACAAAATCACATATAAGGAAACAAATACTATCGAAGAGCTTCAAAAAGGACTCATTTTATCAATATACTCAAACAAAATAATCAAAGGATCTTGTTTAAATATCACAAAACAATTGGAAAGGATTCAACTAATCCAGTTTAATAATTGCGATTTGTTTATTGATATACAAATTTATACAAATAATATTAAAGAATTCAGGCATACGTTTTACACAGATCCTATAAAAAATTTCTCGCTTATCGAAGAAAATCGATTTTACAAAAATTCACATTGAAAATATTGAAAACCTACAAGAAATTAACGAACTGAAATTTGTAAAGAAAGCACATACATATACTTTTGTTATAATTGTTTTTTTGATAATTGGTGTAATTGCTTTGTTTGCGTATTTGAGAAGAACAAATATTAAAGTAACATTTCCTAAAGTAACATTACCTGATAACAATCAAGGAAAAGACTCGGTCAATGACTCAAACATACCTGTCAAAACCCCATTAACAGATGGCGTATGTCAAACTGAGGGCAGTTCTCCATCTAACGAGGAGGGAGTTATGCCTTCGCATAGAGAGCGGCAACACTTATCATATAGTCCAAATACCATCCAACGTGCACGTTCCGCGTATGAGTAGTAATTCTTATCTTTTCAGCAATATTATAATTGCAATCTATGCATAAATCTTTTCGGCAATATTAAGATTGCAAATTAACCCTTTCGCTACCAGCGTCACATATATGTGACGATCCGATTTTCTTGCCTGGGCCCGGCGTCACAAATATGTGACGGGTGTTCATTATCGGTTTATGATAATTGTTTGCACCAAATCGTGTCGTACACAGACGGGTTATGTTATAAAACAATAAAATAGATACAAGATGTTATTGGTCTGGCAATAATTACTTTTTTAAAAATTTTCTGGGCATCACATATGCTACGTGTTCTTTATCAGTATTTTTCAATTGGTTGCACTAAGTGGTGCCACAAGTAGATTCGCTGAGTTATAAAACTATCTTATTGTTCTGCTGCAGGGGTTCTAGGTTTTCTTTACCTGAGCAAACACACATAAGATGTTCTTGTTCAAGGATGAAATCTAATTTTAGTTATTTAGTAGCAGTTGGATTGATCTTTTCTGTGTGAACGTTCAAAAAAAATGATAGAATTTGTATATCAGGAAGAAATACCACAATTTTCATTGGATAAGGTAATATTCATATATAATTCATATATAAATTCATATATAACAGCATACATCTTGTGTCCACAAAATGAATAATCTTCGCAACAAGCAACACCCCGCATCCCCCCCACCCCACCCCCCGGAGAGAATGCACATTCTTTACTCGAGTGATGAAGATGCTGAAGATATCATTTTTGAAGTAAATGAACCAAGTGATAATGATTTCACGGAATGTGAAGATTTGAGTGTCTCATCCTGTTCAATTACTACATGTAGAGACAATGATGTCAGTTATGGTACAAACGAAGAAATCGGTTCATCTGGAGGTGATATGGATTGGTCAGAAACAGATGTGGACCCCGTGTTACACAATTTTACTGGTCAAGAAGGATTGAAAGTACATTTATCGATCGATAGTACTACTTTTGATGGATTTTCACTATTATTTGATGCCGCCTTGGTTGAAAAAATTGTGCAGTGGACAAATATCCATGCTGAAGTGTTGGGGACAACTGCATATGTTTCTAAAGGTTCAAATTTAAAAAAGTGGACAGATGTGACAACCGATGAAATGCTGAAGTTTTTGGGATTGTGCATTATGATGGGAAATATCCGTATGCCTAATTTCAAGTCATATTGGAGCACAAATCTTCTTTATTACCACCCTTTATTTGGACAAACGATGTCCAGAAATCGTTTCGAAGCAATACTTCGATGTTTACGATTTTACGATGATACGGCAGATAAAACAAACCGCCTTCATAAAATTGATCAAGTGTTGAATCATGTGTTGGAAAACATTAAAAATGTGTACTATCCGGGACAGAACTTATCAATAGATGAGGCTTTACTCTTATGGAAAGGTCGTTTAGCATTTAGACAATATATTCCACTAAAAAAGGCAAAATATGGTTTAAAAATATACGAATTGTGTACTCCTGACGGGTTTGTTCTAAACTTCATAATTTATTGTGGAAAGAGTACGGTTAGTAATAATAATGGTCACGCCTTCTCTATTGTATACAAGTTATTACGCGATTACTTGAGAAAGGGTCATACTATTTATATGGACAACTTTTATAACAATGTCCAATTAGCAAATTCTTTATACAAAGATAAGACACATGTTGTGGGAACACTTCGAAAAAATCGCAAAGGCAATCCCAAATTTGTAATTGAGAAAAAGCTAAAGAAAGGAGAATCAATTTTTGCAAGGCGTAGTAATGTATTAGTGCAGAAGTGGAAAGATAAACAAGATGTGCTAACAATATCAACGAAACATAAAGCATCATTTAAAGAAATACGGTGCAGAAGTGGGAAAGTAGTAAATAAGCCCTGCACAGTTGCTGATTATAACGAGAATATGTCGGGAATCGACAGAGCAGATCAAATGATCTCGTATTATTCTTCTCCTCGGAAATCAACACGCTGGTACATTAAATTGTTTTTTCATTTATTTGACATAAGCATTTGGAATTCTTGTTGGTTATACAACAAAGTTCATGATACCAAACTAAGTTACATAGACTTCAGAAATGACCTTGCCAATAAACTACTAAATCGTGAGAGGACAACAGAAATACCTGCAATTCCGCATTGCAGCACTTCAGATGCACATTTTCCTTAAAAACTGGAAAAAATAATTAGATGCCGTGTATGCTCCGCCAATTAAAAGCGCACAGCTACTATGTATGCCTGCGAAATATGTAAAACGGACGGCATGAATTATTTGAACGGCATGAATTATCATTAGCGGACGGCATGAATTCGCCTAACTACTCAATTTTCCAACAAAGAGTGAAGGCCCAGATACAATACTGCGTGACGGCGATGCGATTCTCGCTCGTCGTCGCGCAACGCATTCAATTTACAATGCACGCGATGTGAGGAAGAACAATGTTCATATGACAAATGTCAAATTGGTGAAATTTCAAATGAAATTTGATTAAAATTGTTTTTGATTTTTTAAAAATTTGAATTTGGAATTTTCCTTCGTTTGGCAAATAATAGCCTCAACAAGGACGCCCGAAATTTTCATTCAAAATTCATTCCGAATAACACTCCTACTCAAAAAGCAATTCAGGCGTTTGAATTTCAAATTTCATATACGCGCCATCAAGCATCTGACAAACGTCACGCACCTCGTCGCGAGGAATTTTCGTTTTTCCGAATATTTCTCGCCTGGCACCGACGCATCGTAATCAGTGTACGTTGTCGTATACAAATGCATGTTACGAAAACTGCTTGACTTTTGCTGCGAGACTCTCGTCGCGCTCTCGCATCGCCGTCTCGCAGTATTGTATTTCGGCCTTAAGTTCACAAAAGCGTTACAAGTACCAAGTGTAAAACTTATATCAACATCCAGACCGCTACAAAACAAGTTGGTAGCAAGATCTTTTCTCCCGATTCACATGCATTGTGACACTACTATGTCTAGAAACACAATAGTTAAATATCATTGCTTCTGATGCGCTTAATACAATTAAAGGAAAAGAAACAAAGTGAACAAAAGTTAGTTTAGAATTACTGTGAGCTTGTACCATTTTATTTTGTTCGGCAGCTAACGTATATAGCATGTTTCCGTTGCCTCCATCTTTAAAGTCATTTGATTCTACAGGTTGGTCTATCCTACGCTCCTTTATAAGATGTCTCATAATTTATATGGATATTTTCTAGTATTCCCTTAACTTTATTTTATTTATAAACATGATAAAGCTGCACGATACTATTTTTCAATTTATCCATGTCGTTCTATTAACTTTATTCCATCCTTGCAATGTACTCTTGAATTTCTTCAACAAATTTTAGTAAGCCCTGTTTTGATTTCGTATCGGTCAGGTACTTCAAGCTAGATTATGATTTATCCATACATTTTTTTTATAAATTAAGTCAATGACAAATAAATGACTAACAATTATTGCCAATCTTGTTACCTAAAATGTTATACGGACCCTATAAATTTAAAGTTAAATCTCAATTACATAATGAAATAACCCAGGACAACAGTTCTGCGTTTCAAAATTCATCATATTGCCAATGGAAACGTTTGTATGCAAGATATTCTAAATTTTGTAGAATCTCAATTTATTTAGAGTCTACGTCACTTCTCCTGAAAGAGCTCCTAAATATGATAGCTGAGGTTACGATTAATGCATATAGGTTCTAACGTTAAAATTAAAATAAAGACATTCACATTTGGCCTGCTTATGAGATGTATGTAAAATATTTTCTTAATGTATATATGTGAAATATTTTCTTCAAGGTTGCGTGGAAGCCGAATTTGCCGTATACAGGTGGTTCCAGTAGTCCTGTGAGTATTACAATCAAAGTTTAAAATTTTTTATGAATAAGGTTGAACCAAACAACTGAGCCTCCCCTTTTTATCCAATATTAGACTTCGGAACAATTTTTCGTTATTCCCGTATGTTTTTGTTCAGTTTTTCTTCTGTTACAGAGATGTTTAGGCCAAAGCTACTTTCGATTTATAATGTCGTTCTGAGTTTGTTTTATTATTGAATGTCCTTGTTTATAACTTCGTCATTTACTCAGGCTAGCGGTATCAATACGCTGCGAAATGGAGCAAACGCCGAGAACCATGAAAACATTGACATCCTCACTAAGCGCATCTTAATAACTTCACAAACCAAACACTCAAATAAGGACTACATATAATTAAAAGTTAACTGCAGAATACAGAAAATCAAAATATTAAGAATTAAGTAACAACCTCAAATTCCTAGCGACTTCACATTACCTAACATTTTGTAGCTCGAAATCGGCCCATGTAATAAAAGTCCGTATTATTGAAACAATAAATATCTTACAAGAAGGGAAATATCTTCTTAGGAAGGGAGCCTACAACAAGAACTAAGTCACAATATTCACAATGCCAAAAAAATGCAGCCACAATTAAACAAGCAGTTTGCAACAAACAACAAGAGGATCCGCTGGACAAAGAAGCCGTGTATGTATAAACATATTAACATCGTTACACCGATCGATCAAAACGATCGATAAAATCGATAAAATAATTAAAAGGTTTCCGACAGTAAAGAATTTGAACAGAAGATTACACAAGCTGGATGGTAGAAAAGAGTAAAATTTTGCTAAAAAGATAGTTAAGAAAGTTTAGAAATCCTAAGGAACATATGATAGTGCTACTTGTTTAACATTAAAGAGACAGTTAATGTCACAGTTAAAGCATCTCAAAGTGAAACAAAAATATTCGTTAGTAATATAAAAGTCACAATTCAAAGAATACCTAACGACAAAGAGCAGACGAAAGAGCACGGTAGCAAATCATTAAACCCTCCCAAAATAATAAAATCACGGAAGCAGCATGCGTAAATGACCGAGCTATAAAAAAGGTATTTGAGATCGACGAACTCTAGACGAAACAAAAGTTTTGAAAAATACAAAAAAGACTGGGAATGAGGGATAATATTTCCACTACTACTAAGACCAACTTATAATATTTCAGTCCCTCTCGAAAAAAACATAGAAAATGTTGAAACGAATTCAAATTTACTGCTATTAATTTTATCCGCAGATATGTTGCTACAGTTTTTCAAAACACTAACGCAGTAAAGCGATGTTTTGACTGATGTTAGAACGTTATCATTAAACGCGTTATGCAAATGTCTAAATTATATTTAGAATAAGATTTTGAAAATTCATTTCAGTATGCTTCTCGAGATGGTGCTGAAATCGGAGACTCGACAACACACCTTGGACTCAATGCATCTGTTGGCTCGTATCGACCTTCATTTGTAGGAGGGTCATATAGAAGTGTGAAGAGAGATGCTCCGTTCATAGTGCCTTTGCAGAAAAGTTATGAAACTGATTACAGGAATGGACACAAACCGAAGGGATCCACTAGCAATCCAAGGCTACCTGAAAAATTGAGTCCACAATCACCTCAAAGAAAGTATGATGGAAATCGTTCCAGCAAAAATGTTACTCACAGCGTCTACAACTATCAAACCTCGGCATCGAGCTTATCAAAACTTGAAACCAGGTCTAAGAATGTTAGCCCCGTAATCGAGCGAATCTCCAAAACATCTCTGATTAGGGCTAGAAGTCGAGATCCAAGTCCACTACTTGAAAAAAGACGTAATACTATAGAATACAATAGGTCTGTTAACAATCTCCCAAGATTCGGTCACCGCTCCCGAGATCCTAGCCCAAGTACATGCGACCCACGATTAGGGCTAGAAATTAGGGGTAAAAATAATCTAAAAGCAAGACCAACGGAACAAACTTCCGTTAGTTTACAATATAAGAGCAACTCAAACTTATCTGAAAATATTTATCGACCGGACCATCGACCTCGACAGTGCAAAGCCAAAAGCTATGGGATGAACTACACCTGCAATCGTTCATCGATTACTACACCAAGCAACGCAGTTGCTGATGAATCTCTCTCGTATATGTCAATTAGTGATTTTCAAACTAAATCTATTCTAAAACCCTTAGAGTATATAAGCAAGTTCGAGAAACTTTCTCTCAATGATAGGGATTACAATCGAAAATCGACAAATGCATCAAACTCTGAAAGCAAGAACCAGATTGACATAGAAGAATTAGACGCGAATATAGAAACAAATACCGAACCCGATGTTGTAATTTTTGTCAAAGTTGTGAGCAGAGCAACCTCGCCCACTCCCCCTGGAACTTCGCCGATCATTCGTGCTAGGAGACTAGGTTTGGCCAAAACCGTAGAAAAAACCATCCAAAGATCAAAAAAGAAACCGACGTGCGAAGATAAAGAAATACAGTCTGATCGTTTGGATGATACAACAAAGTATTCCAGATTTAATTCAGTATTTAGGTTACATAATAACAAATGGTCTAATACACTTTTAAATGAAGCTAAGTCTTCTGGAAACGATAATATTCAGCATGCAAAAAACCCAAGTAATCCAACTTATATACCACCTGGACTGACTCAGAATGAATTAACAACAATCAAAAATAAAAACGATATAAGTCTGGCTAAGAGCAAAAGCTCTTCAAACGAAACTAATGAAGGATTGGTAGTTTCACCCGAGCTAAATACAAAAAAAATACACAAAATTCATGAAACTCCAAGTCTATGTCCAACCGAAAATTCTTCCCGGGCGCTACCCCCTACTGTTCCAAAGGCAGATATTTCCTCGAAAACTGCGAATTATGTACCAGAAAGCTTTTGTTTGCCGAATAAAGATTTCCGTAAATCTGCTCTAAATGTTGGACCAACTGATCTCCCCAGAAAATCACGCACTCCTAGCACAAGCACAGATACTGAAGAGAAATCCGAACCTCTTAAAAGCATCGAGAGTGTACCAGAAACAGAAAACATTGTCCCAGTAGCAAAAGAATTTCGTATCTCGCCAAATAAAAATGAACATGGCTGCGTAGATGAGCCAGGTAACCAGGAAGAGGATCATAGCAATAGTAACACATTTTTTAATAAATGCGTTGCTTTCTGTGACAATAAAAAAGAAGAAAATTCCCCTAAAATGAAATGTGTGGTTGATTCCGCAAACTTTCAACATATTTTCAAATCAAAATTGCCAATGCAAGTTAGTGAGCAAAAAAAAGGCGCCAAATCAAAACTAAGTTCAATCTCAAATTGTTTCGATGTCCAAACACAAAACATGAGAAACAACGATATTTGTGCTTTCGATGAATCGTGTAATGATAAAAGTCCAAGCAGAAAAGAAGAAAAACTTGTGTGTACTTCAAAGCAGGAAATGCCGCCGATAAATGAACCAAAAAGGCATGCAAGACAACCGAGTTGTGATTCAAGTGAATCTATTTATTTGCAAAATACTAGTCACGAAGTAGATCCAGGATCTTCCCTCATATTTGCACACATGGAAGTCTATGCGAGTAATAGTTGTGCAGAAAGTGATGAAGGCGAAATAACAGATAATTTTAAATCATTAAACCATAAAAATATAGACCATAGCAATTCGAATGAAAGCTTCCAGACAGAAAGTAGATTAACGAATGAATCAATACGATCAACAGAAAAGTGTTCGTCATCATCTATCCTAAGATCAGGAAGTGCTATCAAGGATATCGTACCTGGAAATATATACGAAGAATTAGGAGAAAATCGTTGGTTGGATTTAAACTCAACAGAAGCAAATAAAAGTAACAATATCCCCCTAGCTAAAATCTTTGTAAATGATGGTAGTCTTGTTTCAAATGAATATCATCTCCAAAATAAGGCATCAAAGGCAACAAGCGAGTCGGGTCATCATTCTGAAATAAAAAAATTTGCAAATAATATGACGCAACATGAGAGTAACTACTTATTTGGAAAAGACAACCAGAATTCAAGAACTGAAATAAAAAGGAAACATGATCATGAGTTTGAATTGAATTATCTCCAACCTAAAACCGAAGAATCTGGATCTTATATACCTTGGTGGATGACTGAAATTAGTGAAAAGTTTCAACAAAATGGAGTTTTATCCAATGTTCGACGCATTGAGTCAGGTGAGAGGGCTGGGTGGTTGTCTGACTCAAATAATTCTTCATTCGATTTGACGGAAGCTCCTGCTCAAGAACATAAATGCGAACAACTTGTTGACAATGAAAAAAATCCACTGTCTCTGTTAACAGGTATCACAAGCCAACTTGATTCAGATGACCTGACCAGGTGGATGCAGAATAAGCAAGGCACAAATTGTAGTTCAGCAAGCCAAGAGGTAAAAACTCGGCATTGATAGTAATAATAACAATTCCAAGTCTTTTTTCCGGATTTTTTTATCCAAAGGGATCTCCTTTATTACTACGTCACAGCCCGGAAGGTCTTGAAGATACAAACGAAAATATTGAAAATCTGAGCCTGGTTGACAATAAAACAAATAGTTCAAGCAGAACAAATAACAGCAAAAGTTTATGCATACCAAATGAACTTTTGTTGCAGAAATCACAATTAAATATTGAGAAATCGTACATATCACAACATACGGACGTCGATGAACTACTTGATGGTTTATTATTCTTGAACTCGGTTTGCAATCACGGAGTAGTAGTAACAACACAGTCGCCAACTCAAAAAGAAAATAGGTTAGTGAGGTGGGTGAAAAATCCTAGAACCACAAAAATATGCTACTTAACTTAAATTATTAACGACAAAATTTTCAGAATTCAATACGGTGATTATATGCCAACCAAAAATCAACGTCAGGTAAGTTTCCATTCTTTGAATGCTTTTTACCGATAATTTAGGTCGTTTTTCTATTCAATTTGCTAATTATCTCTCTGGTAAAAGAATGTGATATACTGAACAACAATCAAATGTCAATCATTTCTGCCACTTCTCAATGCGTTCTTTTTTTTTCCTTGTGATGAAATTAGATCATTTGACACGCAATGTAATTAGTAAAGCGCTATTAAACGCGGGCCTCTGGCACTTCTCGCTTGTGCAGCAAGAGCCAATATATCGGCTATATATATATAGGGTTAATGAAAGTTCCATTGCTTCTATGCTAGAATATTATTAGCTTATTTCATCACCCATTTCAATTCCATAATTATCCTTTTCAACCGTAGATCGATTCACAATTTTTGCGTAACACTCGCAATTTCCATTACGATTTGAATGAAGATAGATATATTCATACCCATAAATATATCAATACGATCAGAAATCGGTTTTCAAAAAAGGTGCATCATTTGAAACTACATAAACAGCAGA
Organism: Stratiomys singularior; assembly: GCA_954870665.1. Taxonomy (NCBI): domain Eukaryota; kingdom Metazoa; phylum Arthropoda; class Insecta; order Diptera; family Stratiomyidae; genus Stratiomys; species Stratiomys singularior. The sequence goes on along the minus strand of OX940880.1, from coordinate 76,940,175 downwards.
ACCACAATCTTGCACATTACAACTGAAAGAAGACTAGGTCGAAACTCACCCAAACATAAATAAGCCAGAAAAAATGCAGAAAATATTGATGGATAACTCTGTAGTACGGGTAGCTCAGGCACTTTGTCAGCACCACCTTACCATGGATTCAATTATTCGGATCTCTTAAGCCTTTGTGATATTTTTTAATTGCTTCAGAAAAGTAGCCTCTAGAATTTAGTTGTATACTAGCGAACCGTTTCCATTGTCAATTTTTATTGTTTTATTGTTGATTAAATAAAATAATATCCACCGTTGAAATTGCACATTGAGAATTATATTGAACCTGAAACATAAAAAAGTTAGCGATTGTAATTTTGCTACTTCTAAATAATATTGATTCAGGGACATATCCCATAATTTCGAGTAACACTGTTTCTATATGAGCGAGAGAAACATAGATAGACGCAACTCTGTAAACTTCATTCAAAATAAAATCTTATCAACTTTAATTTTGGAAAAAACGCTATAAATCATTTCAACTTTTTTCCTGAAGAACAAATGCCAAAAGTTGAACCCGAATAAAACTGACACATGAGCTGATTTGTTAAAAGCGGAAACAGATGACTATCTTCTTTTTAAGGTCCAACTGATTTTGCAGGGTATATTCGGGATTATTTATGTGTATCTTTGTTTTCTTTATCAATGATTCCTGAAACTCATGGACTATTATTTATTATGGAATGAACTTCAGAGAAAACAAAGCATTTTTGGTTTTTTTCTTTTTGTTCTGTTTTTCATTTAAATAAAGAAAAACGTAAACAGAACGTAGCAGCACGAGGGCCAAAACTCATTAGAGAGCGTGAAGGAGAAATTTATCAACAACCAATTGACACAAACCAAGGCCACCAAGGGACAGCGGTGATGAGGACGGCAGACAAAATTCAAAATACAAAGGGATTCATTAACCCCAATGGATACACTAGAGCAACTAGAATCCCCACTAACAAATATCAAACGACGATATGGGACGCAATAACGAGAACACCATGACTCATTACACAAATCACTAAATACCGGTACATAGAGCCTTTATACGATTTTTCAAAGCACTGGCCGAACTCCATTGGCATAAGATGCCTATCGGACCCATCGTTAACTACTAGCCTAGCTCCCACCCACAAAGTAAAAATGGTATGGCTACTAGTGGACGTGCTATGCCTTGAAGACATATACACAATCAAAAATAGTCACGAAATAGCTGTCTCAACTGAATCTAAAACGCTCAACGACAACCATCGTCTTATCATTGGACATCACCAACCATTACACATTCATACCCTTGAGTGAAAACCTGACTATCGCACAAATAAATAGCACTAAAGTAAAGCAGCTGACGACGAACTAGTGAACCTAATCAGAAGCACACTCCAGCAAAACTACTTCAAGTTGGACAAAAACAGCTACACAGCCAAGAATGGACTGAGCATGAGACATACAATATTACCAAATTTGTCCTAAATATTCTCACAAAGCCTCGAGGAATCGCATATACCGAGAACAGCAGAAAAATTCAATGTCATATACTCCAAACGATATGTGGAAGACTGCTTCATCACCATCGATCAGAAGCGGAAGATAAACTCCTTACGTACATGAATAATATCCACCACATCAATTTCGACAGGCAAAATGACACAAACGGAGAACTCGACTTCATCGACCTTACTATAATGTGGAAATATAACCACTCACACCACAAAATTTCCAGGTAACCAACTGCTACGGGCCACACCATACACGCTTCATTTAACCATCCTGGCCAGCACAAACTAGCAGCGTACAAATCAATGGCTTCACTCCATCCCTATGAATTGCAGTGACTACACTGGATATACGAATACAGAAAACGTGATATCCACAAACTGATCGCACAACACAAGAAGAAACAAAATCGTCCACAACCAAACACACCAGCCAACTTGTATCTGAAAGTGGCCACGAATAATCTGCAACAAAACTCAAGGGGATTGACCATAGACGTAAAAGATATAGAGAGGCCCTATCCGTGCTATGAGCGCATGTGAGCGTCCGAAGTTTTGAACTTATCTCTTTTTCCCTCATCAGCTGTTCAAATGTTCGGATCTATTCGTTCCTGCCATTCGTGTCATGCAACATGATATCCAAAATTCTACCAAAATTTCAATGTTTACCGCGCGATTAGAAACACATACACTTTATCTTCAAAATGAAATATATATCAGCCATTAAATTATAAACGATCCATCAATATCATTATTGGCAATTTCACCTTAAACATAACTAACCAATTATAGCAGATAATTTCGAAAGAATCGAAAATATTTCATTCATGAATGTGAAAATAATATCAATATTTACATTTTCCATATCCTTCGGCTTCCTTCGGTTTTAAAGTTGACAGTGGAGTTAACTTTACAGTTAGAGAAAGAATATCTGTAAATGAATGATCACATATATTTGTTGAATGATGAAATGCATATGAAATTGGTCACTGAATTATGCACTCCACTCAACCAACGTTAATTAAATCAGCCACCCTTAACAACGAAATTATTGATATGAACATATTTGGTTAGCTTAGTGTGGCCTTGATACCAGCTTCAGTTGCAATGAATGGTTTAATTGGTTAAATAGCCATTATCATTCGGCTCGAGCAAATTAAATCCGAAGTCGAGCATCTATCAAAACTGTATGGAATGGGCGGGGCTTAATTCTTCGAGAAATTATGTTCGTGTGGAGTTAAAATTCCAGTTAAGTCGATTTTCCTGTGTCCATGGGCTGTACAAATCTGTTAATGATGGGGCACTTAACTTGATGATATTTTTTCATGATTTTATTGATTAAAGGATAAAATACTGAGTATTTGGTATACATAAAATGAGTATTTGGATGACAAAACATGGTGTAGGTTCGGTTGAGTCGTACTCCCGATTAACGCTGATCTGGCTCTGAGCACCTGACTCCATAAGGGCTGGTGCCAACCCTCGCATGGCCTCCCTGCTTGCATAGATAACCATGGGATCATTAAGGCGACTACACATCCGAGCGGAGATAGCGGCTCTGAGGGGGGACCCTTAAGAACAAAATGAAGAAAAACAACAACAACAACAATAAACAGAATAACGCAGAGGAGACGAACAAACGAGCCGATGAACATAATTCTGACAACCATAACGATTATCTTGGCGTGTTTTCCCGTAGTGGAAAAACCTTGCGTTCACCACCACGGTCTCATTCAGCCCCAAGCGGAAGGAGCAGTGATGGGCTGGTAGTAAATGCGGCTCCGGAGGTTTACGACCACCTCACTCTTAAGATTGCTACTGCTGAATCGACCTCAGTAGGAGACACGCAGACCATAGAACGAAAGCCCCCGGAGGAGAAAGTCGGCGAAAAAGACCTGATTGTTAAGGAGGTTATCGCGGAGAACCGTTCCGAGGAAGAACGGTTGACTAAAAAATGTTATGCGATACTCAAACGTATGCAAGGAGCGTGCATAAACCAAAAAACAATCAGTAAAGATATAAAAAATGGAGTGTTTGCGCTCGAAGACCTCTTGGATCGGGTTTGCCACTACAGGAGACTCTGGAAAAAGTTGGAAGAAGAACATCCACATCAAACGGTGCCCGTTAAACTCACCCAACCTTTCCTTCCCAGTATCAAGAGGACTGCTGCTAGCCCTCTTGAGAGCGAACAGGAGAAAAGGCGTAAAGAGAACGTTGAGCCAGAAACAGAAACGCCACAAAGAAAAGACGCTTTCCAACTTGTGATATCTAAGGCGGCGAAAAAATCTGCAAAACGCGAACATAGGCTTAGCCAAAAAACAATGCCTGTTCAAACAACGACAAAGACCGTGGATAAACCAGCAAGAAAAAAGCGAAGAGCCCTCGGGGACGCCATTCTTGTGAAGCCCACCGACGGAAGGAGCTATTCCGACGTTCTACGCGATATCCGCAAGAACGTCAAGCCGGAGGAAACAGGGACGATTATTAAAACTCTACGATCGACGAGGTCCGGAGGGCTACTCGTCGAGTTTGGAGCGGACTCCTCCGATAAATCGATATTCCGCGACAAAATAAAGGACGTCCTTGGGGCAAAAGCCACCGTCTCTACCTTGGAGCCAAGAGCTTCATTGGAAGTAAGGGACCTGGACTGCATCGCCGATCCGGCTGAGGTCGAAGAAGCCATTCAAAAAGAGTTCCCTGGAATAACTGTATTAAAAGTAAAGCTTTCTCCAGAGAATCGCCGAGGGCAAAGGCTGGCCATACTCGAAGTAACGGAGAAAGATGCTACACAACTCCTGGCCAAAGGAAAAATAAAAATCGGCTGGGTGGTGTGCAGAATTCGCCGCCGCGCCATCCCAGTACGATGCTACAGGTGCCTTGGATACGGGCACACCACTTCGAACTGCAAGGGCCCTGACCGTAGTATGCTTTGCTTTAAGTGTGGAGCACCTGGGCATAAGAAAAAAGAGTGCGTTGAGACTCCGCGCTGTTTGCTATGTAATCATCTTAACTCTCAACCGACAGAGCACCTTCACGTTGCAGGAACAGGCGCGTGCCCAATCTTTAGAGAGGCACTAGCAAAAGTAAAAGCAGCTCTAAGGTGATGATCAGGACCCTTCAAATTAACTTGCACCGTAGCGTCAATGCACAAGATCTGTTAGAGCAGTTCGCCAGAGAAAAGGGAGCTGATCTGCTGCTGCTGAGCGAACAACATCGAAATAAGGCCTCACCAGCCTGGTTCTCCGATGACTCTCATACTGCTGCCGTTTGGGTTCGTGGCAGCATGCGACTCCAGATCCAAGGTCACGGCCGAGGAGACGGTTTCGTGTGGATTAGGTGCTCGGGTATAACGATTTTCAGCGTATACCTGACGCCGAATGAGTCAATGCCATCTTTTCAAAATAGACTGGACGCGCTAGAGGATGCTGTTCTGAACACAGATGGCAAAGTACTCGTAGCAGGAGACTTCAACGCCAGAGCCGTTGAGTGGGGCATGCCTCAAACCGATTCCAGAGGGCAACGCATTCTGGACATGTCGGCGAGGACTGGGTTGGTGGTTTTAAATACCAGTAATGTACCGACCTTCCGGCGCTGGGGCTGCGAAGGAACAATCCCAGATGTGACATTCGCCTCGGAGTCCCTCGCTTCGAAGACGTTGAACTGGAGAATACTCGAGGATTATTCAGCGAGTGACCACCAATACATCGCGTTTGAGATCGGCGATACCACTCCTCGCTCGTCTCAACGATCTTTCACTCCCGGTGGAATATCGGAAAAATGGACGTGGAGACTTTCGCCAATGTGATTCTAAAAGGCGGAACGACATCGGGATGCCCTTCGGGGAACGGAAGGGCTGGAGTCGAGGGAATGGCGGAGTCAACGTTGAACCTTATCACTTCTGCCTGTAGCTCATCTATGCCTCGACGGAGGCCTCGACACAACAGGCGTTCTGTACATTGGTGGTCAAAAGACATCGCAGACAAACGAGGCGAGTGTCACAGACTTCGACGTGCAGCTCAGCGGTCGAGAAACGTAGAGGAAGCATCCGATAGGACAGCAGCATACAGATCAGCAAGGAAAGAACTCCGAAGACTCATCAACGAGAGCAAGGCACGCTGCTGGCGAGAACTTGTGGACGATGTGAACAGGGATCCATGGGGGCTCGGCTACAAGTTAGTGTGGCGCAAGCTCGGTACCTCACGGAAGCCGTATTTACTTCAAGCAGATAAGATGGACGGCATAGTGCAGGCGCTTTTTCCAACTCACCCTGTCCGTGTTGATGCTGCCCACGAGGTCGACTCAGGCGAATGTCCATCGTTCACTAAAAATGAGCTGGGGGAAGCGGTGCTTTCTATGAAAGCTCGAAAGGCACCAGGACCAGATGGCATTCCATCTGAGGTGCTACAAATGGTCTTCCACGTTTGTCCTGACTTGCTGCTCAATGTGTTCAACGCTTGCCTGAGAGAAGGTGTGTTCCCATCTCGCTGGAAGGTGGCGAGGCTCACATTGATCAGCAAAGGAAAAGGGGACCCCGGGCTGCCATCTACATACCGGCCGCTTTGTATGCTGGACACAGCCGGGAAAGTGTTCGAAAAGCTCATCAAAAGAAGACTCACAGACGCAATTCGTGCTGCAGGGGACCTATCTCCTCGGCAGTATGGCTTTAGAGCAGGGCGATCTACTTCCGATGCCATCATGGAAGTGGTGAATGCAGTCCGTCGAGCCGAAGCGCACAAAAGTGAAAAACGAGTTGTCTTGCTAGTGACGCTTGACGTCAGAAATGCCTTCAACTCCGCCAGATGGTCGGATATTCTTGGCACATTGGAAAATTTTTTCCGATTTCCAGGGTATCTGATGCGGATTTTGAGGGATTATTTAAAGGACCGCAAACTGCTCTATGACACACAAGATGGGCGACGCAGTATGGAGATAACGTCTGGTGTAGCGCAAGGCTCCATACTGGGACCAGACTTGTGGAACGCCACATATGACGGACTATTGAGGCTTGAGCTGCCAGATGAGTCGCGCTTAGTCGGCTATGCAGATGATATAGCAGCACTGGTCGCCGGACGTACAGTCGAACATGCGCAGCGCAGACTGGGAGTGCTAATGCGTCAAGTGAGGGAATGGATGACCACCCGTGGGTTCAGTTTGGCACTAGAGAAAACCGAGGTGGTCATTCTCACGAAGAAAAGAATTCCCACTGTAATTCCTTTGCAGATCGGAGATGCGACTGTTGAGTCTAAAGTCGCAATAAAATATTTGGGACTATTGATCGATTCCAAAATGAGCTTTTCGGAACAGATCAGGGCAACGGCGAAAAAGGCCGCGATGGGCGTCTCAGCTTTGAGTCGACTAATGTGCAACATCGGTGGGCCCACACCGAGCAAACGCCGACTTCTCATGAGTGCTGTACAGGCAGTGCTACTGTACGGCTCTGAGGTTTGGGCCGGAGCTCTCAGTAAGGAGCTGTACCGAAAGCGCTTGGCCCAGGTACAGAGACGAGGAGCTTTGCGGGTTGCGTCTGCATACCGCACGGTCTCTGAGTCGGCGGTGTTGGTGATCGCAGGAGTGATACCCATCGCCCTCCTTGCTAGAGAACGACGGAGAATTTATGACCGTAAAGTGGAGGGCTCAAGATATGCTGTCAACCGAGAAGAGAGGCAGCGCACAATACTCGAGTGGAAACAGTCATGGGAAGGCGACTCCAATGGCCGCTGGACTGCCCGCCTTATAGGGGACGTGGGATCGTGGCTAAATCGAAGGCACGGTGAGACTGATTATTACCTTACCCAGCTTCTTAGCGGGCATGGGTATTTTCAGTCTTACTTGCACAAGATTGGTAAATCACGGTCCCCAGACTGCATTTTCTGCCCAGGGGAAAAGGATGACGCATGTCACACCTTCTTCAACTGTAGAAGGTGGAACAGGATGCGGCAGGACTTGTGGGAGGTGATGGGAGAGCTTTCTCCAGACAATCTGGTCGGAGAAATGCTGAAAAGTTTTGACAAATGGACCTGCGTGGCACATTACTCTCGGGCAATACTTATTGCCAAAAAATATACGATAGATAACCTTGGGCGCGGGGTCTAGGGAGGTCTCCTTTCCAGCAGTCCTCCTCCATCCTGCCCCCTCCCGCTGGAGGGAGATTTCTCTAGACTGACGGCGCCCTAGCGCGTAGTAAAAAAGAGGCCTAGCCCGAAGTAATGTGTCAAACGGTTCCAGGCTAGGATCTCTTGACAGGGGGGGTGTTTAGTGGGTAGTCTGGTAGCATGCGCTGCTAGGAGTCCCACACTCCGGGCGTAAATTGCCTTCACCCCCCAACCCACAAAAAAAAAAAAAAAAACTATTGAATCCAAATTTTCCAAGCCTCGTACAGTACTTAATTCCCGCTCATCTTTTACCCATCATCATTCCGACTCGTAATTTATTTCTGTTTCTCTACTCCAACATCAGTTCTGGATATTTTGCGTACACTGGGTAAGTATAGTTTCTGTAACACTGTTCGTTCTCTTACACTTTCTCTTATACAAGTGAAATTCGCTTCCACCGCGTATGCATATCAACACTTAGCCATAACTTCCAAATTCAAGTTTGAAACGTGTACTATTTGTACTCTAAAGAAATCACTCCTTTAAAATGTCCTGTTAAACAGATTTGTTTTCGGATGCAAATACGTTCAAGTTTTTTCAATAATTGTATCTAAGTTGTTGCGCGGTAGCTTCCTTACGTCTGGCGTATCGACTATGACTTTCTTCGTTGTTAGTATATCAAGACTGCAATCTACAATCTGCAGCCATTTTCAACCAATTTCAGTATCTGTTTGATTGCAGATCAAGTTCTTTCATCTTTTCAACAAGATCACTTTGCATATATTGCATGAGAAAGAAGTATAACAGGTTGTTCAATACGTTATCTCATTCATTACCAACATGACATTTGCTTTTTGGGCCTCCGGTCGCTCGGACCCGGTATCGCCGCCGGAGACGGATGAGGTCGCCACTTGCTCATTCCGCGCCCAAAAGGTGCTGTGAAGTGATAATTTGATGGCCCGGTTCGCAATTCCCATGGGGGAGTTCATCCAACACCTTGAGACCGAGGGTCTCAAAAGGGTCTTACAAGAGGTCACCACCAACAACTTCATTCGACAATTTGAGTCAGTTTAACAGCTTGCGCACTTCATTCTCGATCATTTAGTAACATTTTAATTTCAAGTTTATTTTGTATGCAACGTCATATTCACCTAGCTCTTAAACTATCTTATACACTTTAGTCACTAAGACGATATGAGAGTGGGAAAACTTTTAGCAGTGGAGAAAGAGACAATAAAACAAGAGCTCACCAGGGAAGAGAGAAAACACATTCTCGGCAATTGGCAATAATTATAGGAGCGGAATAGACAGGAATGATGGACTGTACGTCTAATCAAAGGCCGCGGCGCAATCGAGCCGTCTTGAGTGGGCTTGGGCATTTCCGGTCATATCTGCACATGGCTGGTAGGTAAAGATAAATGCTTGCATCGATTAACAAATGGAATGGCGCTCAAACCCTCCTCACACTCAAAAGGGTCGGCAATGGAGAGATCTTTTCCATAGCACTCACTTCCTCTCTGCTATAAAGGATATACACGTAAACTGAAGGCAGCTATATACATAGGAACAAGAGGCTTAGCCTAAAGTAATATGTGAAAGACACGAATACGAATACGTCACCCAGACAAATTTTCTGGTTTATATAGCTGAAAAGATGACACTTGTTTTTATTTGTTTATTTTGAATGATAAATTGTGGTGAAGTGTTTCTCACACAAAAAGCGGTTTATTTGATTGGGCGCATCATAATGACTGCTTCGTGCCTTCGTGAAGTGTCAACCACAGCTGATGATGACATTTGTGGTAACGCTAATGGTGCACAAATACGTTCTCTTTTGTTGGCTTTGAAATAGTTTCTATTGGAAGTTTCACTTTATGCCGACGTCTTCAAAAATAAATTATATTAGCACAGATAACTGTTTATGCCCGACTGTAACGAAAGCCTCTTCCTTCCCAATTTCAACTTTTACAGTGCTAACCATATAAATTAATCGTTCATATATCTTGATTAGTGAAACTAACTCTAATGCGTGTCAACTGACTTCGCTTTGTTTCACTCCTAAATTTACTGAATATCATTAACTATACAGCATCTTAATCCTTGTTTTTGAATTTAAACGGTTACTGAGTACTAACTAATAATGCCGATGACACTTAATCTTTCATCGTACAACTTTCATTTCAGCATCATCCACATAGCCGTATAGTCCTGGAACCCAAAGCACATCTTACTTTTTCGAAAGTTCGCAAAGATATTTTCTGACTAATATTAGAGCATTCTTCATCCTCGCTTCGCAATCTTATGCATCTAAAGACTAATCCCATTTCCCAAATGGTACCTGCGCAGTCCCAGCAACGGCAAGTGTGAGTGTTACCAATCTTCTCCACGATTAGTCCCATTCTGGATAGCACTCCAAAATTTATTGAAAGTTATAGGGGTTATTTATTTGCTCGTTGAGTTATTTTATTTATTTATAGGTAATAAGTTGATTGGCCATATAATTTAGCTGAGTGATAGCGTATCCATTTGCCTTCATTCCACCATTTATTTATACTTGAGTTACCTTCCTGGAAATCTTTTTAAATACAACAATTCTTCAATAAAATTACTGAACTAGACACATCTTATTTATTTTGATCAAGATATACCGCTTCGATTCGATCACACTCAGGTGCCATTCGCGGCTTCTCCTCTTGTCATCATTTGGTGCAGCAGATGTTTCCCCGATTACCTCTAACTGGTGGATATGTGCGAAGTTTCATCCGATCACTACAACTTCATTTGAAAAAATTATAAATTCGATTAGTATCCAGCGCACACTACGGAATGTTTTACTTAGGCTAATCAACGCCTCTAGCTTCTAAATCGCCAGATCTGATTGATGCTATTGTTGTCTTTCTCCCAAGGGCTTTCTCAACCGTGCCACAAAGTGGGTCGTTATATTTTCACGTCCAAACTCACATAGGAGGCAACGAATATGGTTGGAGGGAGTGTTATAATGGTTCTAATGTTGACTGGGTTTTTATTTATTCGTCAACAAGGCGATGCGATTCTCGCACATCGCGGCGCATCCGCATTCAATTTACAATGCAGGCGGTGCGAGGAAGAATAATGTTCATATGACAATTGTCAAATTGTTAGCGTTTTAAATGAAATTTGCTTGCAATTGTTCATTTCTTAAAAGTTTTGAATTTGGAATTTTCCTTCGTTTGGCAAATAATAGTCTCAACAAGGATGTACGAAATTTTCATTCAAAACTCATTCAGAATAACCCTAGTACTTAAAAAGTAATTAAGGCGTTTGAATTTCAAATTTCATTTAAGCACCATCAAGCATCTGACAAGCGTCAACGCATCTCGTTGCGAGGAATTTTGGATTTTCCGAATATTTCTCGCCTCATATCGACGCATCGCAATCATTGTACGATGTCGTATACAAATGCATGTTACGAAAACTGCTTGACATTTGCTGTGAGACTCTCATCGCGCTCTCGCATCGCCGTCTCACAGTATTGTATTTCGGCCTTCAGGGCCAAGCAATCACCGTAAATCTTCGGTGATAACCAAAAAAAAGCTAATGTATGAGAATAATTGTGAATAACCATCAGTGTAATAGTAAGCTTCTAAAAATAATAAGGGCTAATTAAATGCTCCGTTTGCTATCAGCCAATTTAAATTTTAAAGTTAAATTTTGAAGCTTAACAAGTTTACCTGATTTTGCGCGTTTTTGCCTGAATTCTATTTGGTATCCCGACAAAAGGCTCTTTGATTTCACCGTTCATTGACCGTTTTTCCAATATTTTACCTATGCAGGGTATTAATGATGGGTCAGGGGCTTGACGATCAAGAGGAATCTTCGAGTTATTTATGAATTACGATTATTGTGGCCTGTTCCTGTCAACAATGATTTTTGAAAAGGGCTTGTAGTTAGAATATCAAAATATGCATCCATACTTCCAAAAACACACATGTAACGAACATACATCATGGACATCACATCATAAATTAAAAGATTTAGATATTCTCCTATTTCCAAGCAGATATTAGTTCTTTTTCCATATCAGTTCATGTTAAGGATCCGGAGGTTGAGAGCTCTAGACCTAGTGAAACACACGGCGGAATTTTCAATACACTTTTATTTGTTCAATAGTTTAAGACACAATTAGCTGGTGCTCGCTGTCCAAGGTGGGGCGATACAATCCTAGTCCCTCTGAGAAGCCGGGCTTGAAATTTCACTGCAAGATAAAAAAGAAATTGATCAAGTGAAGAAGTAGATGTCAATCGTACGAACGTGACACATCCGGTGTGTCCTTAGCCCTTCGATGAAGTGCCACAAGATTCCGCTCAATCACCTTATGAGCGGAACGCTGAGACACACGGTGTGTCCATTCAAAGACAACGCGATCCGCTCAATCAAATTATGAGTGGTATGCTGACACACACGGTGTGTCCTTTCAAGATACCTCGCGGTTCCGCTCAATCAACTTCTGAGTGGAATGCTGACACATACGGTGTGTCCCTTCAAAAAACACGCGAGTCCGTACACCCAACTGACCGTGTCGGAAGACTTCGAAAAGTTGTGGCGAAGCGTAGCAGACGCTAACTAAACCGACCGTGTCGGAAGACCGTGAAAGGAGTTGTGTCGGAACACCGCGAAAAAAGTTGTGTCGAAGCCCAGCCGACGCTATCGAACCTATCATGTCGGAAGACTTGAAAGGAAATCCTTTTTGTTTCGGGAAAGAGAAAGTTTTTTCACATCTCGTAGAAGGAATTTTAGTCAGAGGAGATGGTGGAAAATTCAACTCGTTGGTGAACACATGTTTTCAGGATATGGAAGGCTTGAATGTACCATGGATTAACCACCGTAATACAACGATGTAGGCATGTAGGTAATTGTTAAAATGTTAAAATGTAAGAAATGTAAAAAATGTAGGTGCAGGGAAAAACATGAGCGCGTTAATGTTTCTTAATAATTTTCGTTTTTTGATGAGAGGAAAATTTTTTTCTTTTTCAGGCATGTAAATGAGATTTTTCTTACCAATCCAGGCAGGCAAAAAGCTTTAGACAGTCTCCAAGAAGATGCTCATCATCCTCCACTTCTGCAAAAATGAGTGTGTTGGTCGTTGTTTTGGCTGGGTTGAAAGCCTCGTAGTCCGGCTGGAACCATTCCCCATTCGAAGTCGGTTTGCTTGCTTTGAAGTCTTTGCACCTTAGCAAGTTCTAGTGCTTATTATAAGGTTGGTCTGAATTGTGTGCAAAAATATAAATAGAAAATAAGGAATGAAGAACTGTGTGTTAGCCGTGAAGGATTTTAAACTACATGGGCAGCAGATGGGTTATGGAAGTGGTAGATAACGAAGCTAATCATACTGCTAAAATACAATATTTTTCAAAGCTTTGCGCTAACTTGTTGCTCGTTGCGAAGAATTTTCGATTTTCCGAATATTTCTCGATTCGCATAGATGCATCGCAATCATTGTACAATGTCGTACACAAATGCATGTTACGAAAACGGGTTGACATTTGCTGCGAGGCTTTCGTCGCGCTCTCGTATCGCAATCTCGCAGTATTGTATTTCGGCCTTTATGCAATTTATCACTTGACTTTCTTTTCAGACTTTCACTGAACGGAGAACCGTTCCGAGGAAGAACGGTTGACTAAAAAATGTTATGCGATACTCAAACGTATGCAAGGAGCGTGCATAAACCAAAAAACAATCAGTAAAGATATAAAAAATGGAGTGTTTGCGCTCGAAGACCTCTTGGATCGGGTTTGCCACTACAGGAGACTCTGGAAAAAGTTGGAAGAAGAACATCCACATCAAACGGTGCCCGTTAAACTCACCCAACCTTTCCTTCCCAGTATCAAGAGGACTGCTGCTAGCCCTCTTGAGAGCGAACAGGAGAAAAGGCGTAAAGAGAACGTTGAGCCAGAAACAGAAACGCCACAAAGAAAAGACGCTTTCCAACTTGTGATATCTAAGGCGGCGAAAAAATCTGCAAAACGCGAACATAGGCTTAGCCAAAAAACAATGCCTGTTCAAACAACGACAAAGACCGTGGATAAACCAGCAAGAAAAAAGCGAAGAGCCCTCGGGGACGCCATTCTTGTGAAGCCCACCGACGGAAGGAGCTATTCCGACGTTCTACGCGATATCCGCAAGAACGTCAAGCCGGAGGAAACAGGGACGATTATTAAAACTCTACGATCGACGAGGTCCGGAGGGCTACTCGTCGAGTTTGGAGCGGACTCCTCCGATAAATCGATATTCCGCGACAAAATAAAGGACGTCCTTGGGGCAAAAGCCACCGTCTCTACCTTGGAGCCAAGAGCTTCATTGGAAGTAAGGGACCTGGACTGCATCGCCGATCCGGCTGAGGTCGAAGAAGCCATTCAAAAAGAGTTCCCTGGAATAACTGTATTAAAAGTAAAGCTTTCTCCAGAGAATCGCCGTGGGCAAAGGCTGGCCATACTCGAAGTAACGGAGAAAGATGCTACACAACTCCTGGCCAAAGGAAAAATAAAAATCGGCTGGGTGGTGTGCAGAATTCGCCGCCGCGCCATCCCAGTACGATGCTACAGGTGCCTTGGATACGGGCACACCACTTCGAACTGCAAGGGCCCTGACCGTAGTATGCTTTGCTTTAAGTGTGGAGCACCTGGGCATAAGAAAAAAGAGTGCGTTGAGACTCCGCGCTGTTTGCTATGTAATCATCTTAACTCTCAACCGACAGAGCACCTTCACGTTGCAGGAACAGGCGCGTGCCCAATCTTTAGAGAGGCACTAGCAAAAGTAAAAGCAGCTCTAAGGTGATGATCAGGACCCTTCAAATTAACTTGCACCGTAGCGTCAATGCACAAGATCTGTTAGAGCAGTTCGCCAGAGAAAAGGGAGCTGATCTGCTGCTGCTGAGCGAACAACATCGAAATAAGGCCTCACCAGCCTGGTTCTCCGATGACTCTCATACTGCTGCCGTTTGGGTTCGTGGCAGCATGCGACTCCAGATCCAAGGTCACGGCCGAGGAGACGGTTTCGTGTGGATTAGGTGCTCGGGTATAACGATTTTCAGCGTATACCTGACGCCGAATGAGTCAATGCCATCTTTTCAAAATAGACTGGACGCGCTAGAGGATGCTGTTCTGAACACAGATGGCAAAGTACTCGTAGCAGGAGACTTCAACGCCAGAGCCGTTGAGTGGGGCATGCCTCAAACCGATTCCAGAGGGCAACGCATTCTGGACATGTCGGCGAGGACTGGGTTGGTGGTTTTAAATACCAGTAATGTACCGACCTTCCGGCGCTGGGGCTGCGAAGGAACAATCCCAGATGTGACATTCGCCTCGGAGTCCCTCGCTTCGAAGACGTTGAACTGGAGAATACTCGAGGATTATTCAGCGAGTGACCACCAATACATCGCGTTTGAGATCGGCGATACCACTCCTCGCTCGTCTCAACGATCTTTCACTCCCGGTGGAATATCGGAAAAATGGACGTGGAGACTTTCGCCAATGTGATTCTAAAAGGCGGAACGACATCGGGATGCCCTTCGGGGAACGGAAGGGCTGGAGTCGAGGGAATGGCGGAGTCAACGTTGAACCTTATCACTTCTGCCTGTAGCTCATCTATGCCTCGACGGAGGCCTCGACACAACAGGCGTTCTGTACATTGGTGGTCAAAAGACATCGCAGACAAACGAGGCGAGTGTCACAGACTTCGACGTGCAGCTCAGCGGTCGAGAAACGTAGAGGAAGCATCCGATAGGACAGCAGCATACAGATCAGCAAGGAAAGAACTCCGAAGACTCATCAACGAGAGCAAGGCACGCTGCTGGCGAGAACTTGTGGACGATGTGAACAGGGATCCATGGGGGCTCGGCTACAAGTTAGTGTGGCGCAAGCTCGGTACCTCACGGAAGCCGTATTTACTTCAAGCAGATAAGATGGACGGCATAGTGCAGGCGCTTTTTCCAACTCACCCTGTCCGTGTTGATGCTGCCCACGAGGTCGACTCAGGCGAATGTCCATCGTTCACTAAAAATGAGCTGGGGGAAGCGGTGCTTTCTATGAAAGCTCGAAAGGCACCAGGACCAGATGGCATTCCATCTGAGGTGCTACAAATGGTCTTCCACGTTTGTCCTGACTTGCTGCTCAATGTGTTCAACGCTTGCCTGAGAGAAGGTGTGTTCCCATCTCGCTGGAAGGTGGCGAGGCTCACATTGATCAGCAAAGGAAAAGGGGACCCCGGGCTGCCATCTACATACCGGCCGCTTTGTATGCTGGACACAGCCGGGAAAGTGTTCGAAAAGCTCATCAAAAGAAGACTCACAGACGCAATTCGTGCTGCAGGGGACCTATCTCCTCGGCAGTATGGCTTTAGAGCAGGGCGATCTACTTCCGATGCCATCATGGAAGTGGTGAATGCAGTCCGTCGAGCCGAAGCGCACAAAAGTGAAAAACGAGTTGTCTTGCTAGTGACGCTTGACGTCAGAAATGCCTTCAACTCCGCCAGATGGTCGGATATTCTTGGCACATTGGAAAATTTTTTCCGATTTCCAGGGTATCTGATGCGGATTTTGAGGGATTATTTAAAGGACCGCAAACTGCTCTATGACACACAAGATGGGCGACGCAGTATGGAGATAACGTCTGGTGTAGCGCAAGGCTCCATACTGGGACCAGACTTGTGGAACGCCACATATGACGGACTATTGAGGCTTGAGCTGCCAGATGAGTCGCGCTTAGTCGGCTATGCAGATGATATAGCAGCACTGGTCGCCGGACGTACAGTCGAACATGCGCAGCGCAGACTGGGAGTGCTAATGCGTCAAGTGAGGGAATGGATGACCACCCGTGGGTTCAGTTTGGCACTAGAGAAAACCGAGGTGGTCATTCTCACGAAGAAAAGAATTCCCACTGTAATTCCTTTGCAGATCGGAGATGCGACTGTTGAGTCTAAAGTCGCAATAAAATATTTGGGACTATTGATCGATTCCAAAATGAGCTTTTCGGAACAGATCAGGGCAACGGCGAAAAAGGCCGCGATGGGCGTCTCAGCTTTGAGTCGACTAATGTGCAACATCGGTGGGCCCACACCGAGCAAACGCCGACTTCTCATGAGTGCTGTACAGGCAGTGCTACTGTACGGCTCTGAGGTTTGGGCCGGAGCTCTCAGTAAGGAGCTGTACCGAAAGCGCTTGGCCCAGGTACAGAGACGAGGAGCTTTGCGGGTTGCGTCTGCATACCGCACGGTCTCTGAGTCGGCGGTGTTGGTGATCGCAGGAGTGATACCCATCGCCCTCCTTGCTAGAGAACGACGGAGAATTTATGACCGTAAAGTGGAGGGCTCAAGATATGCTGTCAACCGAGAAGAGAGGCAGCGCACAATACTCGAGTGGAAACAGTCATGGGAAGGCGACTCCAATGGCCGCTGGACTGCCCGCCTTATAGGGGACGTGGGATCGTGGCTAAATCGAAGGCACGGTGAGACTGATTATTACCTTACCCAGCTTCTTAGCGGGCATGGGTATTTTCAGTCTTACTTGCACAAGATTGGTAAATCACGGTCCCCAGACTGCATTTTCTGCCCAGGGGAAAAGGATGACGCATGTCACACCTTCTTCAACTGTAGAAGGTGGAACAGGATGCGGCAGGACTTGTGGGAGGTGATGGGAGAGCTTTCTCCAGACAATCTGGTCGGAGAAATGCTGAAAAGTTTTGACAAATGGACCTGCGTGGCACATTACTCTCGGGCAATACTTATTGCCAAAAAATATACGATAGATAACCTTGGGCGCGGGGTCTAGGGAGGTCTCCTTTCCAGCAGTCCTCCTCCATCCTGCCCCCTCCCGCTGGAGGGAGATTTCTCTAGACTGACGGCGCCCTAGCGCGTAGTAAAAAAGAGGCCTAGCCCGAAGTAATGTGTCAAACGGTTCCAGGCTAGGATCTCTTGACAGGGGGGGTGTTTAGTGGGTAGTCTGGTAGCATGCGCTGCTAGGAGTCCCACACTCCGGGCGTAAATTGCCTTCACCCCCCAACCCACAAAAAAAAAAAAAAAACTATTGAATCCAAATTTTCCAAGCCTCGTACAGTACTTAATTCCCGCTCATCTTTTACCCATCATCATTCCGACTCGTAATTTATTTCTGTTTCTCTACTCCAACATCAGTTCTGGATATTTTGCGTACACTGGGTAAGTATAGTTTCTGTAACACTGTTCGTTCTCTTACACTTTCTCTTATACAAGTGAAATTCTTATACAAGTTATTATTATATAAGTTATAAGTTATCTTATACAAGTGAAATAACTTCCAAATTCAAGTTTGAAACGTGTACTATTTGTACTCTAAAGAAATCACTCCTTTAAAATGTCCTGTTAAACAGATTTGTTTTCGGATGCAAATACGTTCAAGTTTTTTCAATAATTGTATCTAAGTTGTTGCGCGGTAGCTTCCTTACGTCTGGCGTATCGACTATGACTTTCTTCGTTGTTAGTATATCAAGACTGCAATCTACAATCTGCAGCCATTTTCAACCAATTTCAGTATCTGTTTGATTGCAGATCAAGTTCTTTCATCTTTTCAACAAGATCACTTTGCATATATTGCATGAGAAAGAAGTATAACAGGTTGTTCAATACGTTATCTCATTCATTACCAACATGACATTTGCTTTTTGGGCCTCCGGTCGCTCGGACCCGGTATCGCCGCCGGAGACGGATGAGGTCGCCACTTGCTCATTCCGCGCCCAAAAGGTGCTGTGAAGTGATAATTTGATGGCCCGGTTCGCAATTCCCATGGGGGAGTTCATCCAACACCTTGAGACCGAGGGTCTCAAAAGGGTCTTACAAGAGGTCACCACCAACAACTTCATTCGACAATTTGAGTCAGTTTAACAGCTTGCGCACTTCATTCTCGATCATTTAGTAACATTTTAATTTCAAGTTTATTTTGTATGCAACGTCATATTCACCTAGCTCTTAAACTATCTTATACACTTTAGTCACTAAGACGATATGAGAGTGGGAAAACTTTTAGCAGTGGAGAAAGAGACAATAAAACAAGAGCTCACCAGGGAAGAGAGAAAACACATTCTCGGCAATTGGCAATAATTATAGGAGCGGAATAGACAGGAATGATGGACTGTACGTCTAATCAAAGGCCGCGGCGCAATCGAGCCGTCTTGAGTGGGCTTGGGCATTTCCGGTCATATCTGCACATGGCTGGTAGGTAAAGATAAATGCTTGCATCGATTAACAAATGGAATGGCGCTCAAACCCTCCTCACACTCAAAAGGGTCAGCAATGGAGAGATCTTTTCCATAGCACTCACTTCCTCTCTGCTATAAAGGATATACACGTAAACTGAAGGCAGCTATATACATAGGAACAAGAGGCTTAGCCTAAAGTAATATGTGAAAGACACGAATACGAATACGTCACCCAGACAAATTTTCTGGTTTATATAGCTGAAAAGATGACACTTGTTTTTATTTGTTTATTTTGAATGATAAATTGTGGTGAAGTGTTTCTCACACAAAAAGCGGTTTATTTGATTGGGCGCATCATAATGACTGCTTCGTGCCTTCGTGAAGTGTCAACCACAGCTGATGATGACATTTGTGGTAACGCTAATGGTGCACAAATACGTTCTCTTTTGTTGGCTTTGAAATAGTTTCTATTGGAAGTTTCACTTTATGCCGACGTCTTCAAAAATAAATTATATTAGCACAGATAACTGTTTATGCCCGACTGTAACGAAAGCCTCTTCCTTCCCAATTTCAACTTTTACAGTGCTAACCATATAAATTAATCGTTCATATATCTTGATTAGTGAAACTAACTCTAATGCGTGTCAACTGACTTCGCTTTGTTTCACTCCTAAATTTACTGAATATCATTAACTATACAGCATCTTAATCCTTGTTTTTGAATTTAAACGGTTACTGAGTACTAACTAATAATGCCGATGACACTTAATCTTTCATCGTACAACTTTCATTTCAGCATCATCCACATAGCCGTATAGTCCTGGAACCCAAAGCACATCTTACTTTTTCGAAAGTTCGCAAAGATATTTTCTGACTAATATTAGAGCATTCTTCATCCTCGCTTCGCAATCTTATGCATCTAAAGACTAATCCCATTTCCCAAATGGTACCTGCGCAGTCCCAGCAACGGCAAGTGTGAGTGTTACCAATCTTCTCCACGATTAGTCCCATTCTGGATAGCACTCCAAAATTTATTGAAAGTTATAGGGGTTATTTATTTGCTCGTTGAGTTATTTTATTTATTTATAGGTAATAAGTTGATTGGCCATATAATTTAGCTGAGTGATAGCGTATCCATTTGCCTTCATTCCACCATTTATTTATACTTGAGTTACCTTCCTGGAAATCTTTTTAAATACAACAATTCTTCAATAAAATTACTGAACTAGACACATCTTATTTATTTTGATCAAGATATACCGCTTCGATTCGATCACACTCAGGTGCCATTCGCGGCTTCTCCTCTTGTCATCATTTGGTGCAGCAGATGTTTCCCCGATTACCTCTAACTGGTGGATATGTGCGAAGTTTCATCCGATCACTACAACTTCATTTGAAAAAATTATAAATTCGATTAGTATCCAGCGCACACTACGGAATGTTTTACTTAGGCTAATCAACGCCTCTAGCTTCTAAATCGCCAGATCTGATTGATGCTATTGTTGTCTTTCTCCCAAGGGCTTTCTCAACCGTGCCACAAAGTGGGTCGTTATATTTTCACGTCCAAACTCACATAGGAGGCAACGAATATGGTTGGAGGGAGTGTTATAATGGTTCTAATGTTGACTGGGTTTTTATTTATTCGTCAACAAGGCGATGCGATTCTCGCACATCGCGGCGCATCCGCATTCAATTTACAATGCAGGCGGTGCGAGGAAGAATAATGTTCATATGACAATTGTCAAATTGTTAGCGTTTTAAATGAAATTTGCTTGCAATTGTTCATTTCTTAAAAGTTTTGAATTTGGAATTTTCCTTCGTTTGGCAAATAATAGTCTCAACAAGGATGTACGAAATTTTCATTCAAAACTCATTCAGAATAACCCTAGTACTTAAAAAGTAATTAAGGCGTTTGAATTTCAAATTTCATTTAAGCACCATCAAGCATCTGACAAGCGTCAACGCATCTCGTTGCGAGGAATTTTGGATTTTCCGAATATTTCTCGCCTCATATCGACGCATCGCAATCATTGTACGATGTCGTATACAAATGCATGTTACGAAAACTGCTTGACATTTGCTGTGAGACTCTCATCGCGCTCTCGCATCGCCGTCTCACAGTATTGTATTTCGGCCTTCAGGGCCAAGCAATCACCGTAAATCTTCGGTGATAACCAAAAAAAAGCTAATGTATGAGAATAATTGTGAATAACCATCAGTGTAATAGTAAGCTTCTAAAAATAATAAGGGCTAATTAAATGCTCCGTTTGCTATCAGCCAATTTAAATTTTAAAGTTAAATTTTGAAGCTTAACAAGTTTACCTGATTTTGCGCGTTTTTGCCTGAATTCTATTTGGTATCCCGACAAAAGGCTCTTTGATTTCACCGTTCATTGACCGTTTTTCCAATATTTTACCTATGCAGGGTATTAATGATGGGTCAGGGGCTTGACGATCAAGAGGAATCTTCGAGTTATTTATGAATTACGATTATTGTGGCCTGTTCCTGTCAACAATGATTTTTGAAAAGGGCTTGTAGTTAGAATATCAAAATATGCATCCATACTTCCAAAAACACACATGTAACGAACATACATCATGGACATCACATCATAAATTAAAAGATTTAGATATTCTCCTATTTCCAAGCAGATATTAGTTCTTTTTCCATATCAGTTCATGTTAAGGATCCGGAGGTTGAGAGCTCTAGACCTAGTGAAACACACGGCGGAATTTTCAATACACTTTTATTTGTTCAATAGTTTAAGACACAATTAGCTGGTGCTCGCTGTCCAAGGTGGGGCGATACAATCCTAGTCCCTCTGAGAAGCCGGGCTTGAAATTTCACTGCAAGATAAAAAAGAAATTGATCAAGTGAAGAAGTAGATGTCAATCGTACGAACGTGACACATCCGGTGTGTCCTTAGCCCTTCGATAAAGTGCCACAAGATTCCGCTCAATCACCTTATGAGCGGAACGCTGAGACACACGGTGTGTCCATTCAAAGACAACGCGATCCGCTCAATCAAATTATGAGTGGTATGCTGACACACACGGTGTGTCCTTTCAAGATACCTCGCGGTTCCGCTCAATCAACTTCTGAGTGGAATGCTGACACATACGGTGTGTCCCTTCAAAAAACACGCGAGTCCGTACACCCAACTGACCGTGTCGGAAGACTTCGAAAAGTTGTGGCGAAGCGTAGCAGACGCTAACTAAACCGACCGTGTCGGAAGACCGTGAAAGGAGTTGTGTCGGAACACCGCGAAAAAAGTTGTGTCGAAGCCCAGCCGACGCTATCGAACCTATCATGTCGGAAGACTTGAAAGGAAATCCTTTTTGTTTCGGGAAAGAGAAAGTTTTTTCACATCTCGTAGAAGGAATTTTAGTCAGAGGAGATGGTGGAAAATTCAACTCGTTGGTGAACACATGTTTTCAGGATATGGAAGGCTTGAATGTACCATGGATTAA
The DNA here is from genome assembly GCA_954870665.1 of Stratiomys singularior. NCBI lineage: Eukaryota > Metazoa > Arthropoda > Insecta > Diptera > Stratiomyidae > Stratiomys > Stratiomys singularior. The sequence continues at coordinate 76,917,886 of OX940880.1, read as the reverse complement.
CCACCGTAATACAACGATGTAGGCATGTAGGTAATTGTTAAAATGTTAAAATGTAAGAAATGTAAAAAATGTAGGTGCAGGGAAAAACATGAGCGCGTTAATGTTTCTTAATAATTTTCGTTTTTTGATGAGAGGAAAATTTTTTTCTTTTTCAGGCATGTAAATGAGATTTTTCTTACCAATCCAGGCAGGCAAAAAGCTTTAGACAGTCTCCAAGAAGATGCTCATCATCCTCCACTTCTGCAAAAATGAGTGTGTTGGTCGTTGTTTTGGCTGGGTTGAAAGCCTCGTAGTCCGGCTGGAACCATTCCCCATTCGAAGTCGGTTTGCTTGCTTTGAAGTCTTTGCACCTTAGCAAGTTCTAGTGCTTATTATAAGGTTGGTCTGAATTGTGTGCAAAAATATAAATAGAAAATAAGGAATGAAGAACTGTGTGTTAGCCGTGAAGGATTTTAAACTACATGGGCAGCAGATGGGTTATGGAAGTGGTAGATAACGAAGCTAATCATACTGCTAAAATACAATATTTTTCAAAGCTTTGCGCTAACTTGTTGCTCGTTGCGAAGAATTTTCGATTTTCCGAATATTTCTCGATTCGCATAGATGCATCGCAATCATTGTACAATGTCGTACACAAATGCATGTTACGAAAACGGGTTGACATTTGCTGCGAGGCTTTCGTCGCGCTCTCGTATCGCAATCTCGCAGTATTGTATTTCGGCCTTTATGCAATTTATCACTTGACTTTCTTTTCAGACTTTCACTGAACGGGGCATACCGAGGCTCTTTGCATTTTACACATGTCACTTTGATCTTGAAGGGTAAACCTTCCGTTTTGCCTGTGTGAAAAGAAATTTACCCATCACAATTAACGAACTTCACTAACGCAACTTAGCTGAATATAGCTGAAAATACTACAAAGAAGTATTTAGTTCTGTAGTGTTTCTGTAAATCTTGCTCTACACTTTCTATAAAGTGCAGTTTTATTTTATTATGCTACGCGCTTGACACTTACACATCGTCATTTCTGCGTTTCGGGAAGTTTTTTTCTCGGTCGAATCAAATTATCATAACTTTCCTGCTGACATTGTCAGCCGGAAAATAATAAAAATTTTTTTTGCTTATGGTTGGGAGGCTATTTATACTATTTATATTATTTATATTTATATATATTATTAAGTGTCGGACTCCCAGTGGCAATCGGACTACCTACTGACTACCTAGCCTGGAACTGTTTGTCAAATTACTTCGGAATAGGCCTCAATAATCAACGCCTAGCGGCGCCTTCAGTTTAAGAGAAATCGCTCTTTCAGCACGGATGGATGGAAAAGAAGAGGATTGCCGTCAGAGAGATCCCCATTCTCTCTGCGCCGCCAAGCAATCCATGATGCCCTTCTTTATAAGAAGAACCGTGCGTTCGTAATGCGACACGCAGTTCCATTTGCCTTTTGATTTCATCATCTTTTCTGCTTAATCGGTAACGCAAGTCTTGTACCTACGCCCCATAGTTTCGTATTAAAACTTTAAGATCAAATTTCAAGGAAAGGAATTTTGGGTTTGGCGAGAAATTATTGAAAGCTATATACGGCAATTTATGTTTAGGGAAAATTTGATTAAAGAGAAATGCGAACGGCGTCTTACCCATCTTCCGCATGCGAAAAACGTTTGGCAGGTGTCATCTGTCATCTCCGGTCAGAACAAGCAAGCTGGGGATGGTGAGTATCTGATCTTATCGAGATCAGAATGACAATACCCGTGCACACTGAGAAGTTGCGTCAGTCACTGATCGAGTCACAGTCGGCCCCAAGTCACTGATGAGCCATTCTGTCCACCTGCTTTGCATTTTTTTTACCCAAGATTCTACCATAGAACTAGGGTCGTTCTCCTTTCCTCTCGGCTGACGACTTCTCTTGCCGACTCCCCCACCCCCACCTCCCCCCGTAAGTACACTCGTTTTTGTTCCATAGCAAGAAGCATAAGATGGACCACCCTAGAGATAATCACCACCGCCTGTTTCGCATATTCGCAGAGCTCCTTGCCTCGTTACCTGTGCGAGACGCCATCTGTACGACTTCTAACTAAGAGCATCAGCCCACACTTCGGAGCCATACAAAAGTAATGACTCCATCGCACTCATATGATGTCTTTTGTTCCAGGTTGGTTCCCGAGTGTTGGCCATAAGGCGGCTTGGAGCAGATATTCCCCCGGAGGCTTAACCGCTGACGCTAGTTTGGATAATTGGACCATTATCCTTAAAAAAACCAAATTTAATTCGAAATTGTACAATTTATTTTCGCAGAGCTTCCGCTTCCTTCCGATAAGTGCAACTGACTGTTACATTCTCGTACACCTCTATTTATTTAGAAAATAATGCTTATGTTTGTTTTGGATCTAAATTACAGTCGAATGAAAATGATTTTACTTGAGCGAAATAATGCAAACGACATGTCTGAGAGTTATATTACATTACAGAGAAAAGATGAATTTACAAAAGTCCAAAATACGCGAAGGTTGTCAGCTAGTAATGTTGGTACTCATATTAAGCGGATATTGCTGTAACTCCCCTCCCCCCTTAGTGTAAGGTGGACGCCTAAAGAACTATGTTCTTGAATGTTCGTGGGCTTGAACTATACAGGTAGAGTATTTTACTGATGTTTGAGCCTGGTGATAATTTTCCAGATGGTGTAACAGATGACAATTGCAACGAGGATGATGCTTGTTTCTGCGGTGATGGTCATTGTAATGCCTGGTAATAAGCTCTTTCGTGAGATGAGTGTGAGTGAACTGGTAGTTTCCCAAATGCTTCAGTTGAATTTCGTTCCAGCTTGGTGATTTATAATTTATTTTACTGAAAGCAGTTGGATAAATATTGGTTTCGTCCCAGAAGGTTGATACTTTAACTTTGTAGGTTATGTTGTTTATGGCAATCTTGCAGTCCTCGAAACATATCAGGATAGTTCCTTTGATTTGGAATTCCTCAGGTCTGGGGTTTGTAGTTCTTGAACCAGATTCTCTGTGACTAATGAAATTTCAGAGCCTTGATCGAGTAAGACTCGAGCGTGTAGGTAATTCCCATATCTATTTTAGACTTTGACAATAGCAGTAGGTAGAACAATCGCTTGTCTTACCGCTGATGAAAACTGTGGATGATTTACAAGTTTTGGTGTATCTTCAATTGCTGGTGCAGCGGTAGTTTCAAGCTCTTTAGCTTTGGAAGCTCCATTCATGTGTAGTGATGTGTGGTGAGCCTTCGCACACTTCAGGCACCGTTTGGATGATCTACTTTTGGACACCATGTGGGACTTTAAGTAATTATAACATGGCCGATGATTATTGATTGAGTTTCTTCGCTATGCGGTAGTCATCTATTGGTATCTTTGGCAGCGAGCTAAATGATGTTCCTCACTACAGAGCACACTCATGTCTTTTTCATTGGAACTAGGTTCATTGTTTGGACCGGTTGATACTTTAGCTTGGTAGATTATGTTGTTTATGGTAATCTTGCAGTCCTCGAAACGTATCAGGATAAATCCTTTGATTTGGAATTCCTTAGGTCTGCACGTAGTATTGATTGTCGTCTCCGGTTATAAGCAGCAGGTGATTTGGCTCCGGTTCGAATATTTCCACGTCCTTTTCTCGTTCGTACAGGTGGCATTCAGCAGGCTTATGATCCAGAATGTTAGCTAAGCATTTTGACTGTGACACGTCTTCCCAATTAGAAGTTTTTAGGCAGTAGAAGGTTCCCGCGTTGCTCTGGCAACTTGCGTCGAGTTCTTGCCTGCGTTCTTGGCCAAGGATCACGTAGGGTTTGGTTGCAATTGTTTTTGTTTCATTGATAGGCAAGGGTATGATGTGGAATAGGGAATATGATTCGTTCGAAAGGATGCGAATTTTTAAGTTAAAGATAATGTTTGAGTTGTTAGAATAGGCCTGTACGCTCAATAACCCGTATATGTTTTCAAAGGATGTTAAACTTATGCCTTGGTTTTATATAAATAGTATATTTTCGTTAATTCTTGTGGGTTAAGAATCATTTTTGAAATAATTTTAAATTTCGCCAAAATAATTGCTTCAGAAATTTCAGTTAAAGGGTTATTGAGGAAATCAATATTAAAATTAATTTGGTTTATATACTAGAAGAACTCCATATTTCTACTATCGTTTCTAATTTGATTTTTTTATATTTCATTGATATATTTTTAGTAATCAGTTATTCTTTTTTGTGATTGATTGATGTGTGTAGTAATATTTTCGAATCGTTCAATCATTTGTCCATTTATTTGAGTTTGTTCAGTAAATTTGGTTACTAGTTTGCCCTCATTAGTTAAAATTTTATCTTTTTCGTCGTTTTTGGGTAGTAATGTAAGCAGTTTATTTTTTGCTTCTTCAGCTTTTCTTTTTGTTATTTTCAATAATTCCATAAATTCTGTATTGTTGTCAAATGTTGCTAGTGAGTCGTATATCATGTCAAGGTTTTTTCTGTATTTATCAAGTTATATGTACAAGGTTGTTGTAGGATGTTATTAAACGTGCGTTCCCTAGCATCTTTGGAAGTAATCTGTTCCTATTTGACAGATCCTGTAGGTCGATCTTTTATCCGGTTACTAGGGTCAGTATGACCAATTGTCTGAAAATTACCTTTTTTCTTTAATTTAGATTTGTGAAGTTTTTGATTCATATCTGTGATAACTGTAACATAATAATTTGTCTTAATTCGGTGCTTAGTAAACCTGTGATTTAATTTATTTCGTCGACACTCCCTCCTAAACGCTACAGATCCCTGGTTAAAGCTTTCAGGCTCCTTTCTATTCTTGTTAAGTTTTGTTAATCTTTTATTTATTTATTTAATTAGTAAAGATTCTATCTCAGGGTAGAACTGTGCATGAAATTCTCATAATTTTACTAAATATTCATGACTGCTTGTATGTTGTATACCCTTGTTAAATTTGTATGCTAGATAGCATAGAATAATTCAAATGGGTTGTATTTTGGGGCTGAATGAACAGCATTGTTGTAAGTGATTATTACTTCGTTCAAAATGTCCTCTGGGTTTTTGTCTCGATACTTGTCACGCATTATTCTGTATGTCTCTGTAATTGTTGAGTTAAGTCTTTGTACAGGTCCATTACTGCTTGTTTGTTGATATGAAACTATGTAATGATTTAATTTATATTGCTTACAGAAGTCTTTAAAAATCGAAGATGTGAATTCTGTACCTTGATCGGTTACCATGGTAGCTATATTTTGGGGAATACCGTGAAGACTAATAAAACGTTTGAGAGATTTGATCATATTTAAGCTATCTCGAGCTGAAAGTATGTAGGCTGCCGTAAATTTTGAAAATTTGTTAATGTGTATCATGATGTATCATAATGATCGTTAATATGTATCGTTTGTCAATTGTGTAAATATTCATATGGAGAGAATCCATATGGAGTAAATACCCATTTTGGGAGTATCTGGGATCTGATGTTTCGGTTTTTCAGGATTTCTACCGTATTTTAGAGTTTGACATTTTTCGCAATTATGTAAATTTTTGTGATTTGAATCGTCATCAAAGGAAAGTAATATTCTCTCTTGAGATGAACTAGAGTCTAGTTAATGCCTCGATGGTTACTATTAAGATGGTTTACGGTTATTAAGGCATCTTGTTCATCGTCTTCAGTAATTTTTTTTGAGGATTTCCAGATGCATGGAATTTTGAAACCATTAAATTATGAAAAGTGGTTTGTGTAAGTATCTTGTATTTTTTTGAAAATGTCGTCTGTGGTATATATTGCTGTCAATCTATTGGGAGGGATAAATTTCTTGAAGATTTCGGCAAGTTTTGCTTCTGTGTATTGCTGTATTTGAATTATTCGACGTTGTTTGTTCCGGAATGGCATTTCCAGTTTGGATTTAGGTTTTCTATCAGATTCTTTAAGTACCAATTGAAGAGAAAATTCGTTCAGGGGACGTTCAGAAATTGGTATTCCGGTATTCAGATTTTCTTCTGCTGAGTGCGCGGCGAAACCTCCAGTACTCTGTGCACCTGTCCCAGCGGCATCGTTCACGTTAACTTCGACATTGTTGTTTGTGTTTTCACAATTTTCACGGCTTAAGGCGTCCGCATTACTGTTCTGACTACCCTTTTTGTAATTCAGTTCATAATCATACTCCTCTAGCTTGAGTCTCCAACGTATCAATCTTGAATTTGGATCCCACAAGTTCATCATCCACGTAAGTGGCTTGTGGTCTGTCACAATCTTAAATTTCCTACCAAAAAGATACGGCCGGAAATATTTCGTGGCCCAAACCAAGAGTTCCATGGCCAAGAGTTCCTTCTCGATTATAGAACAGTTGATCTCAGAATCGGTCAACTACTCGCGTAGTTGTTCAACTCGCGTAGCAAATTAGCTTATCGCTACCTATTGGGCCTTGCGATAATACAGCACCAATTGCGAAGTTACTCGCGTCCGTTGTAAGGACGAACGGTTTGTTAAAATCCTGATGTTCGAGAAGAGGATCATTCATGAGAATATCCTTGCAGGAGTTGAATGCTATTATGAAACGATCATTCAGATCAATGCATCGGCCCTTTTTTAAGCATTCGGTAAGTGGTTTGGTTAATCTCGCAAAGTCTCGGATGAACTTGCGATAATAACCGAGTAAGCCGAGGAAAGATTTTATCTCCTTGGAGGTTTTTGGAACGGGGTAATCGATAATTGCCTGAACTTTATTGGAGCTTGGCTTAATGCCTACGGTCGTGACCAAATGACCGAGGAAAGCTATTTCCTTTTTGAGGAATTCAGATTTATCAAGCTGGACCTGGAGATTTCCCTGACGAAGTCTGTGAAATACCTTCTTGAGATTTTCTATGTGCTCTTGTGCAATGAAGTGGAGAATATTATTATATCGTCTAGATAGACAAGACAAACTCTTTGAGCACATTATCCATCACTCTCTGAAAGGTCGAGGGTGCATTTTTTAGCCCAAATGGCATGCGCATATCCCTCGACAGTGAAGGCAATTTTCGGAACATCACGAGGGTCCATCTCTAATTGGTGGAATCCACTCGCTTAATCCTGCGTCGAGAAGTACATCGACCTTCCTAATTAATCTTGGATGTCGTTGATAGTCGGGAGAGGGTAGCGATCACCTATCGTCTTTTCATTCAACTTCCTATAATCAATATCCAGCCTCCATTTATTTTTGCTACTCGCATCTGGTTTTTTGGGAACGATCAAACTGGAGAATTCCAAGGCGAGTAACTGGGGCGAATTATACCCTGGTTCAACATATCAGAGATATATTAACGGACTTCCACCTTATGGGTGAAAGGATATCTATAGGACTTCGTATGGATAGGTGATTCATCAGTTGTTCTAATTCGATGTTTCACTTGGTCTGTGAAGGTCAAATCTTGTCCTTCCCGAAGAAAATGTCGTCATATTCTCCGCAGACCTTAAATAGTTCCTTCTGTTCCTCATTGTTTAAGTGTGATACTCGCCGTAATTGAATGACATCATCACATGATGTCAATGGTGATTCCTCGTCCTCATAACACAAATTCAAATTGTTAATTTGTACATAATGATTCGAAAGGCTCTCCACCATCACGGGATGCTCAAGCGGGAGGGTTTGTTCCTTGCGTGAGAGATTAGAAACTTCAACGAGTGCGTACCAATCAACTGCAGCATAGACTCCCTCCGATATTACCAAGTCGGGAGATATTTTGTTTGGTTCGATGTAAATAACTCCGTTTTCCACATCAACGGGAAGTTTGACAATTGACTTTGTTTCTGGTAGAATGATGTTTTTATTGGACATGAAATTTGGCTTGAATTTTAAGGAGATACAGCATTATTGGTGACAATTACCTGATTACCCAAATCGACTTTGGCTCCAAGATTACTCAGAGTATCCACTCCAAGTAATCCATCAAAATAACCATGGAATTTAAATATTAAGAACCGTGAATTACCAGGTTCATTAAATTAGTAAAGTTCAGCAATGAAACTTCTTGTTTAACTCCATGGTTAGAGAGGACAGTAGTTATTGAAATGTGTTTTATTAATTTTATGTCGCGAGGTTCAATATATTGTGACATGTTCGAATAATGACACGCGCCAATGTAGTCCTCAGAGGATAAAAGTCGTAAACAAGTTTGAATTACCAATACATCGATAATTCTCGTAGAGGAAAAAACGCATAACATAAACTTATTGCGTGCATTGAGTACAACAAATACGTGTGTAAGTGACTCAGCGCGTAAACCCGAGAACAATCCACATGGAAGATTCTGGGTTCATTGGTAGATGTATAAAAGCGACTACAGCGAGCGGCGAAGGGAGTCTTGTGAATTAAGTGAAGAAGCGAGCGACAGTGCGCATTAAAAGTAGTGCGGTAATCGCAAAGTGTTGTGAAATAAAATCGTATGAGAATTAGAAATAGCGAGTAAAAATGATTGTTATAAGCGATTAAATAATTAATGTTAAAGTGATAACTCATAGAAGTGAATAAGTTAAATAGTGATTAATTGAAAATAATTATAAAGTATTAGTGAAATGTTAAGAATAAAATTGCAAACATCTAATTTGAAATTAGTCGTGTGTGTTTCTTTAAGTATGTCGAACATTTGCGAAGAGCAGCTGGCAAAGCGCTACAATATTCGGAGTTTATAAATGACGATGATGCTCCTGTATCTATAAGGAACCTCAATGGTCGTCCAAAAGGGGATGAAATGTTAACATAGGGCATTAGATTGCCGTGTTTATTGATGTCTACGTATTCGATTGGTTCGGGGAGGCAATTGTAGGAAAATTATCTTCATTTATTGCGTGTTCTTCTGGTTCAGTACTTGGGTAAGAATTTTCCTTTGGGGGAAAGAAAAAATCGGGATCATCATCCTTGTAATAATATTTGGAGTAATAATGATCTAGATTATACGGGTTGTTAACAGTATTACCACTTTCAATATTCATTTCCTCAATATTTAACAGGGTTCCTCTTGGATTGTTTATGTACCTCGGTTGTCTGAGGGCGGTGTTGTGCTAAAATTCAAGGGGATGTGAGTCTTGTTCTCCAGCGTTGAATAATTCCTCTGATGTGAAATTAGGTGGTCTTGTTGAGCTTCTTCTTCGGTGCTGATTGTGGGCTTCTGCCTGCTGGACCGCATTCACTACCACTGCTATTGCACCGATCGTGGATCGACCAGCCCTGAAGCCGTACTGCTGAGGAAACAGATCTCCGACAGTTCGGATGGCCTCTCCAAGTATTTCTCTAATGAGCCTCTCGAGCACCTTCCCAGCGACGTTCAACATACATAGGGGCCGATATGAAGATGGTTGCTCCGCGTTCGCCTTCCCCTTGTGGATCAGGACGAACCCCGCCTCCTTCCAGCAATTTGGAAACGCGCCCTGCTGCCGACAGGCATTGAAAGTGGTGAGCAGCTTTTCACGGCAAAGTTGATGTGCAAGCTGTATCACTTCCGCTGGTATACCATCTGGCCTTGGGGGTTTTTCGATTTTAAAAATTTCACCGCATCATTCAGCTCGATGGCGTTAAAAAGTGGGCATTCTCCAAGACATTTAACATCTGCATCATCGGGACGAACAAGATGCATAGGGAAAAGCGCTCCAAAAATCTCGTCCATTTTGTTAACTTCAAGCACACAGGGCCTCCTTGCAGCTCCTATTTTCCGCATGATAAGCTTGTAACCCAGCCTCCACGGGTCCCAATCGATGTCCTCAACAAGCTTGTGCCAGCAGCAAGCCTTGCTTTTGTTAATCAACATACGGAGGAATTTTCTAGCCGACCTGTATGCCAGCGTTTGGGAATGTGACTCGTCTCGATTTCTTAAACGTTGGGCTTTGCGGCGGAGTCTGTGACATTCTCTCCGCTTTTCAGCGATACCTGCCGACCACCAGTACACAGCACCCTTATTGTGTCGAGGCCGTCGCCTGGGCATAGAGCAGTCGCACGCATTCTTGATGAGCCTCGTGGTGGGGTTCACCATGTTTTCAGCTGAGGCTCCCCCCGTTACCGTCAAATTTCACCGCTCATAAGAACTGCGGCGAACGCGTCGACATTTATTTTAGAAATATTTCAACATACAGTTGAGGGTTGGATTGCTTCGCGTCATGTAGCTCGCTCGCTAATTTCAAAAGCAGTGTACTGGTAATCGCTCGCCAAGTAGTCCTCCATTACCTTCCTTCTGTGTATCCTAGGCACTAAGGACTCCGAAGCAAATGTCACAACAGGAATAGTTCCCAAGCAGCCTCCCCGTTGAAAAGTTGCTGTGTTCCCAGCGTTCCGCCCTTTACTTTACCGACTGCGCCAGTTAGGATAATTAGACCTTTATCCTTTAAAAAAAAACAAATTTAATTCGAAATTATACAATTTATTTTCGCAGAGCTTCTGCTTCCTTCCGATAAGTACAACTGACTGTTACATTCTTGTACACCTCTTTTTATTTAGAAAATAATGCTCATGCTTGTTTTGGATTTATATTACATTCGTATGGAAATGATTTTACTTGAGCGAAATAATGCAAACGACATGTCTGAGAGTTATGTTACATTACAGAGAAAAGATGAATTTAGAAAAGTGCAAATTACGCGAAGGTTATCGGCTAGTAATGATTGTACTGGTATTAAGCGGATATTTCTGCAACTCCTCCCCCCTTAGTGTAAGGTGGACGCCTAAAGAACTGTGTTCTTGCAGATTCTTGGGGTTAAACTATTACAGGTAGAGTATTTTACTGATGTTTGAGACTGGTGACAATTTTCCAGATGGTGTAACAGATGACAATTGCAACGAGGATAATGCTTGTTTCTGCGGTGATGGTCATTGTAATGCCTGGTAATAAGCTCTTTCGTGAGATGAGTGTGAGTGAACTGGTAGTTTCCCAAATGCTTCAGTTGAATTTCGTTCCAGCTTGGTGATTTATAATTTATTTTACTGAAAGCAGTTGGATAAATATTGGTTTCGTCCCAGAAGGTTGATACTTTAACTTTGTAGGTTATGTTGTTTATGGCAATCTTGCAGTCCTCGAAACATATCAGGATAGTTCCTTTGATTTGGAATTCCTCAGGTCTGGGGTTTGTAGTTCTTGAACCAGATTCTCTGTGACTAATGAAATTTCAGAGCCTTGATCGAGTAAGACTCGAGCGTGTAGGTAATTCCCATATCTATTTTAGACTTTGACAATAGCAGTAGGTAGAACAATCGCTTGTCTTACCGCTGATGAAAACTGTGGATGATTTACAAGTTTTGGTGTATCTTCAATTGCTGGTGCAGCGGTAGTTTCAAGCTCTTTAGCTTTGGAAGCTCCATTCATGTGTAGTGATGTGTGGTGAGCCTTCGCACACTTCAGGCACCGTTTGGATGATCTACTTTTGGACACCATGTGGGACTTTAAGTAATTATAACATGGCCGATGATTATTGATTGAGTTTCTTCGCTATGCGGTAGTCATCTATTGGTATCTTTGGCAGCGAGCTAAATGATGTTCCTCACTACAGAGCACACTCATGTCTTTTTCATTGGAACTAGGTTCATTGTTTGGACCGGTTGATACTTTAGCTTGGTAGATTATGTTGTTTATGGTAATCTTGCAGTCCTCGAAACGTATCAGGATAAATCCTTTGATTTGGAATTCCTTAGGTCTGCACGTAGTATTGATTGTCGTCTCCGGTTATAAGCAGCAGGTGATTTGGCTCCGGTTCGAATATTTCCACGTCCTTTTCTCGTTCGTACAGGTGGCATTCAGCAGGCTTATGATCCAGAATGTTAGCTAAGCATTTTGACTGTGACACGTCTTCCCAATTAGAAGTTTTTAGGCAGTAGAAGGTTCCCGCGTTGCTCTGGCAACTTGCGTCGAGTTCTTGCCTGTGTTCTTGGCCAAGGATCACGTAGGGTTTGGTTGCAATTGTTTTTGTTTCATTGATAGGCAAGGGTATGATGTGGAATAGGGAATATGATTCGTTCGACAGGATGCGAATTTTCGGAAGTGTCTAAACGAGAAACCGCAGATTTTAATATCATATAAAAAAAATAAAAAAACAATCACATAAAAATCACATAAAAAATTATGGCCGATAACGTAAAGAACGTGTGTCAGGCGTCATCCGTCAAACTCGGGCGGAACACGCAAGCTGGGGATGGTGACTTTCCGATCTTATATAGGTAAGACTGAAAATACCCGTGACCACTGAGTAGTTGCGTCAGGTAATAGTCAGTCTCACCATGCATTCTGCAAAACCACTGCCCCAAATCACTAATTAGCCGTGCGGTCTACCTGCCTCAAGTTTCGTTTTCCCATATTTGCTGCCTTAGGATCCTTCTCCGTTCCTCTCGGCTGACGGTTTCTCTCACCGACCCCCCCCCCCCCTACGTAAGTATACATGTTTCCGTTCGTCTGTAAGTAATGACATTTGCAATTTCGAAAGTTTCTAAATGAGAAACCGCCGATTTAATTATCATATCAGAAAAAATTTACAAAAAAACCACATAGAAATGCAAAAAAATCATTGCCGATTTTTACAGGGAAAAGCGAGAATATAAAGATTCATAATTCTATCAAAACCGTTTTCATACAATGGTATTCGAATAGCTTAACGTAATTTTTTTTTTTAAACTACATAAAATCATTGAAATCTTTTAAAAACCGATAATTTGGCTTGAAAAAACACCCCGAAGAGATGACTGTATTTTGCATCCCAGGTATAATTTTTAAAAAGAAATGAACCCTTATTGGCCTCGGTATGCAACAAAAGTATTATCAAAATGGGATAAAAAAGCTCCGAATAGGCCTGCAATGTACTAACAGTAACCATAACCAGACCTCTAAATTAATTGCTATTAAAGTATTACTTCAGACATGGTTAGAAAAAAACATCAAACGTCTTCTAGACTAAACCCTCAGTCTGTTAGAGATTACTTCGAGATCTCAACTCACGCATTTCTCAAAGCTGAGAGAACACTGATTTCAACTGGCGACAAAAAGAGGTATTGGTAGATGATTATAAATAAATATGTCCAAACGGAACCCATTTGATAGTCACAATATAACAATTTCATATGATGGACCTCAGTTTTACTATTGAATCCAAATTTTCCAAGCCTCGTACAGTACTTAATTCCCGCTCATCTTTTACCCATCATTCTATTTTACTCATCATTCTCATCATTCTGTTTCTCTACTCCAACATCAGTTCTGGATATTTTGCGTACACTGGGTAAGTATAGTTTCTGCAACACTGTCCGTTCTCTTACACTTTCTCTTATACAAGTGAAATTCGCTTCCACCGCGTATGCATATCAACACTTAGCCATAACTTCCAAATTCAAGTTTGAAACGTGTACTATTTGTACTCTAAAGAAATCACTCCTTTAAATTGTCCTGTTAAACAGATTTGTTTTCGGATGCAAATACGTTCAAGTTTTTTCAATAATTGTATCTAAGTTGTTGCACGGTAGCTTCTTTACGTCTAGCGTATCGATTATGACTTTCTTCGTTTTTAGTATATCAAGACTGCAATCTACAATCTGCAGCCATTTTCAACTAATTTCAGTATCTGTTTGATTGCAGATCAAGTTCTTCCATCTTTTCAACAAGATCACTTTGCATATATTGCATGAGAAAGAAGTATAACAGGATGTTCAATACGTTATCTCATTCATTACCAACATGACATTTGCTTTTTGGGCCTCCGGTCGCTCGGACCCGGTATCGCCGCCGGAGACGGATGAGGTCGCCACTTGCTCATTCCGCGCCCAAAAGGTGCTGTGAAGTGATAATTTGATGGCCCGGTTCGCAATTCCCATGGGGGAGTTCATCCAACACCTTGAGACCGAGGGTCTCAAAAGGGTCTTACAAGAGGTCACCACCAACAACTTCATTCGACAATTTAAGTCAGTTTAACAGCTTGCGCACTTCATTCTCGATCATTTAGTAACATTTTTATTTCAAGTTTATTTTGTATGCAACGTCATATTCACCTAGCTCTTAAACTATCTTATACACTTTAGTCACTAAGACGATATGAGAGTGGGAAAACTTTTAGCAGTGGAGAAAGAGACAATAAAACAAGAGCTCACCAGGGAAGAGAGAAAACACATTCTCGGCAATTGGCAATAATTATAGGAGCGGAATAGACAGGAATGATGGACTGTACGTCTAATCAAAGGCCGCGGCGCAATCGAGCCGTCTTGAGTGGGCTTGGGCATTTCCGGTCATATCTGCACATGGCTGGTAGGTAAAGATAAATGCTTGCATCGATTAACAAATGGAATGGCGCTCAAACCCTCCTCACACTCAAAAGGGTCGGCAATGGAGAGATCTTTTCCATAGCACTCACTTCCTCTCTGCTATAAAGGATATACACGTAAACTGAAGGCAGCTATATACATAGGAACAAGAGGCTTAGCCTAAAGTAATATGTGAAAGACACGAATACGAATACGTCACCCAGACAAATTTTCAGGTTTATATAGCTGAAAAGATGACACTTGTTTTTATTTGTTTATTTTGAATGATAAATTGTGGTGAAGTGTTTCTCACACAAAAAGCGGTTTATTTGATTGGGCGCATCATAATGACTGCTTCGTGCCTTCGTGAAGTGTCAACCATAGCTGATGATGACATTTGTGGTAACGCTAATGGTGCACAAATACGTTCTCTTTTGTTGGCTTTGAAATAGTTTCTATTGGAAGTTTCACTTTATGCCGACGTCTTCAAAAATAAATTATATTAGCACAGATAACTGTTTATGCCCGACTGTAACGAAAGCCTCTTCCTTCCCAATTTCAACTTTTACAGTGCTAACCATATAAATTAATCGTTCATATATCTTGATTAGTGAAACTAACTCTAATGCGTGTCAACTGACTTCGCTTTGTTTCACTCCTAAATTTACTGAATATCATTAACTATACAGCATCTTAATCCTTGTTTTTGAATTTAAACGGTTACTGAGTACTAACTAATAATGCCGATGACACTTAATCTTTCATCGTACAACTTTCATTTCAGCATCATCCACATAGCCGTATAGTCCTGGAACCCAAAGCACATCTTACTTTTTCGAAAGTTCGCAAAGATATTTTCTGACTAATATTAGAGCATTCTTCATCCTCGCTTCGCAATCTTATGCATCTAAAGACTAATCCCATTTCCCAAATGGTACCTGCGCAGTCCCAGCAACGGCAAGTGTGAGTGTTACCAATCTTCTCCACGATTAGTCCCATTCTGGATAGCACTCCAAAATTTATTGAAAGTTATAGGGGTTATTTATTTGCTCGTTGAGTTATTTTATTTATTTATAGGTAATAAGTTGATTGCCCATATAATTTAGCTGAGTGATAGCGTATCCATTTGCCTTCATTCCACCATTTATTTATACTTGAGTTACCTTCCTGGAAATCTTTTTAAATACAACAATTCTTCAATAAAATTACTGAACTAGACACATCTTATTTATTTTGATCAAGATATACCGCTTCGATTCGATCACACTCAGGTGCCATTCGCGGCTTCTCCTCTTGTCATCATTTGGTGCAGCAGATGTTTCCCCGATTACCTCTAACTGGTGGATATGTGCGAAGTTTCATCCGATCACTACAACTTCATTTGAAAAAATTATAAATTCGATTAGTATCCAGTGCACACTACGGAATGTTCTACTTAGGCTAATCAACGCCTCTAGCTTCTAAATCGCCAGATCTGATTGATGCTATTGTTGTCTTTCTCCCAAGGGCTTTCTCAACCGTGCCACAAAGTGGGTCGTTATATTTTCACGTCCAAACTCACATAGGAGGCAACGAATATGGTTGGAGGGAGTGTTATAATGGTTCTAATGTTGACTGGGTTTTTATTTATTCGTCACCAAGGCGATGCGATTCTCGCACATCGCGGCGCATCCGCATTCAATTTACAATGCAGGCGGTGCGAGGAAGAATAATGTTCATATGACAATTGTCAAATTGTTAGCGTTTTAAATGAAATTTGCTTGCAATTGTTTATTTCTTAAAAGTTTTGAATTTGGAATTTTCCTTCGTTTGGCAAATAATAGTCTCAACAAGGATGTACGAAATTTTCATTCAAAACTCATTCTGAATAACCCTAGTACTTAAAAAGTAATTAAGGCGTTTGAATTTCAAATTTCATTTAAGCACCATCAAGCATCTGACAAGCGTCAACGCATCTCGTTGCGAGGAATTTTGGATTTTCCGAATATTTCTCGCCTCATATCGACGCATCGCAATCATTGTACGATGTCGTATACAAATGCATGTTACGAAAACTGCTTGACATTTGCTGTGAGACTCTCATCGCGCTCTCGCATCGCCGTCTCACAGTATTGTATTTCGGCCTTCAGGGCC
Organism: Stratiomys singularior; assembly: GCA_954870665.1. NCBI lineage: Eukaryota > Metazoa > Arthropoda > Insecta > Diptera > Stratiomyidae > Stratiomys > Stratiomys singularior. The sequence continues at coordinate 76,901,521 of OX940880.1, read as the reverse complement.
AAGCAATCACCGTAAATCTTCGGAGATAACCAAAAAAAAGCTAATGTATGAGAATAATTGTGAATAACCATCAGTGTAATAGTAAGCTTCTAAAAATAATAAGGGCTAATTAAATGCTCCGTTTGCTATCAGCCAATTTAAATTTTAAAGTTAAATTTTGAAGCTTAACAAGTTTACCTGATTTTGCGCGTTTTTGTCTGAATTCTATTTGGTATCCCGACAAAAGGCTCTTTGATTTCACCGTTCATTGACCGTTTTTCCAATATTTTACCTATGCAGGGTATTAATGATGGGTCAGGGGCTTGACGATCAAGAGGAATCTTCGAGTTATTTATGAATTACGATTATTGTGGCCTGTTCCTGCCAACAATGATTTTTGAAAAGGGCTTGTAGTTAGAATATCAAAATATGCATCCATACTTCCAAAAACACACATGTAACGAACATACATCATGGAAATCACATCATAAATTAAACGATTGAGATATTCTCCTATTTCCATGTAGATATTAGTTCTTTTTCCATATCAGTTCATGTTAAGGATCCGGAGGTTGAGAGCTCAAGAGCTAGTGAAACACACGGCGGAATTTTCAATACACTTTTATTTGTTCAATAGTTTAAGACACAATAAGCTGGTGCTCGCTGTCCAAGGTGGGGCGACAAAATCCTAGTCCCTCTGAGAAGCCGGGCTTGGAATTTCACTGCAAGATAAAAAAGAAATTGATCAAGTGAAGAAGTAGATGTCAATCGTACGAACGTGACACACCTGGTGTGTCCTTAGCCCTTCGATGAAGTGCCACAAGATTCCGCTCAATCACCTTATGAGCGGAACGCAGACACACACGGTGTGTCCTTTCAAAGAATCACGCAATTCCGCTCAATCAACTTATGAGCGGAATGCTGAAACACATGGTGTGTCCTTTCAAGAGACCTCGCGGTTTCGCTCAATCAACTTCTGAGTGGAATGCTGACACATACGGTGTGTCCCTTCAAAATACACGCGAGTCCGTACACCCAACTGATCGTGTCGGAAGACTTCGAAAAGTTGTGGCGAAGCGCAGCCGACGCTATCGAACCTATCATGTCGGAAGACTTGAAAGGAAACCCTTTTTGTTTCAGGAAAGAGAAAGTTTTTTCACATCTGGCAGAAGGAATTTTAGTCAGAGGAGATGGTGGAAAATTCAACTCGTTGGTGAACACATGTTTTCAGGATGTGGAAGGCTTGAATGTACCATGGATTAACCACCGTAATAAATCGACGTATGCATGTAGGTAATTGGTTGCAAGGAAAAACATGAGCGCGTTAATGTTTCTTAATTATTTCTTTTTTTTCGGAAGAGAGGAAAAATATTTGTTTCTTTTTCAGGCATGCAAGAAGGATTCTCCTTACCAATCCAGGCAGGCAAAATACTTTAGACATTCCCGCCGGCCTTCGATGGCGCCGGCAGCGAATTATCTGGAGTTGATGCTTCAGTTGATAATGGGCAGAGCTGGTCTTGATTGTAGCCACGCGAATTAGTCCATCCTGCCCAGGGTGAACTTGCGTTATTCTTCCCAAGGGCCATTTTGAAGGTGGGTGTTGTTCATCCATTATGTGGACCAATAACCCTGGTTTGATTGCGCTTGAAGGTGAATTCCATTTATATATGGCCTTTTGGCGTTGAAGATATTCCTTTACCTATTTAGCCCAGAAGCTTTGCGTCATTTGACTGAGATGATGCCATCGCGAGAGTCGTGAAGATATTAAGGCCGAAATACAATACTGCGAGACGGCGATGGGAGAGCGCGACGAGAGTCTCGCAGCAAATGTCAAGCAGTTTTCGTAACATGCATTTGTATACGACAACGTACAATGATTGCGATGCGTCGATGCGAGGCGAGAAATATTCGGAAAAACGAAAATTCCTCGTGACGAGGTACGTGACGTTTGTCAGATGCTTGATAGCGCGTAAATGAAATTTGAAATTCAAACGGCTTTATTACTGTTTAAGTACGAGGGTTATTCGGAATATATTTTGAATGAAAATATCGTGAAACCTTGTTGAGGCTATTATTTGCCAAACGAAGGAAAATTCCAAATTCAAATTTTTAAAAAATCAAAAACAATCTTAATCAAATTTCATTTGAAACGTCACCAATTTGTCATATGAACATTATTCTTCCTCGCATCGCGTGCATTGTAAATTGAATGCGTTGCGCGATGACAAGCGAGAATCGCATCGCGTTCTCGCATCGCCGTCACGCAATATTGTATCTGAGCCTTCACATGCTCGAAATCAGGCTCTGGAATGACGTTCAGTGATTGGGCGATGAGGAAATGGCCTGGGGTCAATACGTCGAGATCGTCTGCGTCCTCTGTTAGTGGGCATAGAGGCCGGGAATTGAGAACTGCCTCGATTTGACTCAGAAGAGTTGCTAATTCTTCATAAGTAAGGATCGTCTCGCCCACTACTAGGCGAAGATGGTACGTCATCGATTTAACTGCGGCTTCTCACTTTCCTCCGAAATGAGGGGCCGCGGGCGGGTTGAAGTTACGTTTTGTTCCGTCATTCGCGATTAGTGAGGCCATGTGCTGGAGCTCTGTTGATGCCAAGCTGAAGAGTTGTTTCAACTCTTTATCTGCTCCCTTGAAGGTTGTTCCGCAATCACTATTGAGAGTTGCACAAATGCCGCGTCGTGAAGCAAAGCGACGATATGCTGCGAGAAATGCATCGGTTGTGTAGTCGCTTACGACTTCAAGGTGGACGGCAGAAGTGGCTAGACAAACAAATACTGCGATCCATGATTTGTGGTGCTTGTTCGTCCGTCCTTTCCAAGCTTTGAGAACAATTGGCCCTGCATAGTCAATCCCTGTATGCAGAAAGGCTCTCGACGGGGTAACTCGGCTTGCTGGCAACTGTCGCATCAATTGCTGAACCTGTAAGCGTCGGAACCGCGTACACTTGACGCATTTAAGGATAAATGATCGAACAGGTAACCTCCTTCCGATAATCGAATATTTATTGCGTAGGTACACCAAAGTTTCTTGAGTGGAACCGTGCAGAGTCTTCATATGAGCTTCGTGGATTAAGAGGGTTGTTAGGTGTGAAGATCGAGGCAGAATGAAGGGTTTCTTTGTGTTTGCTGGTAATAATGAGTTTTTTTGACGCCCATCAACTGAACGTAGTCCGTTTCTGTCCAGAAAAGGCGTCAATTTGAGTACAGTTGATGATTTTGGCAGCTCTTTGAGTGACGAGAGCTTGTAGATTACACCCCCGAGGTACGCTGCTTGTTCATGCCTAATCCAGTAGCGAGTTGCGTCATCTAATTCCTCAGGAGATAGGGGGTTAATCAATAATGATTCTCCATTATGTCGAAGTAGAAAAAGTGCTCGTTGACACACAGCAGTGACTCAAATGAGTTTTGTCAATGAAGAGTATCTGGTCAAAAGGTCATTTCGAATGACTTGGCTGGTCTGGATGCGAATAGGGCGGCATTCTAACTCATCAGGGTTGTTAACTCATGCTGGTCTTGTTGACGGCCAGTTAGACGAGTCTTGAATGAGTCTTGTTCGTCAAGTCCACCAGAGTTCGTGCGCATGGAGTTGCTTGGCGGAGTGTCAGTTAAATTCCGATAAATAAGGAAAACACAAATGATATTTTGTTCGCTTATTAAACTTTATTCCTTATTGCTACTTTTACGAATGAATACTAACTAGCTAAGCATTATCCTAAAATCCTTCTTAAATACTATTCCGGCGATAATAAAACTAAAACGATCATAAAAGGGTTATCGTGAAGGACAACGATCATAAATGGAAATCCATCGGTAACACTCATAAAAGGATCGCGCGACGGTGATCATAAAAGCGGTTTTTCCTAAATGTACGTATCTCTAAGTTTTCTAGGAAAATAGATTAGCATTTATTACAGTGTTAACGTAAATCGCCTTCGTAAACAAATATTTTGCAGAATTGCATTTTCCGCGAATGTGGGGAAATGCATTCATTGATGTCTGGGAATTGCTGACCATGTTTTTTCGGCGGATGGTGTTAAATTTGATATTTGGAATAGGTTGGTGGATGACGGCCGTTAAGTCCTCCCCACTTAAAACCGATCGTCCTCGATCGTTAGAAATAAGGTAGATCGTTGAATTGTCTTGTTGTCGGGATGTTGCGTTGAGGCTTTTCAGCAGATGCGGGATGCAATAAGATTTGCTTATATCTACTATGTTACTTTCGTTACAAATTATCAAGTTGTTATATTGTTTACAATTTTGCGATATGCCAAATATTTGGTCTTTTAATTTAATAATTTTTTCAAAAGGAATGTCGTACGTTAAATTTTGCCTTTTTATAAGTTTAGTCAATAGAGTGTCAAATAATTGATTGGTTGTAACCGGAATATTGACGATATATAAAATACATTGATTGTTTGTTATTATCTTAATCTCGGATACATCTAATGCTTCTTCCACTGTTGAGTATGGTAATGTTTCTTTATTTAATAATTTTGTGGCTAATTGAATTTCTTCTTTTGATAAAATAATAGAGTTTACAATTCCTGCTTTTGCCCACTGAATTGCATATATAAGATTTGTAAGGTCATCTTTTATGAGTTTTAATCCAGAATTAAGTTGTTTTTAACATCGTCTCTTGATTTTAAAATTTCTTACATAACGAAATTGGCAAACACAATGCCAATTTCGTTATGTTGTTCATTCTGTCGTTATATAACTTATTTATTATGACCTGTTAGTTGTTGTTTTTTAGGACGTCTGACATTTTGTGCTTGATTGTGACAAAGTCCTCATGTACTTAATGATGGGCAAGAGGATGATGGCGGGTTGCAGGGAGGTTCAGAAATGCATTTATGTCATCTACTAATTTTGAATACTTCTCTAAATCGACTATATGGATCAGCTTAAAGTTTCCCTGTAGTATTTTCGCATGCCCCAGATGGAAGGTAGTGATATAAGAGTTGGAGAAGTCTAAGATTTGGATGCTCGCCAAAGTGGTGCGAAGAATAAATCTGAAAAAATAGTACCCATTTAGCTTTTGATTCAGTCCTTGTGTATAATTTTGCCTCCTTCAGTTACGATGGTAGTATTTTTATTTTCTTTTACTGTTTCCTGACGATATCTAGGTGTTAGTTTTGAGCCTAAACGCTTATTTTGCCTTACGTAAACTACTTTTCCTACCTCATAGTTTTTTATCGGTTGCCTTTTTTTATTATGGTACTCTAAATCCTTTTGTTGTTTTTGTTTTATTTTTACGATATTAGTTTGCCTAATTTTTTCGAATTCTTCTTGGTCAATGTTGGGGCTTCTTCCGAAGTATATTTCAACGGGTTTTCGACCTGTGGTAGAATGAGTTGAATGATTAAACTCATTCACAGCTCTGTCTAGAAGTTCCTGGAAGGATCGGGACGGATCATCTTTTCTAAGGCATCGCATGAGCTCGCTCAATGTGGAATGCCAGCGTTCAATTTGGCCATTGACTGTACTTTTGTAGGCAGGGGTTTTGTAAACTTTAATCTGGAGGTCGTCTTCCATTAGTGATGTCAGGGATATAGAGGTCAGGGCACCTTCGTTGTCAATGACAACGTTCTCAGGTATGCAGAAGAAGTAGAGGATGTCTAAAAGGGGTTGTTTTATATCCTCAACCGACTTTGATGCAATTATTTTGGCTTGTGCAAATTTTGTGAATTTATCGATTGCGGTCAACAACAACTTCTTTTCGGTGAGGATTAAGTCGATGTGAATTGTATGTCCGGGATATTTGGGAATAGGGGTTTCGTTTAAAGTTGGTTTATTTGGGTGCCTGTCGTATTTGCTAACTTTACAGGTTGTACAACGTTTTAGAAGTCTTTTAATTTTGTATGACATACGTGGGAAATAGAAATGTTCAAGAAGTTGAAGGCGGTTTTCTTCTGCATTGCGATGTGCTCTGCGGTGAGTTGTCAAGATTTTTTCCTCTTGTTCCACTTCGCTGGTAAGATCTTCAACCAACTGTCGTGTGAATTTTATTCTGTAATCACGAAAGTGGTGAGGGAAAATTTCCTGGATCTTTCCCATGATCTCTTCGTTTGTCATAAGGCCGTTAACTGTACCCGGGTTCAAATATCTTTTGAGGATATCTATGAGGTTTGTATTACTGAACTGAGACTTTTTTAGAATGTGCCTTGTATATTTATCAAATGGATGGATTATTTGGTAACTGTCCTCCTGGTCAATTTCGAGAATGATTTGGTCCCGGAAAACATTGATAGGGGTTTCTACGATAGGTATAAGGTTATGAAACGAGCTTTCGTCACTGTGCTGGGTTATGGTTAAAGAGTTAGCTTCTGTGGATTGGGGAGGTCTTGATAGAGAGTTGGCGACGATATTTTGTTTGCCAGGCTTGTATTTGAGCTCGTAGTTATACTCTTCGAGGATCGCTTTCCACCGTTTCATTTTGCTGTTAGCGTTCTTATTGCTCAGCGCATAGGTTAGCGGTTGGTGGTCCGTGTAGATAACTGCGTTGTGTGATCCGTAGAGATAACTTCTCAAAGAGTTTAGAGCCCAAATTATTGCCAGCATTTCCTTTTCGTTAGCAGCGTAATGTTCTTGTGTTTTATCAAGGGTGCTGGACAGAAACCATATTGGTCTATTGTTTTGTGAGAGTACGGCGCCGATGGCATATGTCGAGGCGTCCGTTGTGAGCTCGAAAGGTTTAGAGAAATCTGGGTGAGCGAGTATTACTTCGTTAGAAATGAGCGAGTTTTTAAGTTTGTTATATGAATTCAAGGCACTGTCATCCAGGTGTATTAGTTTATTTTTAGAAAGGTTTTTGGACACACGTCCATCCTCCCCTCTTAAGAGGGATGTCAGGGGCTTTGCTATTTTCGCATAGTCGCGGATAAAGCGGCGGTAGTATCCCGACATCCCGAGAAATGACCGTAAATCTTTCAATGTTTTGGGCGGAGGAAAATTAGCAATTGCCTGGACTTTCTTCGGATTGGTTTTTATTCCACTTTTGCTCATAATTTATCCCAAGAATTCTATCTCCTCGTGCAGGAACTCACACTTATCGAGCTGAATTTTTAAATTTGCTGCTTCTAGGATAGAGAACACTCGTTCGAGGTATTTGAAATGTTGTGTCATATCTTTTCCAAAAATGATGATGTCATCTATATAAATATAGCAACTTTTTCCTATTTCCTCTCGAAGGATATCGTCTAGGGTTCTTTGAAAAATTGTGGGTGCATTCTTCAGACCAAATGGGAGTCTAGTCTATTCAAATTTTCCGTGATTTATAGAGAACGCAGTCTTTTCAATGTCTGATTCCTTGAGAGGGATCTGATGGAAGCCACTCTTCAGGTCGATAATAGAGAAGACCTCGTTTTTCCCTAAATTAGCCAAAACTTCGTTGATTTCTGGGATGGGATATCGGTCAGGAATGGTGATTGAGTTCAACTTCCGATAATCTACTACCATGCGAAATTTTTTTTCTCCCGATGCGTCTTCCTTTTTTGGAACGATCCAAACCGGAGAATTATAGGGGGATCGTGATGACCTTATAATCCCATCGGCGAGAAGTTTTTTCACCTGTTCTTCGATTTCATTTTTCAAAGCCATTGGATAAGGGTATGACTTATACTTATATAGTATACAGGATCGTTTGATGTTGTACGGATTTCCCCTTTCACCCTTGTATTGAAAGTTAGGCGCTCATCAGGCTCATTGAAAAGCTTAGAAAACTGATTTATAAGATTTAGTAATTTAGTTGATGAATCTTTATTCAGATGGGATGTTCTGATATTAATATTGTTGACTGATTCAGAAACGTGTTGCTTCAGAGGGATGCGTAGTCCTGTGTCGATGGTCATATAATTCCTCTTAGTGTGTATTACAGCATTGAGTTCCTTTAAAGTATCATTTCCAATGATACCATAAAATGCTACAAGACTGGGCAATATGAAGAACTTAAGTTTTTTTGTATAAGGGCCGAAAAGACTTATGTAAGAATGGTGAGTAATTTTGATGGATCCAGCAACTGACTTAGCGTAAAATTCCTGCCCGTTAATAAAGGGATACTTAATGTGACGTGGCTGAATATAGTTGTTGTTAAATCCTGTGTCTATGAGAAATTTTAATAGCTCTCCACTCCTTAATTTCAACTGGAAATATGGAAGTGAAGAGCGGTTCAGCCTAAAAAATAGATCTCGTCGAGGGATTCTGTACCGTCTGTGTTTGGGTTAGCATTTTCGATCTGTGAAGCAGGGTCTTGATCTGTTTGGGAAGTTTCAGTCAGTTCGGTTGGAAATGGTTGTGTATCGCCCTGTCCTAGGTATTCTAGGAAGCCTTCTTCGTCTTCAAGTCCAGGGCTGCTAAATACTTCGCCATATGCTTCTGGCGTTATATTATGGTTATGGGTCGTAAAATGGGTACGCTGAAATTTATTTGGAAATTGTGGTACTGGCTGTTGTCTTTTGTAAGCGAATCTATGATCAAAGCGTGGTATGTTAATGTAATTTGCGTTGCGAGAGCGCAGACTTTGATCGACATCCATTGGTTCGGGTTTATTCGGTTTCGGGTGTAATTGTCGAGGGTTTTGAAAGAATACTGGTGGTTGATTAGGATATTGCGGAGGATATAATTCGGGATAGAATTGCCGTCTTGGCGCGGGCACATGCGCTGGTTGATGGTTATTTGAGAATTGTCTTCTAGGAGGTACTGGTGGTGCAATTTGGGGGTTTGGTCTATTGGTACGGATATGTGTATTGTTCCCGTGTTGTGTTCGATAGTCGATGTTGTGTAATTTCAGGCACAAATGTAAGGCTTGCGGTAGGTCAGCAGGTTCTTTCATGCTAAGGAGTCTAGAAATGTCGCCTCTAAGTCCCCGAACAAAGGTGTCTAGTACCTTGTCCCTATATGCCTGAGTCATAATATTTAGTGCTTCTTGGCCCATATCCATTGACCCAAGTTTATTTAGGATTAGTGAGAGGTGGTGGTATACTGTTTGGTAAAATTCTGAAAAAGTATTTGATCCTTGAACCAGCGTCGTCATTTGGTACTCTAAGGTTCCCAAGTCACACTTGTCGGCGTAGTGAAGTGTCAAACATTTTGAAATTTTCTCCCAGTTTAGAGGCGTGTTATACAACTCTAGGGCAATATCAGCTTGCCCTACGATTTTGTTACGGATCACGGATAGGATACCGTAATATTTTGGTGTTCCCCGCAAATTACCGTATATTCTTAGTATCCGATCAACGGATTTCTTCCAGGAGCTAAATTCTCCTGGGTTACCGGACAAATCTCTCAAACTTTTAACGACGTCAGGTATCTTGTCCATGTCGGCAAGATTACCGTCGTTATTTATATTTACTGGGATATCGACATCGTTGTTAATATCGGCGGCTGGGTTCATGAAGGAGTGAAACATTTGTCTGCCTTGCGCTTGAAGCGTTGCGGTGACAATTTGAGTGATTATATTCCTAATATCCTCACCAATAGCTAGATTGTTAGGAGCGACAGGTTGGGGCCCCTGTTGAGGTTGGGGCTGCGCGGGTGCATTTTGAGCACCAATTTCTAGACGCGGAGGCCTAAGGAGATTGTTTGGGTTTGCCATGATCAATTAGAAACGGAACGAGGGCACCCGGTCGATATATTGGTTAATGCGGTAATTCCGAGAACTTTGTCACTTTCCACACAAATTTTTATCACAAAATGATTGAAAAAGGTACACTAGAGATTTCTTTCAATAACCAACCACAATTTGATTTTTTGTAATATGTTAGAAGATACTAAATATGTTGATTCGTTAAAGCACAATGGTCATAAATAGAATAATATTTCTTCTGTGGATATATATATTTCTTATTCTTAATATTTCTTTTGTAGATATATAATTATTTTGAAATAATTGTGAAATATGCTTATTTTGAAATAATTGTTTTGAAATAATATGAGATATGTTTATTTTGAAATAATGTGAAGTATGTTTATCTTCATAAATTAAAATAATATAAGTTTCACTTTAATATGTTCACTGCATAATATGAGTTTTGCAAAAATTTTCCACAAAAAATACTTCATATGGGCGAAAGAGTTCACTCTTTATTTTATGTTCAAATTTTTCAAAAGGTTTCTAGTTTGAATTTATCAAAAGTTAACAAAAAATTTTTAACTTTGGAGAAACAACAGTGGAAGACTTACATAATTATGTATGTTTTCATCCTTGTGATCGTTGAGTTCCTCCTAGGCTGCAATCGTATTTCGGTTCGGCTTTGCTTGGTTTGCGTATCCTTTTTGCTCCACCTTGTTTATTGGTTGAAACTACTGGGGGGGGCCTTCCCGAATTCGTCGTGGTCTTCAGCACTTGGTTGTACCGGTGTGAGATTAGAGCCAGATCCTTTAGGTTTTTGATTCACAGCACTAACTTTTAATTTGTTTAATGGACCATTCGCCAGCCTCAGCGCAATGTTTAAGACCGTTTAAGGCTTAATTATCTTGCGATAATTTGGTCTATCCAATTAATAATGAAACTCGTGTGTTAGTTTTGCAGAGACTGTACGTTTATTATTTCAAACTTAGGTTGACACATACAATGGCAGGTGGCGCTATTGTAACAAATTATTTTTATACTACCATAGACTGCAGTCCGAATTGGAACAATGTTTAATTCAAAATAACACCCCCACTTATAAAAATAATATCTACATTAAAGTTACACAGTTTTAGAACAATACATAAAATTATATTTTACTATTTTCATAAACATATATTTATACTTATTTTATTTGTGTCAACCCTATACCATTTATGAATTTATAATGTTTTACATGACAAAGACTTTTGGTTAACACATCAGCTGGCATATCGTTAGTAGGCAAATAAGATATTTGTACTAAATTATTAGTGACACATTCTCTAATGAAATGATGCCGAACATCTATGTGTTTTGTTCTTCTATGGTATAAAGGATTAGATGCTAACTTTTGAGAACTTTGGTTATCACTTAATAAAGTAACTGGTACATTTTCAATTTTAGTTTTCATTATTTCACAAACAAGATTTTTTAAGTAAATTGCTTCCTTACATGCTTCTGACAGGGCCATGTACTCAACCTCGGTGCTGGACAAGGCAACTGTTTTTTGTTTCCTACACTCGTATGATATTGCACATCCAGACATCTTAAAAACAAAACCCGTATATGACCTTCTGTCAAGTGAGCATGATGCCCAATCAGCATCAACATACCCTATTAAATTACAATTACTTTTGACATATTTTAATCCATAATGTTTAGTTTTATTTAAATATTTCAAGACCCGTTTTAGATGTTTCCAATGAATCTCACTGTAACAATTATTATATTGACTTAGAAAACTAACTGCAAAAGCAATATCTGGTCTTGTGAGTACACATAAGTACATTAAAGCACCTAACAATTGTTGGTAAGGATATTGCTGAGAAATTGTTGTAGCGTTTTCTAACTTTAAATTATTTTCCATCGGAGTGTCTGAACTCTTACTGTTATACATATTAAATATTTTCAAAATTGTATCAACAAAGTCCTTCTGATCAATAGAAATAGAGTCATTATTTACTGTTACATTCATGCCAAGACATTTTTTTATTTGGCCTAGATCTTTTATGTTAAATTTTGCTTTTAATTCACTTTCTAAGTTCTCACAAGCTTCCTTACTGTTATAAAAGACAAAAAAATCATCAACAAACAGAGCAATATAAACTTTGATATTTCCATCACATTTCATAAATAAACACGGTTCATACTGAGACTTGGTATACCCTAATTCTAGTAATAATTCCTCAACTCTTTAGTACCAAGCTCTGGCAGACTGTTTTAGTCCATATATTGCCCTTTTGAGTTTCAAAACTTTATTCTCACAATTAGCAAAGTTTGAACAAGCTGGTATTTCCATGAAAATAGTCTCATTTAACAGACCATTCAGAAATGCAGTAGGGACATCAAGGTGAACAATATCTAAGTTTTGGTCGACACTTAGTGCAAATAATAACCTCAAAGTGGAATACCTGAGAACTGGTGAGAAGGTTTCCTTAAAGTCTGTATCTTTCTTCTGACTAAATCCCTTCGCAACTAGCCTCGCTCTGTACCGCACTTCACTTTTACTATTGAGCTTTCTTTTAAATACCCACCTGCACTTCACAACTGTCTTATTCACTGGTCTGTCCACTAACTCCCACGCATCTCGGTCACTGAATGATTGCAATTCTTCTCTAATTGCTTTCTGCCACTGCTCCTTTTCTGGTCCATTCACGGCGTCATTCAGGGTTATTTCTTCTTCAGAGAAGTCCTCCATAACACACAAGTTTACATAGCCATAATAATTTGGTTTCTTTCGAGTACGTTTCTGTGACATTTCAGTGTTTTGTTGCTGAGAACTAACCTCTCTGTCTTCTGACGTCAATGTCATCGACTCATGGTAGCTGTCCTCCGAATCACTCAACTCTTCTACTGGACCATAGGTTTCGTCATGTTCGTCAATCTGCTCATCACTTTCAGCTTCTTGACTTGATAAATCCTGAACATTTTCTGACTGTTTTTCCCCCACTGAATCCTGTATGTCACTCTTGTCTTGTATAGTAATCTGAGATGTCATACTGTCGAACTCTTTTTCCATTATTATGACGTCCCTTGCAACTGTCACTGTTTTTGTTATGGGATCATATAGCCTATAGCCTTTAGTATTGTCAGCATAACCAACAAGAAAAAGTTTCTTTGCCTTCTTATCCCATTTAAGACGTCTTTCCTTCGGGATGTGTGTCATGGCTATGCTGCCGAAGACTCGGATATGGCTCACATCTGGCTTATATCCCATCCATAATTCAAATGGAGTTTTCTGATGAATTCCTGCTGCAGGAGATCTGTTTTTTAAGTATACTGCAGTATGAATTGCCTCTGCCCATAACTTTTTTACAAATTGGACATCTGATAGTAGGCATCTGGCTTTTTCTACTACAGATCTATTGTATCTTTCACAAAGCCCATTTTGTTGAGGGGTATATGGGTTTGTTTTCTGATGTACTATGCCACACTGCTTCATATAATTCTCCATAACTGCTGAACAAAATTCACCTCCGTTATCAGTTCTTAAAATCTTTATTTTTGTTGATTTCTGATTTTCCACTAAGTTTTTGTACTGCTTGAAGTAGGTGAATGTCTCATCTTTAGATTTGAGAAAGTACACGTGTGCCATTCGACTGTAATCATCCACGAATAATAGAAAGTATTTGGCCATACCGAGCGACTTAGTTTCCATAGGCCCACACAGGTCTGCATGTACCAGATTCAAAACCTCCTTGCTTCTCAACAAGCTGGTGGGAAAGGGGAGTCTAGTTTGCTTTCCCTCCCAGCAAACTGTGCAATTACATTTGTCAAATTCTGCCTTATCTTGGAAATTTAAGCCCTCCACAGCACCATTTCTCATGGCGTTCAGGTCACTTTTGTTAATGTGGCCAAGACGCCGATGCCAAGTCTTGCTGGAAGTTACTGCCATTGCTGCTAGAAGCTCTTCCGACTTTACAATGTTTAACTTGTACACACCATTCACTTGGCTTGCTTCTCCAATACAATCATTTTGCTGATTGTAAATGTGACACACATTTTTGTTGAAAATGACTCTGTTGCCACTGGCTATGATCTTGCTCACGGATAGCAGGTTTGTAGTTAGGTTATGTATGCACAAAACATTGTTTACTATTATGTTAAACTTTGAATCTCCAACACATGTTGTTATCTGCAGATCTCCAGAACATAAAACCGGCGCTCTTTCTTTATTTGCCCTTACAATGTCTCGAGTTTCTGTATTGTACGAAATATTTGTCAACAAACTTTTGTTTGATTCGGATATCAAATGAGTGCTCGCGCCCGAGTCCACATACCAATCTTTGTCACTAAATTCACCAGTCAAAAACATTGCACTGAATGCGTTCATTTGTTTTTCGTTATGTGTACTCGCATTCGTATTATAAGATCGGCACTGATTTTTATAGTGTCCAGTTCTTTTGCACTTATAACACTTGACATTTTTTCCCGGCTTGTTAGTTTCACTGACGTAACCTTGACCGCCGCCATTTGCTTTTTCTTTGCTTTTATGGCGCGCGTTTTGATGATATGCACTGTTGCCAATAAAAGCACCCTCGGACTTTGTAATTTCAGAATCTGCACTCATATCCAATAGTTTCGTCTTTATAGCGTCTGCACTAATGTTCATCCCCGAGTGCTCAATGGCCATAATCATAGGCGCGTACTTTTCTGGCAATCCGGCCAACAGGAGGGACCCTATCCACTCATCGTTGATTTCAAAGTCTGTGCCCTTTAGCTTTTGTGCCGTATCCACTAACTGTGTCACGTACGCGGTCATTGAGTCGCAACTTTCAAGACGAATGGAGATCAAGCTTCTGAGTAGGCTGATGCGGCGGGTGAAGCCAGTATCGTCGAATAACGACTTCAACTTTTTCCATAAGCTATGCACAGTAGTTTCACTCTTGATGTGTACATATAGTGATGGATCAATGGTCATCACCATCTTAGCTTTAGCCTTCTTGTTATCTTGCGCGCTTAATCCTTCGCTGTTGCTGATGTCAATGCCTTCGAGGATGAGGAAATTTTCCACTGCGAACGCCCAATCATCGTAATTGTCCCTTCCCTTGAGCTTTGGGACATTCATAGAATAATTTCCTGCCATTATCACTGTGCTGTACAAAGATCAATAATTATTTTTTTACTTTACGCGGGACTGGGCCCATAACCTAATGAAACTCGTGTGTTGGTTTTGCAGAGACTGTACGTTTATTATTTCAAACTTAGGTTGACACATACAATGGCAGGTGGCGCTATTGTAACAAACTATTTTTATACTACCATAGACTGCAGTCCAAATTGGCACAATGTTTAATTCAAAATAACACTTAACACCACGCGCGATGCAGCCCCACGTTGGGCGCCAGTTAAATTCCGATAAATAAGGAAAACACAAATGATATTTTGTTCGCTTATTAAACTTTATTCCTTATTGCTACTTTTACGAATGAATACTAACTAGCTAAGCATTATCCTAAAATCCTTCTTAAATACTATTCCGGCGATAATAAAACTAAAACGATCATAAAAGGGTTATCGTGAAGGACAACGATCATAAATGGAAATCCATCGGTAACACTCATAAAAGGATTGCGCGACGGTGATCATAAAAGCGGTTTTTCCTAAATGTACGTATCTCTAAGTTTTCTAGGAAAATAGATTAGCATTTATTACAGTGTTAACGTAAATCGCCTTCGTAAACAAATATTTTGCAGAATTGCATTTTCCGCGAATGTGGGAAAATGCATTCATTGATGTCTGGGAATTGCTGACCATGTTTTTTCGGCGGATGGTGTTAAATTTGATATTTGGAATAGGTTGGTGGATGACGGCCGTTAAGTTGTCCTCGTGTGGCGCAGTCAGCGGGGTACATCTTACCCGGAACATGTCTCCATTGCGCTGTACGTAGTGTGTCTTGGATGAGGCAAACACGGTTATGAACGAAATCTTTCCACTTGGATGGATATTCATTTAACCAGGTCTGCATAATAAGCGAATCAGTCCACAAGTAACAAGGGGCTTGGTGAATCTTGAGAATTTGATGCAATGTGACACTAGCCTCGTAAGAATTACAGCAGATGAAAGCTCAAGTCTCGGGATAGTCATGCGCTTGAGCGGTGCAACTTTAGTTTTCGAGCAAAGTAACGAGGTTGTAATTTTGTGAGAAGGGGACGTTACTCTGATATAAACGACGGCGGCCATCGCTGATTGAGACGCGTCGTAAAATCCATGTATTTTGACACTTGAATCCTGAGTAGTACCAACCCATCTCGGAATTGTGAGGTGTGTGATTCCTTCGAGGGATTGTAGAAGTGATTGCCACGTTTTTGTTTGCGATTCACCCAAATGGTCATCCCAACTCAGGTTGATAGCCCATAATTCTTGCATGAAGACTTTAAATGGGATGAAAACTGGCGATAGAAATCCCAAGGGATCAAAAAACTGAGCAATCTTAGAACGGATGGATCGCTTAGTAGTTTTGGTTGAAGTCTGAAGTTGTGAGGGGACATCAAACCGAAAGCAGTCACTTTGAGAGTTCCACAATAAGCCTAGTGAATGTATAGTATTGTCGGCTAGCTTACGGGTTGATGTAGATAATTTATACTCTGAGGGAATGCTATCGAGAACATTTTCATCATTGCTGACCCATTTGCGGAGTGGAAATCCACCTGCCATGCACATGTTTTTCACTTGATCTGCTGTCTGTTGGCCTTCCTCGATGGTGTCGGAGCCCCAAAAAATGTCATCTACATAGTGTCCGTCCGTTAATGCGTTGATAGCATAGGAAATCTAGATCCTTCATCTTCAATCAGCTGAATGATGCATCGCAAGGCAAGGAAGGGGGCGCAAGCGAGACCATAGGTCACAGTTGTGAGTTGGTATTTGATGAGTTGATTGCCTTCCTTCCATAGGATTCTTTGGTAATCCCAATCTTCAGGATGAACTTGGATTTGCCTATACATTTTTTCAATGTCAGCTGAGAAGACATATTTAAATTTCTGAAAATTGATAAGAACGTCATTTAAGTCAATTTGTAGCTTAGATCTTGTGTGCAACGTTTGGTTGAGGGGAATACCGTTGGATGTTCTACAAGATCCGTTAAAAACTACTCGTAGTGTTGTGGTTGAACTAGTTTCGCGGATGACTCCGTGATGTGGAAGGTAAAACACTGGATGTGGGGTATTTTCAGTGTCCACGATCTCAACCATATGACCTAATTGTTTGTACTCCTGGAGGAATGATTTATATGATTGATGAAAGTCACGATTGCTTTCGAATTTGCGTTGTAATGACTGCAGCATTTGGAAGGAGGACGAAGAAAAACCGCCAAGTTGACTCCGGCTATTCTTGAAGGGCAGTTTGACAATATACCGTCCAGAAGAGTCTCGTTGGTGCGTAGCTTTAAAATGCTCCTCGCATTCTTGATCAGCTGCGCAAAGTGGCTTGCTGACAGTTGACGAGATTTTTTCTTGACGCCAAAACTGTTCGAGTGCACTGTGGAGATCTTCATCAATAGCGTAGTGATAAGTCTTTGGGGGACAAGAAGATTTATCTGACGACGATGGTCCTGAGATAATCCAGCCTAGTGTTGTGAGTTGGGCCACTGGTGTTTGGGTAGGTCCTTTAATTATAGGCCCTTTTAGCAATTCGCCATATCAGTCAGATCCGATGATGATATCGATAGGTCCTGGTTTGTAATAAAATTGATTCGCAAGTGATAGTTCTTGTGGATGTGGCCATTGTTTTGGATTTGAGGGCTCAGATGGAAGTATGCCAGTAACTTTAGGTAGAATCAATGCGATAACCGTCAGTTCAAACGATAAAGAAAAATGTGGATTTATGTGAAGAGTCGCAAGTCCTCTTGATTTTCTAGTTTTGTTATTTATCATGTTTAATGATAAAGATCCTGACTGACGTGGGGTTTGTAGTTGTTGAACCAGATTCTCTGTGACTAACGAAATTTCAGAGCCTTGATCGAGTAAGACTCGAGCGTGCAGGTAATTCCCATATCTATTATGGACTTTGACAATAGCAGTAGGTACAAGAATCAATTGTCTTACCACTGATGAAAACTGTGCATTATTTACTAGTTTTGGTGTATCTTAAATTGCTGCTGCAGCGATAGTTTCAAGCTCTTTAGCCTCGGAAGATCCATTCATGTGTAGTGATGTGTGGTGTGGCTTCGCACACTTCAGGCATCGTTTGGATGATCGACACTTCGACACCATGTGGGACTTTAAGCAATTATAACATGGCCGATGATTATTGATTGAGTTTCTTCGCTGTGCGGTAGTCATTTGTTGGTATCTTTGGCAGCGAGCTAAACGATGTTCCTTACCACAGAGCACACACATGTCTTTTGTACTGGAACTAGCTTCATTGTTTGGACCGGAGAAGTGAATGCGAGCTGACGATTGACGTCAATTCGCCATTGATTTTCCTGACTGCGAGTGTTCATAGGCCATTAAGGTTTGAATTCTGGTTTCCAGGAAGGTTTGTAGCTGCGACCACAGTGGCGGGTTCTTAGAGGATCCGAGCTTTTGCTCTCATGCTTTAACGGCTTCCGAATCTAGTCGTTGAACTGTCAAAAATACGAGGAACGAATTCAAGTGGTCTATTTGTGGTTGTATTAACATGTATACAACCTCCAAGTGGTTGTATCAACATTTTTAGGGTTCTAAATCTTGAGTGATAGAGTTATACAGCTTTTCAAGCTCGATTCCACACTCCCTTGTTATTTTCTTTATGGCAAATAATGGTGCAAGAATGAATCAATTATCGCGGGTTCTCGTGTCGTAGCACAACTGTTTCCCAGGAAAGTTGAAAGTTATCTGCTACTATTCCCGTATTTTCAAGGATTTGACCAGCAGATATTATTAGACAACATTTAAGGTACTTTAGTTTAACTTCCGGTGGAATTGAAGAGTCGTTTATGACAATTGATGAAAATATCCCCTTAAATGATAGCTATTTGGAGAGCGTGCCATCAAAGTTTGGTAACTCCAAGCGAGGCAATCGTCCACATCGAAAGCCTGTAGACATTGAAGCTAATGAGCGATTTCGACGATCAACGTGACTCACCCTCATATTGCACTGCACTATTTTCACTTTCACTAATTGTTTTACTTGCAATTCACACTCAATCCGGCTCGAAGGACCAGAAATATGTTAAAAATCCGGAGGTTGAGAGCTCAAGAGCTAGTGAAACACACGGCGGAGTTTTCAACACACTTTTATTTGTTCAATATTATACGACACAAGTAGCTGGTGCTCGGTGTCCAAGGTGGTGCGACAAAATCCTAGTCCCTCTGGGAAGCCGGGCTTGGAATTTCACTGCAAGGTAAAAAAGAGATTAATCCAGTGAAGGAGTAGATGTAGATCGAACGAACGGGACACACACGGTGTGTCCTTAGCCACGCGAAGTACCACGCGATTCCGCTCAAAAACTTATGAGCGGAACGCTGACACACACGAAGTGTCCTTTCAAAAAATCACGTGATTTCGCCTAATCAACTTATGAGCGGAACGCATGGATTGTGCCAAATGTGGATTTATGCTGACACACACGGTGTGTCCTTTCAAAGAATCACGCAATTCCACTCAATCAACTTATGAGCGGAACGCAGACACACACGGTGTGTTCCTTCAAAATACACGCGAGTCCGTACACCCAACTGACCGTGTCGGAAGACTTCGAAAGAAGTTGTGTCGGAACACCGCGAAAAAAGTTGTGTCGAAGCCCAGCCGACGCTATCGAACCTATCATGTCGGAAGACTTGAAAGGAAACCCCTTTTTGTTTCGGGAAAGAGAAAGTATTTTCACATCTAGCAGAAGGAATTTTAGCCACTCGTTGGTGAACACATGTTTGCAGGATGTGGAAGGCTTGAATGTACCATGGATTAACCATTGTAATAAAACGATGTAGGCATGTAGGTAATTGGGTGCAAGGAAAAACATAAGCGCGTTAACGTTTCTTAATTATTTTTATTTTGTTTTTTTTTTGAAGAGAGGAAAAATATTGGTTTGTTTTTCAGGCATACAAGAAGGATTCTCCTTACCAATCCAGGCAGGCAAAAAACTTTAGACACTAGATCTTATCAACATTTACCAATTTAAGTATTTCTTCAATAGTCAAGTTACCTGATGATGCTCTTTGATGCAGTTGTTTGTATCAGTAAGATCTCTATTTGGTTTGGGAATCGTCACTATTTTGATGTGTCTTCATGCTTCTGGTAT
Organism: Stratiomys singularior; assembly: GCA_954870665.1. NCBI lineage: Eukaryota > Metazoa > Arthropoda > Insecta > Diptera > Stratiomyidae > Stratiomys > Stratiomys singularior. The sequence goes on along the minus strand of OX940880.1, from coordinate 76,881,695 downwards.
TTGGCGCCTGTTAAACGCTTTGTTAATTGGTTGCAATATGTTGTGGGGGTGGTGCTTGAATAGGCTTTTCATTTCAAATTTACTTTTGTCAGATCCGGGAGCTGTTGATTTCTTCTTAATATCGAGTATGTTTCGTTATTCCTCTTGATTGAAGTCTGCAGTGATGTCTGCCTGTGACTGTAGAATGGAGTTAGTTATGTTGTCGGGGTGTTGTTTATTCTAGATGTTATCTAAAAAGGATTTTGATTGTTCAACCTCAATCTGTTGTGCATCGGTGGTTCTCTGTTGTGTCTGATGTTGTTTACGAGGCGACACCACTGTTTGACATTACCAGTAACGCTTATTTCCTCCAGGTTCTCCTGCCAGCTGATTTGTTTAGCTTTTTTGATTTCTTCCTTCTACACTTCTCTTGCTTCATTTCGATTTGAACAGTTTAGTATAGATTTATAGTATATAGAATAATATAGATTTGTAGTGCCTTATTTTTAGCTTTATGGCAATGCTATGGTAATGCTAATTTCTTGAAAGATATTTTTATAGTTTCTGGTTTTATCTGTGGGGTCCAAGGGTATAGTAATGTTGATGGGAATGTCGTTATTATTACTAATATGCTGTCTTACTTGCATCCATTTAATTATTATCTATACTAATATTATAAAGCTGAAGAGTTTGTTTGTTTTTTTGTTTGTTTGTTTGTTTGAACGCGCTAATCTCAGGAACTCCTGGTTCGAATTGAAAAATTCTTTTTTCATTGAATAGACCATTTATCGAGGAAGGCTCTAGGCTACATAACATCACGCTACAACTAATAGGAGCAAAGAAATAATGGAAAATGTGGGAAAAACGGCTTCCGTTGCGTGCGCTGCGAAAACGGTTCAAGATACCAAAAAAATATGTATGAAAGAGTTATTTCTCTTAAAATGATCTAAAAAAATGTCCGCGACAGTATATGTCTATCTTTTAAGGTTAACTCACTAGAATCGTTTTTATGGTAATCAAATTTGGTCGAAATTAATGCATTATTACCAATTATTTGTTAGAGTTGTATCAACATAATAATATTAATCTTTATCCAAATAAATGTGTTGTTGATTAAGAGTATTTAATTGTGAACAAAATTGTCTTTGACATCACTTAATTTCAATGAACATCTTAGAAGATATTACAATTTTAAAATAACTCCGATATAATTTTCACATACGCCGCATGAATGATGTGCAAAACATGACGCTGCGCCTGGCCGGCGGGCGAGGAGTGGCGTTGCTTTCGGGCAACGCGGAGGGGGGGTGTAGCTCTACGAGGTACCATGCCGACCGGCTCAGACGCTTGGTCGGCTCCCTTCTGAATGGTTGTGTGCAGCGTTATTTGTTTTTGCTAATAATATCGTCGTATATTAATACTTTTTAAATACTATTTCAGTTTGTTTTAAGGATAATATTTTGTTTCTAATAGTTTCACAATTATTAACACTTTTTTTTTAGATTTGATGTCGATAATTAATTGTAAGCAGTTGTCATAGTTTTCTTTATAGTATTGTTTATTTTAAGGATAGTATTTTGTTTCTTTTAATTTAACAATAATTAACATTTTTTTGTTTTGTTGTTGTTTATACCTGTAAATAGGTGTCATCTACATAATTATTCTTATTAGGTTAGGTTTTAGTTTAAGCATACAGTTCGTTTACCTTATTTACGTTTTGCGGTAATTCTTTCGACATATACATATTTTATCCGATTTACTTAAATACCAAATAAAGGTAAAAATAATTAGGTTCCTAATTATTAACCTTACGTTTGTTTTTTTCTTGATTACGAGTTACGGTTTGGTTAAGTTTTCATTTCCTACGTTCTTTCTTTGTCACTATAACGCCTAGAAAAAGAACTCAGCTTTCTCGGCAGACTGCTACTGCAAAGCGCCTGCGAGTTTTGCGCAGCAATGAAACAGAGGATAAAAATATGCATAGGTTGGCTACTCAACGAGCAATCAGTGAACAAAACCGTGCTAATGAATCGATCGTTGAACGTTCGCAGCGTCTAGCCGCACAAAATTTACGAACTTCGGCAAACCGACAACGGGAATCCAGCGCTGAACGTTCTCAACGTTTATCCTTACAAAATTCCCGAACTTTGTTAAACCGAGAACAGGAATCAAGCGCTGAACGTTCTCAACGTTTAGCTTCACAAAATTCCCGAACTTTGTTAAACCGAGAACAGGAATCAAGCGCTGAACGTTCTCTACGTTTAGCTTCACAGAGTTCTCGAACTTTGGTGAACCGACTACGGGAATCAAGCGCTAAACGTTCTCAACGTTTAGCTTCACAGAATTGCCGAACTTTGGCTAACCGCGATCGGGAATCAAGCACTGAACGATCCCATCGATTAACACAGCAAAATGCACGATCAGCAAGAAATAGAACTCGCAGGCGACTTAATTTATTAAATGCTGCGTTTGCTTATGATTGTACCCTTGACTATAATGAGCTAAATGATATTGATTTTGGCAGAATGGATAAAATATGCAACTTATGCCAAGCAAAAAAAATGGGCGACTGAAGCTCCTGGACTGTGTTGTAGTGGTGGCAAAGTAAATATACCTATAATTCCGGAACCAACTACAGTTTTAAAAAACTGATATTAGGCTCACATCCATCATCAAAGCATTTCTTAAATCACTCAAGACAATATAATACACTATTTCAGATGACTTCATTTGGTGCCAAAGAAATTCGTGAGGGAAACTTTATGCCCACTTTTAAAGTACTAGGGCAAGTTTATCACTTGATCGGTAACTTACTTCCAGCTGAAGGGGCACAACCCGAATTTTTGCAAATATATTTTGTTTCCCATGCAGATCAGGTATCCTTGCGCTTAAATTTAAATCCAAGCTTGCAAATCGATCTTATCGACGTTCTCCAAACATATCTTCACGATCATAATACGTATATTCAAAGTTTTAAATATAATCTGGAAAATAGACCACCGAATGACTTAAAACTTATTATTCATGCTGATGTGAAACCTCCTAACGAGCATCGAGGTCGATATAATGCGCCAATAGTAGATGAAGTAGCTGTTCTTTTGATAGATGAAGACAAAGGTCCCCGAGATATTGTGTTGACTGCGAGAGATGGTGGACTTCAACGAGTTTCTGAAATTCATAGATCTTATGATCCACTTCAGTATCCTTTACTGTTTCCCTTTGGTAATGACGGATACTGTATAAATATTCCACAGCAGAATACTGCTGCTAGATCTAAAACTGTATCATGTATGCAGTTTTATGCATTTAGACTCATGGTGAGAATAAATGACTTTAACAGCATACATTATTTCAAAGGATTATTCAACCAATATTGTGTTGACATGGCGGCAAAAATGATTTCTGAGAGGCTTGCCTTCATCAAAAGAAATCAAAAAAAATTAAGAGCAGAAGAGTACATTCATTTAAGAGATGCCGTGGTTAATGATGCGAATATAAACGCTTCTAATATTGGCCAGTATGTTATATTGCCGTCGTCATTTACAGGATCCCCCAGATACATGAACGAAAAAAGTCAAGATGCCATGACATATGTCAGGAAATTTGGAAGACCAGATCTCTTCATTACATTTACATGTAACTCAGAATGGCCGGAAATAAAAATTGAGTTATTACCCGATCAACATTCTTACGACAGACATGATTTGATTTCTAGAGTATTTCATTTAAAACTCAAAAAAATGATAGACCTACTAACGAAGAAAAATATTTTTGGACCATCGAAAGCCTTTGTTTACAGCGTAGAATAGCAAAAAAGGGGTTTGCCTCACGCCCACATTTTATTGTGGCTGGCTAACAAAGTACAACCAGATTATATAGATGCAATAATATCGGCTGAAATACCTAACAAACAACAAGATCCAATTCTTCATAATATTGTCATAAAAAACATGATACATGGTCCTTGCGGATTTCATAATCCTGCGTCACCATGTATGAAAGAAAACATTTGTTCTAAAAAGTACCCTAGGCATTTCATTTCGGAAACACAAACCGGGGATGACGGTTACCCAACCTACAGGCGCAGGTCTCCAGATAATGGTGGGAACACAGCAATAATTCGTGTCAAAGGTACAGAAATGAGCATGGATAATAGGTGGGTTGTTCCCTATAATCCAGTGCTATCACGAATTTTCAATGCACACATTAACGTTGAGTTTTGTCAATCGGTCAAAGCTATTAAGTACATCTGCAAGTATATTCATAAAGGTTCTGATCAAGCTACATTTTCGTTACAAAGTAATAACGATGAAGTAGAAAAATATCTAAATGGTCGCTATATAAGTTCCTCGGAAGCGCTCTGGAGAATCTTCCAATTCCCTATTCATGAACGTTTTCCGGCAGTAGTTCATTTAGCAGTTCATTTGGAAAATGTACAAAGAGTTTATTTTTATAATAATGCAAACCTTCAAGATCGCGTTAATAATCCTTCATCAACGACACTTACAGCGTTCTTTGATCTTTGTAAGAGTGACGATTTTGCAAAAACCCTTTTATATCACGAAGTACCCCAGTATTACGTATGGGAAAGAAAATCATTTTCTAGAAGAAGACGTGGACAAAATGTTGAAGGATACCCCGGTGTAAAAAAAGACACAACTTTAGGCCGTGTCTACAACATTCATCCAACTCAAACTGAATGTTTTTATTTAAGAATGTTACTGCAACATGTTCGCGGTCCAATGTCATTTGAACATCTGAGGACCGTGAATGGTGTTATTTGCCAAACTTATCAAGGCACTTGCAAAGAATTAGGTTTACTGGAGGGAGATGAACATTGGCAAAATACAATGTCAGATGCTGTCATGTCCGAGCTAGCCACAAAATTAAGAGAATTATTTACCATCATCCTTATATTTTGTCAACCATCTGAGTCCTTACAGTTATGGAATAAATTTCGTAATGCTTTATGTGAAGATATATTAAACAGAATGCGTAATGAGAATCAGGATATGACATTAGAATATAATGATGATATATACAATGATGGACTAATCATAATTGAAGATAAAATTCATGAGATTTGCGATAAATCACTAACCGATTTTGGGCTTCCTTTATCAAAAAGGATTAATTCACTTAATTATCTGGATCCGTTAGAAGTAGCGTTGCGAAAACCGTATGATCTAAATGAATTAAATGAGTATATTACTCAAAATGAACCAAAATTAGTTAATGACCAGGTGACCGCGTATAATTGTGTTATGCGAAGTGTTCGTTTTAGTGAAGGAAAAGTATTTTTTTTGGATGCTCCCGGTGGAACCGGCAAGATCTTTATTACTAATCTTATATTAGCAAAAGTAAGGTCTCAGGGAAAGCTAGCTTTGGCAGTAGCGTCGTCAGGTATCGCTGCAACTTTATTAGCAGGTGGACGCACAGCTCATTCCACTTTTAAACTGCCCCTAACTGTTTCTTTACAGAAAGATAGCGTGTGCACTATACGTAAAAATGGCCCTTTGGGAAAAGTTTTACAAGATGTCAGTATAATAATCTGGGACGAATGTATCATGATTCATAGAGCTCATGTAGAGGCTCTAGATAGGACTCTTAGAGATTTTAGAAGCTGTGATAAAATCATGGGTGGGATTAGTGTTATGTTTGCTGGGGACTTTCGACAAATTTTACCAGTAATAGTAAGGGGAACTAGAGCAGACATTGTAAAGTCTTGCCTTAAAAGTTCACCATTATGGAAGTTTGTTAACATCTTAAAATTAACTACAAATATGAGAGCACATTTGGGGGGAGGTAGTGTAACTTTTCCTTCAAAGTTACTTTTAATAGGAGACGGGAAAGTACCTCATTTTGAAAATAAAATTGAAATTGATCGCGATTTAGGAGAAAGAGTGAGTAACATTGAGGACTTAATACGAAAGTTTACCCTGAAATCAGCGAAATAGAAAATAAAGATCATCAATGGATGTGTCAAAGGGCAATATTGGCGGCGAGAAACAGTAGCGTGGACGAAATTAACGACCTAATTTTAAGTAAACTTCAAGGAGACATAGTTACCTATACATCTATTGATAATGTAATGGATCAAGAAGATGTGGTCCATTACCCACAGGAGTTTCTTAATTCTTTGAGGCCAAGTGGCCTTCCCCCATATTCCCTCAAGTTAAAAATAGGTGCCCCAATAATTTTACTTAGAAATCTTAAACCGCCAAATTTATGTAACGGGACCCGACTTCAAATCAAATTTCTTTGCAATAACGTGATCGTTGCAATAGTTTTGACTGGTCCAGCAGTTGGTCAAACAGTGCTTATACCTCGCATCCCAATGATTCCAAATGATTTACCTTTTAATTTTAAAAGAATTCAATTTCCCGTTAAGCTATCTTTCGCCATTACAATTAATAAATCACAGGGGCAAACATTTAAACACGTAGGAATCGATTTACGCCAAGACTGCTTTTCACACGGCCAACTATATGTCGCGTTGTCAAGATCGGGTTGCGGAGAAAACCAATATGTTCTTCTGCCACAAGAAAATAAAACTAAAAATATAATTTACGCAGAAGTACTTTAAAATAATTATGTTCTTTTAAAAACTTAAAACTAAATTGTCTAAGATAATAACAGAAATTGCCGCGGACAAAGTCGTGGGTAACAGCTGAGGTGGTTGTTTGCAAAAATAAATATGATGCTCAAAATAACTATTCCACGCGGACGAAGTCGCGGGCACAGCTAGTTACTAATATGCTGTATAACTTGCATCCATTTAATGTCATTTCTGTTCATATTTCTTAATTTGATGTTTTTGCCGTTTCGCTATTTGTCGTTCTTTTCTACCAACCTGTAAGTATAAATGCCTGAGATATGTGTATGCAGTTTATCATCCATTTTATTAGTATTTTCCCTTTACTGTTGTTGTAACGATCTCTTGATACTTGGTATTTTGTGTAATTCTAAGTTGAAAACTTTCGTGTCTACTGATGGTGGAAACCAGTATCATGTTATGTTTTTGGTTGAGAGTCGGTATCGCAACCAATTCTAGTTCACTATGCATATTAATCAATCTGTACTTAATATTTTTTCCATACTAAAATGGCCACTCCTCCTCCTATATTGTTCTCTCTGATTTTATATATGATGTTGTTATTTAAAAATTTTGTATTAGTGTTGTAATAGCTAAATATTTCTTGCAGTAATGCACATGATATGTTGTTTATGTTCAAGTAGTATTCCAAGCTGTGTGTTTATCTAAACTCTGTATACTTAGTTGAAGTATGTTCATGTTAATATTATGTAAGCATATTGTGTATTATCCTGCTATTGTTTATGTGTGCTTCTACTGTGTCTTAAGTAAGATGTTTGCTGAGGGTAACAACCCACGCTCTTAGAGTGGATTCTAGGACTCCAGTTTTTCCTTTATTCTCTTCAGTATTAGTATTTAGGTGCCCTTGTATGTTTTTTGAGAGTCTTTTAAATTCTGTGCATCTGTGTTGATCTGATCCTTACGGGTTCAATTGTTGGAAACCCATTCCTTATAACTTCTTGTGTTTTTTTATTTGTGCTCTATTATCTTTGTTTATGGTTGCTTTCTGTGTAAAAGAGTTTTTAAAGCGGACATTTCGCATATCTGCATATATCAGAAGACTGGCAAAACTGTCATTCGTGAGATTGACCAGATCTACTCCTGCATATTTGTTGCTGTTTATCATACTTCTCGCTTCTTTGTTCTTGATATTCATGATGTAGCCTATGTCTACTTCTTTTTTGTAGTTAATCCATTTTGGGCATTTTTGATTTGTTGCTTCATGCTTCTCACTTATACACAGTAGACAGAAGATCTTAGTGCGTTTGTTATCACAACTAACCGTTCCACATTTCAAACATGTTCTGTTTTTATTCCTATCTCTGGTATTCATTCTATGTGTATTCAGTAGTTTGATGTTTTCTATTAACGCTCCAAACTTGTTACAAGGTTTGGCTGAGAGAAATATTTCTTCTGGTGTTATTTTATGTGGGATATCTCTTATTACTCCATAGCTGTGCACGAAATTGCCTGGTATAAAAGCTTTGAGGTATAACGTTTCTATTATCTCATTTTCAGCCCCATGGTTAGCTTTCGATGCTCTATCAAAGTATACCTAAAATAAATATTTTATTTATGTATGTCAGAAGCACATGGCGGATCTTTCAGCGATGAATTTTCCATTGTGTCTATAAAACATTTTCTTTCGCCTTTATTTCTGAGCGTTTTTTCATCATCTATGATTTTTCTCTTTTTCATTACTTTGTTCACTATATCTCCCGGATCACGAGGTCTTTTAAAGTCTCTTCCAATACGATTAATTATTTTGATTTTATTTAAGGTTAAGTTTCTGTATGTCAGTCGATCACCTATCAACAACTCACTTCCAAAAAACTAAAGGATACTTATTCTTCTTCTCTCCAGTACTGTGGATGTTTATCACTTTAATCAAGGTACTTCAAGTAAGATACTTTGTACTACTTAACAATTGCCAATTGCAATGTGGCTTCTCTTGAATTTCAGGAACGTTATGAAGGAATACAAACCAGAAAGCCACTGTGTTCTTGTTCACTATTTCAAGTTAGTCTGTCTTCTATCACGGTTCACACAAGAATGAATGCCCAGATACAATACTGCGTGACGGCGATGCGAGAACGCGATGCGATTCTCGCTCGTCGTCGCGTAATGCATTCAATTTACAATGCAGGCGATGCGAGGAAGAATAATATTCATATGACAAATGTCAAATTGGTGACGTTTCAAATGAAATTTGATTTAAATTGTTTTTTTTTTGTAAATTTGAACTTCGAATTTTCCTTCGTTTGGCAATTAATAGCCTCAATAAGGATGCACATAACAAGGATGTACGAAATTTTCATTCAAAACTCCTGAATTTCAAATTTCATTTAAGCGCCATCAAGCATCTGACAAACGTCACGCACCTCATTGCGTGGAATTTTCGTTTTTCCGAATATTTCTCGCCACGCATTGACGCATCGCAATCATTGTACGTTGTCGTATACAAATGCATGTTACGAAAACTGCTTGAATTTTGCTGCGAGACTCTCGTCGCGCTCTCGCATCGCCGTCTCCCAGTATTGTATTTCGGCCTTCATACATACACTTCGTTCCGCAGCGACACTTGATGTCAAAATACGTACTCCACACTTGGCATTAAAGCTAACATGTAAGGGCATATCATTTGTTCGTGCGAATTTTTGAACATGAATAAGTCATACAATTCTAAGTTAATGTTATTAAAACAAAATATGTATGGATTTAAACATATAGTGCTTGTAATTTACACTTGATTTGATTTGAAATTAAAGGTTTAAGCCTAAATTTATCTAAACTCGTTAGGTTGTAATCTAATCCATCCTCAGAGCTGTAACCATCCGCCTACTCTCCTCACGTGTAGAATGCACCTGAATTTGGCCCCTGGCTTCACAAGTTCCCTAACTAACTAAAGCATAAATTAAATCAATTTGCAAAACGAAAACATTCTCATTCACGAAATTTAATAATCAATACGTACATTTTCCATAATCTTCTGCCACTTTCGGTTTTAAATTTAACGTTGACTTAACATTACAGTTTTTCTTCATCGTCCACAGTCCATTGACCGTGCCATCTAATTTTGAAATTTGAGCAGCTATGAACTGTCTTCGCCAACATGGTCAGACAGCGTTTCCTCGGTTTCCCCACTGAACTTCGTACTTCAGTTCTCCCAACGAATACCTTTTTGGGAATTCGTTGTTCGTTCACGCGATTCACATGACCACCGCATTGTAGCATCCGTACTCTTACAATCATTCAGAACTTCGGCTCGTCAAAAATTTCATACAGCTCATGATTGTATCGAATTCAGCATTGGTCCCCTAATAGCTTCACTCCAATTATATTATATTTGCTGATGCAAATATAATATAATTGGAGTATGCAACATTTTTCAGTTAGGGTCCATGTTTCACACCAGGTTTTATCACAGATTTGTATACTTGGAGCTTTGTTTTCCTGTGTATGCAGCTGGTCTTTATAATCGTTAGAACAGAAAAAAAATGTTTTCCCGTAGTTTTTCCGAGTCAGTGTTGTAGGTTTCGAAATAATTAAAGGGTTATACAGGGATGGGGAGTTAACCCGTCGCCGAACCTTCACTCCGTCGGCATGTTTATTACTTTAATTTCATCAGGTGTGGAATGCTCGCCTTCACTCTGTTACGTCCCGATAAAATAGGTTTAAGTAGGATTTAGTAGCAAAGCTGTACGTGTATTTACTGTTATTAGCATTTCTGGGCATTTAATTTCCTATCAATGGGAAACCAGTAAACCAAATATGCGACTCCGATGCCTTTTGCGACCATTTATTCGTGTGATCTGGGATGAGGAATCATGGAAGCTGTGGGTTGGGGAAATAAGGCGATCCTTCCTCCTTTCTCAACCGGGCTTGGGACCAATGGCGGAGTTGACACTACAGTTAGAAAAGCAATTTATGTAAAGGGATGGCCACACATATTATCTGAATGTTGAATTTATAATGAAATCAGTCGCAAAATCATGCTCATGTGAAATACGCTGATATATACCATTGCCAACTCTCATTAAGTATGGGGATATTCTCATTGATGAAATATCAACATAGGAATAATTGATTTGAACAAATTTGATTAGTTTACTGTAGACTTCATATCAGCTAAAGACTGCATTTTCCCCATGTTCATTCGGCTCTGGCAAGTTAAATCCGAAGTCGAGAATCTGTCCTAATTGTATGGAATGGGCGAGGCATAATTCTTCGGGAAACGATGTTCGTGTGGAGTAAACATTTCCGCTCCTGTGATCGTGTGCAGGACACATTTGTTAATGGTGGGACACTTAATTTGAAGATATTTTTTCATAATTTTATTTGTTTAATGTCGAAATAATGTTTACGAGTCAAATCAAAACATGTGCTTGAATCATAGCAAGCAAATACTCCAATGTTAGTTCAAATTTCGAAATTTTCGCACATTTAAACATACTACACTATGAGTAACTCTAAGAAAGTATTAGTGGATTTGTGTTAATATGCATAAATTGTTATAATTTCCACCAAAATTTGGGCTTAGGGCCTTTCTGTATCTTATACCACTATGATTTCTAGACATAGCGGTGTCACGGTATGCCCTATAGAAAGATAGATGCCGCTGTGATGCAGTTTTTGAGAAATATCACCGAATTAACTCTTGACAAATGGGTCTTGGTTTAAGGGCGCAGGATGAGTGTGCATTCATGCAATGTTGACTGTTGATCGTAGTTTCCTTTGCAAGAGAAAGCTATCAACCAGCCCAACGCAACATTTTCGAACTTCAGCTTCCAATTCATGAAATTTTGTGTGTAAATAATGTGTAAGCAACAAAAAATTGAGTTGCTCAGCGAATTCATGCCGCCAGCGTGACGGTGCTTGAACTCGCCACACCGGCCGAAGGAATGCAATGAAGAATGATGTTTTGAAATTTTCGGATGCTTAAAGTATTGTAGTTAATTTGAGTAGATATTAATATAGATGAACTAATGAATTGTCCAACAACTTAATGTTTATTGTATTGATTACTGATTGGTTAGAAATGCTTTATTAAAAATAATTCATATGCACCATTAGAATAAAACCGATCGATTCTCATTGATTGTGAGTATTCAAATGAAATGTGTAGAGTATTGTTTAATACTAGGAATGCAAATTTCTAAGCAAATTTGTAATAACTTTCTAATATTTTTTCAATCCGAATGATTATTATGAAATACTTTCGAACAAAGATTTTTTAACAAAGAAAATAATTGAAGATCTTTACATGTTTTGAGATTTGCCGTTGTTTTATGGAAAATATTGAACACAACTTTTTGCTACTATGATGGCTTGAGGGGAGTTAGAGAATATTTGCAATGAAATATATAAAATTTTGCATGCCCGTAGTATAATCTGTACTTGATTAGAATAGAACATTTCACTGAAATGAATAAAGAATATTTTTGTATAATGAATAAAGAATATTAATATATTGACGAGCATGAATAACAACTTTCCCAACCAACAACTTTTCGTTATTATACTTTTCTGGAAGATGAGTTTTGAATTTTGAATTAAAATAAATTATGCGTATTCTAGAGAATGTAGAAAAAGGATAATAGTTAAATATATTATTAAATAAATATATGGTAACACCCAACTTTATATTAGATCATTTTACCAACCCACAGAATTTTTTAAGAACATTTCATCAAGCATATATTAAATATTATCACAAAAATGTGAGTAGATTAAATGCTAGCGAAACTTTTCAATCTATAAACGTAAATTTTCTTATAATGATATATTGTGATATTCTTCCTTCAGCTAATTTATACGAATCGGTAGCATCAACTGCTCGTATGGATATTGCCTTAATTGCTATTATCTCGACTCTTCTCTGAACTATTTTCGAAAATCTCAGGACACAGACAACTCAGGATAACATTTGGCGGAAGAATTGTAGCATTGCTTGCACGAGTTGTACGAAATTTCAATTTGTATGTGAAGACCATTTAGACTAGTGCTACAAGCTACAAAAACATCTACTAGACTCCCTACAAGGCCTTGTACTCCGAGTGTGTACCTACCACAGTTTCCTTTTCCAGATCACTACCAAACAAACGTACTACACGAAAGAAAAACATCCTTTAAACTTGTTTTTCTTCATTGACTAAATGACCCCAAAAATAAAACTAATGTCTATGCTTAGAAAATGATAAAGAATATTCTAAAGAACATAAGTAAGGATGTTCAAGTTCTCATAAATTCAGCGGTCTTCCATAATTCAAATTCTTCTTGGAAGAACAGATGACGAGAGTTTTAATCTAAATATTTTAAAATCTACTTTTCTTAACTGAGAGTTTCCAAACATAAGGTTCCGCATTCCATCTGTTAAACCAATCTGTGCTCGCACTTCTGCTTGCAGTTTAAAGCAGCTTGTCCGATTCAATAAAATAGCTTTTGGAACGAAAAAGTCACAACATCTCAACTTTGGAAAGACGATATGTTTTCTTTGATGGGATTTCAATTAAATCGGAATTGGTATAAGACTTTGTACAACATGTTATTAACAGTTTTTATAATTTTGGCAGCAACGGGAGGATCCTAATAAACTAGAATCATTTTAACTGCTTCTCATATTGTTTGATTGATTTAAAATTGAGGCTCATCCAATAGAGATTCCCTGGTTTCCATAATAAAAATAACAATACGTAAGGCCCTTTAACGTTTCGTCCTTGGTAGAGTCGTTCGCGATCAGGGTTCAATGAATCGATGTTAATTAAGTCTACTCGGATATTGCACAGAAAGATAATTATTTCAAGTAGCGGGTAAAATAATTATACATATCGCCATACACCCCATCTGTTGAAAAGCATTAGCAATTTACTTTTGCGCAGTATAATTAGTTGCAATGGTCTCATGGGATTAACAAAAAGGTGGACACTTTTGATGATAATGTTATCACTACTTTACATAAGCCATCAGACGTGCATGTCAAGCGAGGTATTTTCAAAAAAATTTCAATTAAATTAGTTATTCAAGTTTTTAGGTAATCCTGTTTCTGCACCCATTCAAGCGGCGGTTGAATAAGGATGTTTTCAGTTTGGTAGTAGAGCAGAGAAGACTGCCTTCAGTATGGCTGAATTTATATCAAAGAAAATAAAATTCTCGAAAATTTGAACAGTCTCACTAAATTTTCGAAAAATTCAAACAGAAGTGCAATGTCAAATATGTCAAAACACGTTGAAAATTTGCATTTGCATACCAAAGAAGCCGCAAAAAGATCTGCTACCAAACAAATCCCACCAGTATGTTGCTTACAAGCTACTCCGACAGCCAATCTGAAACCTTATTGGGTTTCTTTCCAACTTCTAAGTCTTCTGCTGACGTTGAATCAATTCCTCTCTCAATCACAATTGGAGCACTCATTGATAAAAGAAATATATTATCACCCACCTTATTGAAGTCGACCCTGAGTGTATCTTGACAAACTTTGCGGATGCTCCTTTCAGGCTAAAGAAAAGTTCAAGACTACTCTTTTATGGCTTCTTAACTATGTAGCTAAAACGCATGTAGCACATATATAATCAATAAAACTCCATAAAATAATCATATATATTGTGTAGTAAAATTTAAAAAGTTTATTTGGAGGTTTAGCTGTCGTTCACACTTCTTTCAAATAATTACTCCTAGTGATTCGTGTGGAATTCGAAAAGATACTTCAGCTATATATATCAGAATATAATTAGCCGAATAAAATTTTTATATTCTATCATCCTAAGTAAGTTCGCAGTAGCATTGCTACTGGTTTAAAATTTATTTTATTCGCCTATACGTTAATTAGGTAAACAAAATCCTCGAGAAGTGTGCTAAAACTCAAGGAGCAAATTATTTTTAAAGGATTGTAAGGCTTCTAATTATTTCCATTTCCAAGTCAAGTCAAATTTTTGCTAATTTTAATTTAATCGTTTGAATCGAAAGCGCAGCAATGATCATAAATTGAATTAATTTTGACTGGCGATTCGTTGTCTTTTAATTTCAAACAACTCTGCAGAAACTGATGGCAAATGTATCCTTACTTATTAAAACTAAAAATACATATGACAAATGACGACTTATCTGATTAGTATTCCCATTCTAATGATACTAAAATTGTCATTGTATTTGCTTTCTGGAAGAAGGAGACCATAATATGAGTAGGAAGTATATCTAACGAAAACAACACGCTAGATGTACTAACTACCTAACTAAATATTTAGACTATTGTCTAAAATATTTTCAATTGATATCGGTCTTTACAAATATATTCAAATTCACACAGAAAATTCTTTCAAATATATTGAACTTAACAAGTTTTTCCTAGCCCAAGAATCGATTTTGATCGTCACGATGGGGCATACTTCCAATAATTAAACTTTGTATACCCACTTGTTTTCATTTCGAGAGATCTATTTGAACGAATCCGTTTCATTTTCTGTAATTACGAAAAAAAAATTCGACTGGAATAAATTAAATAGTGTTGCGCTTTTCCAGGTGCGCGCCCTTTTTGCGTCGCACACTTTCATTTTCTTGCAATCGAATTAGTTTACAATGGTCTTTTAATTATATTGAGTTACTCCAATAAACTTCACAAGCACTTCACTTGATTAAATTATCACTTCACAAAATTTCACTGCTAATTAATCACTTCAGTCACTCATCACTTCTACAAATTCACTCTGAACTTTTGTGATCCACATACAATTTCATTCACAATTTAACTATCACACTAATGTTAACGCGCATTGTCGCTTTTCACTCAATCAACAATACTTCATCGCCGCCTGCTGTAGGCGCTTATATACTGACCCAACGAATCCGGAATCTTCTCATACTTTCTACGTGGATCATTCTCGAGTTTACGCGCTAAGTCTTTTGCACATGGCTTGTCGTATTCAATACTTGCAATATACTTACGGCATGTTTTCCCCTTCGAGAATGATCCATGTATTTGTTATGATATGGTTTTGCATTTCTTATTTTGGGCGGCTGCAGTGGCACAAGTTACGGGCAGGGGTATGTGGAATTCCGCTCTATACTTTTAAGTGTATTTTCGCCTTCGTCTAGGAACACGTAGCTCCTTCAATTTTTATAATTAATAATTAGGGCTTGTTTAAAACACTTATAGCTACATCCTGATGGAGGTTTTTTAATAATTATGAAAAATTAAGTTTTTATTGGGTTTGAAAAAAACTGCATGAATTTCACTCACTTAGGAATTTTTTTCTCAGAATCTATAACCCTAAATTAGAAAAACCTCCGTCAGGGCATTTTTACCCTTGTCTAGAATATAGATAAAAAATTTCAATGAATTATTCCTACTGGGAAAGAAAATCTGTGTTCCTAAAGTTCTAAAAACCAGACTTTTCAGGAGAGCGGTTTGAAACTAAGCGGGAGGCGCCTTCGCTCTCTTTAGACTTCAACTGATCGATTTCGTTTCTACTTTGGATCGATTGTTATGTCGGTTGGTCGACGCCAAAAGCTACGTGTTTACCAGTCAACTTTGCATCATCTCACCGTTCTTCTTGTTCCTCGTCCACAAGCAAAATGAATTCGACAAAAAGATTCATATAATCTATTTTATTTTAAAAAAATCCACATTTTTCAATGTTAGGATGTGAACAAGTGCTGTCGGTAAGTCATGGTGTATTTGTACGGTGACATTTTTTTTTTTTTAATTAATAAAAATACTTCTAGTAAAGATAGAAACATGAAGGGTTTAAAGTTTTTAAGAAATGTAAAAAAATAAAAAACGATTTTTTTTTAAATTTTCCACATACCCCTGCTCTTAAAGTATTCGAGCGTTACTCTTATAAAAAACACAAACGTTTAAATTTTCAATATATATTTCGCGATGTTCTCGCTTCAAAGTTTTAATTACAACTCAACTCTTAGCTAGTTACAAAAGTGAATTTAAATTGACAAAAGTGCTGAATGCACATAACATTCCAGACGATATTCCAGGCATGTGCTCGGGTTGAACGTTGGACACCCGTGAGATGTCTGCACCTGTATCGAGTTCATGGTCGCAAAGATGATGATGATATTTATGATGACAATGATATTTATGATGATAATGATATTGGAGCTGATACCGTAATTCGCGTGACATTATTCGAACATGTCATAATCTATTACATTATGAATTTTATTGAAGGTTTCAACAATTACTGCTTTATCGATGCTTGTGAATTAGTTTCTATACAGTCATTGCGTCCAAAACTACAGTTATCAGTTGATTCGCTATAAACTATAAAATTGAAACTAACACTTCATCAAGTGAATATGAAAGCGTTCTAATTTAAATTAAATAAATTTAATTATTGTTCACTATATAAAAGTGAAAAAGATGCAATGTATTGAAACAGCGTCAGAAGCTTGCGAATTAAATTATTAAAAGAATTTGTAAATTAAAAGAATTTTTCTATTTTAATAAAGTGAAAATTGATTTGTCATCAGAGACGTACTCGTAAAAATTATTTAATCAATTGTTATCCTTAAATGTTACAACAATTAAATAATTTCAAATATTTCCTCTTAAATGTCTTTGTATCAATTAATCAAACCAATTACCGAATGTGAAAAAAATTAAATTCTTTCTTAAAAAATTTCAACCCAATCTCGTCGTGCTGGCATGATGCAGTGCGCGCAAAAAAAATAGCACACCTGAAAAATTTCTTATTATTTCCTGAACTACGAGATGCAGGTAAATTAGATGTTCTACAAATTAGACGGGTAGACTGAAATACACACTTTTACCTGAAAATAATGAAGGGTTTCTCAAAATTGGAGATTTTATGGTGAATTTAATGACTTTTAGGTGCGTAAAAAAGATAGCACACCTGGAGGAAATAATAAAATAAGAAAACTGAAGATTAGGTAATGCTTTCTTTATTTAAACACTAATACTTAGTTGAACCTCCACGATTTTTAATTACTTCAAACATTCTTTTTGGAAGGCTTTTATACAATTTTTTTATGTATTTTCGGAAAATTTCACCCCAACATCTAATTATTGCAGTTTTCAGCTCATCTACAGTTGCGTATTGTTTTCCTTCGGCGTAAACAAGCCGAGCTAGCTGTCCCCAACAATTTTCGATTATGTTGAGGTCGGGTGATCGTGCTGGCCAATCGAGAAGTTCGATTTTTTTCTCTTCGAAGAAAGATTTCACTTTCCTGGCGGTGTGCACAGACGCATTATCCTGTTGAAAAATCGGCGAAGTATCTGCAATGGTCATTAGACCGTTTGATATTTGCTGTTCCAACAGCTGAACATACTTATCAGCGTTCATTTTGCCACTGATGAACACTAATTCCGATCGACCGTTAAATCCGATAGCACCCCATATCATTACCGATCCTCCACCATGCTGCCGCTTACTTAAAATTATTTCCTCCTTCCGAATGTCGTGGAAATAATATCCCCAGCCATCTGGACCATCTAAATTAAATTTTTTTTCGTCGGAATATACCACACGCCTCCATTTTTTTCCACTGAATACGGCGCGTGCAAAACGCCAAACGGTGCTTCTTGTGAAGAACGGTTAATGGTGGTTTCCGCTTTAGATTCCGGCGTTGAATGAGTGACGACTTTTGAATGACGATTTCCTGCCGATTTCCCTTGCGGTGAGAGAAGAATTCGAAGCCTCCTTCAAAATTCGACGCTTCTCGCGTTGTGATATCGCTCGCGGTCGACCTGGTGACTTTTTTTTCCCATAATTCTCCGGATCCGCAATTAAGTTTGTTACAGCTTTTCGAGTCCTGCCAAAACTTCGTGCGATTTCCCCAATACTTTTCTTCTGTCGCCGTAATTCCAAAATCGTATCAATTTCCGAGTGATTTAGTACTTTACCTCGTCCCATTTTCCTAAATGTTTGAACCTTTTGTTTTTAAAAGTGGTTATACACTCTGCCCTAAATGTCTATATTGTGAAGGTGACAATTTGAAAGCCGAAACTAAAGTGGCTAGATGGAGGAAACCAAGCTAATTTAAGAGGCAAGCATTATGTGCTATCTTTTTTACGCACCTAAAAGTCATTAAATTCACCATAAAATCTCCAATTTTGAGAAACCCTTCATTATTTTCAGGTAAAAGTGTGTATTTCAGTCTACCCGTCTAATTTGTAGAACATCTAATTGACCTGCATCCCGTAGTTCAGGAAATAATAAGAAATTTTTCAGGTGTGCTATCTTTTTTGCGCGCACTGTACCACTGACAAGCGAGTTAACATACACATATTCATTCCATTTCTGTTTGATTTTAGGGAAAGTAGTACTAGTAAACTTTATTGAGACTTTAAACAAATTGACAGTGAGAACTTAATGACTATTTAACATTTGACATTGTTTAGCTGTCAAATATACTTGGCCGGTTTGGATATGTTTTACATATAGAGACAGACTTTTTAGATAGTTAGGAGATGCCATTCGCTCTTATGGCTTATTTAGTGAGACAGCTTAATATATAAATTACTTTAAAACTTATGATAACTTAAATCTAAATCTAATCAAATTCCTAATTATAATTAAATCTAATGCTTAGCCTATTCTTATAACTAATTTAGGTTAAAGAATTGTTACGCCTATTTTAGTTTTAACATGTTGCATTGTATTTGTATTTATTGTCATGTACGCAGGGGACGTCTATACTCCCCTCCCATCGGTACCTAACCCGTAGGTTCCTGGGAGGATGGACGTCCCGTGCCCGCCACTTGGAGTTGAGTTTGATGGCAAGTTAGAATAGGAGGGCGTTAGCTTAACACTGTGTCTCTAGATTAATCTTAGATTTTTTTTTCGACTTGGAGGTTTTATATTATCGACATTAGTGGTTTCAGCCCCGTAAAACTGTGGTTTATTAGGGGCGTTTGGATTAAAGGAACCTGGATGGTATTTGTCGAGGACATTGAGGGGATTAAGGTAATACGGATGATTTACAGTAGGGAATTCTAAGAGTGCGCGGATACTCCGGAGTGTGTGATCTCTCCACTTTTCTATGCGGAACTTAGTCGTTGTTAGTATATAGTGGAGTATCGGTACAACCCCTGTTCCATTGTACAGCACTTTGTTCTTGAAGTATTTTTTGTTGGGTTGTCGATACTTCGAGAGACATTTCCTCAGAATTTTTCTCTCAAAGACTTGGAGTTCTTCGGCTGCCGTTGGTGACATTGTCAACCAGGCTGGGAATGTGTAGGTGATGATCGGTCTGACCAGTGTTTTGTACATTAGTACTTTCACGTTCGAGCTTACTGCTTTCGAGGATAGGAGAGAGGAGATGAGAGCAGCCCCTGTTTTCGCTTTGTTTAGCGTTTTCCGTGCATGGTTGTTTGATTTCAGCCTGTTGTTGAAATGCACTCCCAGATATTTGATATTGTTTTTGAGAGGAATTAGTTCGCCATCTATCTGAATTTGTAGATGTCTACTTTGTGCCACTGCTAACCTGTGTCCTTTACCACTAGCATTTCGGAAGCAGATTAACTCCGATTTGTTTGCATTGATCTCTAGTCCCCACTTTTTTAAATACGCAACGGTGTTGTTCACATCGCACTGCAGCTGGGTTTGAGCTAGAGTTGGGAGTGTATTGGTGGCGGTGAGTAGGATGTCGTCAGCGTACATGATTAAATCTAAGTCAGAGCTGTTTGGTCTAGGGATATCATGGAGGAAGAAATTGAATAGGGAGGGACCAAGGATAGAACCCTGCGGGACCCCCGAGTAAATTGGGATGGGATCTGAAGTGATATTGCCTACTTTTATTTGCTAGGTTCTGTTTGATAGGAAACTATAAAGGATTCTAAGGACCGGGACTGAAAATGACAATATTTTCAGTTTGAACTTGAGCCCGTTGATCCACACTGAGTCAAATGCTTTTTTAAGGTCAAGAGCGCATGCCACTGTGCACTCTTTCCTCTGAAGATTACTCGTGACTTTATTGTGTACCAGCATTATTGCTTGCTCTGTGGACCGTTCACGCTCGAATCCAAACTGAACATTTGGATTCAGGGGAAAGTAAAAGTTATTAAAACTTCGAAGAATTATCTTTTCGAAGAGTTTGCCGAGATTTGGTAACAAAGAAATTAGCCGGAAGTTGGAAATTCTGCCCTTGCAATTAGGCTTTGGTTTAGGAATCAGTCTGCTATCTTTCCATGGTTGAGGGAAGTAACCGTTGTTATATATTATAGTCAGTAAAGAGGAAATAATTTTCCTACACTTTTTGAGGACTAAGTTTGGGATTCCGTCGGGACCATGGGATAGCTTGTTATTTATTGTACTGAAGATTTCTTCAACTTCTTTTTTCGAAGTGAAAAAGTCGCCAAAAATTGGGTGCTGTGGAGAAGTAGCTTTATTTGAACTGGAGAATATGGTAAGGTAAAAACCTTCATATACTTCAGATGTAAGCTGAGCTTCGGTATTGATTTTGTTGTTTAGAGCTACGTAAGGAGACTCACGTCTTCGGTATAGGTGCCTGAAGTATCCTCCCAAGCGCCGATTTTGTCTGAAGGTGCATTGAAAACCTCATTGCCTTGCCGTATGGAATCTTTATCAGGGTTGTATTTGGAACTCTTGCGACCCGTGATTTGTTCAATGGTTTTAAATACCTCTGATGATGGTCTCAGAGATCTTAATCGGTGCGTATAATAATTATTTACATCTTCCTTAATGTATTTGTGAATTTCTCGGGACAATGAGAATATCTGGGTTTTAATTAATTCAGATTCTCGCGGAGCCTCCAAGAAACCCTGTGCTCCAGAAGCAGAAGGTTGGCAGGTATCAGAGACACTTGGCTGCGGAGTAGCCGCGGACAAATCTTCAACGACGTTTTGAGTAGGAGTCACATGTTCTAAGTTACCGGATGTATAAACCGCAGTTGGAGCAAAATCTTCGTCATTAAAGGCTAATTCATTAACAGGCCATATTCCGGGTTTGTTAAGCCCATTTGTGATATTTTTCCCGTGAATGTTTCGAAAAATGCAATTTTCACAAATTTTTTTTTGTGGTAGGGAGGTGAAGGCTGTTTACGCCCTGAGTGTGGGACTCCCAGACGCAAAATGCTTTTGGACTACCCACTAAACACCTCCCCTGTCAACCTGAGAACCTAGCCTGGAACCGTTTGACACATTACTTCGGGCTAGGCCTCGTGTTCCTACGCCTAGAGGCGCCTTCGCATTATGGGTATCTCTTCTCTAACGGGAAGGACGAGAGAGGAAAGAAGTGCTTAAAAAGAGATCCATCCATCCCCTATGCCTCCCAGCGCTCCAATAAAACTTTTTGTAATGTAAGCACTGCCCGAGCATATTGCGCCACGCGATTCCAATTGTCAACTGTTTTCAGCATTACTCCGACGATAGTTTCCGGACAGAGCTCTCCGATTTCGCTGCTGGCTCCATCTTTTGCAGTAGAAGAATGTGTGACAGGCGTCATCCAATTCTCCTGCACAAAACACACAGTTAGAAGACCGTGCTTTGTCAATTTTGTACACGTAGGACCGAAAACAACCGTGCCCGCTTAAGAGCTGGGTCAAGTAGAAATCGGTCTCACCATGCACTCGACTGAACCACGGCCTCAGGTCAGGGATCACACGTGCAGTCCACCTTCCCCTTGTTTCTTGCTCCCAGGACTGTTGCCAATCGCTGAGAGAGCGACGTCTCTCTTCCCTGGTGATCTCTTCTCTTCGATCTTCGCCTCTGCGCAGGTAAATACTTCTGCGCTCTCTCGCAAGGAGGGTGATGGGTATCACCCCTGCGATTACCAGCACTGCCGCCCCAGAGACCGTTCGGTATGCGCATACGATTCGCAATGCTCCTTGTCTCTGCACCTGTGCCAACGGCTTCCAGTGTAACTCCTTGCTGAGAGCGTCGCCCCACAGTTCTAATCCGTAGAGTAGAAGCGACTGCACAACGCTCATTAAGAGCCGTCTCTTTGATGTGGTGGGCCCCCCTATGTTGGCTATTAATCGGGTGAGTGCCGTCACACGCGCTGCAGCCTTGTCAGCTACTGCCCTGATTTGTTGGGAAAAACGCATCTTCGAGTCTATCAGGACGCCCAGGTATTTTACTGCTGATTTCGATTCGACCAGCTCGTCCCCTATACTGATTGGCCGTATTCTGCGGATTCTCTTCTTCGTTAGGATGACCACTTCGGTTTTTTCCAGTGCCAGCTTGAATCCGTGAGCGGTCATCCAGTCCATTACCCTCCGCATTAACATATTGAGTCTGAGTTGCGCATGGTCAACTCTGCGTCCAGTGACCAGCGCCGTGACATCGTCCGCATAGCCGATCAAACGTGACACATCCGGCAGTTCAAGCTGCAGGAGTCCATCGTAAGAGATGTTCCACAGGTCCGGGCCAAGAAAAGAGCCCTGAGTGACACCTGAAGTAAGGTTTGTACTTCGCCTACCCTCCTTCGAGTCGTAAAGTAGGCTGCGGTCCTTCAAATAGTTCCTTAGAATCCGCATCAGGTACACTGGTACTTGAAAACGATTTTCTAGCGCTTCGAGAATATCCACCCATCTAGCGCTGTTAAATGCATTTCGAACATCCAGAGTAACCAGCAGGGCGACCCGTTGTGTGGAAACACTGTGAGACTCCGCACGTTGGGCCGCGCTCACTACTTCTCCAATTGCATCGATGGTGGAGCGGCCTGCTCTGAAGCCATACGTCCGTGGAGATAGATCCCCGGCAATACGAATCACGACAGCGAGTCTTCCCCTGATAAGTTTTTCAAAAACTTTTCCGACCGTATCAAGCATACACAGTGGGCGGTATGCAGCTGGCGACTCGGGATCCCCTTTTCCCTTCGTAATGAGCACAAGTCTCGCCACCTTCCAGCACTCCGGGAACAGCCCTTCGCGCAGGCATGCGTTGAACATGCGGAGGAGCAGGTCAGGGGAAAAGTGGAAGACCATTTGTAGCACCTCTGCTGGAATCCAATCTGGTCCTGGAGCCTTTCTGGCCTTCATAGACAAGACTGCTTTCTCCAATTCCATCTTCATGAAAAATGGAATTTCCATTGGTGTTTCATAGTGAACGGCTTCAACGATAGCGGGATGGATGAGAAAGAGAGACCGCACGATTTCATCCATCTTTTCTGCCTCGTATGAGTGCGGTGACCTTTGGACACCGAGCTTCCGCATTACTATTTTGTAGCCCAGGCCCCATGGGTCTCTGTTCACGTCGTCCGCCAGGTTTTGCCAGCGGCTGGTCTTGCTGCTATTGATAAGACTACGGAGGCATTTTCTAAATGACTTGTAACCAGCTAACCGGATACATGTCTCTTCCCGGGTTCGAGCTCGCTGTGTCCTGCGTTGTAGTTTGTGACACTCCCTTCGTTTTTCGGCAATTTCAGGTGACCACCAGTATACTGGAGGCTTGCTGTGCCGGGGTCTTCGTAGGGACATTGAAGACCTGCAGGCGGATGTAATGATTCTCATAGTTGAGTTAACGACATCTCTTGCCGCGGGTTCTCCGTCCTCTAGCGTTGCTTCCGACAGCGGTGATCATGCCATAAGCACTTCAACAAACTTCTCAATATCCGCTTTCTCAGTATTCCACCGGAGCGCAGAAGAACAAGCGCGTGGTCTTCGGGAAGCATCGTGATGGATCTCCAGAGCTATGTACTGGTGATCACTGGCCGAGTAATCCTCTAGCACTCTCCAATTTTAACTGATTGTGCTAGGCACTCCGAGGCGAATGTCACATCAGGTATGGTGCCGACGCAACCCCATCGACGGAAAGTAGGGGTGTGGCCTGTGTTCAGTACGACGAGCCCAGTTCGTGCTGCCATGTCCACGATCCGTTTGCCCCGAGCGTCTGACTGGGTCATGCCTTACTCGATTCCCTTTGCATTGAAGTCACCTCCGACGATCACATGGCCCTCAATACTCGAAACAGCGTCCTCCAAAGCATTGAGCCTAAGTTGAAAGGACGACAACGATTCATTCGGAGTTAGGTATACACTGAAGAGTGTAGTTCCCGAACACCGAACCCAAACAAAACCATCTCCTCGCCCCCGATCCTGCACTTGTAGGTGTGCACTGATCCGAACCCAGATGGCGGCTGTACCGGATTCATCAGGATACCATGTTGATGAGTTTCTGGTGTGATGTTGCTCGCTCAGCAGTAGTAAGTCAGCTTGCCTGTCTCACGTGAAATTTTCCAGTAGGTCTTGGGCGATGATACTTCGATGTAGATTGATTTGGAGTATACGAATCATTGAGAAGCGCTTTTGCCTTGGTTAGGGCTTCTTGGAAGACCCGACACTTCCCTGTGCCTGGAATATGTTTCAAATCATCTGGTCTCGGGTTATACTCCTGGCAAAGAACACAGTGTGACTCGTCTGTGCATTCCTTCTTTTTATGCCCTGTCTTACCGCAATTGTAGCACAAGGAGCTTCGGTCAGTTCCATTACATGTCTGTGCGGTATGACCGTATCCGAGGCACTTGAAACACCGAAGGGGAATGGCCCTTCGCCGTATCCGACAAATAACCCACCCTATGCTTATTTTGCCCTGCTTCAGAAGCTGTTCTGCTTCCGTCTCTGTGAGGTCGATTATGGCCATGCGTTGACCCCTGTTGTTCGGTTTGGCCAGCCTGACTTTCGTCTCGCCTAGTACGGGGAAGTCGTGTTTTAAGGCGTCTTCTATTTCGGGCAGATCCGTAACGCAGTCAATGTCTCTAATTTCCAGTGTGGCCTTAGGCTCGAGTGAGGCTACAGTTGCCTTCTCTCTAAGGACTCTTTTGACTGCGTCACGGAACGCGTCTTTATTGTTTGCATCTGATCCGAACTCAACAAGTAAATCCCCCGAGCGAGTTGGCCGTACGTACGTTTGTATGTCTTCGGGTTTTACCGCTCCCTTGATTTCTCGCAGAATATCCGCATAGATCAACCGTCGGTGGGTTTAACCAGCAATGCCTGCCCAATGGGTTTTCGACGCTTCTTAATTTTAGTTTCCTGGGTTATCTGCGATGATTCACTGCATTTCGGTTCCTGTGGATGTTTATCGATTTTGGACTTCAGGGCCGCTTTCTTAGCTGCCTTGTTGGCAGCTTTGGATAGTGCCGTCTGAAAACCCTCCTCAATCGCGATTTGATCGTTCGTCGTACTGTCCTCGTCCTGCCTCCGTTTATCCCGATCGTCTTTGATTGGACTGCAGGCCAACCTTTTGGTGGCAGTAGAAATCGGGACGGCTACTGCGCTGTCGAATGTATTAGCCTGTTGTTCTTCCTCTACCTTTAGGCACCTGCGTGGTTAGACGTTGGAAGACCTCCTAACCTATTCGGGTTAGGAGGTCTTCCAACTCCAGAACTCCGTTTTTAACCTCTTTGCTAAGGTTCGTTTGTGCGTTGCATGTGGCAGTGATGCGTTTAATAACCCTTTCTGCTTTACGGTATAGCCGCTCTTCCTCTATACGATCCATGATCATCGAAGTACTCCGTATCTGACGTGCAGGGATTTCTTTATTTGTGTCCCGTGCTTCAGTCGATTCGGTGATAATGGCAACAATCATAGGTTTCTCCACCGTTTCGCCTTTCTCTACCGTGTGTTCGTCTCTTCCAGGTTGCAAGAGGCTCTGTTCTTCTTTTTTTGGTCGCTCTGGTGTGCGCATGGTTTTCTTGCTGCGCCCAAATGCTGTTAAAATCTCTGGTTGTACCAGATTTCCTACTTTTCGTCCATCCGTTTTCGAATGTTTCTGTTCTGACATATTTTCTTTTGTGTATAATTTGTTTGCTATCATTTCTTATGGGTCCCCCCTCAGAGCCGCTACCTCCACTCGTCTGTGTAGCCGCCTTATTGGTCCCATGGTCATCTTTGCTAAGCAGGGAGGCCATGCGAGGGTTGGCACCAGCCGTTATGGGGACAGGTGCTCAGGGCCAGACCGGTGCTAATCGGGAATTCGTCTCAACCGAACCTACACCACCAACTCAATGGTGCGAACTTCGAACGTACTCCGAGGCCTACCAAGGTTTTACCCGGACGGAGACGGTATGATCGTTAGATTGGAGCCGTTCACACTTGAGTGTCACCTCGGTGCTACCGTGCGACACAACTAGGTCCAAAACATCATATCCGCCAGTCCAAGGCGTCAATTTTGGTTAATCAGTCGAATCGTAGTCCATTATTGGTTCAGGGTCATATTCCGTGAAGTCCTCAATTTCCTCGGGTACGTGGGGGCGGCACTCCCCAAAGAATACTAGCTTTCAGGAACGGTCCTGGTAACCAGCATTCCCCCTGCGGGTAGCTTTGGAATATTGTAAAATGTCAATGCTTTGCCTGGGTTCATTATATGCCAATTATCGAAAGCAATTTTTAACTTTAAATGGTCCAAAGACTCCCAAATCATGATCATACTTGATTCTTATACCAAAGGTCTGATTCTTAGGCTGATTCTTATACCAAAGCCCAACTGCGAGGGCAGATCTACCAATTCTGGCCTATTTATTGATTACCTAATCGATCTACATTCCCCAAAAGTTGCGGAAAAGTGGAGCAATCACCCAATCTGCAGAATCCAAGCCCTTTTAGACATCCATACTATAAATCAATTATATTATCATTGTTCCCTTAATATCCTCATCAAATCCTACCCAGGTTCCTTTAATATAAATGCCCAGTTTCGATTGTCTGACATTTAGCTACAAACACACACAAATTGAGTCATCCAACACTAGCGTGTTTGCTTTATCGTGTTGATAAATCATGTCATATTTTGTTCCTGAAAAATGTTATTTGTGGCACGCATTATTTTTCTTGTTTAAGGAAAAGAAAAGTTTGTTGAAAGTCTTCGTTTGCTGATAAATAGGTAATAGGTACGCTCCGTCAATTAGGACATGTGAAACATGTTTTTACAATTCAAAAGTGGTGATTTCAATGTGAAAGACAGTGAGCGCTCTCAACAACCACTTCACTTTTCTATTATGTATTCCACTCAGGGGTAGCACATACTTGCTTGGAGTTATAGTATACTTACGGTGCCACTCTTCGCGGTATGATCTTTTTGTTGATTCAGCATTCCTATTAAATTAATTCATCTCTATCACTGTGCAATGGAATTTACTCTTCCCAATGGTCACGGCGACGACTGCAGTACAAGTCGGCCTCGCACCGGCATTCGGACGTGAAGTCCGAGAGGCGTGGCAATGAACTGACCCCAAACGTCAACTGTTCGGTCACTCGGAAGTCCACTACGTTGGTGGCAGCTGGTGGACTAGTCAGTGCGACGAAGTATGCGGATGTGGGTCGGATTCGAGGGTACTTCCGCTCTGGTTTCATTAATGAACCAGCCACCGTAAAGCCCGATTTTCCGAACAAGACATTTCAAATGTAACTTAACGTTACCTTTTATAGTCGCCAAAAACAAATACCCACCGGAATACATAAACACCGCAGTGCCCAAATATAAACTACGTTAATTAACACTATCACAAAAAGGAATCAAATTGTTACAAGAATACCACAATTACGGACCGAAGTACAAACTTGTTAAACAAGCAGGGTGAACAATAAATAACAACAAGGATTGTTGAATAAATTGAGGATATATTTAAATACGTCTGAACAGTACGAAAGCTGAATGCTAAGAGAGTGTGGTGAAAGTTTTATGTCGTGAGTTTTGTGTCAAAGGTTGCTATGACTGTGGTGGGCCTTAAGGGCCTGAATACATGAAAAGAGTGAGTGTTTGCATGAGAATGAAAGTTAGGTTAGAGCGCGTACAATTTGAATTATTTTTTTTTTACTTTGTTTAACACTCCCACTAAAAATTAACTTCAAATTGATTTTAAAGTTACAATGTTTTCTAACTGTGTTGTGTTTTCTGTGATAAAATATTGTTTGAGTTGTTGTGTGTGGTGGTGTTTTAGTTCCTCTAGTGGAGTTTTGGTAGACCCTTGGTATCTCGTACGTTGAGCATCCTTCTCTGTTCCTCGAAAAGAACTCTCGTCAGGGGCTTGGTCATCAAATCTGCCTGCTGGTTCTTGGAGGCGACATGCTCTAAAGCAAAAATTATATTTTCGAAACTGTCGCGGATGAAGTGATATTTCACATCAACATGTTTACTTCTTTTGTGGAACTCAGGGTTTTTAATGAGCTTGATGGCGCTCATGTTGTCGATGAAGAGGGTGCTCTCCAGATCTTGGCACATGTTAATGTCCTCGATGAGTCTCTTCATCCAGGTGACGTCCTTCACAGCTTGAGTTGCAGCGACATATTCTGCTTCAGTAGTAGAAAGTGCCACTGTCTTCTGCTTGCTAGAACTCCATGACACGGTTGACTCTCCAAACTTCAGAACAACGCCGGACGTTGATCTTCGGGTCTCGACAAATACTGCATAGTCTGCGTCACTGTAGGCCTGGAGTTTGTTTGTCTGCTCGGCTGGAAAGTAAAGACCATACCCACTTGTACCTTTCAGGTACTTGAGTATTCTCTTTACCGCATTCCAGTGGATTTTCTTCGGGTTCTCAAGATGTTGGCTAGCACTGTTTACCGCAAAGGTGATGTCTGGTCGGGTACCTACGGAGAGGTACATAAGACTTCCCATGGCTTGTCGATATGGAAATTCTGGCGCGTCCTTGTCACCATTTTTGTGCATTTCGGCACTCATTTGATAATGTTGGTCTGCTGGAATTGCAACAGCATTCGCGTGCTCCATGTTGAAACGCTGCAGAATCCTCTGGCAGTAGGCCTCCTGGTGGAGAAGAATTGAGCCATCTGTCATTCGTTCGATTTGTAGCCCAAGGTAGGTGCTCAAATCTCCAAATGTGATTTCAAAATACTGGCAAAGTTTGTTTATCATTTCCTCAATCAATTTCACGTCTTTTGCAGCAATTAATCCGTCGTCAATGTGGATGGCCAGCATCAACGTGTTCTCAGGATCTCCGTTGGTGAAGACACAGTTATCAGCGCTGGTTGGACGTAGTCCAGCTTTGGCCAGAAACTTCGTGAGGTGTTTGTACCAGCATGTCGACGCCTGCTTGAGTCCATACAAACTTCGGATGAGTTTGTACACTCGGCTGGTACCATTTTCATTTGGCTGCTTCATGAAGATGACTTCTTCCAGCTTCCCATAAAGAAAAGCTGTTTTGACGTCGAATTGTTTGAGGGAAAGATTTTGGGAGGCTGCAAAGGTCAGAATGAGGCGAATGGAATCGAAACGGGATACGGGACTAAAAGTCTCATTATAATCGACACCAGGAGTTTGACTGAAACCTCTGGCAACAAGCCTGGCCTTGTATCTTTGGATGCTGCCATCAGGGAATCGTTTCACCTTGTAACACCATCGATTGTCGATTACCTTCTGATCTGGTGGTGGTTCCACCAGAATCCAAGTTTGATTCTTCTGCAGCGAATTTATCTCCTCATCCATGGCTGCTTTCCACTTTTCAGAGTCCTCAGAGTTGATGGCGTCGTCGTAGCTCTCTGGATCAAGTTGGCCTGTCATTGAAATCAAAGCAGAAGGATACCGAACCGGTTGGCGAATTTGATCCCTGTTTCTCAGGTTGTAGTTTTGCGGTGGCACGGGTTCTTCGAGTGGCTCTTCATCATCTGTCAGCTCATAGAAAGGTTCTTCAGCTTCGCTTCCAGAATGTTCACCATCGTCCACGATCTCTAGCTCCTCGTCAACTTCAGCAACTTTAGGGACACTCAAGGTCACTGTGGCTGGCTCATTTCTTGTCTTGTCTGCTGAAAATCTTTGTCCAGTAAATTTCACATCTCAATAGGTGTTTACTTTGTTTTCAGTAGGAAACCAGACTCGATACCCTTTTGTCGTTTCGTCGTAACCCACAAAGATGCCCTTTTTGGCTTTAACATCCCATTTCTTTCTCTTTTCCTTCGGGATGTGAACGAAAACTTCCTCACCAAAAGACCTGAGTGAGGTAAGGTCTGGTTTCTTTCCTAGCCAAAGGTCGCAAGGTGTTACTCCTTTCTTGCTGCTGGTTCCAGTCCTGTTCAAAGTGTAGGCTGCGTAGAGAGTTGCCTCGGCCCACAGCTTCTTTGGGAATTCTCCTGCATGAAGAATAGTCCTGGCCGATTCAACAATTGTCCTGTTTTTGCGTTCTGCTGACCCGTTTTGCTCCGGTGTGTAGGGAACCGTTGTTTGGTGTATCACACCGTGATCACTGGCGATTTTCTCCACATCCCTGTTGGCAAATTCCAAGCCGTTGTCAGTTCTGATGACCTTGATGCCTTTGTCCAGGTGTTTTTCAGCTTGGAGAAGGAATTTCTTCAGGCACTGTGCTGTTTCCGACTTCCTCTTGATGAAAAACAAAGTTCTCCAGTGGCTGAAATGGTCTTTGATCAGCAAGAAATAACGAGCGCCTCCTATTGATGCCTCAGGCATTTGGCCGCAAAGATCAGCATGAACAAGCTCACCAACTCGTTCGGTTTTTGAGGTACTCTTTGGAAAAGGGAGCCGGTGCATCTTGCCGAGGGTACAGTCATCACATTTGACTTTGTCTTCCGTAAAACGTAAGTTCATCCTTGTCAAAATTTTTCTAACCTGCTCGAAATTCTGATGAGCTAACCTTTTATGCCAGGTGAGGAGTGTATCCTGTTTGACGACGACGTTTGCCTGGTGCTCATTTGCCTCGATTCGAAATTTCATCTCGAAGAGTTCATCAGATCTTTCTCCCACTGCAACGACATTTCCATCTTTCAGTAGATAGCATGTCTTGCTGTCTGATTTCTGAGACATGCCTTTGTCAAGTGCTGCTCCTAGAGAGAAAAGATTGAAGTTTAAATCTGGAACATAGAGGACGTTACTCAGGTATTTCAGCTTCCAGATTTCTCCGTCGAAAACTTCAACCTCGATGTCTCCAGATCCCACAGCTGCGATCGCCTTGCCATCACCAACTCGGACAGACTTTGGCCGTTGAAACTGGACGAAATTCGAAAACCATTCGCGCCGATGAGACATGTGGTCCGTAGCACCAGAGTCGAGGTACCAGATGCTGGAACAATCCAGGTTGTCCGAACCGAGAGTCAAAGCACTAATCAGCGCGTCGTTTTTCCTGTTTGAGTGGCCCTCCTATTCTGCTTTTCTCTCATTGGCTGCTTTTCTCTTCAAACAGTCCTGCATCCAGTGGCCCTGCTTCTTGCAATAATGACAGGATTTTGAAGATTTCTTATCGAAATTCTTTGGTCGTGACTTCCCAGCTATAAAGGCCACATTGTCACTTGCATTTGCAGGTTCTAGCCTTGATTCTTCGACTGAGATTCTGGAAATAAGGTTGGTAAGATTTCTCTCATCGGGCTGTGTTGATTCCCATGCACTGATAAAATATTTGAAGGAACTTCCATGTGCTCCAATTCTCAATGCCTTTTAGTTTTGATATCCTAATTGACTCGTTCTCCATCGTGGTGTTGTAAAATTTCACTGTTGCACGAGGGCGGACTTACAACACGAGATTTTGAACGAAAAAATTTAAACGACACAAAAATATTTATTGTTCCGCGAACCTGGGCCCATAACCTGTTAAACAAGCAGGGTGAACAATAAATAACAACAAGGATTGTTGAATAAATTGAGGATATATTTAAATACGTCTGAACAGTACGAAAGCTGAATGCTAAGAGAGTGTGGTGAAAGTTTTATGTCGTGAGTTTTGTGTCAAAGGTTGCTATGACTGTGGTGGGCCTTAAGGGCCTGAATACATGAAAAGAGTGAGTGTTTGCATGAGAATGAAAGTTAGGTTAGAGCGCGTACAATTTGAATTATTTTTTTTACTTAGTTTAACAAAAGTAAGCCACTGCATAACCTGAACCAACGAAATACTTGTTGCCCTACATCACCAGCCGACTTACCTTCGCGCCATCACTTTCCTCCTGAAACTGAATGACTGATGGAAGGAAAGACGTGTGTTCATTTTACCAATTAATAATCTGTATAATAATAAAAAATTAATAATATCTCAAGGTTAAGAGAATGTCTGATATACTATAAAATTTTGAATATAAAGTTTGTTTTCAAAGTAGCAAAAACAAAATATACCACATCGACAGCATTGAAATAATCAACTAAAAATCAACACATAGGAATAATATACTAAAATCTTAATTTTTCCTTAATTTTAACTTATTACAAAACATATAGACCTAAAGTTTTTATCGAAAGAAAATAAATAAGTTAGAATTCACTCACTTAGAATGCAACTAGAATTATTTAACACAAGAGAAAATAAACTACTAACCCCACTTCTCAATGATTTGATTTAGGTTGTTACACCATATTACAAAAATCGAGTCGTTTCCAAGAAAAAAAATCTGTAAATCTTTCAATTTATTTGTTGTGTGAGCTCCAAGCAAAAGGAAATAGTAGCTTTAGTTCAACGGCATTTCTGTACTGTTCAAAAGAATTTTCTAGTTAGGTATCAGAATTCATACTTCGAAAATTCAAAAGAAAAATTTTTGTTTTTCTTTCTTGTATATAATTATCTAATTCCTGAGGTGTTAGATTCGATGTGAAGAATAGTTTTATGAGGCAATTTAAATTAGTAACACAAAATAATCGCTAAATGAAATTAGTAACATTCAACTGTAAATTTTAATTTAAACATTTAGTAGAAGAAGGAGAAAGCAAATTGAAAGCAAATATATTCCAGCAATTAACTGCTGTAAAGCTATCCTTAATGCAACGAAAAAAGTAATTTTCGAACCAGAGTATGAGCTTAGATTAATTCAAAAGAAAAGTATCGCCATAAAATCAATTCGAATATGTTTATGTGCATTTAAGCGCAGTATTTCGTTACTTGTTTTCGACTCCTTTCTCCTTGGCATGGATTTTAGTAGAACCATGGACCATAGATGGTGTGTAGCGGCATAGATCCATAATAATTTTTCTGACCCGTTCCCGTTTTCGCAAGTTCGATATAACCCGAGAATCGTGATCCGATGGGGAAATTGAAATCTGTTGTAATGGTTTCTACTTGCACGTGTTATTTTTCACGCTGCTCAGTCTCGTTCTTCAATTTTTTTTTGTACAATTTTTCACAAATTTACAAAATGTATCGAGGTGATGACGACATAATAAATTGTGCGCGGAACACGTCGGATGAATTTTATTTATTTTTCACGTCTTCCTCTCCCGATGACTGTAAAATTAGTTTCGGTCAGACAATTTTCTATAATTTTTCACAAATTTTCAAGAATAACGCGCAATATTAATTCGCGTAATGTCGCCTATGTATCGAGGTTGCTACGAAATATTCAATCGGGCGCGGTACACGTCGAATGAAATTTTTGATTTTATTCACGTCTTCCTCTCCCGACGACTGAAATTCAACTATTCACTTCACTCTCCCGCAGTCCCGTTCTTTTTTCCCTTCACACCGCGTGTTCCGTCACGTAGTGGCTTTTATCCCGAAAATGTGTAACCCTGACGGCATTTTCACACTTCGAGATGGAAGGTCTTACCTAGAACCATAGAGGAAGTAGATATAGAGAGGCCCTATGCTCTCATTTCTGTCCGAAATCACTAAAAGTAACGCATATTAACACAATTCTACCAACACTTACTTAAAAATATTCAGAGGAAGTACAAATGAATGTTCAAAAATTTCACGATGTGAACTATGGTCACAAACACCATCCTATATGCTAGCTATAATTCAAGCACATATTTTGTTTTCATTCGCATTTTGTCATCCGAATACTCATAAACAACATTTTGTCCTTAGATCAATAAAATAACGAAATAATATCATCAAATTAAGTGCCCCATCTTCAACAAATTCGTACTGCCCATGGACACAGGAGAATCAACTTAACTGGAATGTTAACTCCGCACGAATATCATTTCCCGAAGAATTAAGCCCCGCCCATTCCATACAGTTTTAAAAGCTGATCGACGTCAGATTTAATTTGCTCGAGTCGATTGAACCTGGGGAAATTGTAACCTGAAGCTGGTCACCAATAATGGCCGAAATACAATACTGCGAGACGTCGATGCGAGAGCGCGTCGAGATCCTCGCAGCAAATGTAAACCCGTTTTCGTAACATGCATTTGTATACGACATCGTACAATGATTGCGATACGTCGATGCGAGGCGAGAAATATTCGGAAAAAAGGCCGAAATACAATACCGCGAGACGACGATACGTGTGCGCGACGAGATTATCGCTCGTTGTCACGCAACGCATTCAATTTACAATGCACGCGATGCGAGGAACAATAATGTTCATATGACAAATGCCAAATAGGTGACGTTTCAAATGAAATTGTTCTTGATTTTATAAAAGTTTTGAATTTGAATTATTCCTTCGTCTAGCAAATAAAAGCCTTAACTAGGATGCATGAAATTTTCATTCTAAATTCATTTGTAATAACCATAGTATTTAAAAATTAATTAAGGCGTTTGAATTTCAAATTTCATTTAAGCGCCATATTGCATTTGACAAACGTCACGCATCTTTCCGCCTCGCATCGACGCATCGCAATCTTGTACGATGTCGCATACAAATGCATGTTACGAAAATTGCTTGACATTTGCTGTGATACTGTCGTCCCGCTCTCGTGTCGCAGTCTCGCGCTATTGTATTTCAGCCTTAAACGAAAATTCCTCACAACGAGGTGCGTGACGTTTGTCAGATGCTCCATGGCGCGTAAATGAAATTTGAAATTCAAACGCCTTTATTACTTTTTAAGTACGAGAGTTATCCTGAATGATGTTGCGATTCACGCTGGTTGAGTCAGAGAGCAGATGCTGAGGTGCTTGAGTGAAATAGAATCGTCCCGCTCAAGTATCTCCGTAGCCTAGTAGATCAGTGTGGATTGTGGATCCCAGAGTGCAGGGATCGAATCCAATACTGGTGTTAACCTTTTTACTGTTTATAGTTAATGCAAGGATCCTCATAGTTATAGATATTCGTATGTAAAATCAAATGCAATTTATTATGAGGATGATTGCTTTGACCCAAAGGGTGAAAGGTTAACATCCGCGGATCGAAGAGCTCTGTTATCGTCAACGGAATTTGGCGATAGCGGAGCTTACGGTGGAGGTGTAGTGAAGGAGAAAAAAGATTTTTGGGGGAGTTGATAAAGAGTTGGTTTTGGAGGGATTGGATGGTGACAAGATAGTTGGTCGGAAAGTTGGCGGTGAGACAAAGAAAACTCGGGAAATTGAAAAAAAAAGGGAGGAAAGTGAAAAGTGAATTGTTGCTTGCGAAAATGGGCTTAGCCCGTGGTTAATTAATTAAAATATTTTAATGGAAGTCATGTTTCCCGGTGAAAATAGTTGACTTAGATTGTGATGAAATGTGATAGTGATGAAAATGTTTATGGATGGATAGTGATGAAATTATTTTTAAAGGATATTCAAAAAAAGAGAAAAAAATTAAAATAAAAAAAATGAAATAAAAAGTTTTCTGTTGGCAACTAACTGAATGCATTAAAGGGAGTGAGAGTTGTTTTATGTGGTTCGTATGTGACTTTATAACAAAACCTATAAGAGACAGTTTACATAAAATGAAATATCGTATTATATGAATACGATTAAATTGGAAATAAAATAATATATACTCGAAAATATATTCGATACGATTAAAATTGAATCTTGAATTGCATTATCGTGAAAAGCTTTATCTGAACGTGGAATAGTTGGTAATCGGATGTGACGAGAAAATATGGAACACTAGCGAAATCCTATCATCTTGCGGAAAAATAGAATAAGTGATTTATCATACTTATATTATAACAGTAGTTAATAAGGCATGCTTGTGAACCGTACCCGATCGGGTAAGGTGACGGTTTTTTTTTTCAATTTCTGAATCTCATTTCTTTTGTTTATTTTCAATTTTTCTTTAAAGGTTTTTCTATTCAGTTATTATATATTTTTTTGTATTTCTTAACTTGCTTTTCGTTACTTAATTTTCATTACTTTTTTTACTTTTCTTATATTTTTGTTTCCAATTTATATTTTTTTTTTGTTGATTAAAGATATGAATTCCAACTAATTCAAATATTTTTTTCATTTCTTCAAGCAACCTCTCCTTCGTTCTTATCCCTTATTCCCCCTCAAAATTTTGTAATGTTGGTGTTTTGATTTAGGTGGCCCAGCACGGGCAGTGATCTTCCCCGAACGACCCCGACCAGCTGAGCCTAGCCGGCCTCAGTATGCCACCTGGGGGTTATGAGATCACTGTCATATAAATGTCTGCGACCGCGGCAGCGTGATCGCAACAATGAATTTTGAATGAAAATTTCGTACATCCTTGTTGAGGGTATTTTTCGCCAAACGAAGAAAATTCCAAATTGAATTTTTAAAAAATCAAAAACTTTTTTAATTAAATTTCATTTGAAACGTCACCAATTTGACATTTGTCATATGAAAATTATTCTTCCTTGCATCACGTGCATTGTAAATGGAATGCGTTGCGCGACGATGAGCGAGAATCGCATCGCCGTCACGCAGTATTGTATCTGGGCCTTAAGTCAAAGAATCTTATTACCAAATTGTCAAAAATGATATGGATGAATTATTTCCGATCACAAGGCTGATATAACTTCTCCGACATAAGATTTCAAAGTAATATATTTTTGATATACTCGTCCATGATTGAAGAGTATATTGAATTTGAATATTAACCATTTACAACTTGTATGTGTTTCTAATCACTCGGAAATCATTGACATTTTATAGAATATCAGATAGCATGTTGCATAATACTCTATTTCAGGCACAAATGGAGCCGAACATTTTAAAAGCCGATGAACATTTGAATTAGTGACGAGCTTCTTCCTATGAATTGATGCTGACTAATTGAATATTTTGTTAGAGGTTGTAAATTTATTTAAATGTTAATGGATTAGAGAAAATCCGGAAAAACATTTTTATTTTCATCTTTACGGTCTGATACATCTATGATCCGGCCATGCTGCCCAGTGTCAAACTGACAGGGACGTCTGCAGAACTTGCGGGAAGAAGTGCTCAAAATTTTGTGACATTGGTTACTTATCTTTATAAAAGTCAGAATATAAAGTAATTTCGTAATAAATTGTGTTTTATCCGCTATGAAGCCTTTTCAAATAAGAAAAGTGTTTGTGAGATCGTTTTTCGCTCCATGATATTGAACGAAAGTCCAAAAAGAAAATCGCGTTTAAAGAAACAGTAGTTCTTAATCTGTCAACTTAAAATAATTGTGTCAAATGCATTGAAATTCGCCGATATTTCCAAGTCAGCTAAAGAAGGTGAAACTAATTGAATTTCTGATAGTTTTATAAGATTTTTCTCTACATTATCTTCGCCAAGTTATTCAAAATGCTATTAAATGGGCTCCCAAAACGTTGTTCAAATCAATTTATGAATTTCATTTATCTACTATCAAATACCTTGCTGCAGGTAAAGCATAAGTATCGAAAATATAAATAAAGCTGTTTGTGTACAATTTTCATAGTTCCCCTGGCATGTGTTTTCTTTTTGTTTCCAGACATGACAGTCACTATTGGTATATCAAATTGATTTGTAGTCATTTTTCTAAATCGGTACACCATTCCTGAGAGATGTGATGCTTTTATTGAATAAGCTGCTAACTATTCAATTAATGAAAGAAAAGTGCGTAAGATAAAAATCTCTCTCTAAAGTCAATTCTTCGAAGTTGGATAGTCTGGTTTCGGGACTACCTACTGGCCTCATACGTTAATCCATGAAGAACCTAAACCGATGAAATCATAGGTTCGATATCAAGAAAGAAGGGAGCTCAAATCAGAACTCCAACAGCATTGAGAAAAACTCATTCCGGATTTTACCTATTTGAGAACTAAATTTCTTTTATGTGACTAATACATAATTTCCTACGACATAAAACATATGTACTTATTACTGTCCACTCATTCGCTCAATTACTATACTTATATGAAGTTGTTGAAGTTTGCATCGTTAGAAGCAACACAAAATCATAAACGTTATAAAGTTAATTCTTGTATAATGTAAACATTTATTGATTCGAATGGCTTAACTATCCACATTCTTGGTGTCGTTCTTGATGGGATACCTATGGTACATTAGTTTGTAGTGCATCGTTTTAGCTCCACAGCGGCTAAGGTAGAGTTACTCTCGTAAATGATGATTTTGAGGACATAATTCGAATTGCTATTGAATGGGCTGCCAAAACGTTATTGAAATCTATCTATGAACTTCATTTATATACTATTGAATACCTTGCTGCAAGTAAAGCGTAAGTATTGATAATATAAATAAAGCTGATTGTGTTAAATTTTCATAGTAACCCTGACATGTATGTTCGGTTAGTTTGGAGACACGACAGTCAATATTGGTATATCAAATTGATTTGCATCGTCATTCCTCCGAGAAGCAATGTCATTATTGAGTTAGTTATCAAGTAAAATAATCATTGAAAGAAAAGCGCAAAAGATAAAAATCCTCAAAAGTTAATTCTTGCTCGAAGTTAGATAGTCTGGTTTCGGGCTTACCTACGGGCATCCATACTTTTAATCATATCCACATCCATAAAATCAAAGGATCGTTATTAAGAAAGACGGGAGTTCAAATCAGAACTCCAACAGCATTGAGAACAACTCATTGTGGAATCTACCTAATTGAGAACTAAACTTCTTTTATGTGACTAATACATGATTTTCTTCGACATGAAAAATATGTATTACTGTGCACTAATTCACTCAATTACTATTCGTATATGAAGTTTGCATCTTTCACTTTTTTAACTATGTTACTGAATTTAAAAACTAGGAGAGTGCAAATAAGTCAGAACTGCGAAAAAAATTGTAGGGCATGTATTTTACATAAATAATGAAAATGGTAGAGGTAATTCTAGTATAATGTATATATTTATTGATACGACTGACTTAACTGTATCTTATTAGCTCTTGATGGGACACCTATGGTAGGTTATTTTGTGGTTCATCGTTTGAACTCCCAGCGGATAAGGTAGAGTTACTGTCGTAAATGATATGATTACGAACATGGCTTATTCATTCAGGGAGTAACCAAAATTGGCCCTAATGGTAATTCGTTCGAAAAAAACTTCACCTGTGCTGTAAGGGGAAAAGTGAAAAGAGGACGATTCCATGTTTTTCGCTAAATGCTTATCCACCACAAAGTAGTGTACGCATGGCTAATGTCGCATTTGACTGTCTAGATGCGATATAAATTTAATGTTTCCAGACTAGGTACACACAAGGTCGGTTGTCATCTTTGATGAGTGATGGAAATATTCGTAATAATAATGATAGATATCGTTATTTCTATAATAGACATCTGATGCTTAAAGGAGAATCGTACTTAAATTTTCGATAAACTAGATAAATTTGGTTCTTCATTTCGCAGGCATAGTTGTCTAATTTGCTAAATAATTTCGTTGCAGCTAAAAGCCCAGAAACTACTTCGATGTTTCGCAGTCTACGATGTAAAATAATTAAAATAAATAAATGTATAATAAGTAAATTTTTGTCATGACCAAATATGAGACCACGTCGGTGCTGTTTTACAACTGTCTTCTTTTTTTGTTTTAGTCCATGATGAGAGATCTGTTATTTATTGGAATGAAAAATTTTATAAGGTTATTTCGACGTGCTTAACGAAGATTTCTACACCATGATTGTAAATTTTTTCAACTTAGAAACTTTTACATTTGCAGTGAGCCTCTTCCAGTTAGAGCTAATATATAAGAAATGTTCGCCCATGACCAACATTTTCATAATTCATTTTGCTTAATTAGTCAAACTACTTTCACAAATTTGTCGACAGTTGCGGAATTCGATAAATAAAGTAACAAAAGGCTATTAAGGTTAGCCTAACCGGAATTAACATCGCATAATCGTTCATGACGTTTCTGGACTTGTATTCTATGTTAGGAGTTTTTTTTATAATAAAGTATAATATAATCAATCAATCAAATTATATAAACATTCATTTTCGAGGCAAAAATATTTGACAAGAGTAAAAGTATAAAATCTTAAACATACTAGTTTTTATAACAGGAACATATAAATATTTACAAATTTATTTTCCATGCTGCTCAGGAACAACCAAAATTGTATTTTTTTTTCTTTATTTGAAATACAAAGAATATAATTTTACATATTACCTTCAGCATCTTCTATATTACTATTGCTATATATATTAGAATCTAGATGTACATTTCCATGTCGATTGGACCACTAATGTTAGCAAATGATAGTGAATGAAGTTTTCATCTTCCTGAATATTTTTCACGTTTTGACTTTAACAAATTCTCCAAGGCGCCTTTCATTTTTATTTTGTTTTTTTGATACTTCAAAAGGTCGTTGTATCTACATACCATGTGTCCCACTGTTTTGTACCGCGATATTTAGGAATAATGGCAATTCTATCCTATGCGAAATTTGTGGGACACTTTGCGAAATTGATCCAACAAATAAGTTGGGGCGCTCTATATAAATATACAAGTTGCGATCACAGTTGATAATTTGACGTTGCTACGCGAGCTGACAGTTGTATTTGATATTTTCTGAATTTTTTCGAAAGAGGAAATTTTTTAGTAATTTTAAAATTCGGTAGTAGGAAAACGGATAGACTATAATTGGTGAACATTATGAAACGGCAATAAACAAAAAATTGAAAAAGACGGTAAGGGAACATTTTTTTTCTAGGAGTAGGGCATCGTGACGTAGAATGAACCAGGTAAAAAGGCGAAGACGATTTTATTACACAGACGACAAAAAATCCCATTTCCAAAAATTGCAGACCATTGCAGGAAAATACGCTAATTTAAGAATATAATAAGTAATGAAAGTGGTTTTATTGTTTGGAAACTTTTCGGTGACCGAAAGCATTTGAAAATTTACAATAATTTACCCTTGGGGATTTGAATATATGTTTAAAAAATTTTGACTCTTATGACAAGTATCTGTTTTAAAAGAATAAAACGTACATACGTTTTAAGAAATATCATCAATTGTAAATAATTCTTTCTTGTCAAAATTTTAGAACAATTTGGTCCTTTCATCTTAAAACATAACTCTGAAATTCTTTTTCCCACGCAATGAATACAGTTTGAGCAAAACGTTTCCTTAACAGTTTCAGACGATGTTTAAAATGTATGTACCTGGCACTGGTGGTACATAAACAATTGTCCCATCGGGCGGCCTGTACCGCTAGTGGTACATGATGGCGAGAACGTGTTAACCATCCCTTAAAAAACGAAGAGATCCCATTCAAATCTATATTTCATTGCATTCGAAAGTGAATGGGTGATATGCAATTTCACAACAGCGTCGCCCGATGGGCCAAACTAGGAATTAGAGAGCCGTCAGATGCCGAGAACTACAAATAAGACCGCCGACGGGAACGTGTTAATTTTCAACACAGAGACTTAATCACTGCAAAACGTTTTTCGCCTAGAAGACAACAAGTAGACTCCTTATATCACAATCAGAGCTCATGAATTTGAAAAACTTAGAATTTTTAATCCTAGCTTAATTTTTTTTTATTCCATACTGAACATTATATTAAATGTCATACAAACCATTTATCTACAATATACGCAATTTCGTTCTCGAATAACTAACTTTAGGGCAAGTTGAAAATTAATAAAAGATCTTATTAGTTTCCACTTTGAGGTTAAATTTGATTATTTTAGAACAGACAGCTATGCAATATATATTGCGCCGAAGACACGACTATACCAGCAAAAAATAAATAAAACTCGTCTTTTAAAAGTTCAATCCAATAAGAATTTTTGAATTGTTAATTAAAAACATAATACAAAAAAGGGGATAAGGGTGTAGTAGAGGGATACACTGTCTGGCGGTAGACGGTCGAAAGGATGATGATTGGTTTCTATGGAGAATGAGTAAAACTATTTTTCATTCTTTTAAACGAAAATTTGATTTTAATATTATAAGTAAGAGGTTAGATGGTCTTGGGTTTTATGGTCATTATGGTCGATTAGAATATTCATACTGATTTCAGGAAATTTACTCATTATTTTCTGTAAGGCAGCCTATTTTCGAAGGTACTTTTCGTTGTTATTTTGTGTGGTTGCTCTTGAAGCAGATGAGATCTTTACAGCAAAGGTCCCTTTGGGTTGTTTGTCATTTTCCTTGTGAATTGCCTCGTATTTTCGGTTGGTATTGCGACTTTCTTTGTTTTTGTTAAGACCTGTGTCCTTCGGAATATTCGAGTTTCATTTGAGCAGTGTAATGACTTTACTATTATTTATGCACACTTTATACATCCACTTATTTAATATAAATTATACGCAGGCATTTTATTTCTACAATGGACACGTATAAAAACTGTAAATTTCAATTTTTCACAGGCCAGTTCAAAGTCACAAACAGTTTTAGAGAATACTGTGTTGCTTGGTTGGTTTCGAGGACGCGTTTCGGCGGTATACAGACATCTTCAGCTCGTTCTGACGTCTTTGTCGCGGTGTGCATCTTTTTATAGGTGCAACCTTTACCGGAGGGATAGGTCGGTTTAATTAGGCGTTAATGAGGGTTATTAAGTTTGGGTCTTTTCAGGGTCGTGGGGTTATCATTGTCGGGTTCATCGCGTTTTCTTTTCTTGATAAGGATTGGGTCGAGGACTGAAAATATTGTTGGTCATTATTTGTTCGTTGATTATATTTCCGTGGGTTTTTTTGTGTTTGTTCTAAGTCCCTTCTTTTGTTTGTGTAGTAGCGTCATTGAATTTGCCATGGTATCGGGTTCGTGTGTGTAATTCTGTAGGTGTGTTGCGTAGTTGGAGTCTGTTTTGTTATGTGTATATGAACGTATGTTCTCCTTATATCTAGTTATTAGTTTCCGTGTCGTTTTTCCTATGTATACCATGTCTTAGTCCCTGCATGTTAGTTTGTATATGCCGCTGTTGGTGTGTTATTGGGCTTCGGTGTTAGTTTTTTTCCGATGCTGTTGTTGGTTTTGAATGCGGTATTTAGTTTGTATTTTTTGAAGAAACTTGCCAGTTGGTATGTCTTCTTGTCTACGTACGTCAATGTGGTCCATTTGTGTGCGTCCTTTGGTTCGTCTGACGGTTGGCGTTTTTTCTTCTTTTGCTGTGCGATCAGTTTGTTTATGTCACGTTTCTTGTATCCGTTATTGTCGGCTATCTTATATATGTTGTTTAATTCGTCGGTGTAGTCCCTGGAATTCATAGGGATGGAGTGTAGTCTCTGCACCATTGATCTGTATGTTTCTAGTTTGTGTTGGTCGGGATGGTTAGATGAAGCGTGTATGGTGTGGTCCGTAGTAGTCGGTGTCCTGTAAATTTTGTATTCCAAATGGGTTTCTCTGCGTATGACGGTTAGGTCCATGTAGTTGAGTTCTCTGTTT
This sequence comes from Stratiomys singularior, assembly GCA_954870665.1. Lineage (NCBI taxonomy): Eukaryota > Metazoa > Arthropoda > Insecta > Diptera > Stratiomyidae > Stratiomys > Stratiomys singularior. The sequence goes on along the minus strand of OX940880.1, from coordinate 76,837,828 downwards.
GACTCTTTCTCCATGGTGAACTTTATGTTGGGGTGGATGTTGTTCATATACGTGAAGAGTTCGTCTTCCGCGTTTGAGTCGATGATAATAAAGCAGTCGTCCACATACCGTTTGTAGTATACGATTTTGATAGTGGAAAAATTCAAAATCTTTTAAAATTTATTAAATTTTTTATTATTTTAATCAAAAACTAATCCAAATGGTGAAGTTATTTAATATTAAATTTAATTCATATCCAATATGTATCATGCGGATGATATTTATCGTAAAAACCTTGAAAACATAATATTTTGTCAGATGCTGCACATTTGATAAAACTTCCATTATTACAATTGGATAGTTTCTTTAAAATTGTGGTACCAATTATATTGAATCATTGTTTTAAATTTTAATCGACTCAATTGATTTCAAACGAGACAGTGAATTTTTATGATGTCTTCTCTCGATGTTATTTCCCTTTTTTGCCTGAAAAATTCTGGAGCATTTTGAAGCATTTTTAACAAATATTTTTACTTGTCAAAAGAATTACACATCGCATAGTTAACAAATAGGCGTGCATTTTGGTGGTATGACCTTAACTATACAGGAAGCTTTTCTGTAGTGTATTGTCAGTTTGACCACCCCATAAATCAATAATTAAAAGACACTTACTTTGCTGAATACAAGATTTTAAAAACTTTACATTTCCATGTTTTGTCAACTTTCCTGACTTCGTCCACTCAACTGACCTACTTTCTTTGGCACTAGTAGACCAAATACTGCACTTGGTTCACGGAAACAAACAAACACAAATGGAAATATTTTTCGGGACGCTGCAAAAGCGTACTGGACAGTGCTGATTTATTGTATCTCATTTGATATTGACACCCCTTTTGATCAGTATTGATAAAATAATCATTACAGCTTTTGTTTTTCAACTTGAAATCTTTCGGCGGCGTTCCTAGCACCGATGGTAGCAGTTTCTCTGTGACAAGCGTACTTCCTTACTTTTCGTTGATGGATCGCATGTTATTTTTTTTTTAAATCTTTGAACCCACGACTTACTAGCATTAAAAAGAAATTCACTAGAAAAAACGGGAAAGCAGCATTCATTCATTGCCCACTACTACAAATTTCTCTTTGTTACCTTCAAATAAATAAAACAGAGAATTGAATAAACTAATAATAAAATATTTTTTTATTGAGTTTAGTGTCTTTCATAACTGCTTCATGCTAGATCGAGCTTCTACGAATCCTTCGTAGGTTTGATGATGAATAGCATTCCACCATGTTTGACGTCTTCTTTCCACCGGTACAAATTTCGCTTATGCTTCAAGCGTGGTACACCTTTTTTATGGAGGCATTTCAAACACCATTTTGGAGGCGCTTCAGCAGTAGCAACTCGTCTTTCTTTAGACCAGAGTATAATATTATCACGAGACTTTTTTTTTTGTTTGGGAGGTGAAGGCTATTTACGCCCTGAGTGTCGGACTACCGACTGAACACCTCCCCTGTCACACCGAGAACCTAGCCTGGAACTGTTTGTCACATTACTTCGGACTAGGCCTCATTAATCATCGCTTAGCGGTGCCTTCAGGTTAAGGGAAATCCCTCTTTCTGTACGGATGGATAGGAAGGAAGAGAATTGCTGTTACAGAGATCCCCCGTCCCTCACCAAGCGATCCATCATGCCCTTCTTTATAAGAAGTACTGTCCGTACGTAATGCGACACAAAGTTCCAATTGCCTTTTGATTGCATCAATTTTCCTGTTACATTTTCTGGGGAGAACACGCCTATTTTCTCCTAAAGATGCGAACGGAGTCTTGTCCATCTGGTACACGTAAAGAACGTGTGGCAGGCGTCATCCGTCATCCCCGGGCAGAACACGCAAGCTGGGAATGGTTACTTTCCCATCTTATTCAGGTAGGACTGAAAATACCCGTGACCACTGAGTAGTTGCGTCAGGTAATAATCAGTCTCACCATGCGTTCCGCTAAACCACGGCCCCAAGTCACTTATCAGCCGTGCGGTTCATCTGCCTCGCGTTTCGTTTTCCCATATTTCCTGCCACAAGGTTAGGGTATTTCTCCGTTCCTCTCGGCTGACGGTTTCTCTCGCCGACTCCCCCTACGTGAGTATACATGTTTCTGTTCGCCTGCAAGTAACTTAATAGGGACCACCCTCGAGATTACCAGCACTGCAGGTTCAGAGATAGTGCGATGTGCAGCCGCTATCCGCAAAGCTCCTTGCCTCTGCACCTGTGCCAGACGCCTTCGGTGCGTCTCTTTACTAAGAGCATCAGCCCAAACCTCGGAGCCATACAAGAGCACTGACTCCATTGCACTCATCAGTAGACGTATTTTGCTCGAGGTTGGTCCCGCTAAAAAGACATTTTGTTCACAAACAATAATCATTTCACTTTATTTCCCTTTTTTTTTTTTTGTACAAATTAAGACGATGCACTTTTACATAACACCTTTTTACAGAACTGCTCTTGAAGAGAAATTTTTGGTCTGAGGTAAACTTGGTTTAGTTACGGATGCGTAAGTTTCGTAAAACGGATGAGAGGAAAGCAAATAAACGATGGCGTAAGATGATTGTGATGCGGTGGTAACCACATCACAAGGATCGAACAATACATCTTGCTGGCAGATTTTGGATATTGGTTTAAATATTATAATGATTCTTAAAAAAGTAGGGACAGGGTACATTATTTGAATAAAGAAAAGCAATAAAGCCATAAATGGATGAGTAAGTTTCGAAAGTTTTTTTTTTTGGAATTTCTTTGAACCGAACATACTTCCCCTGTTGAGAGGCTAATGCAGTCAATTATACTTATTCGTTTAAAGCGCATACAGCGGATTTGTGAATTACATTAGGTTACGGAAGATACTATATTGAAGTGAGAAATCAAAATATATTATGATTTGTTGATGGACTTGATAGTTTCATCTTCGCTTTGGTGTTTTGGGGGGGGAAATTTTTTGTACACTGCGGTCGTATTCTCCCTTCGCTGTTTTGATTCTGACGATTCGAACGATGCCGTCTTCGCCGGGATATGTAGCTATAATTCTGCCTAGACTCCATTCTAACGTAGTAAGATTGTCTTCCTTTAATAAGTCAAGTAGACCAATCTATACATTTGGTATAATTTTTGTCCATTTGTGATGTGTGGTTAGTTCGTTTAAATATTCCTTCGACCATTGTGACCAAAATTGTTGACGCATCTGTTGTATATGTACTCATGTGGACAGTTTGTTGATTGGGACGTCTAAAATATTATGACTGGACAAGCTCAATAATGAAACGCCAATTAGGAAATGAGCAGGAATTAGGACTGATAAACCATTGAGGAGATAGGTGTAAGTGGACGGGAATTTAGAATAGCTTCGATTTCAGTAACGAAAGTAGTTAATTGTTCGAAAGTTAATAGAGCATTACCAACAATACGCCGGAGGTGGTGTTTGAACGATTTGACCGCAGCCTCCCAGAGCCCTCCAAAGTTCGGGGCTCTTGCTCGTATGAAATTCCATTTTATTTCCTTTTGAATGCAATAATGCTGAATCCTTTGCTGATTCTGACTGTTGGATAGTAAGGTGTGTAATTCTTTGATGTCATTACATAATTTTTGTTTGTTAAGCAGTGAATTTCATCTTTAAATGTTGTGTGTCGAACTATTTTAAGAATTGTCTCAAGTGCCATTCGACGTTCTGCTACGGTAATTAAAGTCTCATTTTTATTACTTATTTTGATTCTCAAGCAATAACTTATGATGTTCTACAATTTGTGTAGCGATGAGTATTTCTGTAGTAAGTCGCCATTAATTGCACTAGTTTTAAAGCATTGCACCTTCCGAATTTCTGGAAGTTCCTCTATTGTGGATTTTACGAGAGGACCCACGAGGGTCCGTGTGTCCATAATTGAGAGTGGTTGAATAGTGCAGGTGATAGTCCTCTAGAAACTAAATCGGCAGAGTTTTCTTATGTGTCTCCATCCATGAATCTGTTTTTTCTTGTAATGCAGCTATTCGGTTCGCAACGAAAAATTTCATATTTTGTGGACTTCTTCTCAGCCAATGTAATAAAATAGTGAAATGTGTCCATCATATAATTCTTTGAACATCTATTTGTAATGCCCATTTTACATATTTAACTAGATTAGCAAGCAGCAGTGCTCCACATAATTCTAAACGTGAAATAGTAGTTGGCTTCAATGGGGCTACTCGCGATTTTGCACAAAGAAGTGTCAACTTTGATTTTCCGGCATTATAAAAGATTTGACGTATATGCAGGCACCGTATGCACATTGACAATCATCGCAGAATCCGTGGAGTTCAATGTTTACTGGATCCTTGATCGTTTTTAATCTCTTGAAGGTGATGTCATTCAAAATTGATAATTGCTGATGATATTGTTTCCATTCTGTATAAATGTCGGCTGGAAGTGACTCATCCCACTCGAGTTTAAGTGCCCATACAAAGACTATGAGTTTTGCAGTGATGACAACAGGAGTTAGCAGACCTAAAGGACCGAAACTTTGAGCGATAGCAGACATCATCGTTCTTTTTGTTACCTTTGAGATGAATTAGGTGGATTAGCGAAATAAGTAATTGAATTATGCAAAGAGTTCCATTTGATGCCGAGAGTTTTTATGGTCGTTGTATCCTGAAGAAGTAAATGTTTATTGATACTTTCGTTAGGAATACCTTTTAGTGCCTTCAGATCATTAGACGCCCATTGTCTGATTTTTAAACTACCTGGTTTTATGACGGCATGATGGAGCAAATAGAATCCTGACGCATTTGCCTGACAAATTTATAAGCGGATAAATGATCAAGATCTATGTATTCCTGCAAAACGTTGTGGTATTGCTCGCTTAATTCCGCATTACATGCTAGTTTTCGTTTTAAACGAAATTCGTCGCCGAGTTTTGATTGTTTTTCATTAAAAGGTAATACGACAATATATCCTCTCGTCTCTACATTTTTTAGAAAATGTTTTTCGCATGTTCTATCTGCTATTGAAGTTGTGACTGGGAATTCTTCAATCTCCCAGGATTTCACGAACTTCGCCTTAAAGAGTAGCCAAGCCTAACCAAGGCAGCGAGAAAACATCGTGCAAGCAAACCTCCATCGAACGCTTTGCAACAGCGAAAAAGGTACTTGTCCACAACATTCCTCCTTCACAAGGCGATGGAGCGAACGATACAAGAAGCGTAGTGGAGGCTTTGGGCACTGAGTCATCGATCCGAAGTGCCATTCTCCGGGGGTCATCGAAAGTCATAAATCGAACAACGTGGAAAGCGAAAACAATGATGCTCAACAGCAACAAGACCCTCCTGCTGACGGTATACAGAGAACCTCACCTGAGGACGACCTGATCACGAAAATAGCCGTTGACAGAAGTGAGCAAGAGCGGCTAACAAGGAACATAAGCGCTATATTAAACGTGATGAGAAATGCAACGAATGTCCAAAAAAATGTCAACAAGGACATCAAAAATGGGATTGGCGAATTGGAGGACCTCGTTGATAGGATCCAGCACTATCGCCGCAGGTGGCTTCGGGCGGAGAGTGAATTGAAAGAGCTTAAGAAAATTTCTGAAAAACTTCTTTTAAAACTTCCTTCACCGAAAATGCTACTCCTTTCGTAAAAGGCAAAAGGGCGGCATGTAGCCCACTTAAACCTGACCGTAGGAAAAGGGCAAAGGGGCCGATACCAGTCGAGACAGGAGACATCAATCAAGGGGAGGAGAGAAATGTTGACTTTCAATCGGTGCGCTCTAAACCACAACAGAAGGCTGCGAAGAAGGTACACCATGTGACAGCAAAAGATTCGAAACAGGCGCCCGAAAAGCAAGAAGGCACGAAACACAGTGCAATGCCTAAAAAGACCAGGCGCAAGCAGCGCAGGGATGCTCTATTGATCAAGCCTGCAAACGGGAGAACTTACGCCGAGGTCCTCAAGGAAATCAGGCAAAATGTGGAACCCGAAAAAAACGGTGTCTATATACGAACTGTAAGAGCGACCAAAACAGGCTATCTCCTCGTAGAACTCGGAGCAGACTCCACCGACAAGGGCCTGTTGGAGAGCGCTGTCAAGGACCTCCTTGGCTCTAGAGCTGTTATCTCGACATTACAGCCAATGGCCTCTTTAGAAATAAGAGATCTTGACTACATTGCGGATGTCAAAGAAGTAGAAGATTCCATTTGGCCAATCCTTCCTACGGCAGAGAGCTTTAGGGTAAGGCTAACGCCACTAAGCAAGAAAAGAGCAAAGACATGATCCAAGTCCTGCAGATCAACCTACACCGTAGCTCAACCGCACAATATTTACTAGACCAGGTTGCGAGGGAGAAATATGCTCGACTTCTGAGCATACACCACAACAAGGAGGAGGCTGGATGGTATTGTGATTGATCCTGCACCGCCGCCATCTAGGTACGTGATAGGGCTCTACCCACAGCTCGGACTTGCTCCAGCGGAAATGGCTTTGTGCGCATTGGGTGCGCGGATTTGACATTCATAAGCGTCTATTTCACGCCGAAAGAGTCAATTTCATGTTTTCAGAGCAGGCTCGATGAACTGGAGGAAGATGTCTCGAGCGCGGAAGGCCGAATCCTTGTCTGCGGCGACTTTAATGCCAAGGCGATAGAGTGGGGAATGACTCTTCCAGACCCGAGAGAAAAAGGAATCCTACAAATGGCGGCTAGGAGGCAACTTATCATCATGAACGTTGGGAAAACACCAATTTTTCGTAGTGGAAGCTGCTTGGGAACTATTCCGAATGTGACATTTGCTTCGGAGTCCTTAGTGCCTAGGATACACTGATGGAGGGTACTGGAGGACTACCCGACGAGCGATCACCAGTACATTGTTCTCGAAATTGGCGAGCGTGCTACTCGACGCGTAGCAACCCAACCCTCAACTGTAGATTGGAATATTTCTAAAATAGATGTCGAAGCGTTCGCCGCAGTTCTTATGAGCGGTGAAACTATGACGGCGACTGGGGAGCCTCAGCTGAAAACATGGTGAACCCTACCACGAGGCTCATCAAGAATGCGTGCGACTGCTCAATGCCCAGGCGACGGCCTCGACACAATAAGCGTGTTGTGTACTGGTGGTCGGCAAAAAACCTGAAAGCGCTGAAAAGCGGAGAGAATGTCACAGACTCCGCCGCGAAGCCCAACGTTTAAGAAATCGAGACGAGTCACATTCCCGAACGCTGGCATACAGGTCGGCTAGAAAACTCCTCCGTAGGTTGATTAACAAAAGCAAGGCTCGCTGTTGGCACAACCTCGTTGAGGACATCAATAGGAACCCGTGGGGGCTGGGTTACAAGCTTGTCATGCGGAAATTAGGAGCTGCAAGGAGGCCCTGTGTGCTTGAAGTGGAAAAAATGGACGACATTGTTCGAGCGCTTTTCCCTATGCATCCTGTTCGTTCCGATGATGCAGCTGTTAAATGTCTTGGAGAATGCCCACTTTTTAACGCCATCGAGCTGAATGATGCGGTGAAATTTTTAAAATCGAAAAACCCCCCAGGCCAGATGGTATACCAGCGGAAGTGATACAGCTTGCACATCAACTTTGTCCTGAAAAGCTGCTCACCACTTTCAATGCCTGTCTGCAGCAGGGCGCGTTTCCAAATTGCTGGAAAGAGGCGAGGCTCGTGCTGATCCACAAGGGGAAGGCGAATGCGGAGCAACCATCTTCATATCGGCCCCTATGTATGTTGAACGTCGCTGGGAAGGTGTTCGAGAGGCTCATTATAGAAATACTTGGAGATGCCATCCGAACTGTCGGGGATCTGTTTCCTCAGCAGTACGGCTTCAGGGCTGGTCGATCCACGATCGGTGCAATAGAAGAGGTAGTGAATGCGGTCCAGCAGGCAGAAGCCCACCATCACCGCTCGAGACGAAAAGTACTGCTCATAACACTCGATCTGAGAAATGCCTTCAATTCTGCTAGATGGACAAATATTCTTCGTGTTCTGGAATAATTCAGGGTGCCGAGGTATCTGACGCGAATATTGAAGGACTTTCTTAAAACCGGAAACTCATCTATGACACATTGGGAGACCGGCGAAGAATTGATTTGACATCAGGGGGGCGCAATGTCTGGAATGTCTCGTACGATGAGCTTTTGAGGTTGCAGTTACCGGGGGAGTCGCGCCTGGTTGGCTACGCAGATGATGTGACAGTACTAGTCGCCGGATGTACTGTCAGACAGGCGCAACTCAAACTGGGACCGGTAATACGTCGAGTGAGCGAGTGGATGAAAGACAGTGGGCTTAGCCTAGTGCTAGAAAAGACCGAGGTCGTCGTCCTGACCAAGAAGCGGATCCCTCGTGTTATTCCCGTTCGAGTGGAAGAAATGATCATCGAATCGAAAGAATCAATCAAAAACTTTGGCTTGATGATTGACTCGAAGATGAGTTTTGTCGAGCAGGTTCGAGCGTCAGCGGATAAGGCTTCTGTGCGGATAGCGGCTGCACATCGCACTGTCTCTGAACCTGCAGTGCTGGTAATCTCGAGGGTGGTCCCTATTAAGTTACTTGCAGACGAACGGAAACATGTATACTTACGTAGGGGGGAGTCGGCGAGAGAAACCGTCAGCCGAGAGGAACGGAGAAGGACCCTAACTTTTTGGCAGGAAATATGGGAAAACGAAACGCGAGGCAGGTGAACCGCACGGCTGATAAGTGACTTGGGGCCGTGGTTTTACAGAATGCATGGTGAGACTGATTATTACCTGACGCAACTACTCAGTGGTCACGGGTATTTTCAGTCCTACCTGAATAAGATGGGAAAGTCACCACCCCCATCCACCATCTTGCGTGTTCTGCCCGGGGATGACGGGTGACGCCTGCCACACGTTCTTTACGTGTACCAGATGGACAAAACTCCGTTCGCATCTCTCGGAGAAAATAGGCGTGTTCTCCCCAGAAAATGTAACAGGAAAAATGATGCAATCAAAAGACAATTGGAACTTTGTGTCGCATTACGTACGGACAGTACTTCTTATAAAGAAGGGCATGATGGATCGCTTGGTGAGAGACGGGGGATCTCTGTAACAGTAATTCTCTTTTTTCCTATCCATCCGTACAGAAAGAGGGATTTCTCTTAACCTGAAGGCACCGCTAAGCGATGATTAATGAGGCCTAGTCCGAAATAATGTGACAGTTCCAGGCTAGGTTCTCGGCGTGACAAGGGAGGTGTTCAGTCGGTAGTCTGGTAGCGGGAGTCCGACACTCAGGGCGTAAATAGCCTTCACCTCCCAAACAAAAAAAAAATCTCTCAGGATTTCGATACGTCGAATTGCAGATCTGTGGAAAGATGGCAAGTGCTCGAACGAGGTGCAACGGTGCACTCTTCCCGATCACCCATCCAAATTTGGTTTTTTGCATAAATAGTTCGGATCCGCTTTCAGGCGATAAATTAATTTGTCCAACTGATAATAGAGAAAGTGCAATGCCTGCGCCTAAGAGCATATCGACTGGAACGACCGATCGAAAATCGGAATCTGCGAGTTGAATGTTTTCAGGAATTTTAATCAAATTGCGTTGTATTGGATCTTGTGGGACAAAATTAGTAACGATTGGAACACTTAAAAATGTTGCAAGTCTATTAAAACTTATAGTTCATGAAGAGATGGTTGTTGGGATCATACCCTTTGGAACGGTAGTTCGCCCATCAAGAACGCTAATTCGTATTGAACATTCTTGACTTCCGAGTTTTCGTGCAAAATTTTCCGTTAGAAAATTAGAGGTGGCGCAAGTGTCGATTAGGGTCCGACATTCTATGGGTTTGTTGCCCTTATTCTATACATTAATTTTTGCTGTTACCATCAACGTGCCCATAGATGCATTAACAATAAAGGCAATTGGCTTTGATATTGATGAAAGTGGTAGTTCTAGTCACGCTATTGAAGACCCTTGCGTTTTCTTTAGTGTTGAACTGGCTTGAGGTTGATGTACAATGTATAAAGACGAGCGTTACACTCGCGGCAAGATCCTTTTGACAGACATTCCTGTACTCCATGTTTTTTGCCCAAACAATTGAAACACAGTGAGAAATTGGTGGCAATTTTTTGTCTTTCTTCGGTTGGAAGTTCTCGAAAAGTAGCACAATGGTATATTAGATGTTCTTGAGAACAAGCAATACATAAGTCTTATTTCGTTGATGAATTCGGAGATGCATTAGCCGTCACGAATACTTGAGTACAAGAGAAATCAGATTTTTTATGTCTAATATTATGTCAAAAAGTTTGTGGTTTTGATTGATCAATTGTATTGAAGTTTGTGCAATTTGCCCGTTCTTCTAAAAAATCTGTTAAATGAGTGTAAGATGGCATGGATTTTTCGGTTAACGACAAATACCAGTGCCAAGCTGTAGTTGTGCTGATCTTAGATAAAAATTCGAAAAAAAATTAATTCGATAAGCGGCAGATCCCACTGATCAATCGGAGCGTCCATATTTTTTAGAGCTTGCAAATGGAGGTTGGTGTTGCGTTTGAGCCTTAGATGATGTTGCTGCTTTTGTGCCGTGAATATGCTGCTGTTGAGCCTTGAATGTGCTGCTGCTGTTAAGCCTTGAATGTGCTGCTGCTGAGCCTCGAATGTCCTGCTGCTGTTGCGCCGTGAATGATGCTGCTTCTGTTGAGCCTTGAATGATGCTGCTGCTGTTTATTAAGTGTTATTTTGTTCGCTTTTCACTAAAATTGAGTTCGATTTTTTTCATTTAACACGATAATGGAATATATCTGGCTCGACGTATCAAATTTTAATTGCTCAAATAACTTGTTGAGGAATCAAATTATGAGCAATTATAGGACAACTGAGCAACTGAGCGATTATAAGTAGATGGAGAGGAAAAAATTTAAACACTTTGTTCACAAACAATAATCACTTCATTATTTCCTTTTTTTGTACAAATTCAAACGAACAAATTCAAACCTGTTTTCTTCTATCTCTGAAATCTAGAAAAAATTTCCTTGTGGTGTAAAATCAATAAGTTTAGCGAAACCACTCTGCCATTTGTCTTTTACCCATAGCGCATTTTGATCAATTTTCCAATGACGCTTTTAAATTTATTTATTTTGAAACCTGTGTATTTCGATGCCTTTCCTTACAAAAGCATTTCTCCCGGTTTTAATTAATTATTTATTCCACGATATTTCTCTTAAGCTTTTGTTTGTTTTCAGCAGACGCAAAAGAGAAGAAGTCACAAGGGAAGAGTAGCAACGCTCTCTCGACCAGTAGCAACAATCCTGAGGGTGCGACTCAAAGGTATACTGCACGGCTGTTCTCTGACCTGTAGCTCTGGCCCATTCAAGATCATGGTTATCTTGACTTCTATTTTACCAAGCTCTTGAGCGGCATTGTTGTTTCCGGCTTTACCTTTTCAAGATCGGTAGGTCACAGCCTCCCGGCAGCATGTTTCGCGTGGACATTTTTTTGCCTGCAAAAGATAGAGCAAGCCGCGTGGTGACTTCTTCAGTGACAAAAGAGAGCTCTTTCCCGAAACTGTTGTCGAAGAAATACTTACAAGTACTCGCGAGTTCTGGAATCACTACGAGCACGAGAGAACAATAATACAAAACATTTAGTTTCAAGATTTTTTATAAAACGTTTAGACTACAGCGAATACGATACAGTTATTGCCTCCGTTAACATGTTCTTGGACCTTTTATAGCTTCCGATAATGCAAGCTACATGTGGCGTGCATTCTTCGTTTACGATATTATGTTGAAATCCTTGCCTCGGTTGATATTTTCTATGACCTTTTATAGCTTCCGACAATTCAAGCTACAAGTGGTGTGCATTATTCGTTTATGATATTACGTTTGTTTAATATTTTCAAATTCCGGCTCTGGTTAGCTATGAAGTGGTATTAGTGGGACCGATGATGTAACACCTCTCCTGCAAGTCTAAAGATTATCCTTAATCTGAGGACTGAATTTACGATTTTAAATTTTAAGGATCTATTTTTAAATTTAAAATATAGGAATAGGCTTCCTAATGTCACTATTATTATAATCGTTAAATTAATATCTGAATATGTATGGATGTTTTTAGTATACTTTAATTCTAGAGTATTACGTACTTTTTAGTATACTTTATCTAAAAATTTAGTATACTTTAATATGTTATAGGTTTTCTATCTGGATCTTTTCAAGCTCTTCAAATGTTATTTTGTTGGCTTGATTGAGATAATAGTTCGGCAGGATAAAATTGTTTTGATATTTGACATTATTTTGAATTGGATGTTATTAATTTTAATTATACAATCGTTAAAATTGATCACGTATTTTTCAGGTGCATTCCATTTTCTTTCGTTACATGTGCTAGATATATTTATTTTGTTAAGATTTTTTATGATAAATCCGGGATGGATTTCTTTTAATATTTCTTGTTCTCTAATGGAAATACAAGTGTTGTTAGAATACATACATAGGTTACAAATTTTTATGATATTATATATAGTCTTGCAGTATTCCGATAATATCTTTTAAAGTTTGTCAATTATTTAAGAGTTATATGTACGCTATTCCTTTTTGTCATTTATTATTTAATTCGATAACCTGTTCACGATCCTTTTGGATATTTTTGACAATATCTTCGATGGATTCCTTGAAATTATTAATTATTTATATCTGTTTATTTGAGTTTTCTATAATCTGGTGATTATCGCTGTCTTTATATTTTGATATGTTCCTGAATGTTTTTTCTATCGTTGTCATCCATTATTCTAAATAGAACTTTATAGACTGAGCTGATAGGATTTATCAAACCTCTTTTATTTAATGTGTGGGGCCTTGGAAAAATGGTTAAGAATCGGGCATGGATATTTTTTGATTTCATTATCGAGGATTCTCGTTTGTTCAGGAGTAAATGGATATAAGTGTTAGAAATTTTATGGGGTGGTTTCATTGAAAGTGTCGGTTTAGAAATGATTCATCTGTATACCTCTTTATTCCAGATCGTCAGTTCGTTTCCTGGAAACCCTATACTTACCTGAAAAGGGATGTCGGCGGCCATTATAAAAGGTGGAGTGTGATTCAAATGTATTAAGTCTTTTGGAAAATATTGAAGTGTAAAGATGGTCAGTGAAACTGTAAAAGTAAGGTATGCTGTCTACTAAGAGTTCAAATTACGGACAAATGGCTTCTGTCGATGTTGACAGAAGCACTATTAGTCGCCATGTTCGACGAAACGACGGCTTGATCAGTGGGTTCCTCATCAACTTACCGACAACAACAAAACGCAACGTATAGGGATCTGTACTTCGCTGATGTTGCGCAACCAACGAGAGGCCTTTTTGAATCGATTACGTGCGATGAAAAATGGATTATGTATGACAAAAGCCGACGCACGTATCAGTGGTTATCGCCAGATGACCCTCCTAGAATTACCCCCAGGCCAAGTCTTCATCAGTGGAAGACCTTATTGTGTGTTTGATGGAATCACACAGGCATCGTGTGGTATCAACTGTTGGAACCTGGCCAACGCATTACAGCTGAAGTGCACAGTCAGCAATTAAGAGAAGTTCATCAGGAATTGTGACCTACGCATGCAGCGCTCTTGAATGGGAGGGGAAACTTGTTCCTCCAGGATAACGCACGACCACATACAGCGGCGTCCACCACCATAAAGGAAATTGGCTAGGAAACTTTACCACATCCACCATATTCTTCCGATATTTCGCCTTCAGATTTTCACCTTTTCCGGGCGATGAATAACTTCATGTGAGGACGAAAATTCCCCAACCGGGAGGACTTAAAAATAGAATTACGAAGTTTCTTCGATGGGTGAGACAGAGACTTATAAAACAGGAATATATTCTTTACCATCACATTGGCAACGAGTCATAGATGCCAATGGTAACTATTTTCAAGATATCTAATAATATTTCTACTTTCATTTAGTATTTCCAATTTTCATTCAATTATCTGCTTCTGATTTGATTTACAGAAATGAAATAAAGGTTCTCGTCAAAAACTGAATGCTTTCAGTAGCCATTTTCCAATCATAATGACACACAAACCCCTATAATATATAGTATACTAAAATCCACAGCCGCGAAAGTTAGACTGCATTGTTTTCGTATTTTTGATAAGTTTGTTTAATCACAAAGTAAATTGTCTTGCTATTCTCTGTTTTTTGAGTGTTCACGAAATTTTAAGAAAGTAATCTCAGTCGATCAATTATGAATGTACTGTGAATATGCAATGAAAATAAGTTTTCGAATCCGGAGCGTAGGTGTTGCTTTTCGGAAGATAGGTCTTCATAGTCAACACAACAGCTGGCGCTACTATTCCGGTCTATTATATCCTGTGGACCTTCAATGTTATTTTATAAAAGATCTTTATGAAATTTCAAGTTCCAATAATTATCCCGAAACTCTATAAATTAAAAAAAAACTATAAATTGCTGAAAGAGGCGTAAATACGGTTTTCGAATGGCATAAACGGTTTTCTGAAGACCGAGAGAGCATCGAAGATGACCCACGTCCAGGTCGCCCTGTGTCTGTTTTACATATCGCACTTCTATGCAACATATGTCGGGTTCAAACTCCTCTCGCTAAGTGGTGCTTGAGTTTGTGTTTCTTTAGCCCACCTTATCTCCGGGAAAATTAGGATGGTCAGGCGTAATTTTAACCAAATCGCCATTTCGTGAACATTTTGTTCAAGACCCAAGACGGTCTCACGGCTGAAGTTCTGTAGTGAACTTTTGCACCACAATACACATAATCGCTAGTCGAAAACATTGGAATATTATGTCTAGAAGAAGGCAAAGTTAAGCGTAACTACTAACTAGCACCTACTACTAGCATGCTACTAACTACTAACTAGCATGCGTTCTAAATAAAACACGGTTTATAGTAAAAATAGAAGACATATTATATATTAACGCGAATTAGATGTTGTTTGTATCGCGGGTCATCGAAGACTAACTCTACTTCACATGATTTTCTTTTGACAAGATTTGCTTCTTCATTGTTATCAATTTCCGTATGCGAATTTGAACTTCTGAAATTTTATTATTCGTAATCGATATTGTTTTTTCCGGCGGACAGATCGTTTGAGATTTTATTTGAACGAAATAAAAGAGATTGTTTGTTTCGATGCAATTTTAATATTGCCGAAAAGATTCATGCATAGATTGCAATTATAATATTTCGGAAAAGATAAGAATTAATACTTAGACGCAGAACGTGCACGTTGGATGGTATTTGCACTAAATGGTAAGTGCTGCCGCCCTCCATGTAAAGGCATAACTATTTAGTATAAATTGCCTATCGTAAATATTCGAATGATGAACTTCTCTAACTAGATACATTAGTAGTTGAAAGCAGTGCTGGATGGATTCATGATGTAAAGAACAAAGTGCGATGCGATTGGGATTAATACTATCGTAAACCGACTTCCCACCTAAATACAATGCCAAATATGCGCACACATGAATTAGTTATGCTTATAAGAGTTCCATATTTAGAAATAACACTTTTGCTTCGATTAAGTCATAGCCACTGTTTATTATTGAGACATTGTAAAAAATTTCTTGATGTAATAATCTCTTTTTGACTCATACATAAAAAAGTAAATGTCATAAAACTAACCTGAAAACAGGTATAACATGATTAAGGGGCAATTGAAATCGGCTTGAGCTAGCCACATGTTGCAGGAAAACCGCTGGATTGCAGATAAAAACATTGTATTTTTAAGAAGTATGAATAAATCATTTAATGAGAGGTTTTCCATATCAAGGGAATCCCCGCAACTTTGATTAAACCATGACCTAGGTAACAAGTACTAATATGTAGTGGAGTCGAAGGAGGTAGCTTAACACTTTCGCCACGAGCGTCATCTATAGACGACATCGCACGATGATCTGTGTGTACGAGCGTCGTCTATAGACGACGTCCACGCGACGATCTGTGTGTACGAGTATCTTCTATAGACGACATCCGCGTAGCGGCCTGTGTAAAGTGTAATCTATACTAATATTATAAAGCTGAAGAGTTTGTTTGTTTTTTTGTTTGTTTGTTTGTTTGAACGCGCTAATCTCAGGAACTCCTGGTTCGAATTGAAAAATAGGCTTTAGGCTACATAACATCACGCTGCAACTAATAGGAGCAAAGAAATAATGGAAAATGTGGGAAAAACGGGGAAAATTATTCATCTTTGAGGGCTTCCGTTGCGTGCGCTGCGAAAACGGTTCAAGATACCATAAAAATATGTATGAAAGAGTTATTCCTCTTGAAATGATCTAAAAACAGTCCGCGACAGTATATGTCTATCTTTTAAGGTTAACTCACTAGAATCGTTTTTATGGTAATCAAATTTGGTCGAAATTAATGCATTATTACCAATTATTTGTTAGAGTTGTATCAACATAATAATATTAATCTTTATCCAAATAAATGTGTTGTTGATTAAGAGTATTTAATTGTGAACAAAATTGTCTTTGACATCACTTAATTTCAATGAACATCTTAGAAGATATTACAATTTTAAAATAACTCCGATATAATTTTCACACACGCCGCATGAATGATGTGCAAAACATGACGCTGCGCCTGGCCGGCGGGCGAGGAGTGGCGTTGCTTTCGGGCGACGCGGAGGGGGGGTGTAGCTCTACGAGGTACCATGCCGCGCGGCTCAGACGCGTGGTCGGCTCCCTTCTGAATGGTTGTGTGCAGCGTTATTTGTTTTTGCTAATAATATCGTCGTATATTAATACTTTTTAAATACTATTTCAGTTTGTTTTAAGGATAATATTTTGGTTCTAATAGTTTCACAATTATTAACACTTTTTTTTTAGTTTTGATGTCGATAATTAATTGTAAGTAGTCATAGTTTTCTTTATAGTATTGTTTATTTTAAGGATAGTATTTTGTTTCTTTTAATTTAACAATAATTAACATTTTTTTGTTTTGTTGTTGTTTATACCTGTAAATAGGTGTCATCTACATAATTATTCTTATTAGGTTAGGTTTTAGTTTAAGCATACAGTTCGTTTACCTTATTTACGTTTTGCGGTAATTCTTTTGACATATACATATTTTATCCGATTTACGTAAACACCAAATAAAGGTAAAAATAATTAGGTTCCTAATTATTAACCTTACGTTTGTTTTTTTCTTGATTACGAGTTACGGTTTGGTTAAGTTTTCATTTCCTACGTTCTTTCTTTGTCACTATAATGCCTAGAAAAAGAACTTAGTTTTCTCGGCAGACTGCTACTGCAAAGCGGCTGCGAGTTTTGCGCAGCAATGAAACAGAGGATGAAAATATGCATAGGTTGGCTACTCAACGAGCAATCAGTGAACAAAACCGTGCTAATGAATCGATCATTGAACGTTCGTCTAGCGTCTAGCCTCACAAAATTTACGAACTTCGGCAAACCGACAACGGGAATCAAGCGCTGAACGTTCTCAACGTTTATCCTTACAAAATTCCCGAACTTTGTTAAGCCGAGAACGGGAATCAAGCGCTGAACGTTCTCAACGTTTAGCCTCACAAAATTCCCGAACTTTGTTAAACCGAGAACGGGAATCAAGCGCTGAACGTTCTCAACGTTTAGCCTCACAAAATTCCCGAACTTTGTTAAACCGAGAACAGGAATCAAGCGCTGAACGTTCTCAACGTTTAGCTTCACAAAATTCCCGAACTTTGTTAAACCGAGAACAGGAATCAAGCGCTGAACGTTCTCTACGTTTAGCTTCACAGAGTTCTCGAACTTTGGTGAACCGACTACGGGAATCAAGCGTTGAACGTTCTCAACGTTTAGCTTCACAGAATTGCCGAACTTTGGCTAACCGCGATCGGGAATCAAGCACTGAACGATCCCATCGATTAACACAGCAAAATGCACGATCAGCAAGAAATAGAACTCGCAGGCGACTTAATTTATTAAATGCTGCGTTTGCTTATGATTGTACCCTTGACTATAATGAGCTAAATGATATTGATATTGGCAGAATGGATAAAATATGCAACTTATGCCAAGCAAAAAAATGGGCGACTGAAGCTCCTGGACTGTGTTGTAGTGGTGGCAGAGTAAATATACCTATAATTCCGGAACCAACTACAGTTTTAAAAGAACTGATATTAGGCTCACATCCATCATCAAAGCATTTCTTAAATCACTCAAGACAATATAATACACTATTTCAGATGACTTCATTTGGTGCCAAAGAAATTCGTGAGGGAAACTTTATGCCCACTTTTAAAGTACTAGGGCAAGTTTATCACTTGATCGGTAACTTACTTCCAGCTGAAGGGGCACAACCCGAATTTATGCAAATATATTTTGTTTCCCATGCAGATCAGGTATCCTTGCGCTTAAATTTAAATCCAAGCTTGCAAATCGATCTTATCGACGTTCTCCAAACATATCTTCACGATCATAATACGTATATTCAAAGTTTTAAATATAATCTGGAAAATAGACCACCGAATGACTTAAAACTTATTATTCATGCTGATGTGAAACCTCCTAACGAGCATCGAGGTCGATATAATGCGCCAATAGTAGATGAAGTAGCTGTTCTTTTGATAGATGATAACAAAGGTCCCCGAGATATTGTGTTGACTGCGAGAGATGGTGGACTTCAACGAGTTTCTGAAATTCATAGATCTTATGATCCACTTCAGTATCCTTTACTGTTTCTCTTTGGTAATGACGGATACTGTATAAATATTCCACAGCAGAATACTGCTGCTAGATCTAAAACTGTGTCATGTATGCAGTTTTATGCATTTAGACTCATGGTGAGAATAAATGACTTTAACAGCATACATTATTTCAAAGGATTATTCAACCAATATTGTGTTGACATGGCGGCAAAAATGATTTCTGAGAGGCTTGCCTTCATCAAAAGAAATCAAAAAAAATTAAGAGCAGAAGAGTACATTCATTTAAGAGATGCCGTGGTTAATGATGCGAAAATAAACGCTTCTAATATTGGCCAGTATGTTATATTGCCGTCGTCATTTACAGGATCCCCCAGATACATGAACGAAAAAAGTCAAGATGCCATGACATATGTCAGGAAATTTGGAAGACCAGATCTCTTCATTACATTTACATGTAACTCAGAATGGCCGGAAATAAAAATTGAGTTATTACCCGATCAACATTCTTACGACAGACATGATTTGATTTCTAGAGTATTTCATTTAAAACTCAAAAAAATGATAGACCTACTAACGAAGAAAAATATTTTTGGACCATCGAAAGCCTTTGTTTACAGCGTAGAATGGCAAAAAAGGGGTTTGCCTCACGCCCACATTTTATTGTGGCTGGCTAACAAAGTACAACCAGATTATATAGATGCAATAATATCGGCTGAAATACCTAACAAACAACAAGATCCAATTCTTCATAATATTGTCATAAAAAACATGATACATGGTCCTTGCGGATTTCATAATCCTGCGTCACCATGTATGAAAGAAAACATTTGTTCTAAAAAGTACCCTAGGCATTTCATTTCGGAAACACAAACCGGGGATGACGGTTACCCAACCTACAGGCGCAGGTCTCCAGATAATGGTGGGAACACAGCAATAATTCGTGTCAAAGGTACAGAAATGAGCATGGATAATAGGTGGGTTGTTCCCTATAATCCAGTGCTATCACGAATTTTCAATGCACACATTAACGTTGAGTTTTGTCAATCGGTCAAAGCTATTAAGTACATCTGCAAGTATATTCATAAAGGTTCTGATCAAGCTACATTTTCGTTACAAAGTAATAACGATGAAGTAGAAAAATATCTAAATGGTCGCTATATAAGTTCCTCGGAAGCGCTCTGGAGAATCTTCCAATTCCCTATTCATGAACGTTTTCCGGCAGTAGTTCATTTAGCAGTTCATTTGGAAAATGTACAAAGAGTTTATTTTTATAATAATGCAAACCTTCAAGATCGCGTTAATAATCCTTCATCAACGACACTTACAGCGTTCTTTGATCTTTGTAAGAGTGACGATTTTGCAAAAACCCTTTTATATCACGAAGTACCCCAGTATTACGTATGGGAAAGAAAATCATTTTCTAGAAGAAGACGTGGACAAAATGTTGAAGGATACCCCGGTGTAAAAAAAGACACAACTTTAGGCCGTGTCTACAACATTCATCCAACTCAAACTGAATGTTTTTATTTAAGAATGTTACTGCAACATGTTCGCGGTCCAATGTCATTTGAACATCTGAGGACCGTGAATGGTGTTATTTGCCAAACTTATCAAGGCACTTGCAAAGAATTAGGTTTACTGGAGGGAGATGAACATTGGCAAAATACAATGTCAGATGCTGTCATGTCCGAGCTAGCCACAAAATTAAGAGAATTATTTACCATCATCCTTATATTTTGTCAACCATCTGAGTCCTTACAGTTATGGAATAAATTTCGTAATGCTTTATGTGAAGATATATTAAACAGAATGCGTAATGAGAATCAGGATATGACATTAGAATATAATGATGATATATACAATGATGGACTAATCATAATTGAAGATAAAATTCATGAGATTTGCGATAAATCACTAACCGATTTTGGGCTTCCTTTATCAAAAAGGATTAATTCACTTAATTATCTGGATCCGTTAGAAGTAGCGTTGCGAAAACCGTATGATCTAAATGAATTAAATGAGTATATTACTCAAAATGAACCAAAATTAGTTAATGACCAGGTGACCGCGTATAATTGTGTTATGCGAAGTGTTCGTTTTAGTGAAGGAAAAGTATTTTTTTTGGATGCTCCCGGTGGAACCGGCAAGACCTTTATTACTAATCTTATATTAGCAAAAGTAAGGTCTCAGGGAAAGCTAGCTTTGGCAGTAGCGTCGTCAGGTATCGCTGCAACTTTATTAGCAGGTGGACGCACAGCTCATTCCACTTTTAAACTGCCCCTAACTGTTTCTTTACAGAAAGATAGCGTGTGCACTATACGTAAAAATGGCCCTTTGGGAAAAGTTTTACAAGATGTCAGTATAATAATCTGGGACGAATGTATCATGATTCATAGAGCTCATGTAGAGGCTCTAGATAGGACTCTTAGAGATTTTAGAAGCTGTGATAAAATCATGGGTGGGATTAGTGTTATGTTTGCTGGGGACTTTCGACAAATTTTACCAGTAATAGTAAGGGGAACTAGAGCAGACATTGTAAAGTCTTGCCTTAAAAGTTCACCATTATGGAAGTTTGTTAACATCTTAAAATTAACTACAAATATGAGAGCACATTTGGGGGGAGGTAGTGTAACTTTTCCTTCAAAGTTACTTTTAATAGGAGACGGGAAAGTACCTCATTTTGAAAATAAAATTGAAATTGATCGCGATTTAGGAGAAAGAGTGAGTAACATTGAGGACTTAATACGAAAGTTTACCCTGAAATCAGCGAAATAGAAAATAAAGATCATCAATGGATGTGTCAAAGGGCAATATTGGCGGCGAGAAACAGTAGCGTGGACGAAATTAACGACCTAATTTTAAGTAAACTTCAAGGAGACATAGTTACCTATACATCTATTGATAATGTAATGGATCAAGAAGATGTGGTCCATTACCCACAGGAGTTTCTTAATTCTTTGAGGCCAAGTGGCCTTCCCCCATATTCCCTCAAGTTAAAAATAGGTGCCCCAATAATTTTACTTAGAAATCTTAAACCGCCAAATTTATGTAACGGGACCCGACTTCAAATCAAATTTCTTCGCAATAACGTGATCGTTGCAATAGTTTTGACTGGTCCAGCAGTTGGTCAAACAGTGCTTATACCTCGCATCCCAATGATTCCAAATGATTTACCTTTTAATTTTAAAAGAATTCAATTTCCCGTTAAGCTATCTTTCGCCATTACAATTAATAAATCACAGGGGCAAACATTTAAACACGTAGGAATCGATTTACGCCAAGACTGCTTTTCACACGGCCAACTATATGTTGCGTTGTCAAGATCGGGTTGCGGAGAAAACCAATATGTTCTTCTGCCACAAGAAAATAAAACTAAAAATATAATTTACGCAGAAGTACTTTAAAATAATTATGTTCTTTTAAAAACTTAAAACTAAATTGTCTAAGATAATAACAGAAATTGCCGCGGACAAAGTCGTGGGTAACAGCTGAGGTGGTTGTTTGCAAAAATAAATATGATGCTCAAAATAACTATTCCACGCGGACGAAGTCGCGGGCACAGCTAGTTTTTAAATACATTTGTATTATTAAAAATTGAAATATCTTCAAGTGCTTTTGCATAACACTTAAAGCATCGTATCGAACCGAATCGTAAAGAGAAAGACGAATATGCACTGAACGATGTTAGTTCGAACATCGGTTTACCTAAGCGCGATACACACATTTCGGCGTAGTGCACACTTTCCGACGGAGCACACTGCCGTAGCGAAAAATTAGAATTTTAAAAATAGATTTTATTAGTTGATAGGAAATAATTACGGCTAGTGGCAACGTGTATAAAAAGATGTTAGTCCATCAATGAATTTGATATGTTAGCACTCATGAAGGATTGAGTGTGCGTTCCGAAATACCGCTTCGCTCTCCTTAGTAAATAAAAAAACCATGAATTAAAAGGGAGTTTTATTTGTGGTTCAACTTTAAAAAAATAGCGTATTAGTAATAAGCCACATAGGTCTATTCTATTCAAAAACTTGAAAAACATTTTGGCAGTTTAAAGACGAATCATTTGGAATGTTTATTTTTATTGGCCTCGTATTAGTTTATTGACAATATTAGACAGATATATCATGAAATTGTGATATTAAAATTTTAAAAGTGTGGAGACTCGAAAAAAATATTCTAAACATACTTGCAATTTCCAGCACTAAACACGAAAAAGTGTACGTAAATCATCTTTTCCAACCTTGTTATGAAATTATAAATATTTTATTTCAGGTGACACAATTCATCAATCCGGAAACTATTGGGCTATATACATACGAGCAAATATTGGAATTATAGGGGATGCTTTGTTTTTAATACACTTAAAATACACAATCAAATTAGCTTGCTGGAACTTATGTGTTTGTTTTTTAAAGCACAGCAGCTCAAGCATTTTTTCAAATGATTATGAAAATGGAACCGGATGAATTAATCAAGCTGAGGATACAGTATCTCATCGACACAGACCCTTTCAACTCGATGTCCGTTTACCCTGTACCAACGCGTGCACCCACTTACTCATTTTTTTACACAATATCATTAGGCACACAGTTAGGAGCGATTTTACGTACATTGGGAGCTCCACAAAGGGTAAGAAATCTTATAATGGTTACGATTTAAGAATTTTCTATTTGTTTTTAACTCTCCGATATACATAGCCTCTTGGTTTTTAGTCTTGAGCCATTACATTGAGTCTGACGGTCTCCCAACACTTCAATGGCATTTGCATGAAATAACTTTAGTTGGTCGAAAATTTAAATCGATTTAATTTGCCCAATCCATGCAAATATCTTTCCCTTAAATCTATACAATTTAAGAGATGCAAATCTGGAGAAAAGGCAGGTGAGAAAGCGTTTTGTAGCGTAATCCGCCAAGTTTTGCCAAAAATTTCAGTCATGGTGCATTTTACGGCAAAAATATATCATTTACTTCTTTTTCGATTGTGGGTGCTTTGTTGATTTTTTCGTTCGGTCGATGCAGCATTAGTTTTATGATATTTTTTAGAAGTTAATGCGAGCATCTGTTCGAATGCAAAAACACTCAAAAACCCCTTGAATCTCTTTTTAAGATTGTAGAATGGCACGAAATTCTACCAATTTTTGCATGTAAAATTGATGTGTAGCAAAGATCTATTCTAAATTCGAATACGATGATTGCACAGTTGAGACCATGAAGATCCACACATTGCTGTGAATCAGAAACGTTGATCCCTTAAGTTGATTGTCGGTAAACCCGTCACTAGAATGCTCATGTAAAATGTTGTGTACATTCATCTCAACTTACTATGCGACGTCTAAAATCATATCACTTATTGATTTACTTACATTTATACTCCAATCGAATGATCAGAATTGATCATTCGATTGGAGTATAAATGTAAGTAATTCTCAGATCGAACTGAAGTTAAAGTAATTGGTTGACTAACTCTTGAATGCCTGCAAACAAATACATTTCGGATAAACGAGAGAATTCCGAATTTACCGTTCTGCATTACTCTGATAGTAGCCTAGATATCACGGTACCAGAAATTGACAAATTTTGAGCTAATAGATCTAATGGTTACAGAATTGTGGTAATATAGTTGTATATTAGTGCTACTGCGATAAAATGGCAAAAATTATTCGTAATATACTAATTTATAATAAATGTGGAAAATTGGTGTTCTCAATCTCTCCAGGTAATAGAGTTTTCAAGAATTCAGCACGAGGTGTCAACTTTATAGATAAATGATTGACAAATACAACTCGGATTCTAAGCCGCCAAGACAATATAAAACATTGCGACTAGCGGTCAGAGCAGAAACTCCAAATGCAGAGTTTTTGCAGTTCGAAAAAAGTTGGACGTTTTTCTCTGTATATTTCGTAATGCTAGTGTAAAATAATGAAATTTTATTAAAAACTTTTAAGGAACAAAAATTCATGAACTTAAACGAAATTTCAACAGATAACTGGTTATCAAAGGGGTATCACTTATCAGAAAGCCCTGTGCCCTATCCGTTTTATAATGAATTTCGTGCTGCTATTTTTAAGAGCTACGCACATTGTTATGTTTCTTACGAGTATTGATTGGTGGTATACTAAGGTACACCTTCGAAATCGTGAAAAATGATCGAAAGTTGTTTTCTCATCGGCGAAGATCAGAAACTGTTATTTCCAGTTCAAGACTGACGTTTTCGAATCGTATTTGCTTTGGCTCGTGCTGCGCTGGTCGTCGTTTCGTTGAGAAGTGTTCACTTCTTGAGTTTGCTGCTGTGATTCATTTTCTTCGAATACCTCTTCAGACCATAGGTCACAAGTCGGTAATGATTCATGTTGAGTCAGATATATGGCCTTAACGAGATGAAATCTTTTGCGTCGAAATGTCCTTTTGTTAGTTTCAACCAAGAAGGAACGTTGTTGGTCGAGTTTTCTAATTATCTTCCCATGTCGGAAAGATTCACGCCGGGATTCAACGGTTCCAAATTTGTTACTTTATGTCGAGAATCATAATGCTGTTTACATCTCTATCTATATTCTTCCTTCCTCTTGGTGATACTTGCGAAATTTGGTCGTCTAAACAGATCGATATCAGGTAAAATTTCGCGTAATTTCTTGTCAAATAGCATTTCCACTGGGCTAAAACCATTATCCAATGGTGTATAAAATATTATAATGGCCTTTAAAATATTGCATATATTTTGAATAGTTGTCCGATTTAACCGTGATTCCATGTAAATTGATATTTGATTGGTTGTCGCGATAAATGATGCGCTATATATTTCATCCCAGGAACATAAACCATATCGTAATCGTATCACATCGTTCTTCCCAATCAAATAGTTTTTTAATTTATCACCCGCCCATGTCATCGCTAGTGCTTCACGTTCAATGTTGGCGTAATTTTCTCCGCTGATGATAGAGTCCAAGAAACCACTGGATGATTTCCACAATCTTGCGGCAGCACTGCTTCCAGTCCTATCGAAGAAGCTCCGCATTGAATTATCGTTGATCATAAATTTTTAAGCAAGGGCGAAGTGCATAACTTTTACTTTACAGCATTACAAGCTTTATCTGCCAAAATCTATCTGCTATCTTGTATCTGCCAAAACCCCGCATCCAATTTTGAGAAAAATCTTGCTCCCGATAACATCGAAAAAGAGCAATCCACACTCAGTATGGGATGAATTGCATTTTAACATATTTGTTCAACTCTATGAGATAGACACTGCCTCTTCTAAAAAGATTACACCCGTTCATAAATGTTTTCTTTTCGGAATAAAATGATCATTGAAACTCCGAATCACCTTCTGTTGCAAAAGTATAAATTCGTTTTTTATAGAATTCTGCTGTACTAATTTGTGCGTAACCATCCTTGCTAGAGATTATAGTTTTGATAATGACTATCCAGTCCCAGCATTCGGTACACCAGTTACAAATGTCGTAGCTGTATTTTCATTCAGCATTTCATTCAACTTCATTTAGATCTTGTAGACAATACATAGTCCGTTTTATAGTCACAATAAAATAATTTTCGTTACTTTAATATAACACCTTTCAAATCATTTTCGAAGTTTATTATTGATGTGGTTGTATAGGAAATTTAGTCATGCGATTATTTACCATGGTTGTGTTTCGTGCGACCACACCTGATTATTATAATTATTATTATTAATATTGTTTGTACTGGGGTCCACTTGCTGGAAAATAGCATAGGCCAGAATTGGCCCTTAGCTCCCCATGAGTTTACAGATGGTCCATCCTGTATTCCTAGGGATTCCCCCAGCTCTGTGGTCGCCAAGTGTTCTAATTATGTTACGCCAGTACACCTCAGCCAAATAAGGCGTTTGTTGGCCAAACTCGGGCAATCTAAGAGGAAGTGTTCTGTACTTTTTTCCTCCTCGCCGCAAGCTCGGCAGGTGTCATCCGTTTGGATTCCTATTCGTTTAGCGTATTGGCCTAGAAGATTATGGCCCGTTAATACTGCCACCAATGTTCTAACGCCATTTCTGTTTTTCCCCAGGAGTTGTTTTGTCCTCGTTTTTAGGATGAGGCCAAAGAGCTCGGCTTATCATGCAGTCGTTCCTGTCATTCCAGGCCGTATCTGTCTCTTTCCAGAGGATTTCGTCTAGTTCCCTTTTTACCGTTGCTAGTGGCACTTTAATTGTGTCTATTTTAGTGACATTTTGGTCGGCTGATCCAGCTCTCGCTAGCTCATCCGCTCTTCGTTTCCCTCTTCACCGTTGTGTCCAGGGACCCATGTCAGTTTTACATTTACTCGGGTTGTTGCGAGTTTGAGACCTGCACCAGTTGTGAAACTACGCGGTTAGAGGCACGCGCCTGCAGTGCCGACTTACTGTCCGAGAGTATTTGTATTTTTCAATTAAGGTTGCTTTTGGCCGCTTTTATTGCAAACACTTCCGACTGGAATACTGTGGTGTGGCTCTCCAGCTTATAACTTCGGTTGAGTTGCGGGTGATTTGGTAAAAAGATTCCGGTGCCGCTTCCCTCATCCGTTTTGGAATCATCGGTGTAGATCATAATTTCACTTCAAGATGTGAAATCTTGCACCCTTTCCTACGCTTCTCTGGTGGGTATGCTGATATTGTATGGAATCGTTGTGTCCACTATCGGTTGGATTCTATCCAGCGCCCTTTTACTTGACGGGGCCATTCTCTCCATTTTTTCCAAAATACATACGTGCCCCGTTTGTGGGTGGTTAGATAACCCATATGTGGATTTTAATTTGATTCTCGCAAGTAATGCCTCTCTGAAGATGAATTTGTCGAGTGGCGCAGTCCGGTTAGCTTCGCTCACTCGAAAAGATGTGAGAGTGCGGTCTGCATCAATTTCGACATGGTTTCCGGGAATTTTCCACTTATCAGTATAACAATATCGTCAACGTACACTATCGTTTTGAAACCTTCCCGTTGAGGTCTTCCATTATTTGGTTAACTGCGAGTACTCAGGCAAGTGGTGATACTATGCCACCTTGTGGGTTACCCCTGTTGGTCCATTTATTCATGGTTACGCCGTTTTCTTCGGCTGTAATCTTCCTTTTAGCTATTAGTTATATGCGTCTATTGCATATCTTTGAATGGCTGCTACTACGCTCTCAGTTTTTACATTATTGAAGGCTCCCTCGATATCAATGCAGGCCGCCAAAGTGTAATCTTTGATGGCAAGGTTCCTCTATTCTGCTTACGACTTCATGTAGTGCCGTCTCTGTTGAGCGCCCTGGAAGGTATGCATGTTTGTTGGGACAAAGCTCCGTTATGTTCACGGTGCTTTTTATGTACCCATCCACAAGGCGTTCCTGGGTTTTCAGCATGAAAGACGTTAAGCTGTTAGGTCGGTAATCCGTTGCGGTGTAGTGGCTGGCTTTTGTCGGCTTCGGTATAAAAACTATCTTAGCTTCTCTCCAGTCCAAAGGAACATAGCCTTTGGATATGGAGGCTCTTTATATTTTCACCGAAATCCGTTTTATTGTGATATCCACTTTCATATGGATGTGTTGGTTTAGTAGGAGCTTGAGACGTTCTATGCTGTTTGTTGTCCACGGTTCGTCCTCCTTTTAAAGCATCTTGTCCACATATAGTTCTCTTTTCAGAGCCCTACTTAGCCTAGATGTCTCGCGTCCTCCCTCAGTATTGCTGCAAAAAAGATTCCAGGATTTCCTTTTCTCTCTTCATACAGCTGTTTTAAAGATTTTCAGATTTCGCTTATAGTCCTCCCAATCCGTATCTCAGTTTGTGAGGCGAGCTATTCTGAATAGTCTTTGAGTATTTTTTCTGACCTCTTCCAGTTCTTTGCTCCACCAGCTTACCTTTTTTGTTTGATGTTATGGTTGGACACATTTCACTGGAACTATCGACCAGTGTACTTGTAATGTATCTCACTTCATTGTCGATGTCCTTTCGACTTCTACATGGATTAGCTTGGTGTGAACTTATATATATATATATATATATCACCAATGTCGGATCACCAATGGATGTTCATGTTGCGCGTTCGCATCGCATCCGATGATGGCCCGTTTCCCCCGTATATGTTCTGATAGGGTTTGGAATTCGGTGGTCGGCATCGGAGCGTCAAACGGTAGGTATGCTGAGGCCAGCATTACCTGCTCGTCCCTTCCGTCGAACACCGCTGATGTTAACTCCATGTTGCTGAAATGCGGTAAAAAAATTAAATTAACTTCTTGCCGACAAATATGCAGCTACGGATTTTATTTACCCCGTTTGTAGCAAAGATTTTAAATTGTTTTGCACTGATTCCAAGTATCTTTCCATTCAGCTGGTAAGGCTCTTGTATCAGTGCTATGTGGGTGCTCCCATTTGCTAGATGCTTAAGTAGGTTGGGTGTTGCCGCTCTGCTGTGGTGCAGATTTGCTTGGTTCACTTGCATCAGTTTTTCGTTTTTGCTCAAAGGGTTCAGTCAGTTTCCGTCGGACCCAGGATTCACATGAGTGAAACCAAAACTCAGTCGTCCGTTTTTGTCCCTTTGGCTGATGTCTTCCTTTCGCTTGCCCAGTACCAGGACCATGCCTTTGTTGGTGACTTCTTTCTCCACGAAGAGATGCCACCTTTCTGTTTCGTAACCCGTGTTCTGCAATTCAAGCGTCTCGAAGGCTTCCTGCGGTGTCTGCTCCGTTTCGGGTATAAATACCTTGACGGTGCATAACCGCGGTACCTCCCTTATGGGGACGACTCTAAACTCTTCGTTCAAGGTGGTGTTTACCTTGGCAACTGCAGCCTTTAAATATTCTAGAGACTGCTCGTCACTACAGTTCACAACCAGATGGCCCGCTGTCGGTCTCATTCCTCTGAATGTTGGGATTTTGTTCGGTTTGCTGCGTAAGTGCTCGAAGAGGTCCTTCTTCGACGGTTTGCAGCTTCGCAAATTGATCCTCCTGGATCTTACCTGTCTCATTGAGGTAGTCTATCACCGCTACGGTTAGTGCATCGGTTGCTGCGTCCCGATAGGATTCCTCGCCTGAGTTTGGGGTTCGGGGCTTACCCTCCGTTCCTTTTTACCAGTGCCTTGGTTGCTATCGTCGTATCTCATCCGCTTAGCTCCGGGTTGACCCTTCTCCTTTACGGTTGGTGGTACAGCTTCCTTGGCAGCAGCAGCCAATTTCCTAGGTTTCTCTTGGTTGGTTGCCGCTCTTTGGCTGGTGCCAGGCTTCGTTGGGAACGTCTTCTCCCAATTTTGTTTTGAAGCTTCAATTTCCTTTGCGCCTTTCTTCTTAGCGTTCTGGCTGATGCTCCCGTTTCCCTAGTAGGTGCGGTAGCTGCCATTGCGCTTGTTTTGTCGCAGTCACTCGTCGCCCAATAGCTCTGGGCAACTGGTGCTTGGTGCCATCTCACCAGTCGTTCGGTCCCCGGTATGCCGGGTACTGAGGGTGCTTCTTCGCGTTATACTTCTTCGATGTATTTTGTTTGGTTATCTCTTCACTTCATTTCTCGCCCCCTTGCCTACCTGCTGGGTTGAATCCGAAGGTCTCCTGCAGTGTAGTCGTTGGGTTCATTGGAGTTAATAGGCCCCCTCGCCACGTCAAGGCGGGTAACCATGAGGGGGACACCTGATACTACTGCTTCTAATGCAGTGTATTATGAATAAGATCACCATAAATGATCAATAAACTATGATTAATCCGAGATTTGAATACGTTAATGTTTAAATTGTATGGAAATGCATTAGTACATGTTTTAACTGCATACTATAATTTTTACTTCACTTATTCTTTTTAGCATTATTTCGTTTGGAGTTACCAACTTCTCTGCATAATCTCAGCACTTGTGGTCTACGAATTCGGCTTTTATAGCTTTTAATTTCATTTCTAAGTACAAATCAGCCTCAGTTTTCTATTTTTAAATAAAATTGTTGGTTCGGATCCTTGAGCTCTTTTCGCCTTATAATTTTCAATTTTAGACTGACAAACATAATCCAACACTTTTATCTGAAAGCTACATATTTTCCTCCAATCTAATTAAGAACACCCTTGACTGCATTTACATGAAAATCATGTAAATTCTTCTTTCTTTTTAAAACTGGGTTTTATTGAAACCTGCGCTAATATGGAATTATAGCTCTTCATCACTTGGTAGTTTGTATTTTGAACATTATGTGAAGAAGATTTTCATTAAAAATTAATTATGTTTATATTTTCAAATTTCTTTCCTTATCAAATATTTATGTTGTTGAATCTTTCAATATTTTACTACAGCAAAATTGAATCTCTTATTTATATTTATTTAATCCTTCCTGAGGATTCATTGCTGACAACACATCTGGTCGGTTTTGTTTACTTAGGTGTGCTGTTAAGTACAGTAATGATGTGTCTGCTTTTTATGGTTTTGTTTGTTTTTTTATTACATGGATGTAACAGATGAATAGTACATGTTAAGCAGACTTGCATAGCGTTGTGTAAAGAATGTTTTAAACAAAGGAGTATACGGAGTTCTCCTGTATGATAGTTTCAATTTTATATTCAATTCTCGTTTTAAGCTCGTTGAGTAAAGATTGGTCTCATAGTGCTATTTTAAATAATAAATGATAATTTTAATAAAAGAACTTATTTTTCTATTCATTTAATAAAAGTAAAAACATAGCATTCCAATAGGTTATGGGCCCAGATTGCTCTGCAGGATTGAATAAATTAAAATTATTTCGTGTTTCGGTTTTTTTTTTTTTAAAGAATTACTTCGAATTGTGAGTGACTGTAATTATAACTGTGCTACGTGTCTACTTAGTGAAGTAAATTTGTGAAAATTGAACAATGCAGAATTTCAAAACTGAAAGAAACATTAAACCATTTGATGGTTATAGATTCAGTGTGTGGAAGTTAAGAATAAGAGCTTTATTAACAGAACTTGATGTGATTAAAGTAATTGACGATAACGCCCCAGCTGAAATAACTGTTGAATGGAAGAAAGCTAAACGAACAGCTAAAAGTATTATTGTCGGTTACCTATCTGACTCGTTCCTTAATTTTGTGACTTATGAATATACTCCGAAAGAAATTTTGAAGAATTTAGCTGCAATTTATGAACGTGATAGTCTCGCAACTCAATTGGTTCTAAGCAAAAGACTAATGGAATTAAAATTACAAGACGATACACCTTTGGTGAAACATTTTTCAGTCTTCGATAACTTGTCTACTGAACTATCTGCAGCGGGAGCAGTAATACAGGAAACAGAGAAAATATCTTATTTACTCTTAACTCTTCCGAAGTCTTTCGACGGTATTATAACTGCAATAGAAACGTTATCAACAAACTTAACGTTGGCTCTAGTGAAAACGAAGCTTTTAGATTATGAAGTGAAATTAACACGTGAGGATCGTGATACAAGCGTAAAAGTCTTGCAGGCTAATGATACAGAATATAAGAGGCCAGTAAATAATTTTCGTAAAAATTATTATAAAAATAAATCATTCAAGCGCCATCATCATAGACAATCAACAATAACATGTCATCATTGTGGCGGGAAAGGACATAAAAAGAAAAACTGTTTTTATTTTAAAAAGGGTCTGCAGTTCAAGAAAAACAATAAAAATAAGACTATACGAAGTGTACAAACTGCTCAATCACCATCAAGCGAAAATACTTCAAATTTTGCATTTATGATGAACAACTGGGAATATGAAGATGGAAATGTAAATAATAATAAAATTACATTTCTTTTGGACTCAGGAGCGTCTGATCACATTATTAATAGAAAAG
The DNA here is from genome assembly GCA_954870665.1 of Stratiomys singularior. NCBI lineage: Eukaryota > Metazoa > Arthropoda > Insecta > Diptera > Stratiomyidae > Stratiomys > Stratiomys singularior. The sequence goes on along the minus strand of OX940880.1, from coordinate 76,805,463 downwards.
ACCTCGTAGAAAATTTTATAGAAATGCAAACTCCAATAAAAATTTGCATCGCAAAAAATGGAGCTTATGTGAGTGCAACAAAGAAAGGCAACATGGTCGTAAGAAGCATAACGGGTATCCAGGGTACCTTAGAAGACGTCTTATACTGTCCAGATGTGCCGTACAATTTGCTGTCTGTCCGAAAAATGCAAGAGACTGGAATGACCACCGTATTTAATGACAAAGGCGTGGAGATAAGTAAAAATAATAAAATTGTCATAAAGGGTAAGTTTTTAAACAATTTAATTGGGGTCGATTTTATAGTTGAGAAAAAGACAATATACTCTCATGTAAATAGTAGCATAAAATGTAACTATGAACTGTGGCACCAACGTTTGGGTCATATAGGAAAATCAAAATTTTTAAAATTAAAAAATAAAAATATGATAGATGATGTAGAACTAATGAATCAGGTTACTCCAAATGATAACCTATGTGAAGCCTGCATAAGTGGTAAAGAAGCTAGATTACCCTTTAATAAAAATAAAAATAAATCTCATATTAAACGACCACTATTTCGTGGACATTCGGATGTTTGCGGTCCTATCACTGCTTCAACAATAAATAATAAAAATTATTTTGTTCTATTCGTTGGTGAATACACACATTATTGTGTAACATATTTAATTACATATAAATCAGATGTTTTTAATACATTTAAAGAGTTTGTTGCAAAAGCTGAAGCTCATTTCAATTTAAAATTAGTATTGCGATAATGGGCGTGAATATTTGTCAAATGAGATGAAGGAATATTGTATGCAAAAGGGAATTAGTTATCATTTAACTGTTCCACGAACTCCGCAATTAAATGGTGTATCTGAACGAATGGTTAGAACAATAACTGAGAGAGCTCGTGCAATGATAGTAGGTGCTAGGTTAGATAAAATATTTTGGGGTGAAGCAGTTTTAACTGCTACATTTTTTGATTAATATAACACCTACGAAAGCATTAAAATCAAGTAAAACACCATATGAACTGTGGCATAGTAAAAAGCCTCAGGTAAAATATTTAAAAGTGTTCGGGTCTACCGTTTATATACACAATAAAACTAGCAAAATGAAATTTAATGAAAAATCGTTGAAAGGTATTTTAGTAGGGTATGAACCGAATGGTTATAAGGTATGGTATTTAGAGACTGATAAGTTTATTATAGTTAGAGATGTTATAGTAGATGAGACAAATTTTCTCCAGTCCAGAACAGCAGTAAAGCGTGAAAGAGTTAATTGTGAAAACTCTAGTAATGAAAATGATGCATCTGACCTGTGGTCTAAATCATTAATAAAATGTAATAGATCTGATAAAGAGAGGTCAGATCAAGAAAAAGTATGTCGATATGAAACTGAAATGAAAAATCTGATACTGTTGATTCAGATTTGTTAAGGTCTGGAGTGGGAGAAAATGTCAAAGTAGTAGGCGAACCTACTAAGTCTGTAGTAGAAACAGACAAGCATACAGAAAGACCTTCGTTTCATGAAGAAGAAATTACTAAGCTAAGGAGAAGTGATAGGCTCAAAGATCGTCCGAACGTTTGTTATAAAGAGAATGATTATTTTGCATGCGCACAATTCACTATTTATAAAATTCCCACGTCTTTTCAAGAAATTAAAAGTAGAGATGATAGGGCTCAATGGGAGCAAGCTATTAAAGATGAGATTGATTCTTTACTGATTAATAATACATGGTCTTTAGTAGACAAACCAAACAATAAAAATATAATCGATTGTAAGTGGGTATTTGCAATTAAAAATGACGAATTTGGAAACCCATTAAAATATAAAGCTCGTCTTGTAGCCCGAGGTTTTAGTCAGGAATATTTAATAGATTATGATGAAACTTTCGCACCGGTAGCTAGAATCTCAAGTTTTAGATTTATATTATCGTTTGCAAATCAATTCAAACTATTAGTACATCATATGGATGTTAAAACCGCATTTTTAAATGGCGACTTAAAAGAAGAAGTTTTTATGAAAGTGCCAGAGGGCGTTACAAGTAAAGAAAATCAAGTGTGTAGATTAAATAGATCTTTATACGGTTTAAAACAAGCTGCACGGTGTTGGTTTCTAAAATTTGAAAAAGCTTATAGAAATTCATCAGCTGATCGCTGTATTTATGTATTAGATAATGGTAACATATGTAAGAACATTTATGTAGTACTGTATGTGGATGATGTTATTATTGCTACTGCTAATACTGAAACTTTAAATAGCTTTAAAAATTATTTAATGAATAAATTTTGTATGACAGATTTAAAGGATATAAAAATTTTTCTAGGAATTAGAATAAATAGAATAAACCATAAAATAACCTTGGATCAAAGCGCTTATATAAAAACAATTTTAAATAAATTTAATATGATAGATTGCAATCCAGTTAGTACGCCGTTAGAAGCTAAAATAAATTATGAAGCTTTAAGTTCCGATGAGACTTGTGATGCACCCTGTCGGAATCTTATTGGCTGTCTAATGTATGTGATGCTATGCACACGTCCTGATCTAGCACTTCGGTTAACATTTTGAGCAGGTATTTAAATAATAACAACATAGAACTATGGAAATGTTTAAAACGGATACTTAGGTATTTAAAGGGCACGGTAAATATTAAATTAACTTATATTCAAAGTGATTATAAAGAATTTTTAGTTGGCTATGTTGACTCTGATTGGGGTGGAAGTAATCATACGGATAGAAAGAGTACTACGGGGTTTCTGTTTAAATTGTTTGAGACAAATACAATATCATGGAGTACAAAAAGGCAGTCATCAGTTGCAGCATCATCTACTGAAGCAGAATATATGGCTCTCTATGAAGCTGTAAGAGAGGCATTATGGATTAGATCCCTAGCAAAACGTATAAATATTAATATTTCAAAACCGATAATAATGTATGAAGACAACAGCGATGGTATCAGTATAGCAAATAACCCCACTGATCATAAAAGAACAAAACATATTGATATTAAATATCATTTCTCAAGAGAACAAATTGAAAATAACATAATACAATTAAAATATGTTCCTACAGGTAATCAGATAGCCGATGTATTGACAAAGCCGTTACCAGCAACCAAGTTTTTAGAGTTTACAACTGAAATGGGATTGGAATAATATTAATTATAAGTGATTTTTGTTAATTTTAATATTAAGATGAATGGTCTGATTAGGTTTTCCCTAATCCTAAGCAACGAATGTTGGATCATATGTATATAGTATCCCAGATAATACAAGAGAGAACTGTCTTTACTCATTTATTTAAATTATTATATTTTAACTGATTATGTACAAATATATTTTAGTTTGTTATACGTTTAGTTTGTATACATATTTAGATGTGCTATCTTTTGTTTTTAAATAAGAGGTTGAATTTTGAGAGGGCGTGTTGAATCTTTCAATATTTTACTACAGCAAAATTGAATCTCTTATTTATATTTATTTAATCCTTCCTGAGGATTCATTGCTGACAACACATCTGGTCGGTTTTGTTTACTTAGGTGTGCTGTTAAGTACAGTAATGATGTGTCTGCTTTTTATGGTTTTGTTTGTTTTTTTATTACATGGATGTAACAGATGAATAGCACATGTTAAGCAGACTTGCATAGCGTTGTGTAAAGAATGTTTTAAACAAAGGAGTATACGGAGTTCTCCTGTATGATAGTTTCAATTTTATATTCAATTCTCGTTTTAAGCTCGTTGTGTAAATATTGGTCTCATAGTGCTATTTTAAATAATAAATGATAATTTTAATAAAAACTTATTTTTCTATTCATTTAATAAAAGTAAAAACATAGCATTCCAATATATGTTAATGCTTCTTTATCAGATAATATTGCTTTACACCACTCTTTTTTTCGATACAAAAAAATGGCATCCGGTATGATGGTTCACATTCTATATGTAGGCAAAATTGGAAACATCTCAAACAAAAAACGCACACAACGATCTCATTTTGTAAGCATAAAATAAATTCGAAAAACGATGATCTATTCATTTCAGTTGGATGATGCGGCCGTACAAGTTTATAAAGATGGAGATTTTGGAGCTTACCTTGACTTGGAGTCTTCTTTGGCGGAACAAGCGGAGGAAATCGAAGGATTAACCTCAAGGTAAGCCACTTTGTGTATTTTTTCCAACGTAACTATCCTTCTGCCGTTTCTTCAAATGGATGCAATTATCTATTATCACTTGCAAATTATTAGTAAATTATATCTTATAAACTAAGCCAACGAAATACAATGGTCCTGAAACATTTGATATAGTTTATAGAATTAACAAGTGCGAATCTATTAGAAAAAAATTATTAAAATGCCTTTCGAAAATATTACTCTGCCTCGAAAAAGCTTCAGAACTAAACTACAAAAATGTAACATACGGTATGTGAGGAATTCTAGTTGAGATCAATACCAGCAATAATGATCTACCTTTCCACAATCTGAGATAGTGCCAATCAATGCTTTTTTCCTGATGAAAATCGACAGCAACGCATGCAACCAAAACTTTTACATCCGACTTTCCTTATCCATAGTTTATCATGTGAAAGTAGGAAAAACGAATATCAAGTATCCTATCGTAATAAATTGTTACGAATTTTTTTTAATGATCTTATATATATATACCATACACCGAAGGTCGTGCTCAACACAACATATATATTTATATATTAAATATATTAAATATTGTCGATTATATAATGAAAAAGCATACCATATATACATATATATATATATATATATATATATATAAAATTAATTTATAATATGAAATTACATATTATAAATATATATATTTTTATGAAATAATTATATTAATTAATAAATAATTGATTAATTATTTTTTTAAATTTGTGTCCATTTATTCGTGTGGTTTGTTCGCACGGCTGCTTGTTGTAAGGATTTTTTAGCTCGATATTCAAAATAACTCTCAACGAACAAAGCAACCACTGCCAATCAAATCAGCTACCGCCATTCAAATCAACCCCATGAAATGTTTGGATAGTAAACCTGAATCCGATGGCAAACCGGAAAATTTATAGATCTTCATTAACTCCGTTGAAAGAGGTAACCGTATCAAACATTTACGGAAGCATTACGTCTTCTATTCAGCGATATTATCATCACTTTTCAACTTTTTTCAACGTTTCAATAACTCTTCAGCCAATAGTCATAAATAAAACCAAATTGCATAAAATCTTTTGGAAAAATTGATTATATCACCGAGATAGCAAGTATTCCTCACGTTCGAGAACTTGGTGATAGTAGCCAAGAAATTAAATTTTTATTTGTCAATCTAATGAATTATGTATCGAATTATGGAAACAATACACCAAGACAACTTAACGTGACTTCTGGATTCATTACGAAATTCAGAAGTGTTATTTCCGGGCTTATTGATAAACTCAAACATGCGTTTTTCCAGCAAATCAGGCTTACGAGGCTGCAATAAGTGTAACGGCACTCACTGATTTAGTAGCCAAAAGAGGGGATCTACTCTATTGAGAATCGAGACAATTGCATTCTATAGTCCGAGTTCGTGGTTCCATCGAGTGCATGGTGAGATTGATTTCTACTTGACCCAACTCTTGAGTCAGCATGGATCTTTCCAATCTTACCTGCAAAAGATTGATAGTTCACAGTCCCTCAATCGCATGTTTTATGTAGGAGAGGTGAATAACGCGTTTTAAATTTTATACATATTTATTTATACATTATTTTTAACATATTTAGCTTGCATAAGATGAACCGTAACCTGAAGGCGTTTGTATGCATAAGAGCACGTGTACTAGCCCGATATTATGTGTTAAACGGTTCGAGGCTAAGTTCCCGTGTTAACAGGGGAAGCGTTTCATGAATAAGAATATAACGCGTTTGCTATCTCAAAAAATAGTATATTTCAATAAGATGTGGGCTTGTGTTTGGTAAGAAGAGCCCCTCCTTCACATTGCCCTTTCGAAACCCCTCAATTATTTTGCATAAGGAGTTGCTGCGGAAATGTTGCCTGAATTGATGTGTTCTGCACTGACGGTAATAAATAAGTACCTCTTTGATGAATTTCACAATGCTGTCATGAATAATGCATTACTAAGACAACTGGGACTGCCGGAATTTAAATTTTCATAATTAATTTTAACCTCATTGTCCAAAACGAAATATGATAATATAATTTATATTATAACGGATAAGTTATACTATACTAATGAAACGTGCTATACCCCTCAAAATCAGTAATGAGTGTTGATTAAGGGTGGGAGATGATAAAAAGCTATTCGTTACAGCCCTTCAACGATGTAGTTATTAATAAATAATTCAAAATGTATTTACTTTTTTAATTTACGTATTTAATTCACAACAGTACTGCAGAAGGCCAATAAACAAATATTCTAGGAATCTGATTATAGAATTTCAAAGCAAATCAATTAGATTCATGTATATGTAAAAGTTCCTTGGAAATTATAAATCGACAAATGCATTCGTACGATGAATTGTAACCTTTATATATACTACTGTATATATTTTTTATAATATAGATTATTGTATATATTGGGATCTGCCGCTTGATGTTCCAAAAGCTAAAAAAATCATAGTTATCCTGTCATAATTATTGTAAATTAAACGTGAATAATAAATGATTTATTCATACGAAACAATTGATAACAAAACACGCTCGAAATTTTGTTGTATGTTTTATATGTATATGCGACGTATGTTTCATTAATATACAGATTTTCCGGACATCTTTCTAACGCTAAGCAATCGCTTTGCTAAGATTTTAATTTAAAATGTTCATCGTCTTGAAAAATGACATGTGTCACATAATTGATTTGAGGTTTTGTTACCAGCAAAAATAATGTTAAACATAAAAATTTGTTTATAACTAAACACAGTCGTCGATTCCGCCCATTCATACGCGTTTGGTCACGTAGTAACTTTCATGTAATCCATAAAGTCCAGCAAAGCAAAATAATAACTCATTGAAGGTACATGCATAAGCTGCAATTTCAACAATAACTGAAGTACCATTCACTCTTACTTTCCAAGTAAGTTGATTCAGTCTCTTATTATTATTTTGAATTTTGAACGTCTTCGCGCAAGTCCTAATAAATCCGTTTGATAGCATTAGCAACATCATTTGGAAGGGAATTGTGTTTGAACGAGTTTAGTGATTTCGTGGCTGCAGCCTTCTGCCATTCACACCACGAATCATTGCCACTTGGGCAATCATTATGCTGAGGTTTTTCATCGGTCGTGCATTTGTGAAAATAAGTTGACCATGTAGTTACGTGTGTGGTTCCGAACGTCTGAAATCAACGCGCAGAACAAATTTAACTTCTCTCGTGGTCTTAACTCGAACGTTATTTATACCCAACTGCCGCTTATCCTTTACAATACATTTGTTTTGATAAGCAAATATTATTAATACGTGTTTCCGCCCTTTTCGGGTCCTTTTCAAATCTTATCTATTTAAGATACATCTTCTAATTGAAAAATCAACATCTTCTTTGTTCGTTTCAAATCTTACTTTAAATAAACATTACTTTTACCTTTTTGAGTCACGTAAATATTCTAAAAAGGCTATTCCAACAGGCTTGTATGAAACATCTGGTAATGATTTACATGTTTTTATTATGTTGTTGGTTTGTTTACATAACTAAATGGTATCCTTCATTTTCTTCACAGAGTCGTGATTGCGTCGGTTGGCAAGACCATAATATCAAACATCTTTGCTGTGAGCTAGCTTTTAGCAGAAAGACTTTTCTTATTTTTCCGGTTCCCGTTTCTGCATCAACCACCTAATTTATTTACTAACCACCAGCTAATTTTCGCAAACGAGTACATGGGATGGTGCACGTCAACCTTAACAGGTTTATTACCCGCTTCCGGTGCTTCTAAAGCGCCTCAAGCAGATCGATCTTTCTGAGAAAGTCAATGATCTGCTTCGGCCTCAGGCGTGCCAATTCCTCCTCGACAAGGAAGCAGCTTCCTAAACTGTCTCTTCTCCTGCGGAACAGTGCGTCGCAGTGTGCCAGCAAATGCACTGGTGTCTCCTCCGCAAGATTGCAAAATCTACACTCATCATTTGCTGTCAAGCCCATCCTATTGAGATGTCCTCCGAGTGTGCAGTGCCCCGTGAAGATCCCACTCAGGACCCTTAGCTTTCTTTTATTCATTTCGATGCAAGCTCGAAACTTTTTCTCGTCATAAACGTCGAGGAACAGCTTCGACATTCAAAGCCCTGGGAGTCCATTACAGAGCCTATTGCATTCTCTATCCTCAGTTTCCTTTAGGGCCCAGTGAATGAAATTCATTTTAGTCGCGCTAATGGGTTCAGGACTGATGAATGCTGTCGATGCTCCTTTCCTCGCCAGTTGGTCCGCCTGCTCATTGATACCGGCGTGCCCCGTCACTCAGTATAGGGTAAACCTACTCTCCGTTTGTTGAGGGTATTGCAAAAATCTAGAATCATTGGTAAGGTAATCACCGGGGATTCTAGTGCTTTTAAGGCTCCTTGGCTATCGCATATTATAGCTATGGTTTTGCCTTTGTATCCTTTGTATATGCTGAGTTCTGCGCTTAAAACGATGGCATAGACCTCAGCCAGAAAGACTTGACATACTTCCCTCGGTTGGTAGTATTTGGTGCAAGGCCCAAATACTCCAATTCCTGTTCCCTCAGATATCTTGGAACCATCAGTATACCACCTGAGTGCATTCCGTCTTATGAGGTGCATATTGGATTCAACGCTCCATTCCCTCTTGTCACTCAGCACTTCACAAAAAATGTGAAAGATATATGAATGGGGACACCTTCACTAGTTTAGCCTGGTCCTTGTGCCCAATTCTGAGGTCATTTTCTCTTCCTTCATGGAAGATTCTTGTCATTGTAGATTTCGCTACTGTTTCTATCACCAAATGAAGTGGCGACTAAGATTTAAGAGGATTAAGATTTTCTGGAGAGCAGCCGTGGGACATGACTTTATGGCTCCGGTGATACAGACACATGCCAAACGCTGAACTCGATCGAGTGCAAACCTCGTCTTGCGTTCTTGGATTTTCTCTGCCCAGACCACCGCTCCATAGGTGATGATTGGTCTCACCATCATGTTGTACACCCACCGCAGAACTTTCCTGTCATGCTCCTGCGCACCATCAGAGCTCTGACAGCCTTTGCAGTCACTGCCTGAACGTGTCCATTCCACCTGAGCCTGCCGTACAACAGCAATCCGAGATACTTAATTTCATTCTTATACCCAATCTCCGTCCCATTTAGATATAAGGTGCGGAGTTGGTTCATAGTTCTTCTTCTTGTAAACGGCACCAGTGTGGGTGTATCAGGATTAAGCCTTAGACCTATATCCTGGCCCCTGGCTGTTCACAATTCGAAGTGCGCCCTGCATTATATCATAAAGTCTTCCGTCGTATTTTCCTCTGGTTAGAATTGCGATATCATCCGCATACGCGTGACATATCACCCCAGCTTCTGAAAGTCTGCCTAAGACTTCATCTGCCACAAGAGTCCATAGCAGTGGTGAAAGAACACCTCATTGTTGACATCCACGGTCCGTACGTACGTTGATGGTGCTTGATCCCAGTTTACATACGAAGGTTCGCCCCGCTAGTGATCGAGACAGCCAGCGAATAAGAATAGGATTAACCTCCCTTTTCATAAGCGCCCTCTTTACCGCATCGTGGCTGGTATTGTCAAAGGCCCCTTCAATATCAAGAAATGCACCTTGTGGTACCTCTTTATATTCTAAGGCTTCTTTAATTCTGCGAGTCATCTCGTGCAGTGCTGTGTCTGTTGATTTTCCCGTCCTGTATGCGTGTTGATTTGAATGTAGTGGATATTTTGCTAGATGAATTGTCCTAATATAATTATCTACCACTTTCTCAACTGTTTTAAAAATAAACGACGTTAAACTAATCGGTTGTCACGCCTTTGGATTAGTTTTATCATTTCTACCCACTTTGGGTATAAATACCGCTTTCGCCTACCTCCATGGCTTTGGTATACATCCCAATGCCAGGTTACTTCTAAAGAAGCATATCAGATGCGATATAAGCAGATTCTGTCCCTTCTGAATAAGGGCTGGATACACCATATCTACTCCCGGTGATCTAAAGAGCTGGAAAGCGTTTAAAGCCCACCTCCATTCCGAGCTGTTTGGTCTTCTTTCTTGTACCATCTCGCCAATCCCTTCATTTATTACAGCGCTTCCCGGGAAATGAGTTTCTATTAGCAGTATATTGGGCTCCTTTTCATTTTCCGTGAAACTGCCGTCACTTATCCTTAGTGCAATGTTAATGTTATTTCCCTGCTTGACCATGGCTTTGTGTAGTCTAGCTGCCATAGGTGTTTCCGTTTTGCCCTTCGGATTTCTTTCCCATAGTGTGTTAGAATTCTATGGTATACGTCCCAATCGTTGGTACGCTTTGCCTTATTATAGAGTTTCCGCACTTCTACTCTTAGTTTGGCTAATCCTTCATTCCACCACTTGGGTTCTTTTTCCCCATTATGACGCGTTGAGGACAGCTTTCCTCAAAGGCATTCACAATAGCATTGTTAACTTCATCAACAGCATGCTCAAGTTCAAGACTATTTTTGGAGGTCCTTTTGACAGGGATATGCTGGAGATTTTCTCGCAAACGGGTAGTGTATCCCAATCGGTGCGTCTTGGGTTCCTAGTGATGGTTGGCTCCACCCTCAGCCCCTCCAGGTCGTACCTCAGGATTTTATGGTCCGACATGGATGTTTCCTCAGATACATGCCATCTTTCAAACAAGGAGTCCAAAATCATACTACTGACAGTAATATCCAGACCTCCTTGCGTATTCTAGTAACAACCGTAGTTGTACTCCCTACGTTGTGGATAATCATATTTGATTTCATTATGAACTCGTATACTTCGCTTCCTCTTTAATTCGTGTCAGTGCTTCTGTGTTTTCAGTGCTTATGGTCCTTAGCATCGCATCCGATCAAGAGTGGAATATTTTTTTCTCTCACAGTGTGCTACTTACTAGCCTTTGTACTTCCAGTGGTGGAATGTTTTCCGCGAAAATATGCTTGAAAATTAGTTTTTTCCTTGAAAATAGGCTGATGCAATAACTACGGGTTTTACCCTTGACTATAATAGAGGTATTCAGAGGTACTAAGTCAGGTGTTAAGTATTCTGAAAAACATATATCATTAATGTTTTTCCTTATCATAGCACCTGCTCTTGGAGAATCCAGCCACTCTGCACAGACTACAATGGAATCGCGAATATTTAGGCCTTTAATATGATTCTCATGTGTCCAGGGTTCTTGGAACAGTGCTAGTCCTATTTTTCGTTTCGTGAACATTCGTACCAAGACAGCCGAAGCCGCCTTGGCATGATGAAGGTTCACCTGTGTTAAACGAGTAACATCCTCCTTCATTTCTCTTTGGAAACTGCGTGTGCAAGCTTCGTTTCTCCCTCCTTGGGATCGTTGTCAGAGCATATTTCCAGGACTGAGAGATCCAGCTCATTCGGCAGGGTGGCCTGATGAGCTTCTTTTTCCTATCCTGGAACTGCTGCTGTACCCCGCTTCCTTTTGTCTGAATGCTTCGTTGATGCTGCAGGGACCACAGTCCCCCCGATGAGGCATGCGGAATCAGTCGTCCCCCCGGCAGCAGTCGCGGAGGCACGCCCCGTCGCAACCACCGTACGAGGGCCATCCTTCCTGACAACAGCGGTACACGGAGCATGCTCCATCTCCGCCACTGCGAGAGGGACACGCTTCCCGACATTGGGCACGACCGCGGCTGCTTTGCATCAGTTACGAGCACAGCAGGTTCCACTGCAACCGCTGTGGGAGGAATGGTCTCCCTACCAGCAGTCTCAGACGAAGCCAGCCTCATCACAACCGCTGCGGGAGAATTAGGCTCCACCGCAATAACCCGAGGAGGTGCAACCTGCCTCACATCCACCGAAGCCGTGGAAGTTGTCTCATTTTTCAGCCCGCGTACATTTATCCTGCCCCACCTATATCTTAGGGAGGCATTTTACTTGTCGGTGAAGTTGGCTGAACCCTCATCAACTCCAGCGGTCAGCAATTGACCGTCTCCCCCAATTCCACCGTTACTCCCTGTTTTGTTAAAAGACGCTTCGCCTTGGCTTTTGTCCTTATGCTTGTAACCTTCTGTTTCCTCTTTATGGAGGTATTATTTCCCTCTTGAGGTTCCCTTCCAAGGGAACCAAGAGAAGGGTTATCGATACGATATTGTGTTCTCGGTTTGGATTTGGGTTGTGGTGACGTTTTCTCGCGCCCTTTCTGAGGTTGGTGGTGCTCGAATCAGCTTACTTCGACCCTTAAAAGGATCAGCCATCTCGTCTTGGTTTTTGCCTTTATTATTCTTGGTTTCCATTTTGATTCCCACGAGTAGGTCGGAGGTCCACGTGGAGGAGAGTAGGTCAACCCCGGCAGAGCCGACATACCGAGGTAAGGGTCTTATTTGAAACCGGAGGTGCCCACAGTAGCCCGAGTTCGCATATTTAGGACCAAGTACCCCTTGGCCACACAGCCCTCAGAATATGCTGTTCCACCTTAGCTTGAGGTCCTTTACCACCATTTACAGTGTAGGACAGTCCTCAAGCTATTGCTTCAATTCAGCAGACATCAGTCTCTTGCTTTCCCCGACAACATTACCAGTGGCAAACAGAATCATACATGTTGGTTGAACTTACTCCCAGCCCGGCCCCCGCAAGTCCACGCATATAAATGCGCATATAAAGCCTTAATCCCGCTTAACAGTGAGTCCGTTTTGTAGTGAGAGAGTGAAAAGAAAACATTAGAAAATATTGTGCCCAGAGATAAGGAGCGCGTTAATCTACATGGGAACAAGTAAGGAGGGGAAGACAAGGTTGTTGGGCGTCTTACATCCCTACGTGGCTGAAGTTACATTGACCGAAAAAACAGCATTGTGTAGGAATATTACCCTCCTCCTTTACACAGGCTTGGGACTGTTCCGATGAATCTGTTGAGGGGACACTCAACCCCACACCCGTGGAAGCGGAGTTAAGTTTAGAATTTACAACGCCACTGTACGTCTTCGAGTCTCCGTCGCCTAAGTAGTCGCGAAACTTCACCTCGAAATTTTCTAACGAACGTTGAAACAACTAGATAATAGAATCAACTTCCACCTTGCCTGCTGGACCAACGTTATCAGCTTTGCGTTTTCCCGCTATTCACATGCTCATCGTGGCACTCTTCAAATTCTGTAGAATCTGTTCTGCCCTGCACGTTTTGCAATCGTTGTTGTTTGAACTTTTCGCAAAATTATAACTACTTAACCAATCAAGGAAGAAACACCATAGAAAGAAAAAAATCCTGGTTTTTTCCATGTTTCATTTCGATTATTCGCTTTGCACGTACCTTCTTTTTCTTCTTTTATTGCAGAAGCAAAAACTTATTCGCAACATTCTAGGTTGTAAGTTGGTTTTGAGAAAAAGATTCTTGTGAAATCCATCAGACCACAAAATTTTTTGCACCCAACTAATCTTAAGCCTCTAACACTCATTATAAAGGTCAATCTACAATTTACTTCAAACATACCAGATGCTATCCTCTCACTTGATGGACCGTACCGATGCTGCGAAGACTTTTTGTACGTTAATTTAATAAGGAAACCGTCCGTCCGTTCTTTTTGCACGATTTAAACGTCATTTCTCCATCCCACTTTACACACTTAGATAATGTAGCAACCATTGAGAAAACGATCGATCGAAATGTAATAGTGCACAGTGCACAAAATCGTGTACTATTACATTGGACATTGTCTTTCTTGCGTTTCTGTGAGTGTATCGTTTTTTTCGGTCGGCCTCAATTCTTACCAGTATCCTGCCGTTATTGTCTGTTCACATTTCACACATTGCTGCACATTTTTACCATATTGAAATGTTCCTCCGTTGAAATGAAATGAACCTCCGTTCGAAGTTTCGCTAGTTCCTCATTCCAGCTGTCAATAATTGACTGTTAACTTTAGCACGAACTATTGAAACTATCCATTTCTTCGTGTTGGGGAATTTGCGTATTAAGCATACCTGATCTGAAAATCAGACTTTCGAAGTTGAGAATTTTTCATTCCGAAATTCAAGATACAATGACGTTCGACGATTAGAAAACTTTGAACGGTCTTGTAAAATGGGATTTACAGTGGAAAAAGATATGCAGTAACAGTCATGTAACTTCCTTTTGCATTTTCAACCGTTTTCTTTAACTTAATGTGGTGCTGCTCTAGCATGTTTCTGTTGAATTTCGTTTCGGGTGGTATTTTTTAATATATCAAATCATTTTAAACTATAAATCAAACGTTCTTTTTAAACTACACAGGAAGCAACATATTTATTAAAATTGGAGAGACAAATATACTGCTCTCGAAAGGAAGGTTTATTATTTAACCTATACATGCCTATAGAAATACTAAAGTAATAAAATAAATAGCATAGACAACTATGATTTCCTAAGCCAACCTAGCTAGGATTATTAATTTACTAATCTATATTTAGCTTGTTTTTCTCCTAAATGTCAAACCGTCAGCATTCAAACATATATAATCAAATAACCATCAAATCGCAATGAAGTCAAATACAGTAGCAATCACTGTAAAAAAAATTAGAAATCCCCAATGAGTAGAATACTCAGGAACTCCCATTCGATTCCTTGATTGATCAAAAATACTCAAAGAGTAGCAATTTTCGGTGCATGGCAATTATTAAGGAAACCAACTATCAATACCGAATATGAAAATGACTTTCGATACATACACCTCACGACAAGTATTCGTTACTTTATGGATACTTTTTTCTATAGTGCTCGGTTGATCAAGCAGCATTAAGGCTAAACATGCTAATGCACCGAAGAAAATTGAATTCGTCTCCAAACAAAAGCATCCATAGAGTAAGAATGATCAGTCTCGAGATTCATGAGTATAGTGGAAACTATCCTAAAATATGTGGGTATACTGATAGACTTCAACCTTTCTCGGAAAGAATGATATTAAGTTTTCTGTGGGCATGTTATGCGTCATTTTCATCTTTAAGCGAATAAGGATGAGTTAATATTGAAGATTTCAAAAGAGTTATTGGCCTTCGTCCAATATCTTAATCTAACTTGATATTTTCTGTCTTCTCGGTCAGTTTAGGCGGTTGTTTCTTCTGTTTAATTTAATTTATTAAAAAATGTAATTTCTTTATTAAGATCCCATATGGAAGAGATATAATTATGAGCAGTTTTCGCCGCCTCGCCTTTGCTTTCTCTAAGAATTTGCACCATTGCGGGAGGCAGTTTTCATCTTCCAAATTGAAGAATTTTTTCTTGTCATATATAACGCCGTCAATCACATTCGATAAGTTTAGTAACGGTTCTCTCTTTCGTCCATTGTCAATAAACTTCGCTTGCAAATACCTTTAGAATTAAAAAAATTGAGGAGAACGGTTTGTGCGCGAGCTGTTTCTATTTCAATTTACTTCAGCTGATTCATCGCCGTCAGTAGCAGTGAAGTAGTGAAAGAAATGTTCCCTCTTTGGGAACTCCAAAATCCGTATGTACGTTGATGGTTCAGTCCGGGAGGGATTGAGCTTATCAGCGCACAAGGAAGGCTTCGGCACTTTGCATTCCCAATAATGGATGGTGTTCTGCATCGCCCGGAAACTAGGATTCAACGCTTGACCTACCTGGTGGTTTTCATAGGCACGAGGTCTCGTTACATGTATCCAGTAACACATATATAATCAATGGTTTTCCAGATCATAGCACCCTTCGAGAACGAGAAGGTTCAGGCCCAGGGCATTGTCAGTGTAATCCAGTCCTCTTTAAATACCCAAAATTCTAATTAAGACATCCAAAATTGCCCTGCCATTGAACGACATTGAAAGTTCACTTGAGCAATACGAATAGCACCCATGTTCATTTCACATTCGAATCTTGAGATCAAGCAGCATGTCCTGCTCCGTGTGATCCTCCAGTTTTTTTCCAGAACTGAAAGATGATGCTGCAGGAATTAGAGTTTTCTTGATGAATCACAACCATCGTAAGAAGGCCACCCGTCTCTGAAAAAGCGGTGCTTAGAGCAAGGTCTATGACAGTCGTTTTGGCAGGGCTTGTCTCCCCGATATTAGCCACGAATGGGGAGGCCCTCTTACTGCCCCTACGGAAAGGACAGGTTCTCTGACAGCATTCACGATCAAAGCAGGATCCACTTCAACAGCAGTTGACCGGATAGGTTCTATCCTAATTGTCCAAGAAGTCTGACTTGACCCGAAAAAACCGAAGCGGTGAAGGTTGTATCCACTTTCTTACTCGTTTCTTAAGAAGACGTTTTGCTTAGTGATGAAGTTAGCTAAACTTATACATTGCTACCGGTTAGCTCTTTTACCATTGCCTTCAATATGTTGTTGGTACTTCTATCGCTTCGTGCTCAGGTGCCTGCCCGAGGCTGTCAGCGCTATCCTTTGTTGGCCATCCTTCACTTTTTTGGAGATACATCTTAAGTAGGATTGCTTCATGGGATGTTTGGATGTAGGATGTTTTTTTCCAATCTTCGCACGGAAGTCAACTTTCTCCCAATCGGTTGACTTTAAGACTGCCCCATAAGTTATTTTATGGTGCTTTCGTTCCCGCAGCCCATTAAGAGCTGGTCTGAAATATAGACCCTCGAAATGGAGGGTTGCATTCTGCATTTCCCATGGAATTGCGCCTTCCGCTTCAGGAGCAGGTATCAGCTTTAACGTACAACCATCTCACTCAAAAATTCCCGGTTTTGTTATTTGACGCTGTCTTAGCTTTGGCCATTTTCAATTTGCATTCTGTGTCTCTTAAAGGAGGCTTACTTCCTACTCAGAGTCTTGTGTCCTGTGATATTTTTTACAGGTAGCCGAAGGCTATACGCTCTATGGGTGGTGGCCTCCCCTGTCAACCTGATATCCTAGCCTGGAACCGCTTGAAACATCACTTCGGACTAAGCCTCATGTTCCTGTGCCGACTGGTGCCTTCACATTATAGGAATTGCACATTATAGAAATTTGCTTCTCTTGCAGGAAAGACAGGAGAATCAGGGCACTGTGACCTACCAGTACTGTGCAGGTAACGGGAAACATCCATGTCCGCTCAAAAGCTGTGTGTCATAGAAATCAGTCACACCATTCACTGGATTGAGGCACGGGCTCAAATCAGATGTGCAGTTTATCTTCCCTTTGTGTTGAAATGCTTTCTCACTCCCTTGGTTACCTCTTCTCTACTATTATTTCTTCTGCGTCTTCATTGAGTTTCTCCACTCAATAGCGAGGAGGGCTGTGAGTATCACGATCAATCACTAACGACGCGGCCTCAGAGACCATACGATATGCATCTTCAGTTCGTAATGTTTCTTGTCCCTGCATATGTGCCAACAGCTTTCGGAGTAAGAACTAAGCTTGCTCAGAGAGAACTTCTTGTCCCATACCGTAAACAGAATGCACAGCGCTCCAGCATAGAAAATCGTCTCCTTGCTGATGTGGACCTGAACGTTTACATTAAACGCGCCAATGCCGCGTTGCAGCACTGCAGCTTCGTCAGCGCTTTGCTTGATCTGCCCTGAAATATTCATTTTCGAGTCTATCAATACGATCAGACAATTTAATGCTAGTTTTGATTCGACCAGCGCTTTTCATATATTGTTAGGCCAAATTTTGGGAATCAGCTTCTTTGTCAGAATGACTATAAGATTGGATAGAATCCAATTGCTCAATAACCGTATTAATATGTATTGATCTGAATCGTTGGTGCTCGACAGTTTGCCCTACGAAATCGTCTGCACAGTCAACCAGGCATGACTCATCTGGTCATTCCTTGATGAGTGTTTCGAGAACTTTCCAGCCGTGTTTAGTAGACACAGTTTGCGATACGCAGATCGCGACTCAAATTCTCTTATCCTTACTGATCAGCACGAGTCGCAAAATTTTCCAGCATTCTAATATTATTTGCGCAAGCATGCGTTGAACGTAACACGTAATATGAGCAGGTAATATTGTGTAGTATTTATTACCTGCTCGTATAACTACTACGTAGGTAACTACTGCGTAGTAATGTTAACCTCTCTCTTTGTACAGTCGAAGGGCTGTTTCAATAGTTGTGTTGAGGAGACATTCAACC
Organism: Stratiomys singularior; assembly: GCA_954870665.1. NCBI lineage: Eukaryota > Metazoa > Arthropoda > Insecta > Diptera > Stratiomyidae > Stratiomys > Stratiomys singularior. Next base: position 76,787,289 of record OX940880.1, on the reverse strand, counting down.
ATACACTGTTCAAATCAAAGTTGTCATTGTGTATGGATAGAAGTCTTACAAGAGTCTCAACGCGCATCTCATTGCGCCTTGGTCGTTTTTCCATATAAAAGGTGATCCAATAAAAGCTTCCGGAAGTTTTTTTTAAATAAAACACATGAAAATCAATTTAATAATCAAAAATTGTATTTGAGAGATTAGTTTCGTTTATGACATTTAATATTTGAAGATTATTTCTTTTAAATGTTGTCCGCAACTAGCTCTCAGATAGTCCATTCTGTGGGTCCAATTTTCGAGCACTCTCTCGAGCATTTCTGCCGGTATTCCGTTAATAACACGTGTTATGTTTGCTTCCAATGCAGCAATCGATTGTGGTTTATCAACATAAACAAGTGATTTCACATACCCCCACAAAAAGTAGTCCAACGGCGTGAGATCACAAGATCTTGGAGGCCATTTCACAGGTCCATTTCTTGAGATGATTTGTTCATCGAAATTTTCTTTCAATAATTCGATGGTTTCGCGTGCTGTATGGCATGTTGCACCATCCTGTTGAAACCACAAATCAGCTACGCCAATATCTTGAATTTTTGGCAACAAAAATTCATTGATCATTGCTCTGTAGCGTGCGCCATTCACGGTTACACGAACTCCTTCCGCATTTTTAAAGAAATACGGTCCGATGATGCCACCTGCCCATAAACCACACCAAACAGTACATTTTTCCGGATACATTGGAAGCTCTTGGATCGCTTCTGGCTGCTCATCAGCCCAAATACGACAATTTTGTTTGTTGACGTATCCGTTCAGCCAAAAATGAGCTTCGTCGCTGAACACAATTTTTCTGTAAAAAAGCGGATCTTCTTCCAGTTTTTCCAAGGCCCATAGAGCAAATTCATGGCGCAAACCAAGGTCTGCTGGTTTCAATTCTTGAACGAGCTGTATTTTGTATGCCTTGAAACCAAGATCTCTTTTCAAAATTCGCCACAAAGTGCCATACGAGAGACCCAAAGCTTGAGAACGGCGACGAATCGATTGATTGCGGTCTTCACGTACACTTTCAGATACAGCAGCAATATTCACAACAGACCGGCTTCTACGCACTCTAGTCGGTGGATGAAGGTCCAATAACGTAAAACTGGATCGAAGTTTATTGATTGTTTCGCGAATAGTGCTTTCAGTTGGACGATTGTGAACACCATAAAATAGTCGAAGAGCACGAAAAACATTTTTTACTGTGCACTGATTTTGGAAATAAATTTCCACAATTTGCAAACGTTGTTCAGGCGTAAGTCTATTCATGGTGAAATGTCAATGAATACTGAACACAAATGTCATATGTAAATGAAAATTGTTACGCGTGAAATGCCCGAGAATCCCTATTGAAAAAAGTACCTCGTATTGGATCACTGTTTACTAATCACTTTTGTTCAGGAATATTTAAGCATCATTGTGTAACATGGGCCGCCTCTTCGCGGTACACCCAGGATGACGATTCTGACGGTGTAGTTAATTTATATGTAATTTTATATCTACGTATGTGTATCGATCGAGGTGTTATTTGAGTCGATATGTGCTTGAGACTGCACCTTTATCATTATATCCAATATTCATAGTGTTGCTTAACATTTAAGGCCGAAATACAATACCGCGAGACGACGATACGTGAGCGCGACGAGAGTTTCGCAGCAAATGTCAAGCACTTTTCGTAACATGCATTTGTATGCGACATCGTACAATGATTGCGATACGTCGATGCGAGGCGGGAAATATACGGAAAAACGAAAATTCCTCGCAACGAGGTGCGTGACGGTTATCAGATGCAATATGGCGCTTGAATAAAATTTGAAATTCAAACGCCTTAATTAGTTTTTATGTACTAGGGTTATTCTGAAAGAATTTTTAATGAAAATTTCGTGAATCCTTGTAGGGGCTATTATTTGCTAGACGAAGGAAAAATCCAAATTCAAAACTTAAAAAAAAATCAAAAACAATTTCATTTCACCTATTTGACATTTGTCATATGAACATTATTGTTCCCCGCATCGCGTGCATTGTAAATTGAATGCGTTGCGTGACAACGACCGAAAATCTCGTCGCGCTCACGTATCGTCGTCTCGCGGTATTGTATTTCGGCCTTTACCCATCAGAGTTCAACATGAGTCGCTTGTCCGTGACACACCCTGGATGGACGTCAACAAGTCTACGAGATGACAAACATTGAGTTTGGATAAAATTCAATCAACGAATTTTAAGTGCGCATTTTGGGCGAACAAAAGCAACATTTTGGACAATATACCAACGATGTGAAACTAGCGCGGAAATCAAACTTCTCTAGCAGGTGGTATCTTGAAGGTCACGGCGACTGGGATTCTGAATTTCAATGTTTTGTGGGAAAAAAGATCCCAACGTAATTTGATATGTCATACATTGTGTACAAATAGAATAATATCTAAAAAATGCAATGGTGCGATCCCGGTTGTTTCGGAATATGTTCTGAGCATTAGCGCGTGCCTTCAGATTTACCAGATCTAATAATGAAATTAATGCTGGACTTAATTTTATTAAAGAAATTAGAGGAGGGAAAAATCACTCCAAATTTAGAACAATCAACGCAAGAAAGTTAGATGAAGAGCATATAATCGACCTTGAAAATCAAATCAAATACTTATGAACTCACATTAAAAGTAAGAAGAAAAACCAAAATTTCAATCATCCAACAATTAAAGCTACAAAAAAGAAGAAAAGTAAAAATCACCCTTCAACTTCTCGTCCCCCAGCCCATGACCAAAATACATAAAATATATATTCTCATATCTCTTTCAGAAATGACTCTACTCCTTATGACAACCTTCTGCACAACGGTAAAAACATCCTTACCAAGACAGAACTAGACCTCTTAGAGACTTCGACAATTACCTACCTACAAAAACGGTTGTTTCGTCGATTGATAAAATTATCAAAATTATTTTTCAAAGAAAACCCTCTCGAAAGTTACTCTCGAACCGATCCCAACCATCCGAAGTAGGTCATTAATACCAATACAATAATAATAAGCCCCTACAATCAAATTTATAATGTAAATGTTAAAAACAATTTAAAAATAATTTAGAGGAAATTAAAGATAAACGTATCAGAAGCATTATAGAACCCAAGGAATCTCGATGTAATACGAAAATATTCAATTACCAATAAATTAAACAAATTGTACCAGGCATTTTAATATGTAAAAACTTTTATGAAGAAATAGAACATAATTGTAATAATAATAACGTAACAATCCATGGAACATTTATGATTAAATTTGAGAATTGGCAAATTAAAACATTAAATAAAACGTATTCGAACGTTTACTTGGAAATATACGATAAAGTAGTTCTACCGAAATTGATTTAATCCATTAAAGAGAATAAAACTATGCCTGATATTCAAATCGAAGAATTATACCTGAAACAAGTAAATAACGAAAATGATATCGACTCAATTGCATAACAGACAAAAACAAACAACATAATAAGCCTGAGTTCTGATATTATATTTATTATTTTTGCGTTTTGCCAGGTGCGCGACCTGTTTGCTCTTCGCAAATATTTGCAATAGTATTCGAGTGTGTTTTGTTCACTATTGCAAATATTTGCGAAGAGCAAACAGGTCGCGCACCTGGCAAAACGCAAAAATAATAAATATAATATCAGAACTCAGGCTTATTATGTTGTTTGTTTTTGTCTGTTATGCAATTGAGTCGATATCATTTTCGTTATTTACTTGTTTCAGGTATAATTCTTCGATTTGAATATCAGGCATAGTTTTATTCTCTTTAATGGATTAAATCAATTTCGGTAGAACTACTTTATCGTATATTTCCAAGTAAACGTTCGAATACGTTTTATTTAATGTTTTAATTTGCCAATTCTCAAATTTAATCATAAATGTTCCATGGATTGTTACGTTATTATTATTACAATTATGTTCTATTTCTTCATAAAAGTTTTTACATATTAAAATGCCTGGTACAATTTGTTTAATTTATTGGTAATTGAATATTTTCGTATTACATCGAGATTCCTTGGGTTCTATAATGCTTCTGATACGTTTATCTTTAATTTCCTCTAAATTATTTTTAAATTGTTTTTAACATTTACATTATAAATTTGATTGTAGGGGCTTATTATTATTGTATTGGTATTAATGACCTACTTCGGATGGTTGGGATCGGTTCGAGAGTAACTTTCGAGAGGGTTTTCTTTGAAAAATAATTTTGATAATTTTATCAATCGACGAAACAACCGTTTTTGTAGGTAGGTAATTGTCGAAGTCTCTAAGAGGTCTAGTTCTGTCTTGGTAAGGATGTTTTTACCGTTGTGCAGAAGGTTGTCATAAGGAGTAGAGTCATTTCTGAAAGAGATATGAGAATATATATTTTATGTATTTTGGTCATGGGCTGGGGGACGAGAAGTTGAAGGGTGATTTTTACTTTTCTTCTTTTTTGTAGCTTTAATTGTTGGATGATTGAAATTTTGGTTTTTCTTCTTACTTTTAATGTGAGTTCATAAGTATTTGATTTGATTTTCAAGGTCGATTATATGCTCTTCATCTAACTTTCTTGCGTTGATTGTTCTAAATTTGGAGTGATTTTTCCCTCCTCTAATTTCTTTAATAAAATTAAGTCCAGCATTAATTTCATTATTAGATCTGGTTTGGTTCAATTTATTGATAATTTTCTGTTTTTTCTGGAGGATCATATCGTGTATGAAATTGTATTCGTCTTGATGTATTTTCCCATTAATGAAGTCTATTGGCCTTTTATTTGTGATAGAGTGAATAGAGTTGTTGTAGAATGATATAATTTTAAGTATTTTCTCTTCAACCGTACCCTGGTTATTATGGTAACCATGCTTTAATAATCGTATGTGTTCATTTATTATAATATGCAGTCTTTCTATGTCTGCATTAGAAGTATGGTTACTGCTAGAAGTATAGTGAATTTCCACATTTTCGTTCGTAAGGAAACCTCTCAAGGGAAGGGCTTTGAATCCCAGTTCATTATCAACTATTAACTTTTTGACGGTGCCAAATTGGCTGAAATAATACGCTAATCCTCTTTTGAACTCGTTCCAAGTCTTTGCTAGGATCTTTATTGCGCAAGCATGGTTTGAAAACTTATCTATTATCATTAAAAATAATAGTTTTTCGAGTGTGTAGAATACATCTACATGGATAATTTCACCAGGTTTTTCTGGGGTCTCGGTAAGTTTAATTAAGGATTTAGGTGGATTTCGAGCGTATTTTTCACAGTTTCAAATTTCACAACTGTTTATGAAACTTGTTACTCTGTCAAAAAGCTTTGGGCAATAGTATTTTGTTTTAAGTTCTCTTGAAACTTCTTCTATCGATGGATCTATCGATGGTTATTTCGCAAATGTTCTTGTTCGATAATTTTTGCTAATTTTTTTTCGTCTCTTATAGCTTCTAGTAGGGCATTGCATCTGATAATTCTAAATTTACCGTTGATTATGAAATTATTACTGAAAGCAGAATGTATGATTTGAAAGAATTCTTCATTTTCTACAAAAAGTGCATTTAAACCGTTTGGGTTAAAGTGGTTTTTGAACAGGATAATAGTGTCGGGTTCATATAATTGCTTTGCATGGATTATAGTTCAATTCTTGTCAAAAATCCTTTCCTTTTTTTTCGGAGAGAGCCTGAATTTGATTTTTTTATAATTATTTGATTCTTGAAAACGTTAACACACGAGCTGCTTGTGGGTATATTACTTGTGTTTTCTGCTAAATTTATTTCGGAGATAGGAATTCTAGAAAGAGTAACGGCATTTATGTGTTTTGCACCTTCCTTATACTTTATTCTAAAGTCAAATTCGGCTAGTCTAAGTCTCCATCTAACTAATTTGGAATTGGGTTCCTTTATAGAAAAAAGCCATTTTAGTGGTCTATGATCTGTTTCGATTATGAATTTAATTCCGAAAAGATAGGGTCGGAAGTACTTAGTTGCCCAGAATATGGCTAACATTTCCTTCTCTATGGTGCTACAGTTGATTTCATGTTCGTTTAGCGTGCAGCTTGCGTAGCTAATTGGTCGTCCCTCCTGGGAAAGTACGGCACCAAAAGCGTATTTGCTTGCATCGGTTGTCAAAACGAAAGTTTTATCGAAATCTGGATAGGCTAAGATGGGTTAATTAGTAAGAAGGGTTTTTATGATTTCGAAAGCTCGAATGTATTCTGGGTCTGAACAGTTTAATTTTGTATCTTTTTTCAGATATTTAGTCATCGGAGTAATCCTTAATAAATTTCCTATAATAACCAGCTAGACCGAGAAATTGTTTTATTTGTTTCGGGGTCCTTGGTATGGGAAATTTTTGTAAACATTCCACTTTTTGTGGATTGGGTTTTAATCCCTCTCTTGTATCGATATGTCCCAGAAAAGCAGTTTCATGTTTAAAGAATTCGGATTTATCCAAATGAACTTTCAAGTTGGTTTCCCGGAATCTGTTAAAAAATCTTGTTTAGTGAATCTACGTGTTCTTGCAATGATAGGAGAATATAATGACGTCATCTAAATAGACTAGGCATATCTTGTTTATGTAATCCGAAAGAATATTATTCATAAGACGTTGAAAGGTGGCAGGGGCTGTTTTCAGCCCGAATGGCATTCGTAGGAATTCGTAATGTCCGCCTTCGACTTTAAAGGCGGTTTTATGGATATCTTTATCCATTATTTCTATTTGATATAAGCTCTTCGATAAATCTCGCGTGGAAAGGTATTGACTTCTTCCAAGTTTTTCCAGGATTTCATCAATATTGGGGATAGGGTATTTGTCGTCGATTGTTGCTTCATTAAGTTTACGATAATCGATAACGAGTCTCCATTTTTGTTTTCCACTTGCATCTATTTTTTTTTGGCACAATCCATACTGGTGCGGAATAGGGAGATTTGCTTGGTCTTATGATATTCTTTTGTAACATTTCTTGGATTTGTTTTCGTACTTCATCCTTATGAATGTTTTTCTGTATATGAATCTGTATGTTTTTGCAATTATTTGTACGTTATTTTCTGTCCTGATTTCGTGTTTGATGACATTAGTGAAGGTTAAATCTGACCTTTCGTAATAGAATATATCAGCGAATTTCCTGACCATCGGTATTAATTTCTGTTTTTCTTCCTCGTTAAGATGGTCCATTCTAATTTCATTTAAGATGGAGTTGGACCGTTTTGATTTACTTTCTATTATATTGAAATTTTCAAGGGTTACGGGTGTACTCTCTTGGGGACCAAATTTGACCTTAATAAGGCCGTCGCCTTATATCTTTATTAGGACGGGCATTTGAGAATCTTTTACGTCATAGATACCTTCCTCTAGGCGGACCTTCTCATCTTTGGATGTCTTTCCTGGAAAGTGTACCAGGCCACTTTCATGGTTGACAGGCACGGATACTTCATGTAATCCGCCCTTATTGAAAAGACAATATTGATCTTCTTCTTGTTTTTCGAAGAGTATTGGGACCGTTTTGTCCCCAGAACGTAACAGTTGGTTCTTGTAGTCGATGGTTACGTTGAGTTGTCTTAGTATATTGTTTCCTATAATTCCCTCATATAGTTCATGAAATTGACATACGAATAATTCTATTTCTTGAGTACTATCACCTAGCTCTTCAAAGAGAGGAATTCGTACTTTTTCAGTTATATTGATCACATGTTGTAGGGTTTTCAGATAGACACTGGGGGTGTTTATTTTCCATTTTGGATGGCACATACCTGGGTTTATGATGGAGTGTGTAGCTCCTGTATCAATAATGAATTTCAGAGTTTTGGAATTCGATATGAGGAAGTTTTCGTCCGAGGCCTGTAGCCGAAATTTTCTGCGGCCTCGTTTTTATTAATATCCATGGATTCAGGATATTATTATTTTTATTATTCTTATTAAATCCATTATTGTAATGATTGTTGTGGAACCTATCGTTATCACTATTATCGTGATAACTGCTATTATTAGGTCTACTGTTGTTATTATTGCTATAATTGCTATTTCTAAATCTATGATTATCGTTATTATTTATCCTAGAATTACTATTATTATGTGTTCTATTATTAAAGTTATTATTGTGAGTTTGATTGACCGATCTGTGTGTCCTGTTTCCGTTGTTTTGTCTGTTAGGTTGATGAATTTGCTCATTTGATCCATAATAGGCGTAGTCCGCTATAAATAAAATATCCATAGCTTTTTCACGACTTTCAGGATTTCGACAGAAAAAGATAGTCTTCATGGGTTCAGGGATTTTATTTTTAAAGATGTTAAGGGCCGTTCTCATGTTATTACGGGCGCACTCGTTTGTGGTGTTACCCGCACCTAAAACCACTAAAGTTTTGTTGTTGAGTCTCCTCAACTTACTTTTGATTTCGTTATAGAAATCTAGCGTATTTGTTTTAAAAATTGTGCCGCGTAGATTGTCGTAAAGTTCGTCTACGCTGAGGCGGTTGCCAAAATTATTTTGGAGGACTTGCTTGATATCCTCCCAAAGTGTGGCATGACAATTTATTTCGAGAGTTTCTTTTGCTCTACCTTTCAGCTTACTTTTGATAATATCGTCGAATAGAAGTTGTGGTACTTCGTTAAAAGCTTGAAGCATTGGATTAACCCTTTCAACCAAGTTGATGAAGGTCTGTAAATTTTCGGGTTAGCCATCGAATTCGGACAAGCTATTCAAGTATTTCAGGGGGTTTATTTGAATGGCGTTGGTTGCTTCGGCTTGCGTCATTTTGATAATTGTTTTAATTCTCGATCCAAACCACCCTTATAACAAAGGTCGTATACAAATACTCATAAATTTACAAAATTTTTGAAAAATTGCCTATTATAAATAAATGATATCTATCAATATATAAAAGTTATTAAGCCCCAGAAAAGTCAAACACTATGAAAGCAAATTAATAAAAAGCAAATCAATATTCTGTATTCAAAATGCAGTTTTTTTTTAAATAAATATTTTTTTTAAAATTTGAAAAATCTAATTTAAGATCATGATACTTGATATTCGTTTTTTTTCTGCTTCCTCTTGCAGGAAGAACTTCTCCTTTTCTTTCTTGAAATCTTGCACTCCTTCTTTGTTTTTTTTTATATTTTATTTTTGTGATTGGGTTTTCCACTGTTTCTTTTTTTTCACAATTATTATTTTCACTATCGTGACATTTTATTCGCTTTTTGTTTTTGTTTTTATAGGACACTGCCGGGTTTCGATTTGTAGGTCGTACTTTCTTTTGTTATTTCTTCCCTGTTTTGTTTTTCACTATTTATATATTCCTTTTATTCACTTTTTGTTTTTAAAGGACACTGCTGTTTTCGGGATTTTGTTGGTCCGTCTAGAGGCTGTTTCTTCTTAGAAATAACTTTCTTTGCGTCGGCGATACAAAAAAAATGGATTCTTATCCACGTTTTTATTTTTGCTGACGCTACGCCGATACGCTTTAAAGATTTTAAAAAATCACGCGAACTTTCACTAAGCGCATCCTACCGATTGCGCCATTTATGTTTCTTAGACGGAGAGATAAATAAAACTCTTGTTTCATTTAATTACACCAACTTTATTAATTTATATTTCTTATATTCACGGTATACAAGTTGTATTGTATACGTGGACCGGTATTCAAAAAGGCACCCCAATGCAGCCTCACATTGGGTGATAGGGAACAGAGGCTTGTCCGTACCTTTTGACGCGAAAAAATAACTCTCCCTCTTTAAGACAATTTCACTACTATTTATATCACTCATTGCCTACTTGGTTTAATTTAATTCAATTCAAAATATCAATGCCTACTTTGTTTACTTTAATTCAATTCAAAATATCAATGCCTACTTTGTTTACTTTAATTCAATTCAAAATATTAATGCCTACTTTGTTTACAAACTTTAATTCAAAATAATTATGTCTACTTTGTTTGTATTAATTCAATGTGTGTGATTTGCACATTGTGGGATCGATTTGGGTAAGTGTAACATTTAGACTTAGATAATTACTATCAATAGATTAAGAAACCTAGGTGTTAAGTCTAATATAATTATAAGGAATAAAAAAGAAAAAGAACAAAATAGGTGCATCAACATGTTAGTATGAAAACTCCTTTGTAAGCCGCTGTCGGCGCCGCATAAACGAAACGGTTTTATGAGGATCAAAAGGAAAATAAAAAAACTAACATAAATAAAATAAAACTAACTTAAAAAAAACTAACTAAATAAACTAAAAACTAATATATTGGTAATTTCATGATAATCATTATTGCAAACATTGTTGCGATGTCGCTGCCACTGGCCGTGCGAGAATAGTAAGCCGAGCTCGAAGGTGACGCGCGCAGACACATTTACATGAACCTTATGTGTCGAATCGCTCAATAACTTATTTTTAGATTAACTAAATAAATAAAATTCTTTTCTGAACTAAATTTATTGTTTTCAATATTTATAAGAAGTTCTTTTCAGAACTCACATTACTAAACAAAAAAAGGTCTGTTTTAGGTCTGTTTAGGTCTTAATTACATTCCTTATATTGATGATGCTCAGCAAAGTTCAGTAAAAATTGGAAAGATTAATAAAACCTGTCTTAAGTGCCCTGCAAAAAATTAAACAAAGAAGCAAATTATATTCATAATGGGCTGTTCAGCTGGCAAAGTAGCTAATTCTTCCTTATATACAGGAGCCAACAAACCTAATTTCAGACCTTTTGACGCTTAATCGTCCGTTACCAGTGCATTTTTCAAACATCATACGTATAAACAAGTGTTGCAAATCGCGTAATTCGGTGCTGAAGATATTGAAAAACGAAACTTATGCGGACATTTAAGATTGAAGGGAAATGGTGTATTCCGACGATGATGGAAATATTTTTTTTATATTCGGAACATTCCATCATTCCCCTTACTTTTTTCAATTCGTCCGCAGATATGTTTTGGCGGTGCGCCATCATCAGTGTGATGTTCCATACTGGACGGAAACCGCCGAAACGCGGTGTATAAAAAAAAAGAAGGTATATCATTTGATCGGTTGTCTCCCATCATCGTCGGGGCAAAGTCCACAGTTGATACAAATCTATTACAAGGTTGATGCTGATCAACCAACGCTGCGTTTAATTTTTTTTTTTTTTTTTTGGTTGGGAGGTGAATGCATTTACTCACGAGGTGTGGGGCTCCCATTGTCACAAGTGAGTGGACTATCCACTAAACACCTCCCCTGCTAACCTGAGAGCCAAACCTGAAACCCTCGCAAATTAAATTTGCGATACTACCCTGAACTACTAAATAATCCTAACACCACACAGCCATCACAATTTCGTAGACAAACTTACCATCCTAACACTTTTAATGCGAATTACGATCGCTACCACCTAAACCACGACAATATGAACCAATGGACGTTAACAAGTTCATAAGGTTACGAGCAGTAAATTATCAGAACTGACCGCCACTCAGGTATTAATAACACCTGCTCATAAACGTGCCAAATCCCAACAAGCACATGCATCCAAAAAGCAACATAGAATTTTTAACCTAGAACATAGTCCTGCAGACACGACGCTCATTATTATAAGTATGACGAATATTACCAGTATAGCAAAAAAATACTTGTGGAGACCCGCCAGCAGATGACACTAACGCAACAAACGATAACCATATTGACTGAGGAGCAGCAGGACAAAATCTTTTTTGTAGATTGCTGAGCTTTTCGCTCCCGTAGAAACGCGCTGCGAAGAACGAAGATATCCTGAAATTCTTAATCAATACCTGCTCGAATAAGAATTACATTCAACCACGACTTATACGAACTCCTATCCCAAACGAAAAAGCATTTAAACCTAATTCAGTTGGCGGACCTTTAAATATAATACGTTCGGAATAATCGGGAATGACCGATTAAATTAATTCAGGCCGTCATCCATATTAATAACGAAAATTGATATCACTAAACACCTCCGCTGTCAACTTGAGAGCCTAGCCTGAAACTGTTTGACATACTACTTCGGGCCAGGTCTCGTTTTGCCACGCCGTCAGGCGCCTTCTAGCAGGGCGATCACTATTTTAGTGGAAAGGGAGGGGGAAGAAGGATAAGTGATCCCGCAACCCCGACGCACTCGGCTGCTTTGAGCCCATTTTATTTTTAAGGACTGTCCGAACATAATGTGCCACATGGTTCCGTTTATCAACCGATTCAAGCTTCCCAATGAAAGGCGATAGGTATCACACTTGCAATGACTCTCACTGCCGAATCAGAGACTGTCGGATATGACGATACAATCCTCAGTGCTCCTCTTCTTACTGAGAGCGTCGCCCCATATTTCTGTTCCATACAGAAGCACCGACTCTACGGTACTCATCAAGAGTCGTCCTCTTCATGGGTTGGGCCCGCCTACGTTGGCCATAAGTCGAGTCAAAGCCGATACACCCGAAGCAACGCGTCTAGCAACTAAAGCCCCAACATCATCTGGCATCTCCAATCTATTTGGATAGTCGTAAGACACGTTCCACAGGTCCGAACCAAGGACAGATACATGTAATCTCCATCCTGCGCTGTCCTTGTGTCGTGTCACGAAGTTGCATAAGATATATGTATTGAAATTTCATCCAAAAGTTGAATTAATTATTTAACTACGGACGGTATTACTCGGTCACAATATTCATATTCATAATTATAAATAAAACTTGAGGCATAACTCGTCATCTGACAACATGAAATAAATAATTCACGCCGATCGCACTCCACAAAATCAAAATCGGGACAGATTTAATGCATCTATGGTAAACGAGAGATATGTTTTATTGCAAAGATGGTCAGCTAAAAAGGGTATCCGATTAACATCGGGCTTCACAATCCGTTGCAATATCCTTTGATTTTTGTGTAAGGCGAAGATTATTACAATTCGACTAGCCCTCAACAAAATTAAGCGAAATAAAATTAATTGATTGATGTTCTGAAGTGATTGTTTTAACACCTTACATTATTACAGGGATGTATTTAGTCAATACTGTGTTGATATGCAGGCTAAGATATTAACAGCAAGTTTAGATTATATTTCTCGAAATCAACAATAATTTAGAGCAAGCGATTATACACATTAACGAGATGATATAAATCAGGGCAGAAAAAACAAAGGATGCTACGACTTACGTTCGAAATTATGGGAGACCTGATTTATTCGTTATACTTGCAACCCAGAGTAGCCACAGATAAAGAAAGAACTGTTTCCAGGTCAGAGGTCATTCGATCATCATGTCATAATTGCTAGGTTTTTCCATTGAAAGACGAAAAAAATGAGTAATTTGTTGATGAAAGAAAAAATATTTTTTCCCGATGTATTTATTTAAACGTTGATAAATTTTAACTTTCAATATTTTTATAATCTTCTACGCTTCGAATCCAAGCTATTCATCTTATTTCTTATGTATTGGACAACGAATGCAGGTTGCAGTTAGATGGAAAGTATTGCTTAATAGAATATCGTTCATTAGTGATAATCGGTTATTTTGCTCAATTTCCTATACAAAATAAAAAAAGATTACAAATAATCAACAAAAATCCACAATTGAGAATAACTGCCCATTAGCTTTTTTGAATACTTTTATTTAGTCAACCACTAGCTCTGACGGCAATAACCCCATTATATGTTTAAGAGTCGAGCAGCATTGCATCAACGATTCGCTGAGGACGAAACATAGAGCAAAAAGAAGACAAAAGTGTTCGAAAATATTTTCACCCTTCAGAAAAGTGGAGAGAAAAAATTGAAGCAATTTGAAACCTCATCAGAAGAGAAATTCGAACAAGCAGCCGCAAAAGATGGCGCTGAATGTCTATTGCTCTTCTTCAGCTTCTTCATTGCCAGATAATAAAACAAATTCCATTTAACATTTCATCCAACAAATCATCCAATGCCCTTGGAAACGGGGGCCCAATAGACACATATAAACTGATAAAAACTGTTTCTAACTGCAAAACTATTTGTGTCAGCATCATAGAGGTATATACAGGAGACGGCAGTAGAAGAATATGTTGAAGCCGGAAGCTTTACATTTTGCGCTTGTGTGCTGCCACATAGGCACGAACTTATTTCGAAATCGGGGGCAAGATATTTCACTCAAAATAAATGCATATTAAATTATTGGAAATGAGTAAATCTAACAATATTCGATGTTGTATACATAACTGAAATGTACATGTGTTTATGTCTCAAACGTTGTAAATAATGTCTCAATAACTTGGTTCCTGGAAATTGTATTAATAATTGTATTGTATTGTATATTATATATATATATATATATATATATATATATATATATACGTATATATTCATCTATAAATATTCATATATGTACACATATGCATATATATATATAAAAATATATATATATATATAAATATATATATATGAATATATAGATTTACATATATAATATATACATGTACATATATATAACATATATGTATATATATAACATATACATATATACATTTATAGGTGTGTATATATTTGCCACCATTTAATTGATAACAAATTTGCGCTTATCTTCAATTTATTCCTTACATTGCAACATTTCCATGTAACCCAAGAGGTAGTTGCTTTACACGTTTTTTCTAAAGAGGTGTCGCCAGTAGCCCTAATCCTCACTGCTGATCTACGTTAAAATAATTAATAAGATCACAATAACTTCCAATAAAATAATGTTGATAAAATGTAAATAATGTAAATTTACTATTTATTAATATTTATTAATATTTATAATATATAAAAATACACATGCATTTAACAACTTACTTCACTCAAATAGCTCATATTTTCCGTTTTGGCTGGTAGGATTGCATTTTCCCCCATGGCAATCCTCTGTAAAAGAAAAACATAATTAATTCATATCATCACCATCAAAACAATCAATTTACCTTGTCAATAACTGGAACTGCGTTTGGGGATAATTTGGGTCTTTTCCCTGACCACTCAATATCCACCGCTTTAAAGTGAAGATCACAGATCCTTTCACTTTTTCGTTTGGCTATATATCCGGTGGATTCTTTGATAAGCCTAGCCCATATTTCCT
Source organism: Stratiomys singularior (assembly GCA_954870665.1). Classification (NCBI taxonomy): domain Eukaryota; kingdom Metazoa; phylum Arthropoda; class Insecta; order Diptera; family Stratiomyidae; genus Stratiomys; species Stratiomys singularior. Next base: position 76,772,217 of record OX940880.1, on the reverse strand, counting down.
GACGGCGCCAATTTCTTGGAAACCTAAAAAACAAAATAATTTTCTAATTCAAATCTAACAGTCAACTTTCGAAATAAAATCAAGTGCCCCCCAAATCTTTGAATCCGACGGCTATGGCACAAAATCACAAAAACACGAACTATTTCCACATTTTATCTATGAAATTGTAGTAATTGAAACTTAAAATTTCACACACAGCTTCCGATATGAATAACTCATAAAGTTTTCATGGAGTAGTCTACTGAAACAATGGCACTCCAGGGCAATTTGAAAGAATTAAGCAAATTGGTGAATTCGAATATGGGACCCGGTCACAGAAATAAATATAATTTTCACTTAAAATGGTTGTATTTTGTAAGCATTACACTCAGAACCATTCTCTGCACACATTTTTATTAAGTCACAATAAAATAAAAGAGTTAAAAGCATTAATTTAAAAGAAAATGGAACAATTTTTTTAAGCACAAACAGTGGCGGTTTATCGTCCATCGAATACATTTCACCCGAAAAATATCACTTGCACTCCGAATTGAAAATTCATTTTTTCACCAATAATTTATTGCTTCGTAGCGATCAATATTTTGCGATAATTATATCTCCATTCAATGGAGCACCACAGAAAAATAGCAAAACACGAGATAATTTGTCTAATGATTACATAAACTTACCTGAAATATGACGTTGCCCGCTTTCCACTTTCCTGAAACTGAGTTTTCAAGCAAATCACGCACTGATACGGCTTGTTAGACCACTTGTACTTTACTTATTTGTTAATTTTGTAATTTTTTAATAAATTTTCCGCGATTAACGCGATTTGTTTATATATCAGACTAGAAACGTCAAATCACATCTTAACGTCAGCTGATCTATCAATTTTCGAAAGTAGGGGTGTGCAAATTAGTTTTCGGTACTAAATGTTCTCAGAAGGCATTCAAATTGTGGCGCGAAACTAATATTTTATCAATCAAATTTAATTATAATGAAGATAGTTGCTTGCTATTTGAAAGTTCTATTTCTAGAGGAAAATGGTATCGCATTTATGTATCTAGAAAGGCAAAATTTGAAGTTGATTTCTGATTTCGAAAATGATTTCGAAAAGCTTTGACGTTTACACATTCCTTATAAAGCTATCAGCTAAAATGTGCAAAAGCTTTCGAAAATGATCGTATATGCATACGAAATATTTGGATGTATTAAGCAGCTTCACTGGCTTCCATGAGAAATAAAAGCTTGCCGTCTCCTGTATATACCTCTATGGTCAGCATATTGTTCCAGACTCGATACGAAACCATCGATACATATCAAAACTAGTGAGAGAACCTAAAGAATAAATCAAAACATTTCCAGTCTTCTTGAGCATTTGGTGTGGGCTTGAAATCAAATCAAAGTCGAAATTGAAATCAAATCAATCAAATCAGTTGTATAAATAAATTAATTTAATATGATTATTAGTTCATACTCTCGAATTTAATTGTATCAGTGATCTATCCACTAATTACTGAGATATTTAGTATCAACTAGCAACCCTTTCCTTATTTTATGATGGATTGCCTACGTATATTGTACTGACTTTCGGATTTCATCACGACTGACTACCATTATTCACTTACTGCCGTTTATCCACAATTTCAATATTGATCCACAGTGTCTATATCTTCAATTTGACACTGAATTCAATTTATCGCTTACGACGTCTGATTCAGTCCGAATAGCGACGCCGTTCCGCCTTATCGTTGCTTAACCCCTCAACCTACATTTTATTTTCAAAAGCGTGGCCCAAACTGAACTGAACTGGCTACTTCACTGCTCCACTGAATACACAGCTTGGGCGCCCTTTTATATGCAAAACATTTGTAACGCATTTGTTTCTGCGAATCACCTGTTATGCTTCAGCTTACGCATATTCATACACAAAAATATTGGGAAAGAGTAGCATTGATATCAATATAGACATCATCTGTATAATATTTTTTTTTTGGGGTTGGGGGTGAAGGCAATTTGCGCCCGGAGTGTGGGACTCCTGGGAGCGCATGCTACCAGACTACCCACTAAACAGCCCCCTGTCAAGAGACCCTAGCCTGGAACTGTTTGACACATTACTTCGGGCCAGGCATCTTTTTACTTCGCCCTAGGGCGCCGTCAGCGTAGAGAAATCTCCCTCCAGCGGGAGGGGACAGGATGGAGGAGGACTGCTGGAAAGAAGACCCCGCGCCCAAGGTTATCCATGGTCACTTTTTTTGCTATAAGTATTGCCCGAGAGTAATGTGCCACACAGGTCCATATGTCAAAAGTTTTCAGCATTTCTCCGACTAAATTGTCTGGAGAAAGCTCTCCCATTACCTCCCACAAGTGCTGCCGCATCCTGTTCCACCTTCTACAGTTGAAGAAGGTGTGACATTAGTCGTCCCTTTCCCCTGGGCAGAAAATGCAGTCTGGGGACCGTGATTTACCAATCTTGTGCAGATAAGACTGAAAATACCCATGCCCGCTAAGAAGCTGGGTAAGGTAATAATCAGTCTCACCGTGCCTTCGATTTAGCCACGATCCCACGTCCCCTATAAGTCGGGCAGTTCAGCGGCCATTAGAGTCACCTTCCCAGGACTGTTGCCACTCGAGTGTTGTGCGCTGCCTCTCCTCTCGGTTGGCAGCATATCTTGAACCCTCCACTTTTCGGTCATAAATTCTCCGTCGCTCTCTAGCAAGGAGGGCGATGGTATTATTATTAAAGTTCGTTTTGGTGTTGCCGCAGGCCAAAATTAACTCTGGGTAGTTCTGAGAGAGAACGAGCTGAAGATGGCTGTATGCAGCCGAAACGCGTCCTCGAGACCCACGAAGCAAGGCCCGACGGACCCAAGCTACCCAGAGTATTATTATTACCCCTGCGTATTACTCCTGCGTATTATTCCTACGTATTATTCCTGCGATCACCGGCAGTGCGGTATGCAGACGCAACCCGCAAAGCTCCTCGTCTCTGTACCTGCGCCAAGCGCTTTCGGTACAGTTCCTTACTGAGAGCTCCGGCCCAAACCTCAGAGCCGTACAGTAGCACTGACTGTACAGCAATCATGAGGAGTTCACGTTTGCTTGGTGTGGGCCCACCGATGTTGCACATTAGTCGACTTAAAGCCAAAACGCTTATCACGGCCTTTTTCGCCGTTGCCCTCATCTGTTCCGAAAAGCTCCTTTTCGAATCGATCAATAGTCCCAAATATTTTATTGCAAGTTGAGACTCAACAGTCGCATCGCTGATCTGCAAAGTAATTACCGTGGGAATTCTTTTCTTCGTGAGAATGACCACCTCGGTTTTCTCTAGTGCCAACCTGAACCCGCGGGTGGTCAAATGTCCTTCACTCGACGCATTAGAATTCTCAGTCTGCGCTGCGCATGTACGACTGTACGCCCGGCGACCAATGCTGCTATATCGTCTGCATAGCCTACCAAGCGCGACTCATCTGGCAGCTCAAGCCTCAACAGCCCGTCATATGAGGCGTTCCACAAGTCTGGTCCAAATATGGAGCCTTGCGCTACACCAGACGTTATCTCCATACTGCGCCGCCCATCTTGTGTGTCATAGAGCAGACTGCGGTCTTTTAAGTAATACCTCAAAATCCCCATCAGATAACCTGGCAATCGGAAAAAATTTTCCAATGTGCCAAGAATATCCGACCATTTGGCGGAGTTGAAGGCATTTCTGACGTCAAGCGTCACAAGACAACTCGTTTGGAATCAGTTTTGTGCGCTTCGGCTCGACGGACTGCATTCCCCACTTCTATGATAGCATCGGAAGTGGATCGCCCTGTTCTAAAGCCATACTGCCCAGGAGATAGGTCCCCTGCAGCACGAATTGCGTCAGTGAGTCTTCCCTTAATGAGCTTGTGGAACACTTTCCCGGCTGTGTCCAGCATACAAAGCGGACGGTATGTAGAAGGCAGCCCGGGGTCCCCTTTCCCCCTGCTGATCAATACAAGGCTCGCCACCTTCCAGCGAGATGGAAATACACCTTCTCTCAGGCAAGCGTTGAACACATTAAGTAGCAAGTCAGGACAAACGTGGAAGACCATTTGTAGCACCTCGGTTGGAATGCCATCTGGTCCTGGTGCCTTTCGAGCTTTCATAGAAAGCACCGCATCTTTCAGCTCATCTTTTGTGAACAATGGACCTTCCACTGAAGTGATCTCGTGGGCAGCATCAACACGGACAGGATGAGTTGGAAAAAGTGCCTGCACTATGCCGTCCAATATGTCTGCTTGAAGTAAACACGGCTTCCGTGAGGTACCGAGCTTGCGCCACACTACCTTGTAGCCAAGCCCCCATGGATCCCTGTTCACGTCGTCCACAAGTTCTCGGCAACAGTGTGCCTTACTCTCATTGATGAGTCTTCGGAGTCCGCTCCTCACTGACTTGTATGCTGCCGTCCTACTGGATGCTTCCTCTACGCTTCTCGAGCGCTGAGCTGCCCGTCGAAGTCTGTGACACTCGCCTCGCTTGTCTGCGATATCTTTTGATCACCAATGTACAGCAGGCCTGTCATGTCGAGGCCTCCGTCGAGGCATAGATGAGCTACATGCAGAAGTGATGAGGCTCATCGTTGACTACACCATTCCCTCGACTGGAGCCCTTCCCCTCCCCGAAGGGCTCCCCGATGTCGTTCCACCTTTCAAAATCACATCGGCGAAAGTCTCCACGTCCATTTTTCAGATGTTCCTCCCGAGAGTGAAAGATCGTTGAGACGAGCGAGGAGTGGTATCGCCGATCTCGAACGCGATGTATTGGTGGTCACACGCTGAATATTCCTCGAGTACTCTCCAGTTCAACGTCGTCGAAGCGAGGGACTCATAGGCGAATGTCACATCTGGGAATGTTCCTTCGCAGCCCCAGCGCCGGAAGGTAGGTACATTACCGGTATTCAATACCACCAACCTGGTCCTCGCCGACATTTCCCGAATGCGTTGGCCTCTGGAATCGGTTTGAGACATGTCCCATTCAACGGCTCTCGCGTTGAAGTCTCCTGCTACGAGTACTTTGCCATCTGTATTAAGAACAGCATCCTCCAGCGCGTCCAGTCTATTTTGAAAAGATGGCATTGACTCATTCGGCGTCAGGTATACGCTGAAAAACGTTATACTGCCTATACGTTATGCTGCCCCGAACTCAAACGGCAGCAGTATGGGAGTCATCGAAGAACCAGGCTGGTAAGGTCTTGTTTCGATCATTTGTATAATATAGACAATATAAATAATGCTCTTAATAAGTTTGATCTAAATTTTTTTTTAAAGTGACAAGTTTACAATTTTTTAAGAAAGCTTATAAATATAATAACGGCAGCAACTCAATTTATTAAAAATGAATTTACTAAATGCTTTCAAAAATAAAGGGGAAATTAATAATCTACAATTGTATCGTATCGTTTGAAGCATATTGGTAAATGTAATGCAACTTTACATCTTTTGCACTCCATCTTGTTTCGCTACGTTTTTTATTTCTTGAACACACTTTGCAGGCTCTTGTTGGTTTTGATTTCGATGGAGTTGGGTCTATTAACTTGGAAAAATGGCTCCAATTTTTCCTCTGCAGGCTCTGGTGTCTGCATGTTATATTCTGGTGTCGGTAAAATGTTTAACATTGATTCCGCTATTTGGATCCTATATTCTAAATAACATTGTTTTTTCATAGGATTTAGTTTATCTCAAAATTTAGGAGTTATACAATGTAATATTAAAAAGGTAAAAGAAGACTTGCCGATGTCCTTTCATATATTTCCTCATAATAGGGTAGTATGCTAGCATTTGGTCTTCGTGACCAATTCCATTCATTCGTTTCTATGCACAGTTTGATTTCGAAGTAGATCTAAATTGATTTTTGCTTTGATGAATCATTTCCGCTGTTTCATGTTTTGTGAGAATAATGTGTACGTCTCGCTTGTCGTTCCATTTTATTGCTAGTAGTCCATTGCAGCTTCGCATTATACATTATTGGTTAAAAAACGTTTTTACCGGCTCTTATTTTATTATCAATGGCATCGTTATTTGCAAAATGTAGAAATCTGGCTTTCTTTGTAAATCTTTTCAGTGGCATGGTTTCCGCGAATATAGGAGTTTCAACAACGGCCCTCGTAGACCAGTTCATTTGTATTTTTGATTTTTTCACTTGGGACATTATAACACACAATGCAAGGTAAATTTTTATTTCAACACAATCCACGGGAAACCACAATCCATCTTTTTTCATGGGATCTGCTAAATATTGTATTTAAAATATATAGTTCCTTATTTTTTCAGTCCAAGTGATATAATATTAGCGCTTTTATCCCAGGGGTTTCTGATAAATTCAAAATTTTGAGTTATTCTTATTCTTTATCCAAATCGATTGCTCTGGTTGTTGGATCTCTATCTGATCTTCATTGTCGGTGTAATCTTCTATAACCATTTGCCGTAAATGTTTTCGCGTAACATATATATTACTACTGGTACTTTCATAATCAACAGTATCCACCAAATCATTAGTGTTAGCGGAACCTTCATTGATCTCATTATTGCAAAGCTGTCTTTTTAAAGACATTTTAAAGGGTTATGGTTATTAACAAAATATAATAGCGTGCGCATACGGATACTATTAGTATACTATATACGGATGCGCGACCTGTTTGCTCTTCGCAAATATTTAAAATTCGGTGCTTGAAATTTTATTTTTAAAAATCACTAAAACTCTACAATTATTTCACTAAATCACTATCTCACTTAATCACTTTTATGAGTTCACCTTTACATTAATTAATCAATCACTTTTATAATCACTTTTACTTGCTACTTAATTTCGAATATGATTTTATTTCACAACACTTTTACCGCACTACTTTTAACGCGCACTGTCGCTCGCTTCCTTATTTCATTTACAAGACTCCCCAACAGGAAAAGAAGCGCTGCGGCATTAATTTCGAAGCGCTTCTTTGGTAGTAAAGCGCTTCTGTCTCATTTCTGGGTTCTTATAATTTTTAGCGTTGTATGTCCGCTAAGTGAAGCACTTCACCTATGTTACTTTTTCAGCGCTTTTTCAGCGCCTAAATTGAAGTGAATGGGAAGCGCTTCTGTCTTGTTTCTGGGTTCATATATTTTTTAATATTGCATTTCCGTTAAGTGAAACACTTGGCATGTATAGCAATAGAAGTGCTTTTGCAGCATCCTGAGCGCGGGTGTACATTTGTAGTTCCGGCTCGGCCAGGGATAAATAAAAATTTCAGTCCTTCATTATTTATAAAAATATAACAAAATTAGGTCCCAATAAAATATTTTATAGCTTATAAGATTTTTTCGAAATAAGCATTTTAATACCAAAATTTGAAAATCAGCCAATTGTTGCGTACAAACTTTAAAAAGTCGTTGTAGTTATTTTGTAAATTTTATTTTTTGCGGATCGGATACCTCGCCGGAATTCTTTTTCGAAATCTTCGAACCCAAAAGTTTCCGATTTTACTGCATCTGTTAAAGAAATGTAAATGAAATGATCCTCGATTTTATTTTGAACTTTACCGAAAACAAATCTTCTGAAAAGTATTTTACTTTTAATTGATGCTCTTTTTTGTTGACCATCCCAATTGATTTTTCTTAAAAATTCATCACTGAAGAAGAGATTGATGCATTTTTTATTTGCTGGTTTCCTGTAGTTTGTCTTATGTATCTTATCTAAAAATGGGTTGGATAGAATTTGAAAACGCGCAGATTCGTATGTTATATGCATACTAAGTTATCTTGGTCGATTTCAGCAGCAGCAATTTTTGCCTCAATAGAGTCTAGTTCCTCCATGGAATTTATCGGGAATAAATGTAATTCCACCTGATCAGTAAATATTTTTTTGTGACTCTATCCATCATCACAAGTAATTTTGACGTGGTCTCAGTGAGTTTGCTTAATTCAGTTATAATTAAGTTATTTTGTGTATCTAAAGTAAGGAACATCGAAGATTACATACTATATAATTCAAAAAATATAAAACTTATACCAATTTTTTTGCATCTTTTGCACGGTGATCCCTCCTCGCAATAAGGATCTAAAATATGCCAAAACCATTATTAGATTGTGGCCAAAGTAAAACTGCTCGATCTTTCAAAAACAATAGTTAGCTCTTAAAAGAGCAAAAATTTCTCGCGAAACGGTTTAGCAAATAAAATAAAAGAATTACCTATATTTTCAATGCTTTTTAAGCCTAGCGTGGCGTTTTGCCGGAACACTGGCGTTGCTTGAAATTGCTTGTTCATATCTTCCATAATGATCTGAGAATTAATTTTACTATTTAGAAAAAATTATTTCAAAACAAGCCTGACTTTCATAAGCAATGATGCAACATCGGAATCAAAACGAATCCAGATTCATATGGAGACATACAAGTTTACATAATATGTCCTCTATTGAATATTCTTCGTCTTTTAATGAAAGAGTTTCTGTGAAGCAAATTCCCAAAGCGTCCATAGAACAAACAGGTTCGTTGAAAAATCGTGAGCTTGTGCTGTACACTTTTCCATAGACCATTTCCTTGCCATCAACATTTCGTTTGAAACCCATAACTTTGAAAGGTTTTAAGGGTTTAATGTAACAATGACTGTCTGGGGATTCAGAGCCCAAATAAAATGCATCAAATTTGTAGCTTTTATAATTCGACAGAGACGGCATCACTGTTTTCGAATCATGTACGGCTTTATTGTGTAACTGAAGTCTTTCCCATGCCCGATTGTTTAGTTGCTGCAAGATTCTGTTTGGCTTGCGACAATGTTTCTTCAACATTTGGAGGAAATTCTCAAATTTGTAAGCGGAAAAATTATCGACATTTCCATGTAAGTGCACGCGATTTGTTAAATGTAAAAGATTATGCACATTATAGCTTGTCTTATTTTTTCCGTAAAGGTATTGAAAGTTGTTGACAAACAACTGTAGCATACTTTGCACGCAATCTAGATTTTTTTTGTGGACAATTTTTTTGTGGACAAGAAAGTAGCCGATAAGAAGAGGACAACAGTAAAAAATGAATATACATATCTTCTTCAAGGATATTTTTGAATAACACGATGCCGGTATATAGAACTAATTGCCGGAACTCAGTTGCTTTCCATCTACATATTTCATTCATACTGCGCGGCTTTCTACCAAATTCTTTAGGAATATATGGTACTAAGGACAATAACTTCCCGTCCATTTCATTTTTTTTAGCTTGTGGTAACCTTTAATCAGTAAATCGATCAGATGCATAACATCCAACGGGAATCCCGATACCATTTGTATCTTTAGTTCTTCCAAAATAACTTTTTCAGTCTGAAATGAGGGCTTGTGGTAACTGATAAACTTTCTATCGTTAAAATCTGCATCGGTTCTCAAATTTCCTGAATTTGTGCTGTAAGTAAGATCATCAATTCGACAACCTTTTTGGTCGCATTTGCTACAGCCATCAGCGGCAGTATGGCCAACTGTTCCCGTCACAAAAGCATTGGCGGGTGCATCGCAAACGAATAATCGTATTTTAACGTAGAATAACTTTTTCATTTAAATATTGAAGTCCATCAGATTGCAATGTTTTCATTTCGCTAACAAATGATTCCAAATAGCTGTTAATATCGTTTGGTTTCGCTGTTCCAATGTAAGCGCCAATAAGGAATGGTTTCATTTGTTCATATTGGAACAAAGCACCTACTATGGGCCATATGGTAGTGCTAGAACTTTTAAAAAGTGGAAAACCATCAATTCCCACATCGATTTCTATATGTGGTTTGTTTTCATTCCAAATAATATTCAAATTTTTAAGGCATTTCTCAACTCCAAAGTGAAAATATTCACCAGGAGAAACCAATTTCATGACAATTTCATTTTCGTTTGTGGCAAGGAGTGCTTTAGTCGATAACGGCAATTCCATCCCCCCTTGGCGTAAAATCCGTAAAAGAGAATCACTTGCATCTCTTTTTATTCTATATTCTACAATCCATTCCCTGATTTCGGAAGATATGCGAAATTTACAGTTGTTGGATTGACTTACAATTTCTGAAGCAGGAGAACTATACTCTATATCGTTTTCAGATTCAGTATAAACTTCGGGATTAAAATCGCAACTAGCTGGCTCTGTATTGTTTTTAAAACCAACTTTTTGTAGCTCCCCCTTGACGAGTCTTCTAAAATGTCGTTTACTTATGCCGGCAACCGTTTTGCTCATTTTTCGATCAACACTAGAACATCATAATGAAAATGATACTAATTTCTAACATAACACTTCATAAATTAAAAATGATACACTTATGGTTTATGATAAGGAGTCAAGGATAAAAATATCAACATGTTACTGCACTTTGACTTTCAATGGGTGGAAATTCGGTCACGCAGTAATATCATTATCAAATTCCTGCTAATTTCCTATAAATAATTATCTTCTTATCTATGAATCGAATAATCATTGCATTTGAATATACGCCGGTTATATTAAAAGCCAAATTTAATTAACGCGAATTATATTGTAAAAACTAAATGAATCTGGAAAATCGTAGTATTTCAACATTGCTTACAACAAGAATATCAATTGAACTTACCGCTGGTATATATAATTATCGAATTTAAAAAAAACTATCCGGAAAAATTTGATCAGCACAAAACTCAGGCACTTCGCGGAACAACACACGTGTCTTAATCACTTCAACAGACCGAATGAGTCATGAAAATAAGAACAACACACGTGTGTCCTAATCACTTCAACAGACCCAATGTATATGAGTCATGAAAATAAATAACATTCAAGAAATTTACTTGAAATTGCGGATGAAAGTTATATTATCGCAGTGCATCCAAACTGCATTCTACTCACTGCCTGTTTGCGCGCTTCGTTATACCTACATTTAGACAGAAACATGAAGCGCTTCCTTTCTCACTGCCACTGGAAGCACTACCAAATTTTCCTATTGGGTCCCTTCGCCGCTCGCCGCTCGCCGCAGTCGCTTTTATACAACTACCAACCAACCCAGAATCTTCCATGTGGATTGTTCTCGTGTTTACACGCTGAGTCGCTTGCACCGGGATTTGTTGTATTCAATGCACGCAAAGTGTTTATGTTTACGCTTTCGAGAATTACCGATGTATTGGTAGTTGTAAACTTGTTTACGACTTTTCTCTTGAGACGACTATAGTGGCGCGTAACCTTTTTTCCGAACATGTCACACTATCCCCGCCTTATATCTTTTTTTTTTTCGCCCCAAAAAAGTGTCACATCAGCTATCTCCGCGTCTTACCGCTGATAATATGGGGCAAGGCGGTCCAGGTTCACAATTTTCATTTTTGCCCTGGGTTTCTGGTGTTCCTGTATCCGGTAGACCACATCGTTGATCCGTTTGATGATTCTATAGGGTCCTTCCCAATTTGGCTGTAGCTTTGGAGATCTGCCTTTCCGATGACGTGGGTTATACAGCCACTCCAAGTCGTCCGGCTGGAATCCGGATTAGTTTGCCATTAAGTCATATCTGGTTTTCATGCGATCAGTGGTTGACTCTATTTATTCCGCATTAATTGGTGTATCTGGTTCAGCCGTTGCCTTAAGTCGCTTGTATACTCCGAAATGGGTTGGGGCTTCTCAGGGGGTGTCCCAAACTTTACATCAGCTGGTAGCCGAATCATTTTTCAAAGATGACTTTCGCGGGTGCTTCTCCTGTCGATGCATGTTCTGCAGTTCGGTATTCCATCAAAAATAATGGAATGCGTCGATCGCAATCTCTCTGATTTTCATCCACCATCTTGGCCAAATGTTTATTTAGCGTGTCATTGAACCGTTCGACCATTCCATCGGACTGGGGTTGAAGTGGTGTTGTCCGTGTTTTCCGTATTCCCAGCAGTTCACACATTTCGGCAAAAACTTGTGACTCGAAGTTTCTGCCTTGGTCTGAATGTAGTTCATGGGGTACGCCATATCTACTAACCCACTGTGAAACGATTTGCTCCGCTACAGTAGTTGCCTCCTGGTTAGGAATTGGGTAGACTTCTGGCCACTTACTGAAGTAATCAGCTACAACGAGTAAATACCGATTTCCCCATTCAGACTTGGAAAAGGGTCCTGCGATGTCCACAGCTATTCTTTCGAATAGCTACTTTCGAATTCTAGTCCTCGTTCTCGTTCCTCGTTCTAGAATTCACGTCCTCGAGCGTGGAGCCAGTAGAATCTTTCTCGAACCTTTTTCATGGTCTTGTTTACCCCAAGGTAACCTCCCGATGTGCCTTCATGCATCTCCTTCAGTACTACTTTGAGCCGACTCTTAGGAAGAACAATTTGCATCCTATATGAAGTGCCGTCTGCCGTTTCCCATTTCCGTTTCAGACCTCCATCGTCAACCTCAAGGGAGTTCCATTTAGCCCAATAGCTTTTTAACACTGTGCCGCGTGCTGTCCTTCCACTCGGGACGTCCTGTTGTCTCTTTCCATACCAACAATGGTCCAATTTCATCGTCGGCTAGCTGAGCGTCCCGAAGTTCGTGCTGCGTCCAACCCTCGTCGACTTCCGTTGTGATTACACGCATATCCATACCCTGTTCTTATTCCTCAGACCGTCGGCAATGTTTACAAGCCGCTGGACATGGGCGACGGGATAAAGAGTCGGCATTTCCATGCACTCCTCCTTTCCGATGGACGATTTCGTAATCATATTTCGGTTGTCTTTCCATCCTTGTAGCCATCCTTTGTCCCACGAAGTTGGCTTTAGTTCGTTCCCCTGACCTATCAGTTAGAGTGGCCTTATTTCCAAGCTCTGGCTCTGGTCGGCGTCTCCATCCAGCGGCACACCCTGGGCAATGGCTTTGTGTTTGTCGCTGCTTGCAGCCCCATTGCAGGTGTCCTCATTCACCACAATTCCAACAGGTAGGTGAAACATACACCTTCGACCTCCTGTTCATGCCGACACGTTCACATCTGCATTCTTCCGTTGTAACCTGCCGGATCTTGGCTGTGTTACGAGCGGTTGTTTTGGCGGCTTCGAAGTTTAAACAATATGCCAGCGCGTCCTTTACTGAGCGTTTTTCGGCTAGGCGGACAGCTTGTTGCATTTCCCTGTCCTGCAACGCGCTAATAAATGCTTCCGCTGCCACATCGTCCCGAAGATCTGGATCGTATGCGGCGTAAGCCAATAGTGCAAGCCTTTCAGTATCCTGGGCCAACTGCTGTAGGGTTTCACCTGGTTTCTGCATCCGGTTCCGCAGCTGCGACCTGTAGATCTGCTTCAGATGACTATCTCCATACCTCATGTCGAGTGCGTTCATGATAGCGATGGAGCTTGACTGCGACTCGACAGGGACAGTTTGAAGTATTTCGGCAGCTGGACCTCTCAGGGCAAGAATTAAGGCTGTCGCTCGCTCCTGGTCATTCCAGTGATTCGTTTGAGCGGCAGCTTCAAACTGGGTTTCGTAAATGCCCCACGCTATTGGTCTATCGAAAGTTGGTGCTTTTACATTCCTTGTTGAGATACTGGCTGTACTCGTTATCGGGCTCGGGTTACTCACTATCGAGGCCGGGCTACTTGCTATCGTTACTTTGGCTTGCTTTATCTCTTCTTTTATTCTTTCAATCTCTTCCCGCACCGTCTCCATTAGCTCATCCTTTCATCCACTTTATCCATCCTTTCTTGGAAACCTTCAATTTGAAGGTTAAGCTTTCGGGTTAGTTCACATAAATCTGCTCTTAATTCAGCTGATTGCTTGTCAAATTTCTTGTTAAAGCCTACTGATTGCTGTTCCAGTTTCGAGTTCAAGTCTGCTGATTGCTGGTCCAGTTTCTGGTTCAAGTCTGCTGATTGCTGGTTGAACGCAGTTGACTGCCGGTCGAGCTTCTCGTTTAAGTCGGTTGACTGCCGGTCAATTTTTTCGTTTAAGTCGGTTGACTGCCGGTCGAGCTTCGCGTTCCACTCAGTTGATTGCTTTTGCATTACCATCAGCATCCGCATCAGCCCGTTCGCATCCAGAATTTGCTCCTCCTCCTCGCCTCCAGTGCAACTTTCAGCATCGGGAAACTCAAACGTCTCTGGATCCATTCCTTCCGCTACCAGCGCTTCGTTTAACCGGGTGATTAATCTAGCCTTGCTTCCTTCGGTGGAAATTTTCCGCTTTTCCAATTCCTCCTTAAGTTCCAGTAAAGTAAGTGCGTTGATCTTACGCGGCATTTTTCTTACGAGTTGTCTTCAATGCAAAAGTTCAAAAAAAAGTGTTCACTATAGTTCTCGTTCTTTTTATTTTTTATGTGTTTTTCTGAAGTGTTTTTTTTTATGTTTATTTGTTTGTTTATAACTTGTTTATGTTTACGCATTCGAGAACAATCGATGTGTTGGTAGTTGTAAACGTGTTTACGACTTTTCGCTTGAGACGACAGTATGCGTAGCCTGAACACGTCACAATATCAAAAAAAATCATATCAACAATAAACACACAAAAAAAGCAGCAAAATTTAGTGTAGCTAGCTTGCAATCCAGTTAATATTGCCACTTCTTCAGCACAAACACTCCATTGATGATGACTGTAATTAACCCTAAAATGCATTTTGTATCATAAATGATACATACTGGAAAAATCAATATTAATCGGCATAGAATATCACTTTCATCACAACGCTAATTTCATCATGTTTGTAACAAAGCGCTCCAACCATTTTGCATCAGACTGTAAAGAGAAATGCGACAATGATAACGGCACTTCTGATTTTGCGAAGAAGTGACACTTAGGAGCTCATCAGTGGTTTTGGTCGTGCTTGTTTGATTTTGTTTAGGTGTTCGTAATCGACCCTAAGTTTTGAAAAAAATTAATAATATTTGTGAATATCTCCCGATTGTGTCAGTGGTGCTTCCATAAGGAAAAAAGCAGTGCTTTTGATGTAAGTGGGAATTTTGAGGTATGTATCAAATATGTTACAGTGGAGAAACACCTCTTTGTTTAGAATCGAGATTGTGACCCAATTCGACGATACGACGATGTTATATATTATATTCGACGATGAAGTACTTCATGGCGGAAGCCACACAATCATGATCACAATTGAAATGTAAATAAATGAGCAAGATTCAAACTTTTGCCTCTCACTTTTTTTTGCAATAAAACCTTGGCTTTTGCGAGGATACACTTTCTGCAATGTCATACTCGCGTAATAGACAAAACACACGTAAATTTCCAGCCGAGTCAGCCTACTTATGGTCATGTTAGTATAAGTGCAAGTGGAGATTTCAAAGCCGGTTTTGGAACTATAATCGAAGTTGTACATGATAATATTACCTACTTTTATTTATTTTAATGGCCTAATTATCGTTACCGTATGAACAATATGGCGGCACCCTTGTCATCACCTCGCAAATAGCACTGAAAAGTATGAATTACTGCACTTGTTGATCATTCCAAAAATAAAATCACTTACCAGACTTGAAAACATATTTCAGTGGAACCGGCGAAATTAAGGTTATATTCATGGCAGGAAAAAACTAATTTTTAACACACTATCCGCGCAGCTTATAAATCTAATAGACCTATTCACGAAGAAATAACTTTTATTTTTATATTATAGTTTTTAAGAAATTTGTATACTTTAGCTGGCATGTGTGCAATTTCGGTGTTCCAGAAATTGATAGGATGAAAAGGTGCGTTATGTAAATTTGATGGTGCTCTAATCCGCCGAGCCCTTTAAAATACAAAAATCCATGACACGTTGAGCCGAACACTCAGGTTGCTTTTGATCATTTCGAAATAAGTGCGATTAAAAACTTAAAAGCCTATTATTGTGCGAGGCCTGGGAAAATCGATTTAATTTTTGTTATCGATACTGTCAATATTATATTTGGAAACAAAGGTGGAAAGAGCTCAAGCTGGTTTCGAACACGCGTCCCAGCCGCTTTTCATCAGGTGCCAACTCACAGGCCCGGACGCGTCGATTGGCACTACCAGCAAGGAGGATGTCATCTGGTTATTTTTACTTGTTATGATTATTGCTCTCAGCTTGAACTTGTCCTATTTTCCCAAATTGCCTTTGGTTAGATTTATCAATTTCAGGAGTTTTTGGTAGACACAGAAATCCAATCCAAAAAGCTGTAACTAATTGCGGTATAGGTTCCCTCAGTGCAGCCATAACATTTAGAAGGGCTATTTTCAAGATTCTGTTTTTGCAAATTCGTTCTTCGCTGGTCTACGAAACATGTTTTCTAGATCGTTAGTATTGAATGGCATAGCTCATTGGTCGCGAATAAAAATAAAATTTGAAATATAAGACAACAGTATGATCGTAGATATTTAATTTTGGATTTTCTTCATGTGCTTTTCCTTTTAACGTTGAAGCGAATACATTTTCCCTATTGCAAGTTTTTTACCAACCACATAGATTTGAATTCATGTTTGAATATAAAACTAAAACGTTTCTTTTTAATTTCAGCCGAAAGAATTCATTAGTTGTTCGTACTCAGCTCAGTGTGAGAGTTCATACAATTATAGGTAACATTATATCATAGATACATTTCAATTTTAAAAATAAAATATAAAAGAGATGTCATTTCTTTTCAAGGAGGTTATCTTTTTAAAGCAATGGATTTATAAAATTGTCTAGTATATGTTAATAATATATTATTAAACAGATATTCTCATATCTGATGAATTTAAAAAAAAATTAGGCATTACCATTAGCATATTTCGGTTTGATCTATTCCATTTAAAAATATTTAAGAACAGCGGTTTACTGTTTTATTGTTTTATGTTATTTTCTGTTTTCTGTTTTTTTATTTTATTTCTGTTATTTTTAAAACAATCTTTGTTTGCATGTTGAAAAATATTCAGTGGTTCTGATTATATGTAAATATTAGTTATTGATTTTATTTTCTGTTTGCTAGGATATGACTTTGAATTTTGTAGCAAAAACGATTTTGTGTTGCAACATATCCTTTTTCGGTATCTGAATTTATTACAGTCAAAGTAGTGTACAGCGAAATCTTCCTATTCAATGATATGGAGTTTTTAGTTATGACATAGGATTTAATTTTCAGCTGAACTATAGTGGTTGCAAGTGTTTAATGCAACTTTGAAAACGATCTGTCGCTTTGGCCACACAGGCTTTCAAATCTAACTTTTTAAGTTACTTTTTAACTCTGTTATCTCTTTTTTATCCATGTTATTTAATATTGAAGTGCCCAAAAGTTTTTAACTTTAACAATATAGGGTGGAAGCTGATGCAAGTAAGTCCAAGAGTTGTTTATCTGAATTTGCAGAATAGTCAAAGACTTGTCAAACACGATTTGATGGGAAAAAAAGATTAAAATTAAAAAAAGGCGAAACTGTAGTGTTTTTAAATAGTAAAAAATATTTTGAATTATTCATTTGGTCGCATTTATGATTTCTTCAAAATAAGTTTACAAACATGTAAATTTCTCCATCGTTTGACTGTGATTTATTGATGACAGCACGATTTATTAAAAGTTAAAATAATACTTCGGGTATGCAAAGACAGCAAGTTGCCCCTGGAAAAATTATTTTGAGAACAACAATGTCAAAGAATAAGGCAAATGTTTCCATGAAATAAGGCGAATAACAGGAAGAACTCACTCTTCGATTCGGTGCGTTATGCAATCATTTAATATAAATGGCCTCATTGTGTGCAACCCACTTTGCAGAAACTTCTATGTTGGTTCCGAAAAATTTTATGGCCGAAATCTTCCCAAAGATACTATGCAAAAACTATAAAAATGACATGGGTGTCGTGCACGAGCTATCCATAGCAATCCGCGCTTACCGGATGTGAATAGAAAAATAAATCAATTTTGCAAATGAACATACAAAAAACCGGAATTTTCGGAATATACATTATTCTCGGAGGCAAGCAAGCTCTGCATATTTGGCACTGAGGAAAGAAAGCTACTGAGGTGGAAGGGTGATTCTCCATTTAAAAAAGAAAATCATTCGCCTACTGTTAACCCGGCGTCATTGTGGCTACTAAACGGAACTTTGCCGTTGTACCCATGTACATTACTGTACACTGAATCAAGTTTATGTCAATACTAGTTTTCTACATTAAAGAAATAAGTAATTATACACATTATTTATAAAAATTAAACATATATTTATTATAAAATAAGCATCTTATCATCAAACAGAAAAAAAAACAATTTTTTTTATCCTGAGATCAATTTGTTAGAACATAACTTGAAAAATATATTCAAAAACAAAAAATAATAATCATTTAGGTACTAAACATAAAATTGACTTTCACACGTTAACATAAAATTAGAAACTATATAAAACAAAGCTTATTTATTACTTATAAACAAAGTTATTCGCTATCGAGATCAATGCAACTTTGGCATAATGGGATAATGTGTTCCATACAAATAGGCTTGTTACATTTATTGCAGTTATGCCTAGTTTTTTATCTTTGGCCGAAGGACAGTCTTTACATCTCGAATATGTTTTCGAACTTTTATTCGGAGGGTAGGTCATAGTTTCACCAACTTGTTCGTGAATACGTTCACGTAAGCCTCTCGGTAAGTTTTCCATATTTTTCCTCACGCAAAGATGACCTTCAAGCATTGATAGACTGAGTTTTGTAAGGAAATCACGTCGGTTTGTTTTCGAGTTATTATTTTCACGAAAAATAATTACACCATTTAATGCAGCTACATTCATGACCGCGTAAAATACTGTCATTGGCCAGCGTTTAGAGTTTCGAGATACATCATAGGTAGCACAGAGTTCATCAACAACATCGACGCCAGCTTTCGTAGAGTTATAAAATGTGATTATCTCTGGTTTCCGTTTATCACCTCTACCTGGATCAATCTTTTGGTCATGATGAAGGGACGACAGTTAAGGCACTACTTTAGACCGTTTAGGCATGAAGGATATAAGCGTCATATCTTTTTGGAATGCAAACTGAGTGCTGTAAACGTCTTTTCCTCGCGTGGTTATAAAGTTTGGTGGGATTTCTTTTTTTTTTACGTAATGTACCTGTAGATGTTAGTTTATGGTTTTGTCATAAATGTGTTATCAGTGGAACGCTCGTAAACCAGTTGTCGAATGTAATGTTTCTATTACTTTTAGAAATGGGCTGCACTAATCTGTCTACAACATCGAAAGCGATACTGCTTTGCAAAAATGGCCCATTAGGCTGCTTATCGGGATAAATTTCAAGGTTGATTGTATAAAAGTTTTTTGCATCAACCAAAGCATAAATTTTTAACCCATATTTCGCAGGTTTATTCGGGATATATTGACGAAATGAACACCTACCGCGAAATCCTTCCAGCTTTTCGTCGATTGTAAGATATTCGTTGGGAGTATAAATATTCTTACAGTTTGAGACAAACTCATCAAATATAGATCTAATCGGAGCCAATTTGTCTAGTTTCTCTCGTTCTTGGCGTGTTGACGCATCATCAAAACGCAAACAGCTTTGCAAAAAATAAAAGCACTGCAAAGACATAGCAGTGCCAAAACTTTCCACACCAGTACCATCAGTTCGCCACAAGTCACTCAAATTTTGGCGATTAGAACGATTTATTCCGGCTAAGTACAACAAGCCGAAAAAAGCTAATAGTTCGTCTATAGTTGTCTCTTTGAATAAATACTGAAGTGATTGTTTATTGTTAGACAATTGCCTCTGTTTTATTTTGGCATTAGTATGACAAAGTATTTGTTCCAACATATTATTAGTTATAAAGCGTCTCCAACACTTTATTTCAGTTTTATCATTTTGCGCAATAGGCTTTACCCCAGGTTTTTGTAATATTATATTTTCAGACCTTGTGCGAACGTTAGTCCGAGGTGGTTGCGGAGACCATTTGGTGGAATTGTCTTTACCAATATAAAACTGCCGGTTACTGGTTGAAACAATTGCTTCTTGTTCATCATCGCTGCATTCTTGTTACGTATCACTGCCTTGACTTCGCTCTGAAATTTGGTTGATTTCACCTTCGTCGTCTGAACTGTACTGTTCATTGTCACTGGTGCTAGCTTGTTCAAATAAAGCTAGAAGTCGTCTTTGTTCTTTTTCGTAAGACATGGTTAGTAAAACTGTGAAAAACGATATGCAATTTATCGATAAACAATAAAAAAAAAGTAAGCAGAGTGTATGTATAAATGTTACGTGGCCATTGTGGCCGGGTATGACACCCGCGCGCTCGTTACAGACGTACATACTCCGTCGTAGCTGCAGCAACACTACAAAGAGTAGTTAATACGCTCGAAGAGGTCAACAACCGCAGCTACTGTGAGCGCCTATTAACGCGCGTATTTTGTTTTAAAGTTATTACGGTTTTAAAATCCGCCGGGTATTAGATACCCGGCAACAATGACGCCGGGTTAAACATGAGTGGAGTGGTTTGACGGTCTAGGGGTGTAAGGCGGTGGAAAGAGTTAGGAAGTTTTTTGCTTAAGTTTTTGATACATTGTTTTCTTTTCCTTGTGTATGGGTGCACTTGTATTTATTAAGGCTTTAAAATCTATTATCTGAACAATAAACTTCGGATAAAGCAATTTGGAGACATTGGTTCATTATATAGTGCAGTCAGTTAATTTCCATCATAATACGATTAGAGGCATTGAGGTCTTGTTTTACAAGTATGTTAAATCCTTAGTTTAAATTAATAAATGAAAAATATTTGAATGAAAATATCTGGCGAATATTGTAGAAACCATACCTTCTGTTGGTGAAAAAGTGGTTAGATCGATGTTTTGAACGGCCAGTCTGTTGACCACTTACCCGAAATCATTTTTAATGTGAATGGAATAAATTATTTTAATGTTGAATGTTATGTTTCAATTATTTCTGATTTCACCTATTTCAATGAAGCTTGCGCCTTTTTAATTTCCAAAGAAAGGGAGAAATTTCAGATAAAAATAAGGGTGTTCATCAGATGCGTTATTATTTTAATTTCACCTCCGCTGAAATACGTTTTTATGAAGGTCCACATAGTTTTAGCTACGATTGCGTCCCCTGACAAAGAAACTATGAAAGGCCAAGTTAATGTAAATAGGTCATAAATAGGTTTAATGTTGTGGAAAAATTGCAAAAAGAAGAAAAGGAGATTATAAAATCGAAAGATGATGTAGCAAACTATTAGAATCTGGATTTACAATTTTCAGTCTAGCTAATAAAGACGATTTCGCAAAAAATTTAGGCAACCAATTAATATTAAAATCTGCGACAATTACTACCCAAAAAAGATATTTAAATAGCTAGCATATTATTAAATAAAATTACTATCATCAGTAATTGTGGTAGCTGAAGATATTTTTTTTTGATATTCGGACCATTCCGTCATTCCCCGTCACTTCCTTTGATTTGTCCACAGACGCGTTTCGGCAATGGGCCATCATCGGTGTGATGTTCCGTTCTGAGTGTCAAGTGTCCTTATTTATAGGTCCGTCGTTTATGCAACCAGGTAGGCGTCCTTATATGCAAGTAGGAAAAAGTCCGTGATCTTTTTATTTTGAGGTCCGGTTTTCGTACCCTTTTTTGTAGTCCTTCATGTGCTCGCGAAATAGAGTGCTCATGTGCTCTTGTCTTTATTCATCGTCCTAATTGACCGTTGTAGCTATGTTGGCACGCAAAAGTTAGTTTGTGAACACCCTGTTTGTCCAGCGGGTCCTCTTCGTTTATGTTCGGTCGTAGTATTTTTCTCAAATCGCTCCTTGTATTGATAGCCGTGTCGATGTTGTATTTCTTGAACAACTTTGCAACTTTCTTTTTCCCGTGTATGTTAATGTTTGGTCAAGATGTTTTCAAAAGTATAACAACCATAAAGATTGTCTTTTATAAAATGCTGAAATTATACAGCATTCCAAATACCACAAACAAATTATTGTAAACTAACAACCAACATCCTTTGTATGGAAGAAGGAAAATATTTTCTCATATGATATAACACAATTCGCAATCGAAAATCAAATTAGATAAATCACATCTGATGGCATTGTTTTTACACTTTACCACCCGCGTATGCCGTGAACGTTTCTTCACTTGGCGCAGTAGTAATTAACAATATTTCAATCCTGATTTGGCGAAACTCCGTCGACCGCACTTTCTGAATCTTTGCGTGATAAATGTAACCTCACTTATATCCTTTTTAATAAATACACTATTCTAAAAAATCTATATTATTTATGTTTTCATTACAACACAATATGCGAAATTGTGGCATAACGGGTTACTACAGAAATTTAGCCTTAGACAGTTAGAGCTGCTTCACATCAAGACCGAAGGTACACTAAAATGCGATCTGATCAGAATACACACGATTTTGATAATTTGCATGTAATTACAGCTTATTGAGCTGATACTGTGCCGCTAGATACACATGCTAAAATATCACCAGCCGGATTTAAACCTAGCGTTTGATGTGTAACTGTTCAATAATCTCACCCTTCCTTGATTCGGCTTGAATACTTGTCTTGCAGTTACCGAAGAAATAGATAATTATTTTTCAGTGACCCGCAATCTGCTGACGCTCTCCTGTAACCTTTTATATTTCATAACTGATTATGTATTCAAATTTCCAAATAAAAAAGATGGTCTTAAAAAGAAGCCATATCATGTTTCTTGAGCAACAAAAATGTTTCGTCTCCTCGCCGACGATTAGCAGTCAATAGCAGGCAATATTCCGGCTTGTTGCCGACGATAAGTAGCTTCGAGTCATATGCAGTTTTCCAAATCGTCACTGAAGAAGTCGCTGAAGATTATTGACTCCTAAGTCACATGCACTCTTCCGGCTCGCCTTCACTGATTATTGGCTCGGAGACATCAGCATTATATGCCACTTTAATATACGTCAATAGTCAGACCAATGACGGCTTTGTTTATTTGCTCATAAATACAATTGTTATTGTTTGTTAAATGAAATGTGTTTTAATCCATCAGACCATCAGAGTTTTTCGAATAACTCGACTGGTTAATCAATTATACAAGGTTTTGATCATGCACTTGCAACTTTTCGAGTTTATTAAGTATTTTCATTTCAAATCAGTTTCGGCATAATAATAAAAAAAAAATTCAAAATATGCTAATAGGAAATATTCAAATTTGTAATTCAAAACTTTGATTGTTTATGCGTTTTTGGATAAATCGATGATTTTCATTGAAATAATGTTATATCAGTTAATAAATGAAATCTCAAATGTACTGTACTTGTATGTAAAATACCTTATCAAATTCAATCAAACGATTCTACTTTTTATTTTGGAAATTTAAGAATTTGTACAAACTGTAGCAATTATTAGTTCAACTTCGTATTAACCTCACTATTTCCCAGAAAAATTACTATCTTCAGAAGGTAGCGAATTGCGACGGGCTTTGTTTTCGCTGAAGCAGATTTTCCAAGAAGATAAAGATCTTGTTCACGGCTTTGTAGCGCTCGGTGGATTGAATTGTTTAGTTCGTGTCGGCAGCTTTGTCGACCAGAACTTCCAGAACTACATTCTACGAGCATTAGGTCAGGTAAGCACAAAGCTCATTCGAATATATGAATCGGTCCAAAGATTTTGTTCTATAAATTTTGAACCCTCTTCAATTTATACTGTGCAGGTGATGCTCTATGTCGATGGCATGAACGGAGTCATGAACCACGGTCCTACAATACAATGGCTGTATTCCTTGATTTCATCAAAGTATCGTCTTGTGGTAAAAACAGCATTGAAGTTGCTGCTCGTTTTCGTAGAATACGTAGAAACAAACAGTATTTTGCTTGTCAATGCTATACGTGCAGTTGATAAAAACCAGAAAGCCTTGCCTTGGTCCAATGTAATGAAGTAAGTATGACCAAAAGCACAATACTTATTTTTATAGTTTGTATAAAATTTAGCGACTTTGGGATTCGTGAGTAAATTTTGATGCCACACCAATCATCAAAGCTACTTTATTTTATGAAATTAATACTTACATAAATTCTACCTTTACAATACGTTTTACGGAAGATACTTGCTTATTATTTAAAGTTGCAAATTGGAATGAGACTTAATTGGTCAACCCCAAAAGCGTTTTCCATTTCTTTAATTTTCCGATAAAAAATCAAATCTATTTTTGTTTTATGATATATATTTATTTCGGGAGTAATAGTACTCCCTTCGTCAGTGTTTTTACTTACATATATGTAAAAAAATACTGAAGAAGGATGCACTACTGTTCCCGAAATTTATACATATTAAACCAAAAATAAATTTTATTTTTTTATGCGGAAATGTAAAGAAATAGATAACGAAGTTGTGAAGGCCTAAAAACACCGAGGAAACGAAGATTTACATAAATACCGTTTAAACCATAAATACAAGTTTCGTGCAATACCGTGTATACATAACTCTAATAGAATGATATGCGAAATAATTGTATGTATGATTAAATCAAACCCGAACTATTTAGTATGTGGAAATCTGATTTTGACTTGTTATTGCTAACATATAAAATCACAAGATGATTACAGAACATTGTAATGAATTTAAAAGTTGGACAACGACGACATGGCGACAACGACACTTCGAGTCGGCCGAAGAGTGTGGCAACGAACTGTACCGTTTGGGTCAAATGTTAGGCCACTCGAAAATCCACTGAATTTGTGGTTGCTGGCGGACTAGCTCTGTCAAATCGATGAGGTATGCGGACGGTGGACGGACCACTTGTGGACTTCCGCTCCGGTTCCGTTATAGAATGAGCCCCCGTAATGCCCAATTTTCCGTGCGGACATTTCCAAGAAACCCACTTTACTTTACTTTAATCATTTTCAAATTCTATTCAATTCAAGTCGTTATTAATATTAACCGTATATCCGTACCTGAAATATGGCGGTGCCCGAAAATAAACTACGTTAGTTATGCGTTAGTTATCTAAAATAAAAATCCTTACTTACCGATCGATCAACCAATGACGAATGATCACCGCACTGTTCATACACATGCATTTCTAAATTTATTCTAATCAATTTGCACTTCTATTATTCTCTGACTTATTGTATTCTTAACCTATTTTCCATATGAACAAGTGTTCCGTTTTATGTAACCGCTTCAGCGAAATGAAAAACAAATGACAATGATTTAAACAATTATGCGGACAAGTCACGTGCTGATGATATGAGAATGTTACTAGCAAAATTGGATAAGATTAGGATAATTGTTCATAGTTTTTAAGCTTACTTGAGCTTAAAAACTCAAGTAAGCTTACATAGTTTTTAACACTTACTTGTGGCACGATCTTCGGGGAAACAACGAACACTTACGTGCATAAATGAATTCCAAGTAAATCTAAGTGGATGCAAACCGCGACACTTTTCACTGTCACTGTCTCGCATGTTCTGGAGCGAACATGCATGTCTGGGGCCACAATCTGTGCACTCTTGCGGTGTCGGATGGTGAAGTCGAACCCTTGCAACTGAAGGGCAGACTAACTCATAAGCCACTTTAGGGTAGCGTAGTCAGTGATAATCACAAACGGATGGCCTTCTACGTACAATCGAATAAACTGTTATCACCGCTCCTAATCATTCCTGCTTTGAGATGGTTTAGTTCTGCTGGGCTGAGTTCAACTTGCGTAACATGAGCATGAGCTGAACCAGAACGGCCTATTCTCCATGTTAACTTGCACCACAATGGATGGAGAAGGGCTTGTTGAAGTCTGGACCATAGAGGTATAAGATAATAGAGAGGCTATTCCCGTGTATGTGACTGTCCGTGAGCGTCCAAAGAATTGGATTTAGCTACTTTTCCCCTTTCGCAGCTGCTTCACCTTCGGCAATTTTCGGAACTTCCATATTTCAAATGCAAAATATATTACAGCTTAAATGGTGAGAAATTTTCTGTTTTCTAAAAGCCCGCCCAATTATCTCTTTGCGCAACAACTTAAACATATTACCTACAAGTTTCTTTAGCCCTCAAATGGGAAATTTACCATTTAATTATTTATAAACCCTAAAACTAAGTTGTTAAGGATGATACTTTTTCTCGTGAAATTTAAAGATAAATATCTAAACTTTGTCGAGGTTTTCCCCAAATAAATTGGTGGCAATAGAATCTTATTCATATTTTGTGGGAGAATGAAACATTCTCACCATGCAAAACATATATTTTTATTGATAAAACTTAATTTGAAATCAATGTTTGCAAATTTTTATACGATGCGAATTGTCGGATACATTCGTAATTTCAATTTGACACTGAGCTGAATATACAGTTAGATAAATAATTCTACTTGAAGGTATGCGCACACTGAAAAGTGCATGGCCAAGTTTTTTTTCTAATATTTTTATGAAATTGAATTACCGGCGGCTGAGTATACTCTAAATTACGAGAAATTTTACTCCTCAAAATGCTTATTCATTGAATATCTACAAGAACCCAGTTTGATAGAAATTTCTTTGTTAACTCTTTTTTGATTTAATGTTGGTAGAATAATGTACATGCACCCTCAATTCGTCGAAGCCATTTCTCCTATTTCAGTTGGATCAATGCTCGGGTTTTTTCGATTGCAGCCAAACTGAATGAATTGTCAAAACAAGACTAATAATCTGTGTTTTGATTCATTTTCGGAGTGATTTACGGGCGAATTTTGTAATTTACTCAGACGAATTTTTCAACGATAAAAATTACAAATCGTGAGTGCTACTTTATTTGTGATTGTGGAAAAGTGCAAAGACAATAGTGACAGTGATTTTTAAAGACAAATATAGACAATGAAGTGTGTGATTTTCACTTGCAGAAATCACACTTGTTCGCGGCCATCCGGGGTGTCGTTTCATAGGTAAATTTTAGATAAATAATTAATTTTTAACTTTTGCGTTGATTAGGTCAAGATAGATGCCTTTTTCAATAATAATGTAGAAATTATTGGTTTGTCAGTCAATAAGATTGTTTACAAAGGCGTGGCTTAATCTTCGGCTTGAGCTTTTGACACTCACCTGAATTTTTTGTGCGTTAAACTTTCGCGAACCCATTGGCATAGTTCAAAAGTTGTTAAAATTTTGTTGGTATTTGTAAATTTTTGCAAATGTTAGTAAAAAGTGGGCGGTTACGACGCAAAAGTGGCTTATCGTGCTCTCTATATCTAATAACTCTATGGTCTGGACTATAAAGCACGGGACCGTTTGTCGCACTCTTCTTTAGTTCTTGTAAGGCGTATAACCTGGACTCGGTCCAGAGGAATTTTTGGCCTTTCTGCAGGATGCCTGTCAGTGGCGATGAAGCCGTCGCGTAGTGTCGAACAAACCTTCGATACCATTTGCATACACCTAAGAAGCATCGCACCTGTTTGGTGGTCGGTGGCAAGTGGAACACTCGATGGCGTGAGTTTTCTCCGGGTCGGTTCCGGGTCGCGTCCAATGACGCGGCCGAGATATCGAACTTCAGTCATGACAAGCTTGCTCATCCGGACGTTTATGGTGAGCCTTGTCTTGCTTGTCTGACTTCTTGCAGTAGAAACGGCAGAAAAGGCAGTAAATCGTCCAAACATAAAACGACTTGGCGGTATTATCTTATCTTATCCATCAAATTCGTCATGTTCTGGTGTCCGTTGCATAGTCTGAATGGCATCATGACAAATTGATATAAAGAGACCGGCCTGGCACTGTGAAGGCAAGCTCATCATTGGAACCATCTTTAAAATATAACCATAATAGGGTCTTGTGTATAGCGACATGCCTTTGCATGATCGGTTTAGCATCTGCCACATCAATAACTCGAGATACTAAGGCGGTCTTGCCGAGTCTCGCGACCGTCACGAAGGTTCGAGGCCGAATAACTCCGGGGCCGAAATGGATTGTCGGACGAAATCGGCTCCCTTGTACATATTTTGTAACAGGTGTTTCGAAAGGACGACCATAAACTACGTTAGTTATGCTACCGATTAACAATAATATATTTCGCGTAGGCAAATCACTAACCGAAGATGTTTTAAACTAAAATTTTTGAATTAGATGCCGCGTCTATAGTACGTAAATATATAACGGGAAATTAAAGGGGAAAAATATCACAAACATGGTTTTATGCTAAATTGAGTTGATTTTGCTGCTCAGAACATTCTCATGTTAGTTTGCCATTCCAACAAATCTATACTTCATAATACTTCATAAAAACTTCAGACTTGTGACAAGATGTGTTGTCTTGCTGGAATCGAAGATTGCGAAGGTTGGTTTTGCCAAAAAATGAAATTTATTATGAAGAGTCCATCCGACCTTCACACACATGCAAATTTCCTACTCTGCTCGTAGCAATGCAACCACTTACTATTATACAGCCCCCTACGTACTCGATGGTTGGAACCAAGGAATGCTGCTTGGACATGCAGCAAACACGGAATGCTGGCATTTTTCACCAATTTGGCGTTGCAAAAAGTCGCAACCGCAATTTTTGAAAATAACACAACGTAAAATACATATGTCCCTAAATCAATAAGTATCTGATGATAAAAAAATAACATTTGCAAAACTTACTTCAAGGTTAGATTCTTCTGAACATAAAAAATTCGATTCCTATTCCTATTCCTGCTGGTTAATTCGGATGTCTGCAATGCATTTAACTGCGCTAGATGGATGAATATGGTGGTATTTTGGTTTTCAAATGCCAGTATATCTAATGCAACCGTAGTTTCCGGACAGAATTCTCTAATAGAGCTTTTCAACCTTCACAGGAAGATTGGGTCTTCAGGTAAATCTAGAAGATCTCAAGCAGATTGATCTTTCTATGAAAGTCTTTTAAGTAATTATCCGTTCCTTATCAGGCGTCTCAATTCCTTTTTCATATAAAATTCCATCCGTATACTTATAAGGATGTAACGTACATTAATAGGAAAAATATGAAGTATTTGCTATACCTAACTGTCAAATTGTTTCCAGGGGACAGGAAATGATCCCTTCACATTATAAATTTAGTTTTTACGAAGGATAACGACATTTGGCATCGTTCAAAGTTGGCAATTATTTAAATGATGAAATATAATAAACATGGAGATAATTTTATCAGTCCTTAAAAAATAAAACTCACGAATTTCAATCATAAACACTTCTACTCTTCTATAATGATTAAAAATGTGAAATTGTATTTTTTATGATATGCACTTGTATTTTTATTTAGGTTATTGAGAGACAATGAAAACGCTGATACCGAGCTATTGATTTATGCGACATCACTTATCAATAAAACCTTATTCGGGCTAAACGATCAGGATAGCTTCTATGACGAAAGTGATTTCCTAGAACAGCAAGGAATGGAAGGAATAATTCAACGATATATGTCGCGTCCGGGAACAGACTTAAACCTGTTGCATCAATTACAATTGTATGAAGCTGCCTTAAAGTAAGCAAAACTTTGAATATTTAAATTGATGAATGTTGCAATTATTATGAAACAAAATTTAACATTTTTATTTCATTTTGTTCAACTCAGGTTTGAGGACGGTGAAACGACTGAAAGTGTTCGTATGCCAGATAATTCACTTAGAAAAACACAAAGACTTAGAAATGCGGATCCGAAGGAACGTAGGAAGTCCAGAAGACATAGTTCGGAAACTGCTCCGTCTATGATATACAATACCGAATCATCGACTTGTTGTAAGTCAAATTATCATGAAGCTGTCGATGAGGATAGTTCAAATAGCTCCAGTTCAAATAACTCCAATGAATTTAATAGTGATGTTTTTCGCGAGAATAAAGGTAATCAGTCGTTCACAAAAAGTACATTTTTAATTTTTTTATTTTGCTGCTAAATATTTTAGATAAATGTGTAAATTTCCTGCCTTTTATTTATTTCAGATCTTTCTTTTTATTTATCTATAATCGAAAACTTGAAATTATATAACCAGCAGCATTAATAACACATTTTACGAAATACTACTGATATTTTGTAGGACATAAAGTAATATTAGGTGAACGTGTTTCGGACTTTTCTTGAAGAATACTCATTGTATCTCAACCATATGTCTTGAAGTCGGTCCACGTTTCGATCGTGCCAGCTATTCTCATCCAAGATGCGCCGGCTATTTTTTATATTATAATTCCATCGAATGTTTGGGCGTCTTCTTGGTCGTTTGATTCCTCTTGGATACCATTGCGTTATTCTTGTGGCCCATCTGCCGTTTGTCTTTCTCGCCAAGTGACCGACCCATCGCCATTTCAAGGATTTCACTCTATGAATTGTGTCTTTACTTGGGTCCTTTCTCGTAACCACGATAGTCTCTTGCATGCATGCATCTTACCATGGCTCTTTGGGCCATCTGGAGTTTCTTCGTTATCCGTGTTGTTAGCGCCCATGTTTCAGATCCGTATGTCACGACTGATAGGACACATTGGTCGAAGATTTTCTTTTTCAAGTTTATCTTCATTTTAGACTTGAATATAATCGAGTTCTACCCGAAAGCACTCCATGCCATCTTGATTCGTCGATTGAT
Organism: Stratiomys singularior; assembly: GCA_954870665.1. NCBI lineage: Eukaryota > Metazoa > Arthropoda > Insecta > Diptera > Stratiomyidae > Stratiomys > Stratiomys singularior. The sequence goes on along the minus strand of OX940880.1, from coordinate 76,741,849 downwards.
TTCTGGTATTAGTGAGCCGAATTTGTGTGCTAGCTGATCAAGGTATACCTATTCTTCGATTATTTCTAGTGTAATGTTGTTCACTTTTAAATGTTCTCGATAGCTTATATAAGCGTTGAACATTTTCTTTGTTTGCTTACGTTTATTTTCAAGCCTACTTTTCCGCATCCGTTACCAAATATTCGGCAACGGATAGTCAATTCGCTATTGTTACCTTATTCAACATGCGGTAGCATGTAAATTCCTGGCAACAAATCAATCGGCTATCAGGTCGCTGTCAAGGGTACACACAAAGGCATCGTTGAACTCGAAAACAATAAGATTAGATTGCATACGAAAGATCCAGGAATATCAAAGGGAATATGAAACGGAATTTTTGAGTTTAGTATCAAATATTCCTAAATGATGGAAACACGTATGAAATTTCCTGAGGACTACGCCGTCGCAGTAATCGGACAACTATCTATACCATGAAGGTATCTGAAGACACCGAATATAGAGGATCTATGAGTCGCACATAATATACCCAACCGACGAAATGTATGCCAATTATTTTTTGGCCAAGGTCTATGCCATCGACTTTCCGCCCAGTGACCAGTGCCACAATATTATTCGCCTAGTCAATATATTGCCATTATGTTGCATGCCTCATCCTGGCTTCGCGCCCGTTAAGGTTCTATTCGGAGTTTATGACACTCTCTTCGTTGTTCGGCGATTTCAGTTGACAACCAATACACCGGAGGCTTGTAATGTGTTCCGGCGGAGCATAGTTTTCCTACAAGAAGATTTGATGGTACTCATTGTAGAGTTCACAATACCTATAGGAGCAAGTTCTCTGGTTGGTCCCCGACGAAGAATCAAACTGTGATGTGCGAAACTTTAGCGTGTCTAAGAACTTCGCCGATTCCACTTTCCCAGTATTCCACACGAAGCCAGAGTGCTAAGTATATGGAAGTGTAGGAGCAGCAATTCTCAATACTGATGGACAAAAGTGGAATAGTCCTCTAGAACTCTTAGATTGTAAATCATTGAGCGACTCCGATGCGACCTAAGAGCTCTTACCGCTCTAGTATACCATCCCTAATGTCTTTACTTACGTTTTTCTTCTGGTTCTTGTTTTCTATGTTTCGTGCCTTTCGCATGAGGCCGCCTCTTCACGGTGGTTCAGTGCAATATAACTGTCCTGCACCTCGTTTGAAGACGAAGTTTTCCTATTTGCGTCGGAATCTGGAGATCTGATGGTCTCCCCCTTCTCCACTTCTCCAAAGTAGCTAGCTCCATTCGTGTATATACCCAACTTAATGGTCCCTTGAGTATCTATGCGAACCAATGAAGCCATGCAAGTGTTGGCACCAGCCCTTATGGTACTGCTGCTTGGAGCCAGACAGGCGCTAATCGAAAGTTCGTCTGATCCGGTAAAGGTAAAACTATATACATCTAATAGCCAATCTCCCCAAAAGATACTAGAATCACATATGATCCTATCGAAAAAGATTCTAAGTAGTTGTAATGCATTGAACAAGTTAATTGTAGAGAGTAGAGTTGCCCTATACTGAATGCCATAGCATGCAAGAGTCAAGTGTACCGAGTGGTCAGGGGATCTTTTCCGCTGGAGAAGATACAATCCAGAACGTTACTTCTTTGCCGAAGCGAATTTGGGATGCTTGGTGCAAAGCTGGCCATATCTTTCATAAAAAGTTCGATCACTTTTAGGTGTGCTAGGTGAACCCGAGAACTAGGGTACAATAAACCTTTGAAGGGTTATGTGTAGTGTCCCAATAGGTAATCAAACAATCAAAAATAAAAATAACTGATGCGATATCGTCATCGTGCTATGGAATGTCGATTGCAAACTGAAAACACAATAGTTGAGTTAAAAGCAAACGTGGAAAATAATAACTCTCTGGAAAAACTCTGATTATAATTCTCAGTGACAGTTATTTTAATTTTTTTTATTTTAAAATAATCGCAGAAATAATTCAGAAGAAGAATATAATATTCAGAAGAACGTCTTACATCATCATCCCATAGTTCGGCACATCAAATCATTTGACATTGTAATCCCCCGTAAATTTCGTTTACAAAATAATTTTCAGCAACGCTTCTATTAAATATTATATTGTTTTGTATAACAATGCACTTTTCAAGAGTATGTCAGCACATATGATGTGAATGAAAAAATCCAAAATAATGTATAGACATTAAATTACAAATATACGGTATTTTTCTTCTTGCAAAAACAATTCCATCTACACTTCCGTTTCATCAATTATTGATTTAATCGCACATTCAGTTCGGAGTATAAAGTTAAACGATATACAATATCGTTATAAAAATATAGAACATATGGAAGAAATAACTACAATCACGTAATGCCATAGAACTATGCATAAATACTACAAATGCATGTAATTCTACAGTTCTATTCTATATATAGATATATTATAACATGTGCGTATATAAAAGCTTCAGCTTTCAGCTTCATTGGATTGCTTTTGTCGACAAACACTAATTTAAGACCCTCGATTTCCATCTAATTATTTTAGGAAACAACATTAACAGCTAGTATATATATAAAGTAAATTTAGTTCTAGCAGCAGTCAGCATTTAAAAAATGATATTTATAGCTCAGTATTGCTCACGTGTTTTGAATTCTTCTTCGTGTTTCAAACTCATTTTCATTTTGTTTCTGATAATTTCGGAATTTTAACTCTATGATTCTGCAGTTTTGACTGATGTAATTGAAAGCTAAAGCTGAGAGAGCTGTATCCGAATTTATGGAGTCTAAGCAAATTTTCAAGAGATCGATGTAACTTTCGTTTACTTTCTTATAAATTCCTAGACAAGAATTTTTTTTAAAAAACAATTAGTTTGCTGTTATTTAGATCAATATAATTTCTTTTTCAAAAGTGTACTTGATAATGCTGACTAGTTCAGCGAAACGCGTAGTGTGATAAAAAGAAAATATATTGATCTAAATAACAGCAAACTAATTGTTTTTTATAAAAAAATCTTGCAAATTTCCAAGTTTGAAATTGATCGATTATATATAGGGTGTATGGTAAAACAACATTTTATCACTCACAACTATATGATACATTGATATAATTTCTTGTTAATGACAATTAAACAAATAAGGCCACTTTTTAAAATGAGAAAATTTACTCCAAAGTTCAAGTTAGCTTTCTGAAAATTTGTGCTGCCTCATTTACGATACTGATACTGTTCAACAACTATAATAGAACTATAGAACAACTATAATTAAGACGCCATATCATGCTGTCTCAGGAGAGCAATCTCGCTTGAACTACACTTTTTATATAGGTGTAATAACACATCAAGAGAATAGTTACTCACTGGAAAACACGCCCCACTCGCATGACGTATGACATAAGCAGCCGTTTCTGACATTTTGTGTTGTAAAAATTTCCTCGAAAGTTATAAAATGGTGGATTTTAACACATTAAAGATTTTTTGGCATATAACGTAAAGTATAACAAGTGAGGATTCTTAACAAATCTGCAGAGACGCTAAAGAATTTTGACTTTTAAAGATCCTTCTCAAATTACAATTTGCTTGAAAATTAAACCTTCAACTTCTTTTCTAGAAACCCATGGGAGTGCTGGTGTAACTCCTGCTCTTCGACGCCGGCGAGAAAGAGCAGAACGTCAATTGTCTTTCATGCGTGACCAGATTACTATTTTCCAAGCGACGTCCAAAATAAATGAACAACAACCTGATTTGGGTAAAAATTTGCATATTATGCATTTGCTTAGCATTTGTCAGTTGTTTCGTTAACAATAGCCGCTTTTTAATTTCTCATTATGGTTTGACTAACGGCATTGTTTATTTATACGTTTAACCATGCATTAGGTCAAATCGTAACAGCAATTCCTATTCAACTTCAAAGTGAAAATAAAAATCCTTCAGAACCGCTGATGTTGAGGCTTTACAAATCGCAGCATAGAGATACGAATAGAAATTCCACAACTTCGAATCAATTGTCGTTAAGTTCTGTTGAAAATGCAAGAAGCAATGCTAGCAAATGTATGATAACAGGCGACTTTACGAAAAAAAACCCAACCAACGTTTCAAATTTGATCCCAGATTGTAGTCAACATGTAAATGTAACAGGTAAGACTTTCTCTGTTATCAATGCTGCTAAAATCTCGGAAGCAGGCAGATCGCTGTAAGTAAATTTGTTCTGTGTTGCTAAACAATCTTCATTTTCGTTTATTTGGTTGACCTAATTTTGGTTTCGGTTTATTTATTTGTTTTCTGTTCTGTTGCTTCTTATTTTTTAAGGTCTTCCATCAACACAATAATTTGATATATATGACAGAAATTTCTATGGTAGTTATTAATCGATACGCAAAGTCCATGCATTATTCCGTCTGAGATATTGACTTATAAAATTTACAAAAAAACATACTTTTTTCTATATTCAATAAGATTACTGTGTAAAACATCACTGGTCATTCAAATCTTTTTTGCAGTCTGTGGATATTTAGTAATTATTCCATATAAATTTTTCAGATCATGAATACGATGAAATGAAACAAACTCCCGTTAGAAAAGAGCCCACCGTGAAGGATTTAACCCAAAAGCTAAAAAAATTGCCCACGACATCAAAAGAAGAAAAATATCAAAATCAAATAGGTGGAATGACAGGACTGATATCAAAAGCTAAAGAAGGGCTAGCCAAAGGTAAAAGTAAAGGAGATGTTTCAAGGTATTCTAAATAATTATGTCTTGAAGCGAAGCCCTTTTTTAATAATATTTTCAGATCTCCTAGTGTTGAGCAGGATAGAAAAAAACTCGAACCGAAAAAATCAGAAAATGAATTACACTGGGAAGGAATTGTAAGGAACTTGACACGTCCATTAACACTTTGTGATTTAGATTTCACAGATCTTAATGAAGATGATGAAAAAGACGTTCTTGCACCTAGAGGATTATGTGGTGCTGTACCCCCTCCACCGCCCCCAATTGGAGCTGCACCTCCAGTTGGAACCAGGTCAAATACTGTTTCACATCCATATCTTCCACCACCTCCAACAAATCTGGTTCCTATGCCAAATTTTGGCTATGATAAACATAAAAATCAGCAAAATAGTGAAAATAATGTTCATATAATTAAGAAAAATAAAAAGACAGTAAGAGTATATTATTAAAAATGTTAAATGAATTGGAATTCACGCTTAACTTTCAGGTAAAACTTTTCTGGAAAGAAGTTAGAGAGGACATGCTCCCGTCCAATTTCACAAAAACTATCTGGGATGAGTTGCCTAAAACGGCAGTCGATATTCAGAAGCTAGAACACCTCTTTGAATCGCGAGCCAAAGATTTGACCTCCAAAGTAAGTAAATTAAATATGATTATATCCGAAGTATACAGTATGATGCTGTTTAAAAACAAAATGCCAAAGACTTTTGGGCTTTTCGTATATATGTAAATAATATTACAATTTATTACTTATTGGTTTGCTTACTAGCGTTGTCAGCAAAATGCCTGTATATTTCGTTGAATTAAATATCTCGCCTGCACGGTGAGGAACAATAGCATTATTTTTGCAATTTTTTTTTGTTCATTGAAAATGTTTCATTTATTAATTTCAAACGAATACATTACTAACGGATGTGGCTGCTAATGCGTACTACCATTCATAGGAGGTGAGTAAAATAAATGTGTGTGTACCTTCGACTTGTAGAACACAAACACAAAAAATAATAGAGCTAATGAAGATATTTGAATAAGTTCGTTAGAACTACATTTGTTATGTTATATTACATTATAATATAACAAATATGGAACATCCACACGCAATATCGAAAAAGGATTAAACAATCGATATTCTTTTTATATAATGATAAATGATATAGCATCGTATTGTGTTAGAAATTTGTGAATATTTTTTTGAATATTCCCTTTTAAATATCTCAGTCTTAAAATTTTAGTAGAGAATATCTAAAACTTATGGTGAAATTAAAATGTTTGTTAAACTTTTTTTTGCTCAAAAAATGGGTCCATATGTACACGTTCAAATAAACAGTCAACATATGCAACAGGCACTGAATAACATTTTAAACAATTAATACTTGAAATGCGATTCGAGTATTCAAGATTCAAGAAATTTTTCATACAGCACATACATTTTTCATGCATAGTACTTTATATAAAAAATATTTCTATCCAACTCGTCTGTTAAAATTATTCCACTTGAATATTAGGAATCGTGGTCATTTTGAAGTCCTGCCCATTAACTTTGATAAGATTCATTGGCAATGATCCATTGTTTCGAACTGAATATCGAATAATATTCGGTTGGGTGAAAAAGCCACCGCCGACAATTTAATTCAAAAAGCTTCAGGTAATAGTTCCATGAGCTACAAACGTTCGTGGTAGTATTATCTTACATAACTAGTATTCTTGACATGACTAAGCGACTTAAACTAACAAATCATAAACTTAGGTATGCTCTTGATGAGTTTGCCTTTGAAAACTTTAAGCTGTAATCAATCTTTTTTTAACGAAGATTTTAGGCAAGCGAGCTGCGGGAATGCAACTACCATAAAATGGCTTCACGGCTTCATCACAAAGCTAACCGCTTGAGAAGTTGAATTGTGTTCAAAGATATTTCATATGATACAACAACCTAACATAAGGTCTTAAACTGAACGCGCTGCACCGAATGGTTTATTGGTGACCGCCAAATAGTCTCTAATAATCTCTACGTCTTCCGCAGATGCGCGGCAATTTATTCCTCACGTGACGTTTTCGATGGAGTTCACAGCATTATGTTGCCACCTGCTACGCCTGAGAGTAACGTTAGAGTGATAATTGCTCCCACATAAGTTCCACTAAATCCAGGTTTGTGTGCGAATGCTTCCAGGGTTTCCGTTTCTCACGGAACAGTTGTGTGAAGTTCTGCCCATTTCTTTAAAAAAGAAAAATTCTGAATGCTTGATAAGTGGGGACAAAGAACCAATGCGATGGAATGTGGTACTAGGGAAACTTCGAATGGAAGTTCGAATACCCTATAATTAGGCAAGACATACCAACGATTGGAATCTCTATTTTTCCACACTATGAGATAATGCACCATGGGAATCCAAAGTACGCAATGTTTCCATTTGAGATTCTCTCGTAAGAATGTTAAAATGGCACCTAGCCTACATTGGGGCAAAAGAAAAATAAATAACTGCAACATTTCATCAAAAACAAATGACGGAAATTGGAAAAGAGCGAATTTAGTTGTGCAAAGGAACATTTCACGGGAAGCTTTAAAATAATAGAGAAATTGATAGACAACCCATCTGAAAATATTTAATTTTACAAGCAACACACATACATTTCTGGAAAATCAACAGAAGCCGTCTTATACAAGCTGACTTCGAAAAATCAAAGAACCTCTTGAATGTAAGGAAATAACATGAGTGTATTACTTGATATTGAAAACCCCTTTGAAAACATCAGGCATTCGGCAGTAAGAGAGGTCTAATGAAAAGAGAAATGATTTACCTTTTTCGCTGGTTAGCTGTATCCCTTGCGCATCGAAGCAAAAGCTACCAAAGCTCTTATAGCTCATAAACGTGGCAGGCAATTCCTGGGCAAATCCGTAAGCCTGCGATGATTGATGACAATAATGTAGAGTTTCAAACATTAAAGCCCTTCGTTGACATCAGTGGCGAAAAGTAGTCTAACGAAATCAATGAAAAAGTAAAAGAAAAATATCGGCAATTATACTTTAGAATACGAGTTCACAGTCCCCGATATTGTGGATGAAATAATCCTGGAAGTAGAATTTATAAGAAAGTAAACAATAAAGCCAGGCTGACCGAATTGTTATTGCGAAAAATAAATATGCGAGAAGATAAGTTGATGCAAGTGAGAATTTTGAATATGCTAAAAACTTTAAACATACTCAAAAGGAGTAAAGAAAAGCAGCGGCTACATTAAATTAGAAGCTCAATAGATAAATGATGATTCATAACAAAGCATGGGACAATGTTTATGGCGTAGCAGACTGAAAGATTATCCGTTCCCAATATCAAATTAATACTGAAAATACAACTTTTATTCGGTAACCTACTCACTGAGTGCCTTACTTGTAGCTGAACACCCAAAAAAGGATATTTCTTGAAGGATATGAAGCAACAGTAAAAAATTGGTTAAAGGTTAAAACATCAACATCAAATGTTGTAAATTTTCGATGAACCTGCTAGTGTGGTGCATCCAGTAAGATAATACGTATTTAGCATTCTTTCTCCGCCTCTGCAACGCTCCAGTGCAAGCACTAGCCCGTTGCTGGTGTGAATTTCATCTCGGATACTGATGCGAGCAACTTAAGCAAATTGTGGTGTTCTCTCGCCACTCATCGACAGCCGAGAACGAGTAAATGTTCACTAACTTAAGTAATTTTTACGTGAAAAGTGACAGCAAAGTTTTGCCACTTCTGTGCAAAATTATTGTGACTAAAGAAAATTCAAGACTTATGTCTATGCACATTGCTTCATATTATATATACCTAAAATCATCATCGTAGAAAATAAAACTTAATATTTTCAAAACCCAGAGATATCTCGAGAAACAAGGTCCTTATCGTCGAAATAGTGAGTGCGCCCATTATGTTGTATGGAGCTCCCACTTGAAGCTTATTTAGTAAATAACTTAAAGCTCAAAGCTAACTCAAAGCTCATTATATTGTATGCAGCTACTGGTTGGGTCTGATATACTGAATATCTAAAATTTCAATACCATTTTTCGTAAAATCGATGGCTCAAAATGACTTGACAAACCTTTTGATTTTTCTACTCAACTCAATCAAGAGTAACATTAGCTTGGTAGTACACAAAGCTTTGAACAACCCGCGTTAAAAATCGAATTAAAGTGTTGATATAAAATACTTTAAGCTAGGTTAGTCATAAGGTCAAATAAAATTTTTAGTTTATTTTTCCTCAAATTTTGAAACAGAATTGCTATGCTACTTTTTATAGCACTAAGGGTGCAATGAATCAAATTCTGATCACGGTGCTAACTGGTTGAAGTAAATAAAAGATTACTGCAATCGTTTTAAAAGAAAATCGTTTAAAAAATAAATTAGATCTATCGAATATGATATACATATACGATTATGATATACTCCCTCTACGTATAATATGATCCGCGGGCGGAGATTAGTTCACGATCTGGTTGATTGGACTCAGTAGATGACGTTACAAGCGTCGCTAACAATTAGTTAGCGATGAAACTAAGGCATGGTATAGTTCCAAAGCGAATCATAATCGTTTTAAAAAAGGATTTTTTTCTGCACAATACAATAAGACTATGAGTGGGGAAGGAAGTGGAATTTCGAAGTTTCCACCGTTAATTTGGTTAAATATTCTTGGTTAGTACTAAACTTCCATTTTCAAAATAACTGAAGACTTATTCGATGTCGATGAAGGCCATTAGGTTGTAATCTATTCTGCCAGGGCTTTGTGTATCCTTCCACCACTTTTTTGAGCACCTTGGAAGGTACATGTGCTGCTGGGACACAACGCAACGTTTATTGTGCTTTTCTTATGAACACCTATTAGACGCTTCACAGTTTTCAACATACAGGACGTTTGGCCGGTTGGTTTGTAGTACTTGACATTGGACTAGCCGTCTCACGTGCTCATTTTCTCTTATCTGTTTCCATGATTTACTTTTATCTAAGATCTTGCGATTTCACACCGTTAGACTATTTTTTGTAGGGATACGTCAAATCACTCATCTACACCGACAAACCCGAGACGGTTAACCATTCGGAACACAACATTGGCCGCGTTATTGGCGGAATATGCCCTCAATTATTGGTTAGTGTGGTTGAAAATTTGACCTCTCGTTAGGACTTCTTCCGCACCAGTCGTGGCGATCATATGCCCAAAATTATATTTAGATCAAAATAGGAAAGAATAATCTTCCTAAAGAAAGCGATTTTTAGGCAATTAAAATAATTTAACCATATCTTATTTGTTGAAAAAGTTCTATACCGTGTCAATGAAACGAGCTTGGTCAACAGCGTTCGCATTAATTGAAATTCAATAGAAATCGCATCGTGCAATAAACTGGATTGGATCCGCATGAAAGTGATTCGCAGGAAATCGGCAACTAAAATTGTCGACAATAACAAACAATATAAAGTCGACGTTGCAAAAGTATCCGTGGAAATCCTATACAAATTCAATTGTGCCGGATATCGATATAACAACTAATGACAAATTTGAACAAGTTCTATTTAGTAAATAAACGATAATGATAGACGGAATTGGACAAATTTCATGTTGCATCAGAAGCATTATTCTGCATGCCCCTTATATTATTAATAATTTTCGTTTCGTTTCGGTTGTTTCGCTGAATTTTTTTCCTCCGGCGAGGATGGAATTATTTTATTGTCCTCGAAACTTACGGTCGTCACAGCCATGTACATAATAAAACACAATTCGTGCAACCATCCCCAACAGCATAAAAACGCAGCAATAAGGCAATTAATAACAAGACTGGAGCGGACACCTCTAAAAGACGAAGCCTACATCAAGGAATTAAAAAACATACACAAAAGCAGTAACCAATGGATACAAGAAATATCTTGCCAACAAGATAAGAAAAAACTGCAAAACACTAATAAAGAATTAATTTTATTCAAGAAATACATTAACATAGCCTTCAAAACAAGGAGCAATTTGAGACAAATATTACGCACATACATAAACGAAGAAGACCCGCTTGACAAACAGGGGGTGAATAAATTAACCTGTACATGTCAACTTAGCTACATCAGTCAATCAGGACGTAAAATAAGAACAAGATTCCGCGAGCATATAAGGGACTACAACAAAATGATATGGAAGCCGGACGCAACAACTGAGTCAATTTCGCAAAATACATGATTAACAACGAATGTATACGCAATAAATGTATTAAAGGCAGAGTATGTTCTATTCAAAGTCAGATCCGATTAGGGACGTGCCAAACCCAAGACAAATTGACATGCCTAAACCTTTATTTGCACAGACATCTAAATCGTTGTTAAAACCCACACCTATGTTCTCATCAATATACTCACTAAATTTTGGATACCATCCATTTGCTCAACAAAATCGGTTTAACTTAACACATCAAAAAAACCATTTAATATAAACCCAATTCGAAACCCCTTCAATATACAACAACAATTTGTGTTCCCAAGGAACCCGCAACTAATACAACGGCAAGTGCCATTCCAAAATAACTACCCTAACTCTCAACAAAGACCATCTATGTTTAACAGACTAAACAATGGTCCCCCTCGAAACTGAAACCTATGGAAATATCGGGTACAATCAGGAGAAGCCAACCTCAACATAAGACTCCAGGAAGTAACTTTTTTCGCTCAACAAGACCACCTAACTTCACATCAGAGGAATTATTCAACGCTGGAGAACAAGACTCACATCCCCTTGAATTTTAGCACAACACCGCCCTCAGACAACCGAGGTACATAAACAATCCAAGAGGAACCCTGTTAAATATTGAGGAAATGAGTATTGAAAGTGGTAATACTGCTAACAACCCTTATAATCTAGATCATTATTACTCCAAATATTATTACAAAGATGACGATCCCGCTTTTTGCTTTCCCCCAAAGGAAAATTCTTTCCCAAGTACTGAACCAGAAGAAGACGCAATAAATGAAGAAAATTTCCCAACAGTTGCCTCCCCGAACCCATCGGAATAAACACGGCAATTTACTAACCGATGTTAACATTTCATCCCCTTTTAGACAACCATTGAGGTTCCTTATAGATACGGGAGCATCATCGTCATTATAAACCCTGAATATATTGATACTCTCGACATAAAATTAATAAAACCCATTTCAATAACCACTGTCCTCTTTAAGCATGAAGTTAAACAAGAAGTTTCATTGCCGAACTTTACTGAATTTATTATTATTATTATTATTATTGTACTGGGGTCCACTTGCTGGAATTTAGCATAGGCCAGAACTCGGCCCTTAGCTCCCCATGTGTAGTACTATTGTTTACAGATGGTCCATCCTGTCGTCCTACAGAAGCCAGCTCTGTGGTCGCCAAGTGTTCCAATTCTGTTGCGCCAGTACAGCTCAGCCAAGTAAGGCGTTTGTTGGCCAGACTCGGGCAGTCTAAGAGGAAGTGTTCTGTACTTTCTTCCTCCTCGCCGCAAGCTCGGCAGGTGTCATCCGTTTGGATTCCTATTCGTTTGGCGTGTTGACCTAGAAGATTATGGCCCGTTAATACTGCCACCAATGTTCTAACGCCGTTTCGGTTTTTCCCTAGGAGTTGTTTTGTCCTCATTCGATAAGGGTGAGGCCAAAAAGCTCGGCTTATCCTGCTTTCGTTCCTGTCATTCCAGGCCGTATCTGTCTCTTTCCAGAGGATTTCGTCTAGTTCCCTTTTTACCGTTGCTAGTGGCACTTTAATTGTGTCTATTTTAGTGACATTTTGGTCGGCTGATCCAGCTCTCGCTAGCTCATCCGCTCTTCGTTTCCCTCTACACCGCTGTGTCCAGGGACCCATGTCAGTTTTACATTTACTCGGGTTGTTACGGTTTTGAGAGCCTGCCTACAATCCTGCACCAGTTGTGAAACTACGCGGTTAGAGGCAAGCGCCTGCAGTGCCGACTTACTGTCCGAGAGTATTTGTATACTTCCATTAAGGTTGTTTGTTACCCCTTCTATAGCCGCTTTTATTGCAAACACTTCCGACTGGAAAACGGTGGTGTGGCTCTCCAGTTTATAACTTCGGTTGAGTTGCGGGTGATCTGGTAAAAAGATTCCGGCGCCGCTTCTCTCATCCGTTTTGGAACCATCGGTGTAGATCATGATCTCACTTCCAGATGTGAAATCCTGCACCGTTTTCCACGCTTCTCTGGTCGGAATGTTGATTTTGTATGGAATTGTTGTGTCCAATATTGGTTGAATTCTATCCAGCTCCCTTTTACTTGACGGGGCCATTCTCTCCATTTTTTTTCAAAATGCATACGTGCCCCGTTTGAGTGTGGTTAGATAACCCATATGTGGATTTTAATCTGATGCTCGCAAGTGATGCCTCGCTGAAGATGAATTTGTAGAGTGGCATGAGATTGAGCATTATCTCCATTGCAGCAGTTGGCGTAGTCCTAATGGCACCTGTGATGCCAAGGCAGGCCATTCGCTGGATCTTCTCTAGCTCTTTTGCAATGGTTTTCTATTGTAATGCCTGCCACCAAACCAATGCCTCGTAGGTGGTTATTGGCCTCACTACTGTTGTGTAGATCCAGTGGGCAATTTTGGGTTTTATTCCCCAGGTTTTCCCCCACTAGTCTTTTCATTGTGAAGAGCGCCGCTGTAGCTCTCCGTCTGACTGCTCCTATGTGTGGAGTCCAAGTTAGTTTACTATCCTAGGTTACTCCTAAATATTACACCTTGTTTACTAAACTGATATGTTTTCCGTCAATGGTCGGGGTTGTAAATGTCTCCAGTTTACGGCGCTTTGTGTAAAGCATAAGCTCCGTTTTGTCGGCATTGATGCGCAGTCCGTTTAGCTTCGCCCACACAAAAAGACGTGAGAATGCGGTCTACATCAATTCCGACATGGTTTCCGGGAACTTTCTACTTATCAGTATAACGATATCGTCAGCGTACGCTATCGTTTTGAAACCCTTCCTGTTGAGGTCTTCCACTATTTGGTTAACTGTGAGTACCCAGGCAAGTGGTGATACTATGCCGCCTTGTGGTGTACCCCTGTTAGTCCATTTATTCAAGGTTACGCCGTTTTCTTCGGCTGTAATCTTCCTTTTAGCTAGAGTTCCGTCATCCATTTAGTAAGATATGGGTCTATTGCCTTCGATATCAATGAAGGCCGTCAAAGTGTAATCTTTGATGGCAAGGTTCCTCTCTATTCTGCTTACGACTTCGTGTAGTGCCGTCTCTGTTGAGTGCCCTGGAAGATATGCGTGTTGGTTGGGGCAAAGCTCCGTTATGTTCACGGTGCTTTTTATATACCCATCCACCAGGAGTTCCAGGGTTTTCAACATGAAAGACGTCAAGCTGTTAGGTCGGTAATCCGTTGCGGTGTAGTGGCTGGCTTTTGCCGGCTTGGGTATGAAAACTACTTTGGCTTCTCTCCAGTCCAGAGGAATATAGCCTTTGGATATGGCGGCTCTATATATTTTCACCAAAATCCGTATTATTGTGGTATCCACTTTCATAAGCATGATCGGATACACTTTGTCGGTTCCTGGTGATTTGTAAGTTTCGAAGGTATTAATGGCCCAAAGGACCTTTTCTTCGGTTACTATTTCTTTTAGGGGGGGCCACGGTAAGGAGTCACGTTGTTTAATTGTTCTGTCTCCTCATCCGTTCAGCCCGGAATGCGTTGGTTTAGTAGGAGCTTGAGGCGGTCTATGCTATTTGTTGTCCACAATCCATCCTCCTTTTGGAGCATCGTGTCCACATGTGGTTCTCTTTTCAGAGCCCTGTTTAGCCTAGATATCTCGTTTCCTCCCTCAATATTGCTGCAAAAAAGATTCCAGGATTTCCTTTTTTCATTTCTCTCTTCTTACAGCTGTTTTAAAATTTTTTAGATTTTGCTTATAGTCCTCCCAATCCGTATGTCGGTTTGTGAGGCGAGCTATTTTGAATAATCCTTGATTATTTTTTCTGATCTCTTCCAGTTCTTTGTTCCACCAGCTTGCCTTTTTTTGTTTGACGGTAGTGGTTGGACACATTTCACTGAAACTATCGACCAGTATACTTGTGATATATCTCACTTCAATGTCAATGTCCTTTCGACTTCTCAATGGGTTCGACTGGTGTGAACCTATATATCTTTTAGTAGCGTTGGTGTAGCCGTCCCGATCCGCTTTCCTAGGATTGCAGAAGACCAATGGGGTCTTCTCGCCTCTTCTCACTTGAAAGGTTCCGCTCCGAAAATTTCCACTCTATTTTTCGTTAAAAAGGTCGATGTGTTACCCTTATTTGCTAAGTTGAGGTTAGTTATTAAGTAATTGACTAACTGCTCATCTCTTTGGTTGCACTTGGTGCTTCCCCAGAGTTCGTGTTGCGCGTTCGCACCGCATCCGATGATGGCCCGCTTCCCCCGCATATGCTCCGATAGGGTGCGGAATTCGGTGGTCGGCACTGGAGCGTCAAACGGTAGGTATGCCGAGGCCAGCTTTATCTGCCCGTCCCTTCCGTCGAACACTGCTGATGTAAGGTCCATGTTGCTGAAATGCGGTAGAAAAATTTAATTAATTTCCTTCCGACATATAATGCAGCTACGAATTTTATTTACTCCGCTTGTGACAAAGATTTTAAATTTTTTCGCACTGATTCCAAGTATCTTTCCATTAAGTTGGTAAGGCTCTTGTATCAGTGCTACGAGGGTCGTTTGATAAGTCCCTGGCCCAAATGACAAAACGTGGTTTCACGAAAAAGTTTTTGCTGTCGCTAGGTAGATGGCACTTTCGAACGGTCTCATGAATTTTTTCAGGTTTCTGTAGGTAACAGTTTGTTTTTGGCAGCCATTCTAAGTTGACGTGTCACGCGAATCGTCAACGATGGAGCACGTCCAGTACCGAGCGGTCATAAGATTTTTTTATTTAAAAGGTTTAACGCCGGCCGAGATAAAAGTCGAACTCGATCCCGTGTATGGTGAAGCCTCGCCCTCATATGCAACAGTAAAATTTTGGGTTGCTGAATTCAAACGCGGGCGTACGAGTGTTCTTGACGAGGAGCGTTCCGGGCGGCCAAAAAGTGTGCTGACGGACAAAAACGTTGAAAAAGTGCACGATTTAGTTATGAGTAACCGTCGACTTAAAGTGCGTGACATAGCTAAGTCCATAGGCATCTCAACTGAACGGGTGCATCACATCCTAACAGTTGATTTGGACATGAAAAAATTAACTGCGCGTTGGGTGCCGCGCCTGCTTACAGTCGACCAGAGACGCACCCGAGTCGTGACTTCAATGGCGTCTCTCGAACTCTACCGTAAAAATCCTGACGATTTCTTGAGGCGTTTCGTTACTGGTGATGAAACGTGGGTCCATCACTATACTCCGGAGATGAAACGACAGTCGATGCAGTGGACTAAGAAAGGAGAACCGGCTCCAAAGAAGGCAAAGACGGTCCAATCGGCGGGGAAAGTGATGGCCACCATTTTCTGGGATAGTAAGGGGATTATTCTGATCGATTACTTGGAAGAGAGGAAAACCATTAACGGGGAATATTACGCAAAACTTTTGGGCCGTTTGGACCAGGCAATGAAAAAGGAACATCCTGGTTTGAAGAAAAAGAAGATCTTGTTCCACCACGACAACGCCTCTGTCCACACCTGCGCGGTTTCCATGTCCAAATTACACGATTTGCGGTATGAAATCGTTGACTATTCGCCCGACTTGGCCCCATGTGATTTTTTTTTGTTCCTCAAATTGAAAACTCACCTCGGTGGACAAAAATTTTCGTCGAACCAAGAGGTGAAAGACGCCGTTTCCCAATTTTTTGCAGACTGTGACAAAAATTTCTTTTTGAACGGTATGAAAGGACTTGAGAAACGTTGGACCAAATGTATTAACCTCCAGGGAGATTATGTTGAAAAATAAAAAAAAAAATTCCGGAAAAAATGCTTTTTTCTTACTTGGGCCAGGGACTTATCAAACGACCCTCGTATGTCGGTGTTCCCAAATGCTAGATGCTTAAGCAGGTTGGCTGCTGCCGCCCTGCTGTGGTGCAGATTTGCTTGGGTCACCCGCACCAGTTTTTCGCTTTTGCTCTAAGGGTTCGATCGCCTCAGGTCTGGCAGTCACCTGTGGAAAGCCAAAACTCAGTTGTCCGTTTTTGTCCCTTAGAGTGCTGGCGTCTTACTTTTGCATGCCAAGTGCCAGGACCATGACTTTGTTGGCGACTTCTTTCTCCGCGAAGAGATGCCACCTTTCCGTTTCATAACCCGTATTTTGTAGTTTAAGCGTCTCGAAGGCTTCCTGCGGTGTCTGCTCCGTTTCGGGTATAAATACCTTGACGGTGCATAACCGCGGTACCTCCTTTATGGGGACGACTCTAAACTCCTCGTTCAGGGTGGTGTTTACCTTGGCAACTGCAGTCTTTAGATATTCTAGAGACTGCTCGTCGCTACAGGTTACAGTGAGATGGCCCGCTGTCGGTCTCATTCCTCTGAACGTTGGGATTTTTTCTGGTTTGCTGCGTAAGTGCTCGAAGAGGTCCTTCTTCAGGGCGGTTTGCAGCTTCGCGAGTTGATCCTCTTGGATCTTACCAGTTTCATTAAGGTAGTCGATCACCGCTACGGTTAGTGCGTCGGTTGCGGCGTCCCGATAGGACTTCCTCGCCAGAGTTTGGGGTTCGGGGCTTACCCTCCGTTCCTTTTTACCAGTGCCTTGGTTACTGTCATCCGATCTCATCCGGTTCGTCTCGTCCGGTTTTACCCTTTTCCTTTGCGGTTCGTGGTACAGCTTCCTTGGCAGCAGCAGCCAATTTCCCAGGTTTCCCTTGGTTGGCTACCGCTCTTTGGCTGGTGCCAGGGTTCGTTGGGAAGCTCTTCTCCCCGATTGTGTTTTGACGCTTCAGTTTCCTTTGCGCCTTTCTTCTTAGCGTTCTGGCTGATGCTCCCGTCTTCCCAGTGGGTGCGGTAGCTGCCATTGCGCTTGTTTTGTTGCAGTCACTCGTCAAATGCACGCCCTGCTCCCTCAGCGTACATTTCTGGCCCAATAGCTTTGGGCAACTGGTGCTTGGTGCCGTCACGCCAGTTGTCCGGTCCCCGGAGATTTCTCCCCCTCGTACGCCGGGTACTGAGGGTACTTCTTTTTGTTGTACTTCCATATTTTTTTAAATTTGGTTACCTCTTTGCTTCACTTCTCGCCCTTTGCCTAGGTTGGATCCGAAGGTCTCCTGCAGTATAGCCGCTGGGTTCATTGGAGTTAGTGGGCCCCCTCGCCACGTCAAGGCGGGTAACCGTGAGGGGGTTACTGAATTTAATGAACCTGGCAACTCACGATTCTTAATATTTAAATTCCATGGTTATTTTGATGGATTACTTGGAGTGGATACTCTGAGTAATCTTGGAGCCAAAGTCGATTTGGGTAATCAGGTAATTGTCACCAATAATGCTGTATCTCCTTAAAATTCAAGCCAAATTTCATGTCCAATAAAAACATCATTCTACCAGAAACAAAGTCAATTGTCAAACTTCCCGTTGATGTGGAAAACGGAGTTATTTACATCGAACCAAACAAAATATCTCCCGACTTGGTAATATCGGAGGGAGTCTATGCTGCAGTTGATTGGTACGCACTCGTTGAAGTTTCTAATCTCTCACGCAAGGAACAAACCCTCCCGCTTGAGCATCCCGTGATGGTGGAGAGCCTTTTGAATCATTATGTACAAATTAACAATTTGAATTTGTGTTATGAGGACGAGGAATCACCATTGACATCATGTGATGATGTCATTCAATTACGGCGAGTATCACACTTAAACAATGAGGAACAGAAGGAACTATTTAAGGTCTGCGGAGAATATGACGACATTTTCTTCGGGAAGGACAAGATTTGACCTTCACAGACCAAGTGAAACATCGAATTAGAACAACTGATGAATCACCTATCTATACGAAGTCCTATAGATATCCTTTCACCCATAAGGTGGAAGTCCGTTAATATATCTCTGATATGTTGAACCAGGGTATAATTCGCCCCAGTAACTCGCCTTGGAATTCTCCAGTTTTATCGTTCCCAAAAAACCAGATGCGAGTGGCTAAAAGAAATGGAGGCTAGTTATTGATTATAGGAAGTTGATGGAAAAGACGATAGGTGATCGCTACCCTCTACCGAATATCGACGACATCCTGGATAAATTAGGAAGGTCGATGTACTTCTCGACGTTGGATTTAGCGAGTGGCTTTCACCAAATAGAAATGGACCCTCGTGATGTTTCGAAAATTGCCTTCACTGTCGAGGGATATGCGCATGCCATTTGGGCTAAAAAATGCACCCTCGACCTTTCAGAGAGTGATGGATAATGTGCTCAAAGAGTTTGTCTTGTCTATCTAGACGATATAATAATATTCTCCACTTCATTGCACAAGAGCACATAGAAAATCTCAAGAAGGTATTTCACAGACTTCGTCAGGGAAATCTCCAGGTCCAGCTTGATAAATCTGAATTAATAGCTTTCCTCGGTCATTTGGTCACGACCGTAGGCATTAAGCCAAGCTCCAATAAAGTTCAGGCAATTATCGATTACCCCGTTCCAAAAACCTCCAAGGAGATAAAATCTTTCCTCGGCTTACTCGGTTATTATCGCAAGTTCATCCGAGACTTTGCGAGATTAACCAAACCACTTACCGAATGCTTAAAAAAGGGCCGATGCATTGATCTGAATGATCGTTTCATAATAGCATTCAACTCCTGCAAGGATATTCTCATGAATGATCCTCTTCTCGAACATCAGGATTTTAACAAACCGTTCGTCCTTACAACGGACGCGAGTAACTTCGCAATTGGTGCTGTATTATCGCAAGGCCCAATAGGTAGCGATAAGACAATTTGCTACGCGAGTAGAACAACTACGCGAGTAGAACAACTACGCGAATAGAACAACTACGCGAGTAGTTGACCGATTCTGAGATTAACTATCCTACAATCGAGAAGGAACTCTTGGCCATGGGACTCTTGGTTTGGGCCACAAAATATTTCCGGCCGTATCTTTTTGGTAGGAAATTTAAGATTGTGACAGACCACAAGCCACTTACGTGGATGATGAACTTAAAGGATCCAAATTCAAGATTGATACGTTGGAGACTCAAGCTAGAGGAGTATGATTATGAACTGAATTACAAAAAGGGTAGTCAGAACAGTAATGCGGACGCTTTAAGCCGTGAAAATCGTGAAAACACAAACAACAATGTCAAAATTGACGTGAACGATGCCGCTGGGACAGGTGCACAGAGTACTAGAGGTTCCAACGCGTACTCTGCAGAAGAAAATCTGAATACTGGAGTACCAATTTCTGAACGTCCCCTGAACGAATTTTCTCTTCAATTGGTACTTAAAGAATCTGATAGAACACCTAAATGCAGTCTGGAAATGCCATTCCGGAACAAACAACGCCGAATAATTCAAATACAGCAATACGCATAAGCAAAACTTGCCGAAATCCTCAAGAAATTTATTCCTCCCAATAAATTGACAGCAATATATACCACAGACGAAATTTTCAAAAAAACACAAGATACTTACACAAACCACTTTTCATAATTTAATAGTTTCAAAGTTCCAAGACGTTCTGAAGTTCTGAAGACGATGAACAAGATGCCTTAATAACCGAATACCATTTTAATAGTAACCATCGAGGCATAAACGAGACTCTAGCTCATCTCAAGAGAGAATATTGCTTTCCTTTGATGGAGAATAAAATCACAAAAATTATCAATAATTGCGAAAAATGTCAAACTCTAAAATGCGATAGAAATCCCCAAAAACCGAAACATCAGACCCCAGATACTCCCAAAAATCACTAGACGTTCTCCATATGGAGATTTAAACAATTGACAAACGATACATATTAACGATCATTAAAAATTTTCAAAATTTGCGGCAGCCTACATACTTTCAGCTCGAAATAGCTTAACTATCATTAAATCTCTGAAACATTTTATCAGTCTTCACGGTATTCCCCAAAATATAGCTACCATGGTAACCGATCAAGGTACAGAATTCACATCTTCGATTTTTAAAGACTGCTGTAAGCAATATAAATTAAATCACTACATAGTTTCATATCAACAAACAAGCTGTAATGGACCTGTAGAAAGACTTAACTCAACAATTACAGAAACATACAGAATAATGCGTGACAAGTATCGAGACCAAAACCCAGAGGACATTTTGAACGAAGTAATAATCACTTACAACAATGCTGTTCATTCAGCCCCAAAATACAACCCATTTGAAATATTCTATGCTATCTAGCATACAAATTTAACAAGGGTATACAAAATACAAGCAGTCATGAATATTTAGTAAAATTACGAGAGTTTCATGCACAGTTCTACCCTGAGATAGAATCTTTACTAATTAAACAAACAAATAAAAGATTAACAAAACTTAACAAGAATAGAAAGGAGCCTGAAAGCTATAACCAGGGATCTGAAGTGTTTAGGAGAGAGTGTCGACGAAATCAATTAAATCGCAGGTTTACTAAGTACCGAATTAAGACAAATAATTATGTTACAGTTATCACAGATATGAATCAAAAACTTCACAAGTCTAAATTAAAGAAAAAAGGTAAATTTCAGACAATTGGTCATACTGACCCTAGTAACCGGATAAAAGATCGACCTACAGGATCTGTCAAATAGGAACGGATTACTTCCAATGAAGCTGGGGAACGCATGTTTAATAGCATCCTACAACAACCTTGTACATATTATACAAGTGATAAATACAGAGAAAACCTTGACATGATATACGACTGATAATGATCCTCTTCTCGAACATCAGGATTTTAACAAACCGTTCGTCCTTACAACGGACGCGAGTAACTTCGCAATTGGTGCTGTATTATCGCAAGGCCCAATAGGTAGCGATAAGACAATTTGCTACGCGAGTAGAACAACTACGCGAGTAGAACAACTACGCGAATAGAACAACTACGCGAGTAGTTGACCGATTCTGAGATTAACTATCCTACAATCGAGAAGGAACTCTTGGCCATGGGACTCTTGGTTTGGGCCACAAAATATTTCCGGCCGTATCTTTTTGGTAGGAAATTTAAGATTGTGACAGACCACAAGCCACTTACGTGGATGATGAACTTAAAGGATCCAAATTCAAGATTGATACGTTGGAGACTCAAGCTAGAGGAGTATGATTATGAACTGAATTACAAAAAGGGTAGTCAGAACAGTAATGCGGACGCTTTAAGCCGTGAAAATCGTGAAAACACAAACAACAATGTCAAAATTGACGTGAACGATGCCGCTGGGACAGGTGCACAGAGTACTAGAGGTTC
This sequence comes from Stratiomys singularior, assembly GCA_954870665.1. Taxonomy (NCBI): domain Eukaryota; kingdom Metazoa; phylum Arthropoda; class Insecta; order Diptera; family Stratiomyidae; genus Stratiomys; species Stratiomys singularior. Next base: position 76,719,804 of record OX940880.1, on the reverse strand, counting down.
CAACGCGTACTCTGCAGAAGAAAATCTGAATACTGGAGTACCAATTTCTGAACGTCCCCTGAACGAATTTTCTCTTCAATTGGTACTTAAAGAATCTGATAGAACACCTAAATGCAGTCTGGAAATGCCATTCCGGAACAAACAACGCCGAATAATTCAAATACAGCAATACGCATAAGCAAAACTTGCCGAAATCCTCAAGAAATTTATTCCTCCCAATAAATTGACAGCAATATATACCACAGACGAAATTTTCAAAAAAACACAAGATACTTACACAAACCACTTTTCATAATTTAATAGTTTCAAAGTTCCAAGACGTTCTGAAGTTCTGAAGACGATGAACAAGATGCCTTAATAACCGAATACCATTTTAATAGTAACCATCGAGGCATAAACGAGACTCTAGCTCATCTCAAGAGAGAATATTGCTTTCCTTTGATGGAGAATAAAATCACAAAAATTATCAATAATTGCGAAAAATGTCAAACTCTAAAATGCGATAGAAATCCCCAAAAACCGAAACATCAGACCCCAGATACTCCCAAAAATCACTAGACGTTCTCCATATGGAGATTTAAACAATTGACAAACGATACATATTAACGATCATTAAAAATTTTCAAAATTTGCGGCAGCCTACATACTCTCAGCTCGAAATAGCTTAACTATCATTAAATCTCTGAAACATTTTATCAGTCTTCACGGTATTCCCCAAAATATAGCTACCATGGTAACCGATCAAGGTACAGAATTCACATCTTCGATTTTTAAAGACTGCTGTAAGCAATATAAATTAAATCACTACATAGTTTCATATCAACAAACAAGCTGTAATGGACCTGTAGAAAGACTTAACTCAACAATTACAGAAACATACAGAATAATGCGTGACAAGTATCGAGACCAAAACCCAGAGGACATTTTGAACGAAGTAATAATCACTTACAACAATGCTGTTCATTCAGCCCCAAAATACAACCCATTTGAAATATTCTATGCTATCTAGCATACAAATTTAACAAGGGTATACAAAATACAAGCAGTCATGAATATTTAGTAAAATTACGAGAGTTTCATGCACAGTTCTACCCTGAGATAGAATCTTTACTAATTAAACAAACAAATAAAAGATTAACAAAACTTAACAAGAATAGAAAGGAGCCTGAAAGCTATAACCAGGGATCTGAAGTGTTTAGGAGAGAGTGTCGACGAAATCAATTAAATCGCAGGTTTACTAAGTACCGAATTAAGACAAATAATTATGTTACAGTTATCACAGATATGAATCAAAAACTTCACAAGTCTAAATTAAAGAAAAAAGGTAAATTTCAGACAATTGGTCATACTGACCCTAGTAACCGGATAAAAGATCGACCTACAGGATCTGTCAAATAGGAACGGATTACTTCCAATGAAGCTGGGGAACGCATGTTTAATAGCATCCTACAACAACCTTGTACATATTATACAAGTGATAAATACAGAGAAAACCTTGACATGATATACGACTCACTAGCAACACTTGACAACAATACAGAATTTATGAAATTATTGAAAATAACAAAAAGAAAAGCTAAAGAAGTAAAAAATAAACTGCTTACATTACTACCTTAAAACGAACCAAAAGAGGGTTGATAAATGGGTTAGGTACCATCATAAAAGGGATTACTGGAAACGTAGTCGCAAAAGACGCAATCAGAATAAATGACGAAAAAGATAAAATTTTATCTATCGAGAACAAACTCGAAACCAAATTTATTTAACAAACTCAAATAAATGGACAAATGATTGAACGATTCGAAAATATTACTACACACATCAATCAATAACAAAAAACAATAACTGATTACTTAAAATATATCAATGAAATATCAAAAAATCAAATTAGAAACGATAGTAGAAATATGAAGTTCTTCGAGTATATAAATCAAATTAATTTTAATTTCTGAAGCAATTCTTTTGGCGAAACTAAACGTTATTTCAAAAATGATTCTTAACCCACAAGAACTAACAAAAATATACCGCTTATTTAAAAACCAAGGCATAAGTGTAATATCCTTTGAACGCATATACGAGTTATTGAGCTTACAGGCCTACTTGGCCAAGAACGCATCCAAGAACACGTCACAAGATACCAGAGCAACGAGGGAACCTTCTACTGCCTAAAAACTTCTAATTGGGAAGACTTCTCACAGTCAATATGCTTAGCTAACATTCTGGATCATAAGCCTGCTGTATACCACCTGTACGAACGAGAAAAGGACGTGGAAATATTCGAACCGGAGCCAAATCACCTGCTGCTTATAAACGCTCCGGAGACGACAATCAACACTACGTGCAGACCTAAGGAATTCCAAATCAAAGGAACTATTCTGATACGTTTCGAGGACTGCAAGATTATCATAAATAACATAACCTACAACGCTAAAGTATCAACCTTCTGGGACGAAATCAATATTTATCCAAATGCTTTTAGTAAAATAAATTATAAGTCACCAAGCAGGAACGAAATTCAACTGAAGCATTTGGGAAACTACCAGTTCACTCACACTTACCTCACGAAGGAGCTTCTTACCAGCGCTGATCTCAAGGATCTGCACATGACTATCACCGCAGAAACAAGCATCATCTTCGTTGCAATTGTCATCTGTTACACCACCTGGAAAATTGTCACCAGGCTCAAACATCAGTAAAATACTCCACCTGTAATAATTCAAGCCCACGAACCTGCAAGAACACAGTTCTTTAGGCGTCCATCATCACACTAAGGGGGAAGAGTTACAGCACTATCCGCTTAATACGAGTACCAACATTACCAGCCGACAACCTTTGCGACAACCTAAATTTATCTTTTCTCTGTAATGTAACATTACTCGCAGACAGTTCGTTTGAATTATTAAGAGAAGTTGTCAGCCGAGAAGATAGGAGAAGAACCCTAATTTTGTGGCAACAATCATGGGTAAACGAAGCGCGAGGTAGGTGGACCGCTCGGCTCATCAGTGACTTGGGGCCATGGTTCTGCAGAACGCATGTTGAGAGTTACTATTACCTGACGCACCTGCTTAGTGGTATTTTCAGTCTGATTTGTATAAGATGGGGAAATCGCCGTCCTCAGCTTGCTTGTTCTGTCCGGCGAGCAGTAACGGAGACGGAGAAAAACGTAACGGAGAAGATGATGAAATCATAAGACAATTGAAACTGAGCAGCGCAGAGGGAAGGGGGACTGGAATCCCATCTCTCTGACGGCAATCCTCTTTCTTTTCATCCATCCGTGCTAAAAGAGGAATGGCAGAACGTGCAGAAGGCGCCGCTTAGCGTTTATTAATGAGACCTAGTCCGAAGTAATGTGACAAACGGTTCTAGACTAGGTTCTCGGTGTGACAGGGGAGGTGTATAGTTGTTAGTCCCGTTGCCACTGGGATTGCGACACTCACGGCGTAAATAACCTTTACCTCCCAACCATTTAAAACAACAACATAAAAAACATAAAACTGGGTCTATGTCGGACCAGACAGTGGAAGTGAAACTTCTTTGCCATTTGCATACACACAGACAGACAGGATAAATAAATGAAATATAAGACAATTTAATTCTTTTCAATATTTTATAAGTGACTTCAGTATTTTCTTATACATCTATATATTATCATTATCAGTAATTTCTTCTATAATCATTCTTTCATTATTTTCTGGTTGGTCATTAGAAATCGTACTGTATTCCAAGAAAGACACAATCGACAATTACACAGACAAAAAAACTAACAAATATTCTAGATTCAAACATTTCAAGATATCTACTAAATACTACAGCATCGATGGTCGTTCCGTATTTTGTCGTACTTTTATTCTTATCATTGGACATTACCAAGTCTAGTTTGCCTTTTAGAAAATTTGTCAATGGCCCTGTTTGATATTTGAAATTAATGTTGAAATCGCCGCTCATTATCATTGGGATTTCATGAAAATTTTCATCGAGCAGTGCCGAACCTTCTCTGGTATAAACAAATAGATTTTGGTGTATAAACTTTATGATCTGTTTCACCGTTTTAACAGTTGAGATGTATAGCGCCACAAATACGAATTCTCGACCAGTTTGTGGAACGCATTTACTAATAAAAATTGCTCCAATAGCAGACTGGAACAAGAGATTCTGATGCCCTTGAATGGACATCCATATGAGAAGTGACTATATTATTATGGTCACTCTCATTGTGATAGATCGCTAGTCCCCACGTAGGAACGTTTGCTTGTTTATATTTTGCTATGCAATGAACATTCGGGATGGCGATGTTTTGCCCATCTCTTACGTGTGTTTCTGATAACTATTGTAAATTTTTTTAATTCGCTGTCATTCAGATCAAGTGCATGTGCAATGTAAGTTTGACTATTTATTGAATATTATGCCACAAGAGTCTCAGTGGGTGAGTGGTTAACGCGCTTGTATCCCACCCGTTAGTTTCTGGTTTCGATTTCCGGCTGGTCGATTTTTTAACATATGCCACCCCAAATCTTCACTGATTGCTTTGTCATTCTGAAGTTAAAATTAACAATTGTCACTACTATTGCGCACTTCGCAATCACAGAATTTTTTCCGAGTATATTTGGGGAGTTTGGTACATTAAATACTAGATTTTACATTTCCACCATAACGAGTCAAAATGACTGGCCTTTAGAAGAAAATGCTTATTGAGGATTTCAGTCTTTATTATTATACTTTTCAAAATGACAAAAAAGTTGAACAATATTAAATGTAATACAAGAATGGATTAATAAACATTATCAAATAATTTACCACTTAACTGCTTGCAGTTTCTCGGCCACAATAACGACATATGCAGATTATGCTATGTACACACTAACCGCATACATATTTTTCAGAGGTTTTTTCAAATATTTGTAGTTTAACTGCGATATCCTCTCGGACACCAATTGCGTACAGAAAACGGGGAAATCGCAGTAGACTTATCAGCTTTCTGTTGTTCTTACCTTGAAGTCTTATGTTCTGAAGTTAAGTCTTCTGCTAATTGAAACATAAAGTCTTTGCTTGAGATATTTTTTCTGATGTATTTTTACACAATGTCCAACTATTTATTGTGGCTATATCAAAAACGTTGTAAAACACTTGAATTGCCCGCCTGTTGGAGACTGATTTCAAGATAAAGGGAAGAACAAGATTCAAGATTCAGTAAATTTGTCTCAAACGCCTTCAATTTTGTATTGTAAATTTGTATTGTAAAAAACACCTTCAATTTTGCTAGAGTAATTGTCCAATTTTTCCTCAACACTCAATAAGCTTCTCACACTGTAAAAAATCTTTCATGTTCCAAAATATGGTTGTCAGTCAGTGACAGAAACGCACTACTTACATTTTCTTTCATATTTCCCTCATATTTCCTTCAACTGGTAATCCTCCAACAAAATTTTCTTTTTTAATTATTTTCTAAACAGTTCCATTTGAAGCAATTTCCTGATTTGGTACTTTTCTTCTACCTTCGTCTTCAGAATTGGAAGGGAATCACATGCATCGTCGTTTACGTTTGTTGGAATGTTTTCTGCACTTGTGCATATGATCTTGTTATCTAAGCGTCGTCAATCAAAAACTGTTATTAAAATTAAACTTCAAACTGATTGCAGACAAATAACAATCACAATAAATAAGTAATTAAAAGATTTCTACATCGATCTTTGTTTAATTTTGAAAATTTTCTGTTAGATGTAAGAACAATTTATGTACATGAAAAGGGTTGTAAAAAAAATGTTAAAGATGAGTTTGTAGCTTTGAAGATTTATGTAAGAACATACATTTATCATAAAAAAAACATGATGGTAATAACATTATCTTCCTCATGCTTTTTGTTTCTCAGTCATTATATAAGGCCATCAACAATCGTTGGTGTCATTGTTTTCATTAGTTTATTTTTTTTTGTAGCATATTTTAATCAGGGATAAAATTACCGTAGTTTATTCGTGGACACCACGAGATCTCGATAAACGGAAGTACGTTTCAGTGCCCCACTCTCTGCACTTCTCGTCCTATTGTCGATGCGAAGTCGACAATAACAATAAGTGCGACGTACACAAAAGAACCATTACAATCTCCGCCTAAGTTGTAGCCCCCTATGTAAGCTTAAGCGGTGTATTATTGACTATAATGCTCAATCCGATCCAGCAAATCTTCAAAAGGAGGGCTCCCACGTGCGGAATAATGAAAGTTTGTCTTCCATGCAACTTCGCTTCACGGGAACTGCAGTAGCACTCTCTGATTCCTTTATGTCTTTTTCGGGATTGAGTAGAAGTAATTGTAAGGACAGTTAATGCGGTCTGCATAACAATCGGACCACTTTTCACAAAGAAAGAACTAGAAGAAGCAATCGTGTTTATGGAGACTAGAAAGGCTCGAGGACCTGATGGTGTTCCCGAGTCATCATCTGCATACCGCCCACTATGTATGCTGAACACTACCAGAAATGAGCCCAAAAATTTTACTAGGGGAAAAATCGCTGCCGCGATACATGCTGTAAGCGATCTGTCTCCACGGCAATATGAGAACAGGTTGTTCCAACATCGATGCAATCGAAGGAGGCACATATCAGTTCCACACGAAGGGGTGTCATGCTGGTTACTTGGAACGTGAAAAATACAATAAACTGTGCACGATAGACGAATATCCTGGAAGCGCTCCAAAATCGGTTTTCAACTAACTGAGTACCTTATGCGGATTTTCAAGGACAACCTAATGTATTGCAGCCTATTCTACCGCCAGAAGGACGGTTGCCGTTAAGGGAAAGCACCACACCATTGAGACAACTTCTAATGAGCACTCTGGATAACGCTGTCACACATTTTTTGCTTGCAAATGATAGAACAGGCATCGTGGTGACCTCTTTAGCGAAATTAGAGGGCTCTTTCCTCCAAATTACTTTCATCCCTTCGGCGATTATCATTGTTTCAGATTATAATATTCCATATCCCTTCCGGCCGCCCCCAAACTCATCAATGCAAAAAATTATAAGGGTATTTTTTGATAACACTGTTTTATACTCTGTGCTAGATATATTTGTGTAATATTGAAAACATTCACATTAAATTTATTTGCAAGATTATTTCAACGTGCCTTGAAAATTATTTTTCTTTTCCATAATTTCCCACAGAAACAACAAGAAATGAATAGAAATAAGGAGATAATTGTTCTCAGCCATAAACGTTCGAATGCCATAAACATTGCAATTACAAAGCTGCCTCCGCCACGCGCTATAAAGGCCGCTATTTTAAAAATGGATCAGACAGTTGTAACACGCGAAGCAATAGATAAATTACTAAACATGTTGCCTACGGATGAGGAAAGAGCAAAAATTCAAGAGGCACAGGTGAGTCTTGAACATATCAAGTTTTGCGCAATTACTTTGCGGATTTGAAATTAAATTTAAATGAGATTGAAAATTTCAAATAATTTTAAAGAATATTATTGTAGATGGCGAATCCAGAGTTACCCTTGGGCAGTGCCGAGCAATTCCTTTTGACCTTGTCATCGATTTCAGAATTAGGTGCTCGTTTGAAGTTGTGGGCTTTCAAACTGGATTTTGAAAATACAGAAGTGAGCAAAACTCATTTATTTTATGTTTGTTTAGTTGATGATTGATAGTTATATTGAATCTAAATGATTTACACAATAAATTAAAACTAATATGGTATTTAATTGAAAGGAAATACGCTGAATACGTTCGGATTAATGAATTGTTCATTTCCAGAAAGAAATTGCCGAACCTCTGAACGACTTGAAGCAGGGCATAGAGTTGCTTAAAACAAATAAAACATTCAAATCTATTTTGTCAACTCTATTGTCTATAGGAATATTTTTAAATGGAACACCAGTCAAAGGTTTCCAAATAGAGTATTTAGCCAAGGTAAGTTCCGGTTGAAAGTACATGTTATTTGTTTTAAAATAGTTTATATGGTAGTGTATCATAATGAACAAAATATATTGTGTGTCAGTTGAAAGATTTGCAATTTGTGAGTTTATGAATATTTTCTGAAATATTTGAGTATGATATAAAGTTCTTTGTTTTCATCATAACCAAAAAGTGTTTAGATAAAAGCTACCTAAAAAAATTTGAGACAAAATATCTTTTCTAATGGACGCTTGCATATGTAAATATAGCCTTGGAGGGAAATCGTTAATTTTTGTCCGACCCAATTGGGTTGAAAAGTTATTTAACTAGAACTAGTTAAATTTATATTTATTATTCGTCAATTTCAGAATCATTTGCCCATTTGATATTTGTCACCACGGAATAAAATCTTCTCTTTGTTCAAATAATGTAGACGCAAATCTCAGTTATTCCCCGCTTATTATTTGATTCATTTCGGAGACCATTTTCTAAATTTGTTAGTCATTGATTAATTAATTTTTTCATCAACGCCTTCTCTATCCTCTTGTGTCCCCGTGAGTATAATTTCTGCTTAGTCTAGCAATTTGCATGCAGCGACCATATTCAATTCCAAAACCTTCAAGGAAACTGAATAAGGTTGAGTTCAAATTCATTCCAGCCGTTCAAATCACCAGAAGTAAATGGAGTGTAAGAGTGAATTCTGAAAAATAAAGTATTTATAGAACAGAAATACAGAGGTGGCCAAAAGTGATCGGACAATACAAGAAACAAGCAATAAAATACTTTTACGAGCATAAGCTTTGAAATGAAATAAAAATTTTTCCCTTATATAAAAGTCACTTGTATTCTCAATTAATTGCACAAAAAAATAAAACAGAAATAAAAAGATTTCCACAAGAAAATTAACAACTAATTCAAATTCACATTGCATCAAGTGGACAAAAGTAATCGGACGTTCAATTGTAATACTTTTCTTTCTGATGATTCCATTAGAACATAGGCTTTTAATATCTAGTTGCGTATCCTTTTTGTTTTATAACTTCTGTTAACCTATTGGGCATAGACTGTACCAACTTACGGGTAACGTCAGGAGTAATGTTGTCCCATTCTTCTAATAACACCATCTTCAGTTGACTTTTATTAGTAATGTGATGGTTCCTTATTTTTTTATCCAGATGATCCCAAAGATGTTCGATGGGATTTAGGTCTGGGGATTGCGGTGGTGTTTTTAATTGACCAGGAGTGTTGAAAAGGAGCCACATACGAACATCATGAGCTGTATGCTTTGGGTCATTATCTTGCTGGAACAAATAATGATCATCAAGACCCAATTTTTGTGCACTTTTTTTCAAATTTTCTTTCAAAATCGACAAGTAACCTAGTTTGTCCATAGGTTTGTCAATGAAAACAAGTTCTCCTACACCGTTGGCAGCCATGCAACCCCAGACCATTACACAGCCACCTCCGTGTTTTACTGTATGTTGAACGTTTTTGGGATGAAGCTCACTATTTTGAGTTCTCCACACCAACAACCTGCCGTCGGAGTGGTAGATATTAAACTTACTCTCATCAGAGAATATTATACGAGTCCAAAAGTCGAGCGGCTTGCTTTTAAATTCTTTTGCAAAGCATAATCTTTTCTTCTCATTAACTTTGCTAATTAGTGGTTTCTTTCGAGGTACTCTCGCTTGATAACCAGCACGGCTGAGAGCTCTACGAATAGTCCGGGCACTAACATTGGTACCATTTACATCTGCTAATTGATCCCTAATACTTCTGGACGTTGTAGTCGGATTCTTTTTAACAATTCTTAAAATTTTTCGTGCGTCTCTCTCTGTTAGTTTACATGGTCGACCACTCCTAATTTCGTTTTCCACCTGATTATTTTTTCTGAACCGTTTCACGATATCGAAAACTGTCGAACGACTTCTTCCAATTATTTTTGATATTTCAGAATAGGATTTATTCTCTTTATACAACTTTATTATAACTTTTCTTTCATTTATACAGGTTTCTTTGCGATTTTTAGCCATGTTTAACTTTCTTCACTTAAAACTGACAAGTAAATGACTGATATCAGAAAAACACATATCAACATATAATTAGGGGAATTCCCTTTTAAACTCGGAAATGAAAAGAAAAGAATTGCTCCAAACTTCAATGACTAATTTCACACTTTTCAAAATGTCCGATTACTTTTGTCCACTTGATGCAATGTGAATTTGAATTAGTTGTTAATTTTCTTGTGGAAATCTTTTTATTTCTGTTTTATTTTTTTGTGCAATTAATTGAGAATACAAGTGACTTTTACATAAGGGAAAATTTTTTATTTCATTTCAAAGCTTATGCTCGTAAAAGTATTTTATTGCTTGTTTCTTGTATTGTCCGATCACTTTTGGCCACCTCTGTATGTAGGACCAGGTAAATTTTTTGATATCGAAGGATTCTTTGATTGTCTGCAATGCAGGGATAAGATCGCAAGTATAAGGTCGCAGGTATAAGTGAGATGAACCCTGCCCTCTTTCACTTAATCCTTTACGAGGCGAACCGTCGTAGCGTTCATCACTAACGGAACGATAGCCTAAGCACATAAATTCCAAGACACAAGACAGTGCTTGAATTTGACCGAGTTAAGCGTTCGATACGCCTCCGTGCCACTGGAGCCGTAAGGAAAGAAAGAATAGAAAGAAGTCCCACGAAATCTGAGGTAGTAGGAATTGAAATAATTGAAGTAGTATGGCACCAAATAATATCTACCAATGAGAAGTATGTCAAGTATTTCTCACTGTAAGTATGTCAAGAATCCTTTTCTGGCCGCTGAGTTTTTTCCATGGCTGTGATCGGACAACAAAGTATCTTTCTGGCTGAGTTTTATGCCATGGCTGTTAGCGGAAAACTCAGCATAGACTGAAGATACAAAAGTAAATCTATAACAATCCTGTCTGTTAATTAAGCAGTCTAAAATGCACTAGAATCGGCGCTGATTCTATCGAAACTATTTCGGAGATTTGTTATGCACTAAATAAATTGATTGCGGCGAATAAATACTCTATACTATATGTAATATATATATCTAATATATATATAATTATATATATATATATATATATATTATATGTAATTACTCTTTACTGGTAGTCGAGGTACGCGAGAGCCGAGGGTAATAGGCAGGTTGGATCAATTAGCAAAACAGCAGCATCAATCATTCATTAGTACTAGATCTGTTAGTGTAACTAAAATTATGAAATTATAATTAAAATCTGTAGGATCCGAAAGGAAAATGACGGTAGAGAATGCGAAAGGCCTGGCGTAGGCCTTCAGGGCTACAACTATGACAGCTCATTGACGACGCCTTGAACCAACAGTTTAAAGCGTGCATTGGTGTGGACATTAGAAAGCTGAAAGTCCTAAAAAGGATCTGCATGCGTCATTGCGAATTCGGAGGAATGCGAAGGGTGAATTTTGGCTCGGCAATTTTTAAGGAGACACGAGTGCACTTGCTGACACCCTATGAAGCACTGTGCCGCAAGGGACGAGGCAATCTAGAAATCGACTTCCTTGATAAATAGTAATTTGAACGCCTAAAGCATAAGAAAGATCGATCTGCTTGCGGCGGTTTAGATGCACGGGAAATAAACCATTTTAGATTGACGCGAACTACTTCCGGCACAATCAATTAACCTTAATCAACCACCCATATATTCATTATTCCAAGATTCCATTCTTCTTCTATTGTCACCCTTCTCCCTACACTGTGATTCGTGTTTCTTTTGCCTCGTTTCATCCACTTTCTCCATAGTTATCGGTTTAACGTCCTTAAGCTAGTCAGTCGGTACCCCAATGGTTTATCAATCTAACACACTATGGGTAGAAATATTGCTTTCGTCTACCTGTATATCATCGGTGCATTCCCTGATATCAGGTTACATTTCAACTGCCGATCTGTGCAGATTCTGCTCTTGAATACAACCCATGTGCTCCCGGTGATTTGAAGGGTTGGGATGAATTTAAAGCCCACCTTGTACGTTTTCCCGTACAGATGTTCGCAGAGTCCTTCCATAACGAACTGTTTGATCTACTTTTTTCTCATTAATCCTTTAATTCGTTACGAAACTTTTAGAGAAATATTTACTCGTTTCATTTCAGTTTCCGCAAAGCGACCATCACTTTGTCTTAGATTACTGTTATAATTATTTGCTGCTTAGCTATGATTTTACGTAGTCCAGCTGCCATTAGTATTTCTATAATATACGCGTATAAAGACCTTAAACTTAGAATAAGATTTTTAGGATTTTTCCCATTGTGTGTTGTAATCCGCTGGTATTGTTGCGATCCATGGCTTTCGCGATCGTAGCTATTTATCTAGCAGCGATCTTTGGGTCTCCCAGGTGGTTTACTAATGTCAGACTATCTTCATCCATCACATGTCAGGTGTAGGAACAGGGAATGAAAGCTAAGTATCGTGCTGAGAATAGAAATAAAACAAACAAAATATTTACTACTGGGTAGAAACTCAATTCAAAATAAAAGGATAAAATAGAAAACAAAAAGTTTTCAGTACTAACATTTAAGGCAATATAAATAAGAATTACGAAAGGGAAGAAAGAAATATTTAGAAAAAAATATAATTTTTTTCTGCTTCCACTAATTCAATAATCTATGATATTTTGTGGTATTTCCATAACTAGTATGAAGTTGTTGCTTCCACTTCCCACCAACAGTAATTTTTTTTTCTTTTTAATTTAATGTCTTTTTGAAGTTAAAAAATTTAAGTCTCCATTAAATATCCGGTCACGGGCAGAACAGAAATTCAAAAAAGGGGCGTGGATCCTGGGAAGAACAGAAATTGCGAAAAATAAGACCAATCACTAAACAAATACACTTCAAATCGATGCACGTTAAAAAAATCACGCTTCTTCCTCACTTTAAAAATTAAAAAAAAGTTTTTTCAATTTTTTTGTTTCCAATTCTCGAGTATTCTAATTTCGACCTTCCTCGGAACCACTGTTTTTCGTCAAAGGGTTTCATTTGACTGCCCATCTATATCCCGCGAAATACTGCTATTGACTTGTCCCATTGTTGACAATAGGTTTCTCCCACTAAAGAGGGTTAACCTTTCACTCTACGATCATGGTGAACTTCCGCGATCATGGTCATCAGAGTTGGATTGAAAATGATATAAACCACATTGAAGAAAAAAAAATTGGACAAAAATCTTCAAATATTAATACTCACGATGAATCTGAACCCAACTTCTAAGGTTCAAAGACCTCTGTCATACCATTACGGCACGTAACCGCAACATCTCAACCGCCACTCGAAATCTTGATGTGCGCATACGTCGTAGAAGTCATTTTGTGTAATCGAAAACGGAGTTGCTGGAAGAACTAAATATATTTGAACCATATAAAATTCAAATATATTGAATTGTGTACCAATTATTTGGATATCTGGCTAAGCGCTGTGGGGAAAGGTGCAAATGAATGACAGGTGAGGGGAATAGGTTAGAAATGGGACTATCGAACAAGTAATGATATCGACTTGTGTACAATGCTACATAGCAAAATGACATCGATCGCAAGAATTCATGCCCACACCGTTAGTACTTTCTGCCTTATTCAATATATAATATATATAGTTTTTGAATTTCACTCTTTGGTTGATTCTTCCCTCATTTCACCGCATAGGTTCTTTGTTCTTTCTTTCGACGCGTTCAGGACAGCTTCCATCTAAGGCATTCACAATAGCCTTTTTCACTTCATCTACAGCTAACTCAAGTTCAAGAGTGTTTTTGAGTGTCCTCTTGAAGAAGATATGTTGGAGATTTTCCTGCAACCTGGTTGTTTTACTAACACATCGAGTAGAGCGTGTCGTTTTTGCTTGAAAATGAACTGTTTAAATGTTGATTTAAACCATGAGCAATCACGTCAAACAATTACCTTTTAATAAAAATATTGAATTCGTTTGCCTGTTAGAAATAATAGATAAGATTGAGAGCATATTAAAACACGTCGTAGCATTGCGAATGGTAAACGCGGACTAATTCGAAGAAGAACAGAAAAGAAAACCAAAAAAAAAAAAAAAAAATTACTTAAGCCATGCAATTTGCGGCTCCCATTTACAATATTGTGTAAATTTAAATTAAGGCTGAAAAATAAACTCACTGCTATTAAAAAGGAAAATTCTACTCGAGATGCAACAATTAAATAGAAAAGCTAGAAAAAAACCGTTCATTTTGGTCGCTAATACTAGTTTTCAAATAAGAAGCGTGTTAAGAGAAATTAAAGGTCAAAAGGTAAACTAGAGCTAGAACAAAGCCCGAATTTGATTGCAGAGACTTATTTGGCGGTGACCTTTGATCCCCCCCCCCCAGTTTTTTTTACTGAGGCAGGGTGCTCAGTCTGTCGGGGTTCTTACGAGAAAAAGCCCGTCAAAAGGACAGCCCGTCCTAGGCTACCTTGATTTATAACTCACACAATATGGCTAGGAAGAGGTAACGAAGGCGGGAAGTTATTAAAAAACATGTATTTACATGGTAGATAATTGACAGGATGTACTGTCCCATCTAGAGTTGTTGGAAAAATCACTTATAAGAAAGCTGAAAATGGTGTTAATTTTCAATGTAATGATGAAAGATATATATCAGCTTACCAATTGAAAATCATGTATTAAAGTCAGTTTCCGCGATTTCACATGTTTATGTATCTTAAATAATTAAAACATACAATCTCCATTAGGACAAATTTGATCATTCATGAAATGCAAAGTTAAAATTACTTAACACATTTTGAATTATAAAGCTCATGTTCGACTACATTCTTATGTTTAATTGACAGCCAGTTACCATAAGTTTAAAAAAGCAATATTTATCAACTGCGATTCATCTTATGTATACTCAGAGCACGACTTCGTGACTAACTATGTAAATAAGTGTCTTTGCCTTAGTGTTGACGTGACATTAGCAGATGATTGAATTTTCTCCATGTTCATTCGCTTACACCAAACCCCAGAGACCACACGCTTGCCAAACCTTAACAAGCCGTCACAAATTCAAACATGTGGATAAAGTGTAAAGCACCCATGAGTCTTCGCTGAGTTAGCTTAGCAAGGATATAAATCACTCATAAGTTGTAAGTGAAAATGGAAAAATTGATCTACCAAAAACTTCTGAAATTGATAAAGCCAGACCAAAGGCAATTTGGAATATAGGAAAAAAGTTCAAAGCTGTAGAGCAATATTCATAACTTGTAAATAACCAGTCGACATCCACCTAAGCTGGTAGTGCCAATCGACGCGTCCCAGCCTGTGAGTTGGCACCTGATGAGAAGCGGCAGGGACGCGTGTTCGAAACCAGCTTGAGCTCTTTCCACAATTCTTTATAAATATTAAATGTGGATATAGTGTTTAACTTTTTTGTTGTAGGTTTGCAAGCACTTGTAGCCGATCCGATCAAGTGTCGGGTTTTTGTCACAAACCAGGGGAATTTTTCACAAGCGCTTGCGACACGTTTACACGTTTTTGCGCAAGTTACATCAGACCTTCTCATTTACACCTGGTAAATTATTTCATAGTCACCTGGTTAGGTTTTTATGCATTTTTAGAATTCATCATCTCCGATGCAAAGTAGCGCCATTCGTCATACTTATATGAATTTTTTTTCAAATAGATGTTTATTTGTGTCTGTTGTGTATGAGTGAATGTTGAGGAAATGTGGACAGAATTATAGCTTCATGACCTCACTATATATCCCATAGAGGTATAAGATATTGAGAGGCCCTACCTGCTTACATGATAACCTTTTTTCCCCTCCTCAGCTGTCTTCACGAAATTTACTGCCCAAAGAAAGTAAGAACTTTAATGCCCGTCGAATTTGTCCGTGAAAACGGTGACGGAATTTCGATTCAAAATTAATTAATACCACTAGTCAAGATAAATACTCCCAGAGTGCTAGAAGGTGGTGAGGCTTGTGCTGATTAGTAAGGGGAAAGGAGATCCCGAGTCGCCAGTTGCATACCGCCCTCTGTGTGTGTTAGACACGGGCGGAAAAAGAGCCGGGACCTACTTCCACGGCAGGATGGCTTCAGAGCAGGTTGCTTCACCATCGATGCAATCGGGGAGGTGGTGAGGGTGGTCCAACGTTCGGAGGCACACAGCATTCCCACATGACGGGTGGTCCTGCTGGTTACACTGGATATCCGAAATGTAATTAACTGAGCTACATGGATGGATATTCTGGAAACACTTGAAAAGCGTTTTCAAGTATCAGTATAGCTGATGCGGACTCTGAGGGACTATCTGAAGGACTGCAGCCTACTCTACGACTCAAAGGAGGGTAGCCGAAAGACGATACTTACTTACTTGAGGTGTCGCTCAGGGCTCCATTGTCGGCCCGGACCTGTGAAACATTTTCTATGACGGACTTTTGCGGCTTGAACTGCCGGCTGAGTCACGCTTGATTGGCTATGCGGTTGATGTCGCGGCGCTAGTCGCTGGACGCCTAGTCGACAGTGCTCAATTCAGACTAATATGCTAATGCGGCGAGAAAGGGGCTGGATGGCCGCTCACGGTTTCACGCTGGTACTGAAAAAGTCCGAAGTGGTCGTCCCCAAGAGAATCCCCAGTTTAAGGCCTATCAGTGTGGGGGTCGCACTGATCGAATCGAATTCAACAGTGAAATAACTGACGGCCCGAAGGCTCGAATGTAATGAAAAATGAAATAGACTCGAATATGAGTTTTTCCCAACAAATCAGGCAACAGCTGACAAGGTTGCAGCCCGAGTAACGGCACTCACCCGATTAATGATCAATATAGGAATTATTGCATTGTTGTTATTGCTAACCCCAATACATTTACATAATTGCTTTTTTCCCCTTCGAAAATGATCGCCGTATTTGTTGTTGTTTTGGTTGTAATTTTTTGTATTTCTATTTTGGCAACTACAGTGGTGCGTGAAATTACTTGAACGCGTCACAATATCAATGTAATAAGGGATATACCGCTAAATCAAATTCTTTGGACGATTACAGACAGGTAAATACATGGGGATTGCCTGTGCATATAATCTTAAACCTCAATAGCTGAATTTATACCAACAGCAGACGACTGAGTCGCTAGAAGAAATAATGTTGATAGCGGCTTACTTTGGTACTTGCTACCAAAAAATGTACCTATTAGTAATATGGCGTTATGTGTGTATAGATATTGTATAGTTATGTGCCATACATTCGTATAATCTTCCGATGCTATGATGTGATACAAGTTCACTAAACTTACCCCAATCGAAAATTCTCTATTCTCACTGAAAATAGTAACTTATAAAAGTTTGAATAGTAATTTATAAAGGTTCGCGAGGGGGCCACTTGAAAGGGTACTTTTTATTTAGGTCAATATAGAAAGAATAAAAATAGATTGATATAGAAAATTTTAGCATTTATGAACAGTTTGCTTGGAGATATTAGTATAATACTGTCTAAGATGCGAAAAGGTCTTATGAATTTTTCTATTTTTACATAAACAATATTCATTAAACAGTCAGAATAATTTGTAAATTCGGCCTTTCTTCATTTTATCTTATACTTTAAAATATGGAAATGTCATCCTGTAAAAAGTTATCCAAATATATTAAATCGATCACAGGTGCCGGAAGTAAAAGATACAGTGCATAAGCACTCTCTTCTACATCATTTATGTCATATGGTCATGGAAACGTCACCGGACACGACCGATCTTTATTCAGAAATAGGTTCGATAACAAGGGCATCTAAAACAGACTTTACAGAATTAGCCCACAATATCACCTACTTAGAAACAGAGTGTAAGGCATCATGGGATCGACTTAAGGTCATTAGTAAGCATGATTGTCCAGTTCAGCTGAAGCAAAAATTGGTGGAATTTTTAGGCGATTGTGCTGAGCGCATTATAATTTTAGAAGTAGTGCACAGACGAGTTACAAATAGGTAAGTTTTACGACATATCTAAAGTTTACCCCTGTTTGTTTTAAATAGTATTTCGTTGCATAGGTATCATAAATTCTTGTTGTGGTTAGGAGTACCTCTTCATAAAGTAGCCGAATGGAAGCCGAATGAATTTTGCCGCATTTTATCTGAATTTGCCCTTGAGTATCGAACAACTCGAGAAAGAGTGCAACAACAAATAGAGAAGAAGGCTAACCATCGGGAGAGAAATAAGACCCGTGGCAAAATGATCGTTGATGTTGATAAACTTAGAACCCAAGAAGATCGTGCCGATGCAGAATTAAAGTAAAACGTTCTAATGTTGTTGCAAGCGGTATATCTGATAAAAGTTTTGCAGACAGCTGCTTGGATCCTCTAAATTATCCAAAGATAACCCAGATGGAACTAGCGCCTGGCGCCGACGACGAGCTGATGACTTAAAATTATCTTTGAACAAGCAGAATGAGGATAGCTTCACTGATGGCGATGATGAAATTTTAGAGTCTCTTGTAAAAACGGCTACTAAGGCAGCTGGTTCGCGTCCGATACCTCGAGAACGGAAGAGAACGAGACATGTTGATAGGAAATCATGTGAGTTATATAATAAATTGAAAAAGCTCATATAATGCTTATTTCGAGAATAATCAAAAGTTAGTTCCCGTAGGCAACTGATACAACAACTAATATGCTATAGTACAGGCACTCAAATTTTCCATTACACAAATTTATTCACCAATTCCCCACTATTATTATGTTTTAATTTGATTTGGTAATAATTTCTGCCAAATATTATTTTCCTAGTAAAAAGGTCACGCACCAGGGAAGGATTTTCAGCTGAACTCGTCGGAACGTCTAATTATTCGATTACACATTAATCTCATCAATCAGTGGTTTGGTTAGTGAACATTCATTGCATGGCTTTGAGTGTGAAATTTATATAATAGCGTTGATTTAATATTATTACTGTGAAGCATGTCAGTTACTTTGATTTTATCGTTTAAGAGAACAGTTTTATTAGGTTGGAGGGAAAGTTTTGTCGTATTTTAAAGAAAATATTTGTATTCACTTATAAAAATAAGTGTTTAATATTAATCAATTATATGTGCTCCGTTATTTTTTACAACCTGTTGACATCTTTCAGGTAAACTATAAATTCCTGTCTTGTAGAAGCTCTCGTCCTTGGAGTTAAAATAGTCAGCAACTGCCTTAGAAACACTTTCCATAGATAGATAATTTTGCAGAAATTTGAACAGGTAATAATCAGATGTTACAATGTCAGGTGAATACTGTGGGTGACTAAGGACTTCCCATCCTAACGCATTCAGTTTTTGTTGTGTCACCATTGCAGTTTGCGGTAGCGCATTTTCGTGGTGGAACATTGTTCCTTTTCTACACGCTAATGCAGGCATTTTTTCTTTGATAGCTGCATTCAATTTGTCCAAATGATTGGAGTACAGATCCGCGTTAATGGTTGTACCCTGTTTCAGCAACTATCCTGTCCCATCACAAACAAAGCAGTACTTGTCGTTGATGGATACTTGGTTTTGGAACTGTTGCTGATGATATTCCTGGTTTGCAGTAAGATTTTTTTCTCTTAATATTCTCGTAAAGAATCCACTTTTCATCTCCAGTAATCAGCTTGTCCAAAAACGGCTCCACATTGTCTCTAATCACATGTGTTGAACACATTCTTACACGATCAGACAAGTTCTTTTCCGTTAATTCATGTGGAACCCAAACACTTTGCTTTAACACAAACCCAAGCATCTACAACAGTTGTATGAGGAATGCCAAACGCTTCTGCAATTTCTCGACTTGTTAAATGTGGATTAT
Source organism: Stratiomys singularior (assembly GCA_954870665.1). Taxonomy (NCBI): domain Eukaryota; kingdom Metazoa; phylum Arthropoda; class Insecta; order Diptera; family Stratiomyidae; genus Stratiomys; species Stratiomys singularior. The sequence continues at coordinate 76,700,126 of OX940880.1, read as the reverse complement.
TTTTCAACATGGATCACAAAACATCATTATCGATCTTGGATGGTTGTCCAGACCGATCACTTGGAGGCTCAGATTCCCGGAACGAAATTTGCTAAACCATCTTTGACAAGTACGAATATTTACAATATCTTTTCCGAAGACCGCACATACATTTTTACATGCAAACAATGCGTTGCTTTCTTTATGGAATCTATACAAATGTTAATGCACTTTATCTACTGACATGATTTTTACTTGAAATATCACAAATAAATGATGAACGGTAAGAAAGGACTCCTTTTATGTTATACAGCAGCTGAAAAAAAAAACAAAAAAAAAATCCGAAAGACTCACTAGCCAGATGTTTTTTTTACAAGAAAAATTACCTGCCAAAATACGTAAAATACGACAGAACTTTCCCTCCAACCTAATACTTCAGCAATTTAACTCCAAATGAAATCACATACTGTGTATCTATCTAAAGTATTCAATATATCTGTACGCTTTCCTTTAACAAAGGTTATTGCTAGTTTTCATCTTATAAAGTTACTTCTTATGATGCTTCAAACACAAATTCATTGCTACTGCCCGAAAAATTATAACATTACCACCATTATATCATTAAATATTGTTATGTATAAAAAATTATAACATTAAAAATGCACAACAATCCAACCTAATGATGATCTGCGATTTTCTAGAAACCAGCTGTTTTCATTACAAATAAATGTCACAATTTTTATTCTAGATTAGAATCGATGAAAAAATTATTTAGAAACCTGAATGCAAGTGTGTTTTCGATGGATAGTGCATTTGCAAAAAGTTATCAAAGATTTTGCAGAAATGACCTCAAATGGTTAAGTGACGGAACATTTCCTTGCTATAAAGTATTATTAGGTTATTTTAAGACCTCATAAAATAATTCCACCTTTTAAGTTTTGCTTGGGGGTCGTACCAATAGAATGCACCAATATTAACACTTGTTTTGCAAAATTCAATAAACTCAATTCAATTTCTCAATTAACTAAAGTAATTATTTGCAATAGTATTCATTTCACAAAATGAATTCAACACGAGAGGACAAACCTCGAGTAAAAGACGTCTACTCATGAGTGCGATAGAGTCTGTGCGCTGTTACGGTTCCCACATCTGGGTAGACGCTCTTAGTACGAAGTCATACCGAGAGCATTTCGCACAAGTTCAGTGACAAGGAGGTTTGTGGCATGCACAACCTACTCGATTGCTGATTTTAAACCTGCCACAGAGGATTTTTTTTATTATTTTTATATTTTTCTACCCGTTCATAATACATTTGACTGAGGACCTCCATAGCAGTCTCGTCTTTCAATATCAACACTCACATCATTCAAAAGCCATCAAGGCAAGGATGATCTTATCTTACATCATACTAGTTCTTGATCCTGAGACCATAGGTCTTCCAGCACTCTCATCGCCCTGATTCGGGCGGATCGCGTCCTCTTTTGTATATAGAGGTTGGAAATAATGTGGTTAAGTGCATGTTTTGGATTATACTTTGTTTTAAAGAAATACCACATCAGGTATATTTCACCCCAATGGTTGGCTGAAATGGTTTGTCTCTCTATGCACTGTATATGTAGAGCTTGTCCAGAAGGCTTGTCGAAGTACCTTGTTCAATGGTGTTGACTTGTGAACATTTATTTCCCTCTCATCTTAAAGGTTCGTCTATTTAAGAAACTCACATTAAAATTTTCACATTTGTCTGGCGATTTGCACTCCAAGCCGAAAATGAGACCTGTCAAGCGTTCTTGTACCATAAAAAACAATTCTGTAATAAATTTTCTAGTTCTAAAAGTTAATCCAATACTGAGTGTTTTCGTCTGAATCCTATTTGGTACGGTGAAATGAGGCTCTTAAGCTTAAAATAGCATTGAAAATTTTTCCAATATTTTGACCATGCAGTATGTTAATAAGATTGGTCAGAATTGGTCAGAAAAACATTATTGGTAAGAATGTAGCTTGGCGGTAAGGAAAGATTTTTCCTATGCCCCAAATACTCTATTCACCGTATTTTCACTCAACACTGCGCAAAATTTCTTGTGAAAACTGAATGCTACCGTCATGCAATCAGTGTACGTATGACGGTGTACATATGCATGGGGACCATTGGTTAGTTTTACTACGTCTTTGTGCTCGAATCGAGAGCCATCTTCTTCCTTTATGGAAGATTCTTGACATTGTAGATCTCGCTACTGTTCCAATCTAAGTGAAGTCGCGATAGGTTTAAAATTTTCTTGATGGTTGCTATAGGAAATGATTTCTGTCTCATTTAGATATGGTGCATCACTAAGTAGTTTTATCAGGACTGAGCTTTAAACTTATTTTCTGGCACCAGTTGTTCGCAGATCGAAGTGACACCGTGCATTTTATCACACAGTGTTCCTTTGTACTTCCCCTGAGGAAGACCACGTCATCATCGAATACGCGTGATATAACAACACAGATTCTGACCGTCAGAGTTTTAAATAAGGAAAACAAAGAGACTTCTTTGTGGACATTCACAATCCGTATGTACGTTGATGGTAGTCGATCCCAGTTTACATACGATAGTTTCCTGCTCAAGTGGTTGAGCTGGTTAGCGAATGAGGGTAGAGTAGGTACCTTTTGTTTCACCAGCATTATCCTCACTACCCGGTGGTTGTTGTCATAAAATCACCCTTCAATATAAGGAAATGCATATAGTGATACTATTTTATATTGTAAAGATTCGATTTTTTGTAGCAACTCGGAATCTGTTGATTTTCGATTTGGATGTAGTGGATATTATTTAAGGTTGGATTACTTTAACTAATTTAAAAACTTTAACTCATCCAAAGGAACTTGCCTTTGGATAAGTTAGAGCGGCATTGAAATGAAAAGTTACGGGTTCTCACTGGTCTCTTCACGGGGTCTCTTCTTCAAGTCGACGTAGACATCTCTAGATAAGGGCCTTGGAAACGAACAGTGAATGTAATTTTGTAGCGGGGACACCAGTGCATTTTCTGGAACTTTTCCATGAACTGAGGAGACTGAACTTAATTACGACGCATGAAGTTAAAGTTATTTCGCTGCTTAGCCATAGGTATATATACAATCTAGCTGCCATCAGTGTCCTTAACATTCTCGCGTATAAAAATCTAAAACTTGACGTTTTATCTTTGAGATTTCTTTACCATAGAGTGTCAAAATTATATCGTATCGTCCAATCGTTGATACGCTTGATATTGTAGTATTGTAGATTTTGTATTTGTATTGTAGTGTATATGAACTTCAACTCTAAGTTTGACTATTGCTTCAACCACCATATAGTTTCTTCTTGTTTCATGTTTGCCCTTATGACGCGTTCGGGGCAGTTTCTATGAAAGGCAATCATAATAGTCCTGTTTACATCATTTACAGCAAACTCGACTTCAAGAGCCTCTGCCTATCTGTTATAACCAAGTTATGATAGATAGATGAAACATATACTTTTTTTTATGGCAGAATAAGTTTTCATGATTCACATGATATAATACAAATAATACATTTTCGCATCATGAGGTAGATAAAACATTCTTACATTGCACAGCTTTTTGAAAATTGGCTATTAAAATTACCACTGTTCTCCGGTAGTGTAGTAGTTAGGGTCCTCACCATCTGATCAATAGCTGCCAGGCAACATTCCCGATTCGATTTGAATACGTATTTGGTGTTACGTACTAGTCAATCTATCTGTGATAGATACCCGTCGGAAAAATAACCATGTCAAGCGTGTTTCTGACCAGATCACTATCAGTGGATTTTTAATGTTGAAATATGGCATCTTTAATACGCCCCACGACTATAGTTCTGAAATGACTTACTAATGTACGCTACTATTCTTACAACAGTTTGTTTGGTTTTTCAATATAGTCAACATAATTAGAATTTTCTTAAACCAATAAAATTCGGATTGTAAATTTTTCTCTGTATGCAAGGACCATATAGGTTCGGTATGTACATATAGGCTCTGCATGCTAGTACTTACGACAGTTTTCATCGGTGACAAGCAATTGTTTGTTTAAAGAAGGTTCATGTAGAATTTTCCGAAATTTAAGACACCGTTGTCCTAGTAGAAAAGATTAGTGAAAAATTGTCGAAAAAGTAAAAAATTAAGCAAATGCGTTTCGCATATTTCGTCATCATTGTTATATGCTCTCGTTTCATGTTTGTTTATAGACAGAAACATGCCTAATGTACGTGAAAATATATAAACCGCTCGGGTTTTGGAAATAAGCTGACATATGACCGCTCCATTGATAAAAATTGTAAAATGTGACTGATTTTTTTGTCTCCCTAGATATTTATGGCAATCATGTTATTTGCATCAAATTATAAACTACTTGCTCAATTGCGATATTTTCTTAATTTTGATTTCTTAATGTATGTGTTGAGCTGGAAGAAAGATCAACGAACCCTGCCCAAAAACCCATCCAGCATGTTGCCTCTTATGTAATGCGTTTGATTTTGAATGCTTGTATTGTTTTTACTATTTTAAAGTTTTAATTGCTTTTATTCTTTCAGTACGACGGACCCTAAAGAGTGGATTGAATGAAGAGGAAAAACAACATGTCACATCACATATCAAATCTTATTAGGGTTAAACTATTGTGTATTGTTCCCATTGCAGCGGGGGAGACGAAGCATCCATTTAGCCAACAGTCATGTAAAATTCAAATTCATATAAAAAACAAGAAGTTGTAACGTGTTTAATATGTCGCTGTAAATATTATACTACATATAATAATACTACAATCTATAATCTAGAATCAAAAAAATTCACATTCATATTACGTGTTCCTTAAAACCCTTACATTGTAAATTTTATTGAGGAAGTGAAAATTAAACGCGAAAAAGTAGTCAACTTACATTATGTGCAAAGGTTTTGTTCTTATACAATTTTTCTTCCTTTTCATTTCATATTATCTAGAGCATGAAGATTCAGCACAATACCTGCTGATTTTTTGGTAGATCTGGAAGGTTTTTTGATGTAAATATATTGCTTTGGTATGGAACAGTTTCTTTGTTATTTTGTACTTAATTTCCAGTAGCTTTCCTTCACAAAAATATAAATATTAATCGCTGCTTCATCGATTCAGGATCTTTAATATTTTTGCGCTTTGCCAGGTGCGCGACCTGTTTGCTTTTCGCAAATTTTCGCAATAGTGAATGAAACACACTTCACTAATTTAATTTTAGATATTTGAAGTTTTATTCTTAACAATCACTAACACTTTACAATTATTTTTACTCAATCACTATTTAACTTATTCACTTTTATCAGTCCACTTTTACATTAATTAATTATTAACTTTTATAATCACGTAATAAAAGTAATCACTTTTACTTGCTACTTAATATTCGTCTACGATTTTATTTCACAACACTTTTACCGCACTACTTTTAACGCGAACTGTCGCTCGCTTCTTCACTTAATTCACAAGACTCTCCTCGCCGCTCGCTGTAGTCGCTTTTGTACATCTGCCAATGAACCCACAATCTTCCATGAGGATTTTTCTCGATTTTACGCGCTGAGTCACTTACACACGTATTTGTTGTACTCAATGCACGCAATATGTTTATGTTATGCTTTATGTTATGCCTTCGAGAATTATCGATGTATTGGCAATTGAAACTTGATTACGACTTTTCTCTTAAGACGACTACAGTGGCTCGTGACATTATTCGAACATGTCAAAATACGTATTACGTCAGCCAAAAAAGTGCATTATGGAGAAGAGAAACATTGCAAAATCCAGTTTATCTTCATAAAATTCAGAGAAACATTGCATGTATTGAGTCAATTAGGACGTTTGTTTCTGAAGAATTCGGCGTTGAAGCTAAAATGAATTGGAAAATAGACAAGATTTCTTTCTCAAATTTCGATACTATAATCGGAATGGACATTTTAATAGTTTTAGGTGCTAACATGCATTTATGTCGCTATCCTGAAATCAACGGTCATGTAATTCCATTTAAAACTGACACTCCAGCTCAAATAGTTCATAGGTTCTCAAATGCAATTATTAACATTTAAAAACAATATGGATCAATATATAATATATAATAATATATAATATTTACTCTGTGCAAGAGATACGATTAAATGATAGAATTATAAATGAGTTTCAGGATCTAAAATACGATGCAAAAAACAAGTCAACATTTACGCATAAAATTAAACATGCTTTAAAATTGAAAACTTATGGAACCAATCTACCTACGTAACTTTAGATTGATACAAAAGATTTATAAAGAAAAAAATGATGATTTGGCATAAGGAATTACCCAGCCATCTTCGAGTCTATATAATCCTTCGACATTCGTACATTGGTGATAAAAGTTAGCTTAGCAGCTGTAGAAGATAAACACCCCATTCCGCAAATTGACAAAAATTTTGGCAAATTAAGTAATGCCAATTGCTTCACGATAATTGATCTTGGGAAAAGATTCCACCAAATCGGAATAGATTCTAAACATCGCCATAAAACTGCAAAAAAAATTCGAAGGGCTTTTGAATTTACTCGAATGCCATTTGCATTAAAAAAAATTCGCCAGCAACGTTCCAAAGATTGATGAACACAATAAGATAAGGCATATATTGTTTATATGGACGATATATTGGTGTACAGTACTTCAATACAAGAACATGATACGTAAGGTGTTAATTACGTTACAGTCTGCGGATTAATAATTTTAAATATCCAAAACGTAATTTTTAAAGAATTCTACTTCTAGTACATTAATTAGTAGAGTTCGTAAATTTCCGATTCCAACAAATGCAAAAAGTTAACTCATTCTTAGGACCCCTGCTTTCTTCCGGAATTTTATAAACGATTAAGCCTTGATAGCAAAACTTTAAACTTTTCACTTTAAAGAATGCAAACTCAGTGATTATAAAAAACCCGCAATATATTGAATCATTTGAAAAGTTAAAACAGTTATACATTGAATGAGCATATTTTAAATCATCCCGATTTTAATAAAACATACGCTGTAACAACGGACTGTTTGGACTTTGCATTGATTGCCGTTTTATCACAAGGAAGTAATGCTATTTGTTACGCATCAACAACTCTCATTGGTGCTGAAATATGACTTGCAACTATTGCGAAAGAACTTTTTAGCGAAAGTTTGGGTAGTCAAATACTTTATGCCTTACATAAATGGACGAAGACCCTGATACTAGAAACTGATGATAAGCCTCCTATATTTTTACAAAGTATTAAAAATGACACCACCAAAACTTTTCAGGTGGAAACTGAAATTAGCTGAGTATGATTTCGAAATTGGACATATTAAGGGTAATTTTCTAGCAGATGCTTAGTCAAGAATTGAAGTGAATGCTATAGATGTTATAAATAAAAGATTAGATTCTATGGCAACACAACATTCAGCTTATGCTTACACAACAATACGCATCACATTAGCATTTCAGCAAAACCATAGATCTGAAATCTAAAATATATAATGTTCAAAAATTGAAAACGCATTCATACCACTACTTAAAAATTGATAAATCCAAAAAGTATAACATTCTACTACAAACGTTTCACTGCCAACAAAGCTAAATACAAATTAGAAAACAAAAATGTTGATCACAGCTTGAGCTCTTTCCACCTTTCTCAATATTAATTCACTTTCGAGATATTCGACAAATTTGATCAGAACTTCCGCACCCATGAGTCTTCGCCTAGTTAGCTTAGCAAGGTTATAAATCACTTACAATGTTGTAAGTGAAAATGGAAAAATTGATCTACCAAAAACTTCTGAAATTGATAAAGCCAGACCAAAGGCAATTTGGAATATAGGAGAAGTTCAAAGCTGTAGAGCAATATTCATAACTAGTAAATAACCAGTCGACATCCATCTAAGCTGGTAGTGCCAATCGATGCGTCCCCGCCTGTGAGTTGGCACCTGACGAGAAGCGGCAGGGACGCGTGTTCGAAACCAGCTTGAGCTCTTTGCACCTTTCTCAATATCAATCAATGTTACTAACTTTCCAGAATGAATATAAATGCTGGGAATTAGCCTACTCTCAACTTTTTATTGAAAATTGTAGAGTATGACTGTTCTCATTCAATATAATCATAGCTAATGAACATCAGCAAAAAAATCATTTAGGCATAAACAAAATATGTAACCGATTACGTAGAAAATATTACAATCCAAAAAAGAAACAATGTACTGTCTGTGTCAACTATAATAGACATTCCCCAAAAGGACCGGTCAGAACGACACTGGCTCCATCTGATATTAGGGAAATCTACCATGTAAATATATGACTTCGGCATAACAAACATAACAATACAGACACTAGCCAATAGACAATGGGATATTATTACAAACGCATTAGAAAAAATATTTAATAGGATAGGAATAAAGAAGGCGCTTTTATAAGCGTCAAAACACGAGAATGGCTGGATAAGCGAGAAATATCTTACCAGTAGTGTTTATCTTATCATAAAAGCGAATATTCCGATATCAAAGAGTTCCACATAACTCTAAACGAGCTATTGCTGATATTTTTGCAAATTCAACAGGAAGAAGATCAAGAGTGAAAGTTATTTGATGCTATAGAACTGTGTTTGTATCGCTATAGTAACAATGTACACTTAACAACTACCCAAACTCGAGTCAACCGCTTTTTTCCGGAAAACAAAATTCGATAAAAAGGATATATTAGAAAAAAAAAAACAAAGTAATAAAGTAAAATGGATTTCTAAAGCAAATGCAACCATTTCCCAAAAATAAATAAGATCTTAGATATGTAGTAGATAAACACAACACTAAAGCACATCCCCAATGACAAAAGAAATTATTGACGCATTATAACCTTCCAAGGGACACTACTTGAAATATTAATAACATTCTGAAATATTAATAACATCGCAACACCATTTCCTAAACGAAGCTGTTACATTTTAACGAAAATAGCATGGAAATCGGAGGTAATAGTTAAGAATCAAGCCCACACACTGGAATATTTGATTGATTATCCTATAATTAATTCCCCGCTTATATTAGAACACGTAAACGGATCTCCGCGTTGACTCTCACAATTTGGTCATATTTATTGATTATATATATACACACAAGTTGGTCAAATGCAACTGATTACCTATTAGCCGCAGAAACTCAGACCATAAAAATGTATAAATACTAGTGTTGCAACGAATAGTATATTCAAGGCCGAAATACAATAGTGCGAGACTGCGATACGAGAGCACGACGAGAGTCTCGGAGTAAATGTCAAGCAGTTTTCGTAACATGCATTTGTATCCATTCCTATGTGGAACGTGTTAGTGGAAGGACGTATTCAGATCAGTGAAGTGAAGGGTTTTCCCCGAGCATCTATTGTTTTTCTCAGAATCCTACGAACGCCATATCTTGGTTCCTGGCGTAATAACGATCTTTGGACTTGTGACTGACATACTGGAATACTCTCACAAAGGAAAAGAACAGTGAGTACCCTTTTACTTTCTTAAGTGAAGTGAACAATTGGCGAGCATAATATAGCATACATCTAGCACCTTAATATTTCATTCTGTGAACTGCGACATGGAAGAAAACTATGAGGATAGACCCCCAGACCCAGGGGACCCAAACACCAAAACTCTCAAAAAAAGAAGATTAGTTGAAAACAACGGAAATACAAAACGCAAGGGAGAGTTGAAAAGCTTTGTACCAAATAACACATCCTTGTACTCAAACCCCTCTGAAGACATACCACGTGCCACACCATCTCAAGCCCCGCTAGCCAACATGAAAGTCAATAAATATCAACCCGATGCGAAAGGTAAATCCTTTGCAATCCTCATCGATAGTGTTGATACAAATGGTGACAGGGTTAGACTAACCCCAATGAAGATGTTCGTATACAACAAAAGCTTAAACATACAAGGCATTAAAGATGTTAAGCAAGCTGGGTTCAATAGGCTCAGGGTAATCTTTGAAACTGCTACAGAGGCAAACAATGCTGTCGACAACACCAAGTTGAAAGAATACAACCTCAGAGCCTTTATCCCCGGCAATTTCGTTTACAGATATTGAGTCATCAGAGACATCCCGCACGAAATTAACACAGATGAGATAGTAAACTCAGCTAAGCCTTGCAATAGAATGGGAATTCTATTAGAAAATATAAAGATTCTACAAGCACAAAGGCTGAATACCAGAGATAGAAACGACCCTAACAAATTCATACCAACCACAACACTCAAGACAACCTTCGCAGGAACTGACCTCCCGGACTCTCTGAAATTCGAATACATAATAAGCAAAGTTAGCTATTTTAAATTTAGACCAAGACAATGCACAAACTGCGGCCTCCTAGGTCACTAGGCGCAGTTTTGCAAAAACAAAAAGAAAACCTGCCTTAAATGTGGTGCGGACGATTGCGACAACAAATGCACAAAGATCATGTGTGTATTATGTAAGAGCGAGGAGCACGAAGCAACACATCAAAGATGCCCCAAATGGGTAGCATATAAACAAGAAATAGATGTTAGCTCTATCCTGAACATCACAAACAGAGAAGCAAGAGTTATTATCAACAGAAACAAATTTGCGGGTTTAGATGTAGTGGACCTTAATGAAGCCAACTTCCCCAGTCTAACGAACACAGAAAGACACAATACCAGAAACCCCCAACAGGACACGCAAAAGGTACTATTCAAAAGCTCCTTTGCCCAAATCGCTGGCATAAACAATAAACCCAACACATCAAGAAACGTCGTTAAAAATAGCTTCCCCTCTACTGAAACTCTCACCATACCAAACAAACCCATTACATGTAACCCACACAAAACCACTGAATTGGAAAAACTCCTAGGAAAGATGGTAGAGGAAATTAACAGAAATACCGGAGACAACAAAGAAAACGAGGACTTACTCATAACTAGTATTCAAACATGGGTAAAAACACTACAGAAATACCTCGCCAACTCTGGTAATGAGAAAAGTAACACAAGAAAGAGTAACAACAACATTATCATCTAACACATGAACATTTTACAACTAAACATCCAAAGTATCAACAAGCACAAGGACAATCTAGAATACTACTTATACAAGAATAACATAGCCTTCGCACTCCTACAAGAAATACTCAGTAATTTCAATATTAATATGAAGTTTACCAACTACAATATAATCTTCCAAACCAGAGACAACAACATAGGAGGAGGAGTTGCAATATTAATCAGAAAGGACATTAAGTTTAGACAGATCCACACGAACAGTCGTATAGAAAATGTAGTAATCCAGACCCTAAACCTTAAACACAACATAATTTTAGCATCCCTATATGCTCCCCCCTCGATCAATACCCAATTTTTCAAAGAAGAATTAGACAAGCTTTCCAACATCTTAGACTACACCAAAGACATACTCATCGGAGGAGATCTAAACGCAAGAAACAAGGCATGGGGAGATCATCTTAACAATGCCAAAGGCAGAATTCTGAAAAGATGGATGACGGAACACAACCTCAAAACATTGAACACTGGCATATACACTTATAAAACAACAAACAAGAACGGAAAAATTCTACAGTCAGCGCCGGATATAACTCTTAGTAACATGAATAGGAACAATATCCTCTGGATGGAAGACAAAGAACACATCAGCAACAGTAATCATATAACAATTAAAATCTGCTTGCCCAGTACACGCATTTCAAACACCAAGAAAATCAAATATAGGAACATCGCTCAAGAAATAAATAAAACCCCTTTTTCACCAAACCTCAATAATATATACGATAAACTAAGCCACCTAATAGACCTAAACTCAAACACGATAAGATACAAACACACACCTAAACACTGGTGGTCCAAGGATTTAGCAAGGCTCAGGAAAATAAAAAATAAGGCACTACTAAATTACAACAGACTCAAATCTAATGCCAACTGGGCAATTCTCCACGAGGCAAAAACAAACTGGAGGCAAAGATCCAAAGAGGCCAAGCAGAGAAGCTGGACAGACAAACTAGATGAAATCAGAGGCAGCGGAAACATAAATAACTTCTGGAGATTTATCAACAGTATCAGGAATAATAAAGAACCCCCCTCAAGATACAACCTTGATGAGGACCAGACCCAAACCTACCTCAACATGATTAAATCAAAGCACCACCCTGATAACACCTTAAACATGATGCCACACAATCCACTGGAACACCCACCAGACTTCGAACAGGAAGAACTCAATAATGTTATAAATGAGAAACGTAAATCCACAACCCCTGGTCTTGATAGCATTAATTACAATCTAATTAAAGCCTTACTCACACATCACCCGAATAATCTTTTACAGGCTATTAATGATGCAGTCAATAGATGTGACATACCCACATCAGGAAGGCATATCAGAATCGTCCCCGTTCCCAAACCCAATAGAAATCTAGAAGACCTCAGCAACTATAGACCCATATCCCTCCTCAGTGTTCCCATTAAAATCATAAATAAACTTATAAAACAAAGAATCGAAACACACCTAATAAACACAAATCCACTACCAACTCTTACTTTTGCTTACACAAAAGACAAATCCTCGACAACATGCTTTAACACCCTTTTACAAAAACTTGAAAACAAATCCACTTTCCCCTTCAAAACTGCCTGTGTTATAGATTTTTCAAATGCATATGAGAAAGTCGACCTACAGATCCTGAACAGACCTCAACATCCCAAAAACCTACACCTCATGGATCATAAATCTATATAAAGAAAGAATACTCCACCTCAACCAACAACACACGACAATCTCCAATGGTCTGCCACAAGGTGACGTCTTGAGCCCACTTCTTTTCAATATATACACTTCCAAACTGCACAATATCTCTGACAGCAACACAACTCTTCTACAATATGCTGATGACTTCCTCATTCTAACTGAGGGAACTAATTTAAAGCACACGATTAACCTACTTCAACTCAAACTAAATCTCTTCTCCACAATGAGTGACAACCTCAAGCTACCCTTCAACCCGGACAAAATACAAGCCATTAATTTCCACTATAGTAGGAACACAGATATAATTCTCAAACACAATAACACCCAAATCAAATGGAGCAATAGCATAAAATACCTAGGCATCAATCTAAATAAAAATCTAACCTTTAGAACACAGGAAGAACACATCCAAACCTTTAACAACATAGGCAACATCATAAAATATCTGAACAGACCCACAAATCCCTTTAGCCCCACCCTGGCTCTAAATCTTTTCAAATCATTAGTCAGGCCCAAAATAGAATACGGACTAACTACAATGGCACATGCACCAGCATACTTATTCAATACCATGGACAGGCTCAAAGCTAAGATTCTCAAGCAATGCCTAGGTTTACCCCCTAGCACACCCAACCTCTATGCTTTTAACATGGCATCCGAACATCAATCTACAGATAGAGCAGCTCTACTAACGGCGAAAGAATTAGGTAAACAAATAGTCAACAACACTTTCAGACCAACATGGACTGAACAGGATCCAGTCCACAAAAGCAGCTACAATTACATCCTCCACAAATTTAATCACCACCTGAGAAAGCTCAACCCAACTCACCGGACTAAAAGACCAGCTAACCTGTTCACCACACCTTTCTCAACAACGTCCTCTTTCCTCCATACCCACAACCAAACAAAACCCAACCTTACATTCAAGAAGTATACAGATAACCTTAAAAAACAAAATGCCCTGATACTGGTGACCGATGCAGCCAAAAATCTCTTTGGCACAGGGATAGGATTCCTGAACCTTAACAACAACACCACCTACAATTCTAGCCTCCGCAATAGCGTAACAACAACAGCAGCAGAACTACATGCCATCCTGTCGGCCCTAAATAGGAACAACATACAGAATCACCATAAGATTTTTGTCTTCACTGATTCCAATAATGCTATCAAAAGTCTAAAGGAAAATCAAGAATACAGAAAGACCACACAAGATATATGGAAATTCATTGAAAATTACCCAGAGAAGATCTTCAATTTCATCTGGATCCCGGGACACGCGGGCATCATGCCGTTAGAAACAGCCGAAAAACAAGCCAAAATAGGTGTTTTAAGCCATAGTATCATGGACACACAATATGAACTGGACGAGATAATAAACTTAATAAAAGAAGAAATTGACAATGAATGGAAGGGCAGAATTAGAGCTCAAACCACCAACTACGCTCCCTGCATATGGAAAGAGGCACACCATCTCAACAACAAAGGAAAACCATGGTTTCATAAAAGCAACATCACCCCCAAACATATCAAAACCATCAACAGAATCCTCACAAACAGAGCCTACAACAAACTTCGTCTCTTTCAAATTAAAAAAAGCACTACCGATCTATGCATACAATGCAACAAAACTGACACAATAGATCACCAAATGTTTCACTGCACTAAATACGAAAGGATCAGGGCAAATCACAATCTTTTTCTTAATTACAATAATATTAAAGACCTAATTCTCAAAAACGACAGTAACTTACTCGACAGCTTTGGAGCGTTCTTAGCAGAAGCGAACCTTAACATATAACACCCAACGACATATCACTCATACCCACACAATCAAAATATAACTAAGCCACAGACTAACTATGAACAAGTAATAATGATATAATTCACAAGATCGACAACGCTGGCCAGTGCCATAGCAGCCCGGGCCAATTTTAAGCTGGTATCCTCCCAGTGTGAACTTAAAAAAAAAAAATGCATTTGTATGCGACATCGTACAATGATTGCGATGCGTCGATGTGAGGCGGGAAATATTCGGAAAAACGAAAACTCCTCGCAACGATGTGCGTGACGTTTGTCAAATGCAATATGGCGCTTAAATGAAATTTGAAATTCAAATGCCTTAATTACATTTTAAGTACTTTGGTTATTATGAATGAATTTTAAATGAAAATTTCGTGCATCCTAGTTAAGGCTTTTATTTGCTAAACGAAGGAACATTCCAAATTCAAAAATTATCAAAAATCAAAAACAATTTTATTTAAAACGTCACCTATTTGACATTTGTCATATGAACATTAATGTTCCCCGCATCGCGTGCATTGTAAATTGAATGCGTTGCGTGACGACGAAGGACAATCGCATCGCGCTCACGCATCGCCGTCACGCAGTATTGTATTTCGGCCTTCAGCCGAATACCAAATATTCGGTTAGGAGCTTGGCCGAATATCGAATATTCGGCCGAATCATTCGGTTTGATGAATTCACTTACAAAAGTTGGTGCATAAGGAGCATTCATGGCATTCTTCACACAACAATGCAAATATCTCTCAGTCAACTATTCTTTTCTATTTCTTTCTATATAACTATTTCTTTTCATTCAAACAAATGCTGCTTGAGATGTTTTTTTGCGCAGTTGATATATTTTCCATCGGTGCGTTGCTTTCCATGCTTTTCGCTCACATCTTCTCTAATGTAAACAATGAAAAAAGCGCTTCAGTCAACGCCGAAATACAATAGCGCGAGACTGCGATACGTGAGCGCGACGAGAGTTTCATAGCAAAAGTCAAGCACTTTTTGTAACATGCATTTGTATGCGACATCGTACAATGATTGCGATGCGTCAATGCGAGGCGGGAAATATTCGGAAAAACGAAAATTCCTCGCAACGAGGTGCGTGACGTTTGTCAGATGCAATATGGCGCTTGAATAAAATTTGAAATTCAAACGCGTTAATTAGTTTTTATGTACTAGCGTTATTCTGAAAGAATTTTCAATGAAAATTTCGTGAATCCTTGTAGGGACTATTATTTGCTAGACGAAGGAAAATTCCAAATTCAAAACTTTAAAAAAATCAAAAACAATTTCATTTGAAACGTCACCTATTTGACATTTGTCATATGAACGGTTTGGAATTTCTTCGAACAAAATGACGAAGATTCACGTAACGTGCAGTGCAAATTATGTGATGCAAAAATTTCTCCGGGTGGTAGGGGGAAAAAGCTTCGACCTCAGGATTAATTAATCATCTAAAGAATAACCACAAGGACGAGTATCAGAAGATACAGAAATCCGACTGGATCTCAACAAAACAATTATCCATTTACGACTGAAGAGAAAACACCAAAATGGGATATAAATGACCCTAGGGCGATAAAGTATCATCATCTCTTTGCCGAAATGATAGCGGTTGATAATCAACCAGTGAGCATGGTTGGAAAATCTGGTTTTCAAAGGTTACTGAATGAGACTCTACCGACATACACCATACCGAGTAGACCGCACTTTGCAGAAAACATTATTCCTGATCTTTATGAAAAAGTAGGAACAAAAATAAAAAGGGTGCTTGAAGACCCAGACTCTATATCAGACACTACCGATATGTGGACGTGTTTGCAAAACCATGTTCGTTTCCTCAGTTTTACTGCACACTGGCTCGACAGCGATTTTAACTTAAGGCACGCTGCATTGAACGTACACTTTGAAGGACAACACACAGGTCAAAAAATCTCGCAAATCTTTTGCAAGAAATACGGAGCAAATGGGGATTTCAAGTATCAAAAATTCATGCTATTGTTCATTACAATGGGCGCAATATTATCAAGGCTAAGTGAAGTCAAGTGAAGCTAAAATTAATTCTGTTTGTTGCGTCATACAAACACTACAGTTCGTGTTCAAAGATTCTCTCAAAATACAACCTGAGGTTGAAGAAACTATGGCAATGAGACGAGGAATAGTAACTTTAATCATTC